>OZ018395.1:30357036-31056243 GCA_963969525.1 Ontholestes murinus | reverse complement strand
ACATGCTAATTAAAAAATATATATACCGTCCGTTTTTTTTTTTTTATCGTGCTCACCATTGGGATTTTCTAAACTATTAGAGATACGAAAACGGTTAAATTAGACAAAAGTTTACATTTTTAATACAAAATAAAACCACGTTAAAAAAATTCTTCTAGCATCATTTGTTTTCAAGATATGACGAAAAAAGTGAAATTCGACAAAAAATTAGTATTGCTATAACTTTATTAATTAGAAAGATAATGAGCTGAAATTTAAAATGTATCCTAAATAACATCCGAGAAACACAATTAAATTGATTTTATACAGGGTGTCCCAGTAGTAGTAGTAGTGTTAGGCTATCGACCACGTGGTCCTTCCGCCATGTGTTATTTGTGTAATTGTGTGTGTGTAAATGAGCTTGTTACTTTAAAGGATCGCCCCCGTCACTCTAAAGCACCATTAATTGTATCCCAATGGTGAATGGTACCGGTCACCCATCCAACTGCTGACCCGAACTAGCGTTGCTGCACTCTCGCTAACGCTAGTTCGGTCGCAACCGAATGCGCCACCACCGGCGTGTAGGGTGTCCCATTTTCATGATATGACATCAAAGTTCAATTTTCTTACGGCAGCCCTATTGGATTTTTATACCATTGAATAGAGCAGAAAATTTTAGTTGGTAATAAAGTGTCATAGGCCAAATTAAAATGGTAATTGTCATATTAAAATTAAATACCATGTATTAAAAATTAATGTATTCGTATGTTTTACGACTCATTTGGACTAGGTCAAAATTTCAGCTCAATATCTTTTTCATTAACAAAGTAATAGTAAGAATAATATTTTAATGATTTTCACTTTTTTTCATCATATCTTCAAAACAAATGCTAGACACTAAATCATCTATCATCATTTGTTTTAAAGATATGACAAAAAAATTAAAATCGATTAAATGTTATTCTCAGAATAACTTTCTTAATGGAATTAAGATTTAATACATAACCTAAACTCGTCCTTAGAACTACCTCGGAATTGACAGATTTTATACAGGGTGTCCCATTTTTGTCGGATCGGTTATTTAGGTTACATTTTAAATTTCAGCTCATTATATTTCTAATTAATAAAGTGATAACAATAAGAAATATTTGTCGATTTTCACTTTTTTCGACATATCTTGAAAACAAATGACACTAGATGATTTTTTTTAATAGTTTACAACATCCCAATGGTGAGCACGATAAAAAAAACCGGACGGTATAGTTAAAATAACAACAAAGTTGGGGGGTTTCACTTTATTTGTTGAACACTGCAACATGTTTCATCACACAGTGACTTCAACATTTAATCGACAGTAGTTAACTATTATACCGTTTGTCTCAGATGAAGGCGTGTCATAGATTTTTTTTAATAAGGATTATTTAGATGCATTTTGTATGTATTTTGTTGAGTTTTACTGAAAATACAAATTAAAAATAAAGTGAAAAACTAGAAACTAACATCCTATTATAAGTAATAGTTGCCAGGAACTGTCATTAGAATTACTTCACATTCACTGTTGAAAATTACCATTTTAACTAAAATGAATATTTATTCCTCGATGGATACTCGTTAAGGAGTTAAAGGAGGAAGAGAGAAACAATTACTACCAGCGTATTGGTAAGAATTATAAAATAGAGATAAAAATTGAAATATATTTTTCACATGTTAACTTCCCATGATACGTCCTAATCTGAGACATGGTATAGCAACTTTAAATTGATTCGTTGCGATGGAAACGTCAACAAGAAAAACAAATATTGTTTAAAACAATGCAAAAATTCCGTTTCAATGGTGTCTATATATTTATATGTATTCATAAAAAATCAAATGTCAAAAGTAAAAACCAATAACCAATAAAATAAATCGTTATTTTTTGAGGCAGTTAAAGGAAAAGTGGTGTAAGTGAATTTAACTTTATTTTTATAAAAAAATAAAGAATACAATATTTGATATATTTTTTATTAATAGTGTACAGTATTACAGTATTGATAAAAAATATATCAAATATTGCATTTTTTATTTTTTATATTACTTCTAATAAAACCTTTTATATCTCAAAATAAAGTTAAATTGACTTACACCACTTTTCCTTTAACTACCTCATTTAATAATTCTACTTTCTCTTATAATTGAAAAGTTTAATACCGATTTCGGTATTAAATTTTTAAATTATAAGAGAAAGTGGTTGCAGCATTTTAATTAATGAATTGAAGAAATATCAAATCATAAAATTAAAATTGAAATATGTAATTTTCCCTTAAATTAACACCCTTGTTCTTACCAATAAATTAGCGTGTAGATTTATATTATTTACTTAAGTAATATACCTTTTCTAAATTTTCCATTGAATTGTTTAATTCACATAACTTTTCGCTTATCTGAAATATATAAGAATTCATTTATCAACGTTTAAAATTTTAAAATACGTAATTGAAGCGTATACAAAATATTATTTCTTTATCTATACCTTTTCAGAATCTAATGGGTTCTCTAATTCACATGGCTCTGGAAAATTATCGCATATCTGAAATAAACACGTAAATGTCTATATTAAATAAACACCAAATATTCAATTGATGAGAAAGATATATGATAAAACTGCGTAATTGAAAGTAAAACAAAAAAACACAGTAGGGAGTGTTTCAGTTTATTGTTGAAAACAATTACTTCATTAAATAGATGAATAAATCGTAAATACTATATCTGCCTAATTGCAGTGTTAAACAATAAATTGTGGGACATCTTCTAACTGTGGTATTTGATTTCAATAAAATAATATTTTCTAAAACATAAATATTGACATTTTAAATTTAATTTTGCTATTTCATAAATAATACAATATAAACTTTAATGTATTATGGAACATTAAGATTTAAAACAATTGTAATAGTTCAAAAATTGATGTATAAAATATTACCTGTTTTTGGTGATTTAATGATGCCACAAGCTTCATTTCTCCCTGCAGGTAATTAATATGATGTAGTAAAAAATCGTCAGCACGCATAGGTAGTTTTTTATTGGCGAAAACTCTGTGTTTTAGATGATTGAAATCACTCTCTACTGATGCTGATGACGGTATCAGTGGTGATGATGGAAAATATTTTGTCATCACGGCTGACCACAGCGGCAAATATTCGATCAATTTTTCCAGTTTACCAACAATTTCAGGCAAAACTTGTTGATTGCCTCTGTCGCCCATTTCTTCAGTATTTACTGAAATGCTATAAGCGTGATTTTTAATTTTAACGAACCATTCAATGAATGGTTTATTAATAACAGAATCTACATTTTCCTCTTCTATTATTAACTCGTCATCATCACATGTATTATCAAATAACTCCTCCGTCCCCGTCGCAATTCTGCGTTTTAACCAAACTTTGGCTTCTTCAGCTTGTGTATTCTTATGTGTTGTTGTGGATTCTCCTTCCGTGTCCGAATATGCAACTAGACATATTGTGTGACATAATCTTTCTGCATCATTAATGCTGTCTGATTTAATTAGTTGACCAATTGCCCTCATGTAAAATTGCCTCGTGAACCGATGGACCCCTTTGAAACAAGCCCATCCTGAGCACAGTTTCAAAACGTGCGCGACGTCATTTCTAACGTAGCACTCAGGCACTTCTTCTTTTTGTCCAAAAAGCAGATCATAGCAACATTGAATGTATTTCGATAATGACTTAAATTGCGTAAATGTATTTACCACAGAATACATCAACGCTAGAGACATATCCGTTACTATTTCATTTGGTTTAGTTGTCGCAATTTTTTTCCAATTATGTAGAAAGTATGATATGTCGGCTGTTTTATGGCTATTAGTTA
The DNA here is from genome assembly GCA_963969525.1 of Ontholestes murinus. Classification (NCBI taxonomy): domain Eukaryota; kingdom Metazoa; phylum Arthropoda; class Insecta; order Coleoptera; family Staphylinidae; genus Ontholestes; species Ontholestes murinus. Next base: position 31,052,400 of record OZ018395.1, on the reverse strand, counting down.
TCATATTTCCTACTGAGTACTGCTTTTGCAATATTTTGTCATATATGACAATGCTATATAAAAATATAGCATTGCATTTCATGTACTCGTAAATGTTTTTCTTTACAAGGCCACCAGTGGCATCGATTTGTAATTTGCTGTAATTAAATTTAGCATAATTCCGGTATACATGAATTTGTTCATTACTGAAATATTGTACAGTAAATGGCAAATAACTTATTTGTTTTATCGTGCCGTTATATTCAATGGTGTTTTTTAATTTAATTATTGACAATACAACATCATCATCGATTCTTATTTTTTTTAAATATTCATATTTGGCATTTTTTATCACATTTGTAGATGGAAGATCAGCAGGTTCCTGGTCCCCAAAAGCCATTAAATTATTTGCTAGGTTATTTCTATATATACTAGCTGGTATATTTCCCTGAATCATATTCTCTACTATTTCTGCTCGATTTCTGCCAGATAACTGCCGTTTTGAATATTTTAAATGTGGTGTCAAATATTGTCCGCTGTATATGCAATGGAAATTTATATTCGTATCTTCATCGGCATCGACGACAATTGCCTTTAATTTACTGTTGCAGTCGCGGCATTCTGCATTTATTTCCACATAGCCACTGCTTATTTGTAACTTAGCTCTTTTAAAAACTAAGGTGCAGTTAAGCTTCGTAGCTTCTAAAAATTTTCTATAGACATAAAATGACCACGATCCTTTCTTAAAAATTTTATAATTTCTCAGTGCCATCTTATTTCTATAGGAAATTATTTTTGGATCAAAATACGTTTCATATTCTTTTTTTGTAATTGATATTAAAAAGTTTAATGAATTTGCATCTGCTGTGTCAAATGTTCTATCTGATGTGTTGGATATATCCGATGTGTTTAATAAGTTATCTGTATTTAAATTACTATTGTATATACGAATGTTTAAATGTTCCCAAATGTTGTAATAATTTTTTTTAAAAATAGTATATACTCCAATCGGCGAAATGGGTTTGGACAAGAATTCATTGATTTTTATGCATAAATTATTCCATACATCATCAGTCTTGGATTTGACGGAATTATCCAAAATTAGAGATGATTTATCAATATTTAAAAAACAACATTGAATGTGTTTTATCTCTTCTTCACTTCTTTTTATACCTTTAGGCCTAAAAAAGTAATAATCCCAATGTCACATAACTATGCAATCGTAATAATATAAATACATAAAATACTGATATTACATTTTAAAGGTAGAGCAAATTAACTAAAATCATGAGTAGATCGTAACTGGTTGTACAGAAAGATGTATATAAAATAAGCAAATAATATAAACATATTAATTATTAAACTTGAAGCTTAACAGCAGCAGATGTAAAATTATTGTTTACGCATTACGAATAGTTTAAAGTTTTAATTATGTAAGAAAGAAATTAAAATATGTTGATACTAATGTTCAATGTTCATTTAATCTAAACAGAAAGTTCCTATGTTTTTGCAACTCTATGCGTATTGTTTGGTTTTAAATTTTATCATTAACTTATTATTATTTCGGGATTATTGTAAAATATTTTCTTTGTATAAAAGTAATCTTAGTGTATATTTTTCATAGTATCAATTATAAATAATACTAAATTATATTTTAACGTGATTATGTACTTTATTTTTACTTTATATGCAAATTGAACTTCAATATAAATTTTAAAATCAGTCGCGAAAGATATTTTTATTTACATATTGTTTGATATTTATATAATTAAAGCGTCTACAGAAAGCCCAAAATCAATAGTGAGGTCGGTCCTGTGTTGGCCACAGCAGATTCTTTTATTGTGCTCACCTTTGGGATTTTGTAAACTATTAGAGATACGAAAACAGTTAAAATAGACAAAAGTTTCAATTTTTAATACAAACTAAAACCGCGTTAAAAATGTCATCTAGCGTCATTTGTTTTTGAGATATGGCGAAAAAAAGTGAAAATCAACATTTCTTATTGCTATAACTTTATTAATTAGAAGAAGAAGCACACTTAAATTGACAGATTTTATACAGGGTGTCCCATTTTCAAGATAAGACATCAAAGTTACATTTTTCTTATGGCAGTCATATTGGATTTTTATACCATTGAATAGAGGAGGAAATTTTAGCTGGAAATCATGTATCATATGTAAAAAAATGGGACACCCTGTATAAAATCTGTCAATTCCAAGGTAGTTCTAAGGACAAGTTAGGTTATGTATGAAATCTTAATTCCATATCTCTTAATTAACAAAGTTATTCTGAGAATAACATTTAATCGATTTTCACTTTTTTGCCATATCTTTAAAACCAATGCTGATGATAGATGATTGTTGTTAACATAGTTTTACACACAGCAAGGCTGTAGCCAGAAAAAAAAAATTCGGAGTTTTTTTTTATAAATTTCGGGGGAGGGTTAATGGTACAAATTTTGTTTTTACATGACCGCTTTTATATACAAGCGAGAGCGTGAGAATTTCAGGGGGGTTTTAAACATAAAAATGTACTCTGGAAAAACAAAAATAAATCGATTTGCAGATTTAAAACATACTTCATTTTTTGAGTCGTAAACATTTTCTCTAAGAATGTTTTAACAAATTAAAATAACATGATTACAAAGGAGATAGAGCCCCTTAATATTTTTTTTTAATTTCAGAGAAATTATTGATTTATTTCGAATGTAAAATCAAATTATGAATGAGTATTAAAATACGCAACGACTAAATAAAGTAATTATAAAATATAACCTATAGATAAAATCTAAAATGTAAATGCTTTTCGTATAATCATAGTGTAATCAAAATTAGCCATTCAATTCAACTTCTATTAAAAATAATAATAAGTTAGAATGTGTATTTTAGAAACTCAGTTTCTCTGAATGTTACTTTTTTCTTAGCTTTATACCAGATATAATGGTATTCTTTGACCCGCATATTTTCTCCCATTTAATCCATTCTCAATTTTTTACCTAGACAAGTGCAAATGAACAATTCATTTTAATTTTTTTTAAATAACGGTATAACAAACTGTACTAAATCTTTCTTTTCATAATCGTATAGTTTATTATTCATCTAGTATTAATTTTAAAAATACCATATGAAATTAAAGAAAGTATAACATAAATACTTAAAAAATACTTTTTTGCGTGTATTTATTTGAAAATGTGTACATAATCTTAATGTGTACATTGCTTACTGTAATTTAGTATTTTTTTGTTTTTATTTTTTAGCCAGGCCGAAAGACCCTTCAAAGATCAAGAATTAAATATTAATCATATACTTACATTAAATTACATATTGTAAAAAAAATTGAATCGTTGAAATAAGCATGTATATATGTGATTTAAAGGTTTGCAAGTTTCTACAAATAGTATCGCTTGCAAGTGGTGACAACTTTTGAAATAATGCGTATACTTTTGAAAACGGATTCATACACAATACGATTATAAATTATTTGAAACATGGTTTATTTAATTAATTAATTAATTCATTTATTTACGGAAATCTCCTTTCTACAAAAATTATAAACAATTACATAAATCATCATAATTAATTCAATTATTTGAAAAAAAAATAATACAAATAATCCTATAAAATTCTTGTAATTTATGTAATTTAATCTAGTAATACTTGCAAAATTTCAATATTTTTCAAGCAATGAAAAATAGTTTAATTTTCACTACAAGTAGAAAAAGAAAAGATGACAATAAAAAACAAAAACATAAAGTTTTGAACCTCCTTATGATAAACACTTCTTAATATTAATATTTTTTTTTTCATATCTATTTTAAATATTGTCAACAAAAATTAGGATATTGCAACCCGATAAATCCACCAATAAAAAATAAACATGTTCGTTTGTCAAACTCCTCGTTTTGTTAAATTTTGTATTCAATATTTCTGCTTCTTTAAATATATTTAAGAGACTTATTATATTATATATTTTAATTAAGAAGGTTAAGCGCAAGTCACAGTTTTCCTCAATATAATAAACATATTAGGGAATTTATTTTCACTGTCAGTATAATTAAACATTATGGTCATAAAAAAAGAACAATAATTTAACTTGCATATTGTTTACAATGGAAGAATGTATGTTTTAATAATACGTGACATATTTTTCTAATGTGTTCTCTATTTTTATATAGATATCGTATTTGACAAAATGAGCTTGTGGATGATTCACTTTCTTTAATTTTAGAATAAATATTCAGTTATGTATCATATGATTTTATAACGATCATTAAAAATATATTTATTTATATAAACCTATTATAAAAACGCATAAGTGTCATAATAAAGTTATAATCTTAAACTTATATGTTATCAATAAAACCAAGATATAAAAGAAAAGAAAAAAAAATCACCAAAATCTTTTTCTTTGTAGTGGTCTCTAACCGATCAGATTTTTTGTTAGTATTACACCGAATTTTATATGCGGTATAAATTAATTTAGAATCGTACAAATAAAATTATCGCCAAATTGTGAAAATTAATGTAACGTTTTTACTAGTGCTGGGAATTCGAATATTCGAATATTCAAAAGTTATTCATATTCAACATATTTAAATATTAAAATAATTAAAACCGATAACATTTTTGAATTATTTAGTATTAGACATTATATTAAACATTATCAAACGCTAAATTATTAAAAAAATAATATTCAAATAGTTTTATGTGAATAAGTGAATGATTTTATGTTAGCAAACGTGATATTTGAATATTCGAATTCCCAGCCTTAGTTTTTACTTTTTAATTACTTTTTAAATAAAAATCTCTTTTTGATATATGGTGGTGATATTTAGTTTTACGATGGTTAGACGAAAACATAATAACTTTGTGAATGGTAATTATTCACTGTTGTTTAATTGATTTTTACAATAAATAGCCCTATACATGTTATAATATTAGCTTATTCGAGATACATTTAAAAAATATTATCTTATTAAAGACGAAGTAGCAAAGTTGGCCATATATTGATTTCAACTATTGCAATTTGATTTAATTTTAAAGTACAATTTCGAGTAGAATCTGTTGGAAATTATTAAAAGAAACAAATACCCTATATCCAACAAATAAAATTTGATTCATAATTAATTAAAATTAAAAACAATCCCACAACTTAGGAAATATAATTCACTTATAAATCGAATTATTTTTGTATATGTAAATATTTGCTCATATTCTAAAGGCATATTTATATTAACAAAATCGTCTAAACATTGTATATTGAAAGAAAAGGAACATGCATTTGTATCAACATATATTTAATGAATTACAAATTATATTCTTCGCAAACTTTGTGGTATTTTCAAGAACAATATACCTCTAAAATACAGTAACGCGTACGACTCATTTACAAATTGATAAGTTTAGAATATATAAAAAAATAATCTTACATTGTTAATTGGAAGTCAACAAATTGCAGAGGAAACACAACAGCGAATTAAATGATTAGAGCACTACACTTGATGGCGTTTGAACAAGAACTAGTATAAAGTAAAGTACTATTACCAAAATCGTTGATAATCCTAAATCTCAAGAACCAGTAGAATTTCTAAACATAGGGAAAATTACCGGTTAAATTATAAATGCTGTATCTGTGCACGATGCAAATTCAGCTCTTTTCGAATCAATGAATCCTCACGTTCGAAAAATGGCGGCAGCCCCATTCCTTCGAAAAAGTGGAATGAGGCGGTTATAAAAAAAATGTTTTTTGCTATCATAAATTATTGTGATTTATAGTGTATTCATCGCCCGCTGTCTTTGGCGGCATCGCCGCCGCGTCGTAAAAACACTCGATGAGTAGATCGGCACACGCCGTGTGCACCCTTCCTCCTCATGGCATAGTCTATCCTTTTCCTATATATTCGACACTATATTTTTCGTGGCTTGGTTTATAGTGTATTCATCGCTCTTTTGCGCGTAGGAATCCGGTGCGAGGGAAACGATCTGTTAGTGGAAAATAAATTAACTGTATTAATGTATTCACTTATTTTCTAATATTCGTTGTGCAAACATGAATGTTATTAAAGATACTTCTAAAACTTATTATGTTTTTGAAAATTTCATTAATTTGAAAAATCGTGTAGTTGGCGAAACAACTTATTTCGCTTGCTACAAAAATGCACCTTAACTTAACCCTAACCTAACCTAACCTGACCTAATCTAACCTTAATATAAAGATATTATTATTGTTATTATTACTAATCACATATACGTTTAATATATTCTATAAAATATGCAATTAAAATTCTACATTAAATTAATGTAAATAGACTATATATTTTAATTAAATTCACATACATTTGAAAGTTCATTTATTTGCACTATATTATTTAATAATATTATATTGTAATTCAATATAATAAGGTTGTAACAAACGAAAATATAATTTCGATTATATAGAAAAAGAGCGGCTACCCGATGCCGCCGAGTGTGCACACGGCGCGTGCCGGCTGTCACCCGTTGACAGATTTACGACTTAGCGGCGATGCCGCACAAAGGCATTATATGCCGGCGGGCTATTAAATAAATTTTTTTATTTTCGAGAGAATGTCCGGATCCTGAAAAATGTTTGATTACACAAATTATTGACCACTCATATTGAAGTGGATGCTTGTGTGCACTACTTAGACGACGATTTATAAGTGCCCAAAGGAAATATGTAAACAAAATGTTAATAATTAGGATTACCTATACGTTTGCAGTTATTCATAAACTACATCATCAAAATATAAATACAAAAATCACATACAATTACCGCGTGGTGAATTGGGATTTTTAGGGTATAAAATGTAAAAATGTAAATGTGTTAATTTTGGCTCCACTAAATATTTGAAAGTATCGGTTTTATTTTATCGTTTTAAAAGCATTTCATCAAGCTGAATATTTATACCGTGCGTTTTATTTAAGTATGGCCATAGGGATTTCTCCACCCCCGCACAATTAATTAAAAAAAAACAATTAATTGTATATAATCAGGTGGGTCGTTGACAAGTTGCACCGTATAAAAAAGTAGAATTTTTCACTTAGTTTTTTTGTAATTTTGCAAAAATTGAAATAATTGGGGTAAAATCGCTGTTTCTCCACCCCCGCACAATTAATTTAAAAAACAATTAATTGTGTATGATCAGGTGGGTCGTTGACAAGTTGCACCGTATAAAAAACTAGAATTTTTCACTTAGTTTTTTTCTAATTTTGCAAAAATTGAAATAATTGGGGTAAAATGGCTGTTTCTCCACCCCCGCACAATTAATTAAAAAAACAATGAATTGTGTATGATCAGGTGGGTCGTTGACAAGTTGCACCGTATAAAAAACTAGAAATTAGCATTCACTTTTTTTTTAATTTGTCAAAAATTGAAATAATTGGGGTAAAATGGCCGTTTCTCCTCCCCCGCACAATTAATTAAAAAAACAATTAATTGTGTATAATCAGGTGGGTCGTTGACAAGTTGCACCGTATAAAAAACTAGAATTTTTCATTTAGTTTTTTTGTAATTTTGCAAAAATTGAAAAAATTGGGGTAAAATGGCTGTTTCTCCACCCCCGCACAATTAATTAAAAAAACAATGAATTGTGTATGATCAGGTGGGTCGTTGACAAGTTGCACCGTATAAATAACTAGAATTTTTCACTTAGTTGTTTTCTAATTTTGCAAAAAATGAAATAATTGGGGTAAAATGGCTGTTTCTCCACCCCCGCACAATTAATTAAAAAAACAATGAATTGTGTATGATCAGGTGGGTCGTTGACAAGTTGCACCGTATAAATAACTAGAATTTTTCACTTAGTTTTTTTCTAATTTTGCAAAAATTGAAATAATTGGGGTAAAATGGCTGTTTCTCCACCCCCGCACAATTAATTAAAAAAACAATGAATTGTGTATGATCAGGTGGGTCGTTGACAAGTTGCACCGTATAAAAAACTAGAATTTTTCACTTAGTTTTTTTGTAATTTTGCAAAAATTGAAATAATTGGGGTAAAATGGCTGTTTCTCCACCCCCGCACAATTAATTAAAAAAACAATGAATTGCGTATGATCAGGTGGGTCGTTGACAAGTTGCACCGTATAAATAACTAGAATTTTTCACTTAGTTTTTTTCTAATTTTGCAAAAATTGAAATAATTGGGGTAAAATGGCTGTTTCTCCACCCCCGCACAATTAATTAAAAAAACAATTGATTGTGTATGATCAGGTGGGTCGTTGACAAGTTGCACCGTATAAAAAACTAGAATTTTTCACTTAGTTTTTTTGTAATTTTGCAAAAATTGAAAAAATTGGGGTAAAATGGCTGTTTCTCCACCCCCGCACAATTAATTAAAAAAACAATGAATTGTGTATGATCAGGTGGGTCGTTGACAAGTTGCACCGTATAAAAAACAAGAATTTTTCACTTAGTTTTTTTGTAATTTTGCAAAAATTGAAATAATTGGGGTAAAATGGCTGTTTCTCCACCCCCGCACAATTAATTAAAAAAACAATGAATTGTGTATGATCAGGTGGGTCGTTGACAAGTTGCACCGTATAAAAAACTAGAATTTTTCACTTAGTTTTTTTCTAATTTTGCAAAAATTGAAATAATTGGGGTAAAATGGCTGTTTCTCCACCCCCGCACAATTAATTAAAAAAACAATGAATTGTGTATGATCAGGTGGGTCGTTGACAAGTTGCACCGTATAAAAAACAAGAATTTTTCACTTAGTTTTTTTGTAATTTTGCAAAAATTGAAATAATTGGGGTAAAATAGCTGTTTCTCCACCCCCGCACAATTAATTAAAAAAACAATTAATTGTGTTTAATCAGGTGAGTCGTTGACAAGTTGCACCGTATAAAAAACTAGAAATTAGCATTCACTTTTTTTTTAATTTGTCAAAAATTGAAATAATTGGGGTAAAATGGCCGTTTCTCCACCCCCGCACAATTAATTAAAAAAACAATGAATTGTGTATAATCAGTTGTGTTTGTGGTAAGTTTTACCATGTAGAAGACTACAATTAGTCTCTCCGTTTTTTATATTTTTCATAAAAATCGTGTTTATTAGGAAATGGTATACCAATTTGGAAATACGCATACGGGATTTGAGCGTAATTTAGATTTGTTTATATTATTTTTGTTTGGACTGCTATAGTTATAATTTTTATGGTGCAACTTAGTGCAACTTCTAAGCTATAAAATAAGCTAAAAATTTAGTTGAAATTTTGAAAAGGGGGGGCTGGCACCCAAACTTCTCTATTCCATAGGGAGCTTATATAAGGGGTGCAACTTTTAAAAAATAGTGGTTCCGAGAGTGCAACTTCTGTAGAGTCGATTCCCTCTAGAAAATATTGAAAATTTTGAATTGGGGGGGCTAGCGTCAACTTAGCCCCCCTAAATTTCGAAACGTTGTAACTTTCCACCCCTATTGGTGCAACTTTTATTTTTTACGGTGCAACTTGGTGCAACTTAAGACCTTTCTGGTGCAACATTTTGGACTCAAAATTCTTAAAAGGGGGGGCCAAGTTGACTGACCCTACGTGTATAGGGAAAGTAAAAATGGTGATGTGGCCATCATAGTACTTTCCCTATATTTTTCTCGAAAACTATGAAGTTTAGGCAAAAATGTTATCCTAAATAATTTGTGCACTTTTGAATTCGCTACAATTATTTGTTATATGAATTTTATCTATCTTCAATAGTTTATTAGCAATTGGCAAAAAATGTCAAAATTTTCAATTTTTATTTTTTTTCTCGAAAGTTAAAAATTTTATAAAAAACATGTTCGAATAAAACTTGTTCAGTTTTTCATTTCCTTTAACTTTTGTTTGAACCGTTTTTTAAAAATTTTCATATTTAGAAAAATATCACGAAAAAACAAAAAAACGCCTCGAGTAAACAACCACTTCCGGTTTATGAATGTTTACCAAAAGCTTTTCAGATCGAGTTTTTAACGATAAAACCTTAAGTTTAAAGTTTTATCTCAATCGTATGGTTCGTTTTTGAGATACAGCGCCCACAGACATTTTCTCGCACGAAAACAATACTTCCCCTATATATACTATATAGGGAAAGTAATAAAGTATAGAAATTAGTTCACTTCCGTTTAAAAAAATATTAGAAAATGTTTTAGATAGTACAGATAATTACACATACCAGATTTAAAAGTAAAGTCAATAATTTCCTTTTTGTAACCTTACATCGTAGATACAAAGAATTAATTGAAACTTTTTTGTTAGCTCAATGCCATTTAGTTTAAATATATTTTTATTTGTTCAATTAAATGTAATTATTTATAATCACCACATAATATATAAATATATATAATAATTGTATTGCATGACACATAATAATATTAAGCACGAGAATAAATTTTACTATAAACATTAGAAACAATTAATTTCAACGACATAATAAGGTTATTTAATGTGACCTAAAGCTGACGTATATGAATTTTCCAACATACAATTTAATTTTACTATATTATCCATACCGAGTGTGTAGTTCGCTATTTCTGCAACAAATAGTAATAATAAACAGTTATATCTGCGTATTAATTGCGTAGTTAATATAACCTCGTAGTAAATATCAATGAATGCACGCATCCAATACCAGTTTAATTCGCTCGGTTATTGTTTTACAGCGGAATTTGCATATATATTAAAACCGCGCGAGCAAGCGATAAATATACCAGGAGTGTAGGCGGAGGACATTTTTTTCATGGATTCGTTAATATTTCAAGTGTGGCCTGAGAAGAAATTACGTCCGTGCACCAGTTTCCATTTATTATGGAGGTTTCTGAGTAATTTCGCCTGTTGGGAAATTTTTAAGAGGACAAAGGACCTAATGGATCAAAGAGATTTAATGTGGCATCTGTTTTCCCGTTCCTTAAGTCCCACACACACTTTTGGCTCATGCCCACCACCACCACCACCAACATTTTCCACTTCATAAAATTAACGCGCGCGCGCTTTTCTACCCCACTACCGTCAGAAATAAAATAAACAATACGAAAATACCGAAATTACGCTAATAAACCTGTTGTACAGTTTTATTTTTATCAGCATAATAAACAAATAACGATTTTGTGTTTCCTATCAAAATAAAATAGCGGTAAACACTCAGTATCGATTATCCAGTGTAAGTTATTCCGTCTGGAAAGTGTATGTTTTTCTAGGGGTTTATTTTGGTATCTAAATTATTTCGTAGACTATGCATCATTCATAGAAATCGATTACTAGTCGGAATGACATCATTGGAAATGCATACTCCCTTTGCGCCCTGTGCACGCTGTCTATCAAAACGTCTCGTGTTTGTGTATCCCATACCAAAGTAAATAATACTAATCAAATATCCTCGCAATTTTACATAATATTATTATATCCACCGCACGCTCATATAATTTATAAATTGTGTGCGTATAAAATATTTATAATTCTACAATTAAAACATTTTAATAGCATTTATAATATTTCCTGTATATATTTTATTATCATCCGCACCTGTTTGATATGTAACATGTTGTGTTTATGCAGGAAAATAAAATTTATCACCATTTTTATGAGACATTTCTTTGCAGCCATTAATATAAATTAGTATCTGAATACAGCCTAATTTTCATAATTGAAGTTGTTTTTGTTTTTGGAGAGTATTAATTTTCATCGCCTGTAATTACAATTTACAATGCTCCGATTAATTATAATGAACAAGGGAATGTTGTTTCTGCATATTTATATTAAAACGACGGCATCGATCGCCTGCGGTGGTAGCCATCACGTAACGAGGGCAATAAAGTCATATTTCCAGTTACTCTTTCAGCATCTTGTCATGGAAATTGGTCTTCTTTCAGGGGTTTACGTGCGACTAGTACGAGGCCTGAATAACAACTACTTGGCGGTATTAATGTTTTTAAGTAGTTTATTGTTGAGCATGGTAGTCGTAGGGATTTACCTTCGAGTGAGAGGAATTACGGTTTTTGCATTGAAACGTGAAAAAAATATCTATCAAGCGTATAGATTTTTTCTCTCTGTTAGTAATTGTTACAATTATAATTACTAACATTAAATATTGTATTCTAGTTATAATTATGTATTACGGTTTTGTTTTATTTATGAGACCGGAAAATCTATTTATTATTCGAACATGAAATCTTAAGCATAGAAGCATCAGGTGTTTTGTATCTGAGGCAATGACACACTCCATATACCCAATCTATTAAAGTTTCGTGGAAACTTTATCTATGCCGGCGTCGCGTTTGCCTGAAAAATCGTGTAATTTTAACTTTGCCAAAATTCATCAATCAAACTTTCGCAGCGACATTTCTTAATTAAAATCTCTGGGCGTGCGTTTGTAAGGGTGTGGAATTTTACATACAAACTACTTTAATTAAGCTTTTTTTATTCCAGCCAATTTATATAGAATCACAATAAATTAAACCGTATCATAATTATAGGTTATAGATGTTATACGGGTGGTACCAGCGCCTGTTCCACCGCGACCTTTTGAGATCTATTGTGGATATAGAATTATAGGTAATTGATTAAAAATTCACTTCAGTCGTTTTACTTTATTTATACTAGATATCTAAAAAATTATCTATACATTAACTTTTTTATTTGTATTTCATTAAGTAATAAATAATAAATACAAGGAATAACCATTTAAATCGTTTCGAATTAATTACCGACTTCAAATACAAGGTGAAAAAACGAAACCGATTGATCGGTGTTTGGTTTTTAATTGCTCAATCCGTTCCAGTCGTGCACCGATTGCCCAACAATTTTTCTCCACCCCCTCAGACCGAGGCTTTGGGAAAAACACGGATATTCAAGCGTTTTCCAGCGAAAGGGGTGGAAGGCAAATTGGATTAGGTGTACACAGTCAGATGAAAATAACATAATGACATTTATTGCCTTGCTCGGAAGTTTTTAATCAAAACACGCCACGGCTTATTACGGTAAATATTGTAGACTAAAGGAAGCCTCTCGAGTGCGTCTTGAAATTTGCTTCACGTGTAATCAATTCAATTACGCTTATTTGGTGCCTTTGTGGATTCTTGCGTAAACAAAATCCGTCACGTTTTGCATTTATCGTTATTGATTTCTTTAAAGTATATTCAAATTTTCGAATATTTATATTATATGTAGTATCAGATAAAGTAACTTTGAGGGAAGGGAAAATGAAAAATATATAATATAATAAATGGATTTAAAAGAAACGTCTTAATAACATCGTTTAAGAGTGGTTAAGATATTTATATTATCATTTTTATCATAATTATAAAAGTGGTAAATAAATCCTGTTATAGCAACAAGTTATTCAGTTTTTTTTTAATTATAAATGCAGTAGTATTCAACTAAATAAATACTAACGTGTATTCTGAAAACACCCTTTAAACAAGGACAAAAATAAATAATGTTATGATAACTATATTTTAAAATATGTCATTATATATTTTATAAATTTGTTTGTATTGTTTTATTTTATAGCTATAATTTCATAAAATGTATTAAAATCCTTTAGTTCGTTGTAGAAAATTAAATAATAAATTTAAAAATACGAAAACATTTCGTGAATCTACAACAATTAGTCTTACTAAGACTACAAAACAAATTAATTTGAAACAACTACTTCTCTAGCTAATACTTCGACAGACATTGAATAATACAAATTAATTTGCGTGTTACAAATAGTACAACTATCAAAGCAACACTAATTTGAATGAAATTATTTCTTTTGAATAAACTAATAAATGATAAAATGTACTTTAGATTGTTTAAATGTAACTATAACATGAAAAATTATGAAAAATGAATTTTAAACTGATTTCATTAAATTAAATTAGCAAAAGCAATTAAAAAATCTAGCATTCAAGTTTATAATCATCTGCAGACACGTGTTTTGAACTTTTGCTCTCTTCAGTACAGCTTTATATCAAAAATCAATTTTATAATAAAGCTGTACTAAGGAGAGCGAAAGTTCGAAACACGTGGCTGCAGATGATTATAAACTTGAATGCTAGTTTTTTTAATTGCTTTTGCTAATTTAATTTAATGAAATCAGTTTAAAATTCATTTTTCATGTTATAGTTACACTTAAACAATCTAAAGTACATTTTATAATTTATTAGTTTATTCAACAGAAATAATTTCATTCAAATTAGTGTTGCTTTGATAGTTGTACTATTTGTAACACGCAAATTAATTTGTATTATTCAATGTCTGTCGAAGTATTAGCTAGAGAAGTAGTTGTTTCAAATTAATTTGTTTTGTAGTCTTAGTAAGACTCATTGTTGTAGATTCACGAAATGTTTTCGTATTTTTAAATTTACTATAATTTCATAATATGAAATAAGATAAGAATCTTGTAAATTTTATAAAATATATTCAGATTCAAAAATGCATGTGAATGTATAATATAAATATTGTAGATATTGGATTGATGCGGCTGTTACTTGTCATTCAGAAACCCTATACTGTGTCAGTATTTCTTTAAGTGTTAAATATTGTAGATGTGATATTTTGGTATATTACTCAATATATTTAAGGTGTTTAAAAAGACAAGTTTTTGAAAAGTTAGTTAATGATTTTACTATAATTAAATTTGCATCGATTTTTAGCTCATAAAATATATTATATAATATAACTTTAACTCCTAATTTACTATTAAATTACTGCTAGTACATGGCATTATATAAAATTCTGTAAATGCGGGAAAAATCTTCACTTCTAATCAATGATATGTAATTATTGTCGCGTTCTTATAATTTTCTTCTAAGTAAGGTGTATGTCTATTATTTAAAAATTGTATACAAAATTTACAATAAATCCATATATATTATAACATTATACAAAAATAAAAATAAATAGAATTAAAAAATACTAAAAATTAAAGCATAATGGGTATGTTTTAGTATAGGCATCAGAAATCATAAGAATCTAAGCATTACGCTCATGAATTTGATATGAACGACGGGTATTATGAAACGTCAGAAATTGAAACCGGAAGTAAGTGGTCGCCGTAAGCGGCCGTAAGAATGCATCATTCGAAATCTAAGCATCAGCTATTTTGGAACATCGAAAGTTAAAACCCGAAGTGGTCGTTGGATGCGCACTAGCGAAACCGGAACTCCCTCTATGAAACCGGAAACCGGAAGTTGAACTAAGAAATTCGAAAGTGGAGGTTGAAGCTGAAAACAGGATAAAAATTATGATTAATTTGTGCTAGATATTCTGTAGAAGTTGCTCAATTTGAATTAATTGAGTTGAATGCCATACCACGTACTTCAAATTTCTGTAACTTTGGTATTCAAATATGATGGCTTAAATCGGGGATCCCCAATCTTTTTGTACTGAAGGACGACAGTTTCTAACTCCAATTCTTCCGCCCTTACTTGAATAAACTCAGCGGTATATGTAGCTATTTCGGTAATTCATGAAAGGGGTACCCATTGGTTCGATGATATTAAAATGTTGAAATCAAACTGGCCTTGAAGTTGATGAAGGTTGATAACAAGTGATGACAAGACAATGTCACCATCGCCATCATTTTTTATACATTTGGGAAGTGCACAAGGGACTTCTTCTTTAGATGTGTTATTCATAAAACTAGTTAGTTTTAAACGAGACTCTATTATTTCAGCTAAATGTTTGCCTCTTTTTGCTTATAATATATTTAGAAAATAATTAATGAAACACGTACATAAATTTAGAAATCAAGATATATGGGCGGAGTTCACTAGTTTTCAATGAATTCTTTATTGGAAATAGATTGAAGCAAATACGCTATGTTTGTCCCATTTTCGGAGATGAATTTGATATTAGTCTTTTATTGTATAATGAAGACTAAATCCTCCAGGTAGCAACGGTCCCTTAGTTCAAAAAATTGTTTTTTGGTATTAAGATAATCTATTTATTTCTTCAATTAAATTTACAAATATTTCAAGAACATTTTCCTTTACTGAGCCATCGTACTTCATTATAAAGAATAAGATAGGAATCAGAATTTTCTATAAAGCATTTTTCTAAAAGAGGTGTTACAAAGGCGCTGCTTGAATAGAGTTTGCAATTTTTATAACCATTTGTATGACATGTCCGAAGGGTAGCATTTTATCACACCTGGTCATAATACAGTGATACGACAAAAACAATGGAATTTTTTCATCATTTTTGCAGAGGGCAACAAATTCAACCATTGTTCAAGAGCATATCTATCGACATATTCTAAATATGTTACAGATATCCTCACCTGCTGTTCGTCCTTTCATGGGTAATATTTTAAGCAGATCTTCTTTTAGAGTAAAGTTTCTAAATACCATTCTCACCATAACTGCTAACTGTGTAGTGATATATCCGCAGACTTGTCAAATTGTAGAAAGAGCCAGTGACATATTTCCAAATCACTTTTTAGTTGAGTTTTGATGTTCTTTAAAATGGCATATATTTTTCTTGTGACGGTTTATCTAACGTTTGTTGGAAAATTCTTCAAAGAATTCAAAGCAATAGTGACATTTTCGGAATTCACTACAGGCTTAATGAAAATCAACTGTTTGATTTAAATTGAGTTATTTTCTTTTTTCTTAATTCACATTTAAGTGGATAGCTCGTATTAAAAGTGGCATGGACTATCTGGAAATGGAGGTGTTTTTCCCGCACTGTAGTATTACTGTGACACAACAAACAAACACAACCATTTTCAATAGAGTCCTATGGTTACTGAAGGGGTGGAGTTTTATCTATCGGTATATATAATCTAGGGTAATTATGTAATTATGTCAAATAAAACAATCTGTTAAAATAATGTTTTGATTTGAAATTAAGTCCGTAATTATCCATTTAATATCTAATGCTTTAAAATATTAAGACTCTTATGCTCCGGTTTAATGTTGCTAATAATATTTTTGTTTTTCGTCCCATGATCCGCCATGGCAGTTGAGGTTTCCTGTTGTTTTATATCTCTTTCATGTTCATCACTCTAACTGGTATACCCCGCTATTTTTAAAATTTATTCTGTAAAATTATTTTATTATTAATTATGGACTTCCCTAAATTATTTCTATTGTCTTGTATTGGCTTTATATTATATCGTCTGACTCGTAGGTATTATGTATTTAATGGCCCAGTATAGGGGTTGATCCTCATTGATATTGGTTGCGTTATACAGTAGTTTTTGTACGTTATTTATTAATTTTCGCTTAAGTATCCTTTTTACTAGCTGTTGATTGTACCCTTTGTTTAAGCAATCTATGTTATGGTTAACAATTCTTTGTCAATTTCTTCTTTTAAAAGTGATATATTTACAAGTCTGTGTAAGTAAGCATTAAGCGCCGAATTCTTAATAGAGGTGGATTGATTTGAATCTGCCGGAATTATGGTGTCTCTAGTAGTTGGCTCTCTGTATAAATTATATACCCCTTTACTAATAATTTGAAAATTACAAGCAATTGTCGAAACATATATCAGGAAACTGATAAATTAATTATGAAACGAAACTAGTCCTTAATTTACAAATCCATTCCTGTGATATATATGTTTTATGAATAATGTTGCAGTGGAATGATTATATATAAACTTTTTTTGGAAAATATGTATATATATATATAGGGTGAGTTTTTTTCGATGTTCTCTATGGGGATCTCGGAAACTATAAGAGATAGAGAAACGGTTAAATGGGGAAAGAAGTGTAGATTTACGAGACGAATAAAATTCCACTTTCAAAGTTTTCAAAAAAGTCAAGGGTAACTAGATATTTTGAAAAAAGTAAAAAGTGTCAATTTTTTCAAATCAATATATCTCGGTTATTATAACAGATAGACAAAAACTATAAAGGACAAAGTTTTAGATAATTTTATGTAGATTAATAAAAAATAATCAGAAAATTTGTATCACCATTATTTTCCGAGATATGATGCAAACTTACATTTTTTAAATGGAAACTATAGTTGGCTATGACCTCATTCAAAAGGTATTTTTTTTCTCTTTAATCCAATATGACATATGACATAGTTATTTCTAAAAATAAGTGAGTTATAGTCATTTTAAATTTTATTATAAATAAAAAATGGGTAGCCATGAAAAAGATGAAAGTAAAACAGTTGAAGTTCTTTATAATAACAGCAATATTGTAATTATTAGTTTTACAAAGTTAAATAAAAATGAAAAACCAGCATAAGAATAATAATTTTGTAATTATCAAATGGCCTTCTGTATGTGGTATAAACCCATTTGTCAATAGGATAATACATTTCTTACAAAAATATTATGAACAGATGAATCGCGATTCACTAATTGTGGTATTTTTAATGGCCACAATGAACATAGATGAACTGAGGAGAATCCACGAGAAGTTTCACAGAGAAAACTACAAATTAAATTTGGGTTTAATCCATGGTGTGTTTGGATTAATAATTCTTGGTCCATATATTTTTGAAAGCTCACTAAGTGAAACTATTACTTTCAATTTCTTCAGAAAACATTTCAAGATACGCTCGATTGTTTAAATTTATCATTACAAGCAAGATTAAAATGGTTCCAATATGACGCTGCTCTGCCTAATAACATGTTGGCTTTACAAATTATTTAAATGATGCTTTTCCTAACTCATAAGTGGGAAGAAATAAACCAATCCCAGGGCCACCTAGATCTCCCGATCTGCGCGTTTTAGAATTTTTTCTGTGGGGTTATGTAAAAAACAAAGTATATGAAAAATCATATCAATCTGTGGAGGATCATAAACTAGTTTTTATTGAAACATTTAATTCAATTTACATGAGAATAGTCAACAAGCCATAAATTCAATTTTAAAAAGATATAATTTATGTCATAATAGTATTAACAGTGGACTCTTTGACCATATTTTTTTAATATTAAAATTTCTCTCCCATTGATATATTGATAATTACAGAATTACTTTATGCAGTGGTTTTATTTTAGTTTGTCTCTGTAAAACTAATAATTACAATATTGCTAATATTATAAACAGCTGCAATTGTTTTACTTTCACCTTTTTCATGGCTACCCATTTTTTTATTTATAATAAAATTTAAAATGACTATAACTCACTTATTTTTAGAAATAACTATGTCATATGCCATATTGGATTAAAGAGAAAAAAATTACCTTTTGAATGAGGTCACAGCCAACTATGGTTTCCATTAAAAAAAATGTAAGTTTGTGTCATATCTCGGAAAATAATGGCGATAAAAATGTTCTGATTATTTTTTATTAATATGCATAAAATTATCTAAAACTTTGTCCTTTACAATTTTTTTCTATCTGTTATAATAACCGAGATATATTGATTTGAAAAAATTGACACTTTTTACTTTTTTCAAAATATCTAGTTACCCTTGACTTTTTTGAAAACTTTGAAAGTGGAATTTTATTCGTCTCGTAAATCGACACTTCTTTCTCCATTTAACCGTTTCTCTATCTCTTATAGTTTCCGAGATCCCCATAGTGAACATCGAAAAAAACTCACCCTGTATATGACTATAGGCTGGATGGGTAAAAGTTTCCTACTTGAATTTTTGCACAATTTATTTAGTTATTCGGGCCATTAGGGCCTGACTTTGTCGTGATAGAGAATGAAACCACTGGACATAGGCTTAGCCGTCGATTTTGATTCGCCCGTCCTTATTTCTTCAATGTTGCACAGCATGCATTGGCATTAAGAGTGTCTTCACGGGTCATTGAGCAGTACACTTCGCCGATCCCAGTTGGATCATGGTTGTCATGACTTTCCGACAAGACATTGCCATTTGGAATATTTTTTTGTGTTTGGAAATCAGCATGATTATACTTCATTGTTTGTCTTTATTTCTTAGGTATTGAATAGCAACCCCATGTTTCGTCACCAGTGACAAATTTGGCAATAATATGTTTTATCTAATCTATTGTAAGATTTAATACGATTCATATTTATGTTTTCTTGCAAAGATATATTCTATGGTTGACGCTGTTACTCGATGAAACTCAACAATCACTTTTTTGAAATAAGTTTTTAACACTGTTTGAATTTCTAATATTTTTATTATAGAGACTCTCTTAAAAAGTTACAGATATAATAAATAATTGTTTTACTTTCTCCTTTTCTCTGAAATCTAGTCGTCGACCACTACTGGAATTTCAGAATAAGCCGGGCTTTTACACGGTAGGTTACGCCAACGATATCACGATCCTACTTTTCGAGTTTCCGGCAAATATGTTAGCGAATTAGCGAAACACATGTTGGATGATCTCGACATAGTAGACAAATGGTACGTAGACCAAGGATTATAGGTAAATTCAACAAAAACGGAATTGGTACAGTTCACAAGAAGAAGAAGGATTAAAGATTTCAAGCCACCAAGCTTTGGGGGGGGGGGGGTAATACATACCTGGGCATTCTTCTAGACAAAAAACTAAATTGGAATGACAATCTGATGGAGAGATCCAACAAAGCATACATCGCCTACTGGCACTGCAGACGAGCTGTGGGGAAAATGTAGGGACTATCTTTAAAAGTAGCTCATCAGTAATATAGTGGCCTAGATCACGTTCAATGAAGCGCTCTCTTCAGCGCGACAGCAGCTATGAGAACAATACCATACGACGTATAAGGCTACGAGCAAAAAAAGGATATTGGAGGATTTCAGGAAGAGAAATTCCGCGATTATGATGCCGAGGAACAACATCTCTCGAAAATATATATTCACTAGAAAGCTTCAAATAGACCAAGATACGAAGACTCAAGAGTAGGAAGCAAATATAAAGACAATTATATATACACTTCTGGGTCTTCGACAAAAACAGGTGCAGGTGTAGGATTTTTTGCAATAACATGTCACTGAAAAAAAGTACTGTACTAGATAAGACAATGAGTACACCAATAACGGTGGAACTCGTATGTATATTATATGCAGCAAAGATAATCTCTGACAGGAAGATCAAGGTAAAAAATATATACATCTTAACGGACAGCAGAGCAGGAATTTTGTCCATTGCTAGCTGTAAAATTACCTGAGCATTAACCTGGAATGTTGCGAAGCCTTATTAGAAGTGACTCGTGACAATAAGGTGACCCTATGTTGTGTGAAAGGATACAACAACAGCAGAAGTAACAGAATAGCAGGTGGTTTGGCCAGGAAGGCATCTGGACAGACGATATGCGGGCCGGACCCCTCCCTACTGAAAAATACATCAATCCGATGCCACAAGGAGCGATGGGATAACACACCTGGCTGTATGCAACTGTCCAGAGAAAATCTACCGAAGGTTGCATGGCTCTTAACAGGATACTGCAATTTTAAGAGTCCCTTTTGCTGCGGCCCTGGCGTTTGCCAATGACTTGAGTTGGATAGGTCGTAGCTAGGAATGAGGGTTTTAGATGGGAGAAAGTACAAATCCAAATCCAAGTTCAATCTACATCGCTGTTATTCAAAATTGTGAAACTTAACTTGTTTACTATTTTATTTTAAGGATTGGCATGTGAATTCTTGGTATATTGTTAAATAGTCATTTTTTTTATATAATGCCTACGTCTTGGGTTTGTGGTTTTCCTTGGTAAACTTTATTGACAAAATTTGCTGTTAGTGGTTTGTTTTTTGATTTTCTCTAATAGTTTTATAACACATTATTTAATGAAAGCGATTTTTAATTCTCTCATTTCGTTGATTAAACTATCCTCAAAGTTTTTTTCGCTGCCATATACGCCTTTAAATAGGCAACATACTTGTTTGATTGCAAACAATACATTAGTTTTAGCAATTAACTGATCAATGATACGCTTATTTGAAAGTCCATGTTATATTTCATTATTATCAAATATTTATTAAACTTAACTACAATGATTCTTTATCCACAGTGAGATGAAATAATGATAGTAAAGTTAAATAAATATTTAAAAATCAAACTTTAGTTTTAGTAAAGATATTATTGAATTTTTATCAAAATTAGTTACAACAAATACCGACAAAATATTGAATAATAATCTGTCTTTGTGAGTTTGTCAGATTGAGATTGACAAAGTTATTTTGATGTCTTCATCTTTATTTTTATCGTCGTATTGATTTTATTCACGAACTTCAAATATCTTATTAGGAATATAAGCGCCAGTTATTGTTTTATAAATTAAATTATTATTTGTAAGCTTTTTAAATAATTTATTTCATTACTTCTCATAAAAGCAAATTCTTTAGTAAGGTAAAGAGGAAAAACATATTTTTAACATTCTAAATTGACCTATAGAATTGTTAAAATCTTTAGTCGATTTGTTTTAGTTCAATTAATATTATTTATTATTTATTTACTTTTCCACGAAATTATTGTAATATTATTCACTAAAACTAGGGAAATCTAGTGCAGCATTTTATGTTAATGATTATAAGTCATACATCATTTTTAAACTAAACTTATAATAAAATAAATAACATTTGATTTATTAAATTAATTATTCATATTTGTTAATTATGTGCAAATTTTTAGCATTATATTCCTAATTTATTGAAATTCACGAAATGTGCAATTGAACTAAACTTTCACGTATAATTAAGTAAGTGTAATGCGAAATAACTCAAGAAAGTTGAATTCTTTAACGTAATTTAAACTAATCCAGGCTAATTCCCGTGCCTCCGACCTGACAAATTTAATCCCACTCTAATTGATCTGCATTATAATTAAGCTAAATGCGCACTCGGTAACATATTGTAGCCTCATTATCATTTCCCCTCAGTTGCAGCAGCTGCGTTTTTCCCTGCACAACTATCCTCGAAAAAGTTCCAATCAATTAGAGGAAGCCTGTTGAGAAATTGCATAGTTGATTTTGAAGAGTGGAAACGATTTAATTAGTACGAATCAAAAGAGGGTGTGTAGAAAAATTGCCTGAGAATATTAGGGGTGCCGTTTAATATAGTTTTCTTCAAATAAATATATACTATTAATTTTGATATTAAATTTATATGATAATATTATAAATTATATATTTCCTCATTACAGATACATTATAATTCGAAATAATTCCACAAAATACCCAATAAACTATAATTTTGCCGCAGCCGTCCCCAATTATTACGCGAATGAATAATTTAGGTGCCCGATGGTTGATATTGATTGTAGGATGTGAATATTTAATGTCTCACGTTGTATGATTGCAGAACGTTTAACTGATAGGCCGTTATTTATTTAGCCATTGCCGGCTCCGATCTCTGAACGACTTTAAAACAATTTGCATCTTTAATTTATTTGCCTACATTTATTATTGAAGGCACCCCTTGCCCTTAAAAGCGAAAAATTCACAACCCTTCGAACGATTAATGACGAATTACGGGGAGTAAATCCAAGGTTTCTTTGAGCACTAATTGCGCTCATCTTTAAATTCAGCTCCATAAATTACGTAAAGCTTAACAATTATAGAAAGTGCACGGATTTTGTTACAATTATTTCGCTACAAAATAATTTAACTTCTCCGGGGTATATATATTTCAGTATGGGAAACTGATTTAAGCCTATTTGATGTGTTTTTATTAATTAATATAATTATTTAACACATACGTTCCTTTTAATATTATTACGAAGCATCCAACTCATTTCCCAGTTGGTTCTCGAGTGATTTAAAGAATCTAATTATAAAAAATAAAATAGCTTATAAACATTATAAAGCAAGTGGAAACATTAATTATTGAAATTTATATAAAGAACTTAGAAATCAATGCAGACAATTAAGTGAACAATTTTATAGCAAACACGTGCAAAATGCATACATCAAAATCGGAATTATTTTGGAAATTCGTAAGAACACTGGCATAAAAAACAAAATGTCACTTGGACAGGAAACTGCTATTAATAGTCAAAAATCGCTAATCTGTTCACGGACTTCTTTCAATCAGTTTACGAAGAAGATAACGAGGATTCAAATTTTCTATCAACCAGTCAAGACAGCGTGAATATTAATCCCCACATAATCACTGTGGAACATTTTTGATGCAATAAACAAGTTGAAAGATACCTGCATAACTGGTCCGGATGGCTTAGCTAGTACAATATTAAAAAATTGTGTCAACTATTTATACAATCCTATATTGAAATTGTTCAATAGATCCTTATCAAGCAGTTACGTCCCCGCAGTTTGGTAAAAAATGTTTTATACGTCCGATTCATAAAATTTGTAGACGAAACGCTATTGATAAATATCGTGATGTATGCCTTCAGTCGGTTCTTCCTAAGTTTCTCGATAGTTTGGTAGCGAAACATTTGACAAATATCTATTTGGACAAATTGTCAACTAAGCAAAATAATTTCATCCCGGGACGATCAACTCTTTTAAACCTTATAGAATATACTACTTTTTTTGTCAAATACTTTGGAAAATGGTAATCATATAAAAGCTACATATACAATAATCTTTATTTAGACACATTAACAATACATAGTAACATTAACATTAATATAAATAAATGGTGTTAGTCCGTGTGAGCTATAGACCTGAGGTATTTCTGCCCTTTCTTGAATTTAAAATGTCAGAAAAAAGTACATAGCTAGCTGAACTGTCTTCATGATTCGCACAAATGCATTCATGAATTGTGAGGGAGGGTGTTGATATTTAGAAGAAATATTTGAGTTTAGGGGGATGCTGAAAACAGATAGATACTATTTATACTGGTTTCACCAAAGCGTTTGATAAAGCAAATCATATCTTATTGATTCGTAAATTACGGGAGTTAAGAGTTAATAGTGAAATAATAAATTGGGTTTCGTCATTTATAAGTAATAGACTACAAATTATAAAAATTAATCATTTTGAATCAATTATTCTCAGTTACCTCGGTTTCCTCAAGGTTCTTATTGCGGCCCTATATTATTTTCCATCTTCATAAATAACATCATTGAATCAATACATTCATGTTTTATATTACTGTTTACCGATAAAATGAAAATATTTAAATGCATATCCAGCCTTGAAGATTGCTTAGAAGTTCAAGAAGATTTAATTCAGATAAAATTAATTATTGTTAAGTAAGGATAAATGCTCTACAATTTCATTTTATCGAATACGAAATCTAAACAAATACAGTTACAAACTTCAAACAACTGTATTGTGTAATGTATCGAAAATTAAAGTGTGGTCAGTAAACTGAATTTTAGAAATATTTTTTTTAATCGATGAAATAAAGGTAGGGAAATGTCGGGTCTTGTTTACAAATTCGCTAAGACTTTTAATGTAAATGTCTTAATTATCATATACTACTCATTTGTTCGCTCACAATTAGAATATGCCTTTGTAGTATGGTCGCCAAAATATTTTTTTGCGATACCCTGACTTTAAATTAGATATTAACCACATATAAGGAGAGTATAATGGTATTAGACAAATTCTAAATTTGAACACTTTGGAGCAACGAAGAATTTCTAATGACTTACTTTGTTTATATAAATTGCTTAATTCTAAGGTGGTATCGAAATATATGTTGAATAAAATACGTTGTTTGTAGCAGATAACGGTAGATAAACGCGGTTTAGGCCTATCATTCAAATTGCGACGGCACGCAGTACAAACTATGGTCATAATACGCCATTAGATTGGATGTTTAGAGAAGCCAATAAATACTGTCAATATTATTAGTTCTCAGCCACACTTCACTCATTTAAATAAATTTTAAGAAATAGAGTTTATCATTAAGTATTATATTGAGAGTTTTTGCGTCTATAATGTGATATATTAGTATGTAGATATTCATGTATATACGTTGTTTTAATGTATAAGCAATGGTAAGTATGTATATAAATAAGTAAATATACATTCACTCTCAGTAATTCTAATGTTAGTATTATTATAGATCATTCTATATATAAAGGAGTTTCCATTTAATAAAGAAATAAACAAAAATGTATTTATTGCTGACTAAACAAAGAAAGAATTCCATAAACTGTAGCTTTAGAAAATTGTACAGTTCACGACATTAACTTGAACAGTGAAACTTCTTTCAGCCATCACAATTTATTAAGATTCCATAAAATAATAGCAGAAGTCTTAGACATTTTTAAATTGACTAACTTGTTTTTCATTTAAACAACATAAGCTATTTGAACCTGTATGGCTGTAGTTTTGCACTAGTAATTCTACTTCTGATACTTTTGTATAACTCATAAAATAACTACTTTCTGAATACGAATAAGGTAAGCTTAGCATGGCGTATTTTGATCTATCATATTCTATAAACTAAGGTGATATTATTTATTTGAAGGTAATTACAAGCTAATTTATTCTTATTTCTACAATTAAAGATGGTAATTACAATAGTTACTTTTCTGGTTTACTCTCAGGTGACTAGAACCACTTAATTTTTTTTAACAAATTTTTCGCCGATGAAACAAAGTTTTTTAAATCAGCAATCCAACCATAAACGTAATAAATTTTTAGTAACGATATTGTGCTTCTCAACGAGAATCCATAAATATAATGTTCACGTTCAGAAATCTACAGTCTATCTTTAATAAGTGAGAAATAACTTTAGTAACCCACAAACTGATTTTTTGTCTATGTTTTCTTGAAATCCAAATAGTGAAATACGTGTGACTTGCTACGGTTATCTTTTCAGATCAATATGTTTTTCTTAATAGTTCTATCTTAAGACCACTTCTATTTTTCACATTTATGAATAGGGTTTCATTATACTGCGACCGGAGTTTTAACTCAATAGACACTGAGTTAAGTCATATTATCAGCCCAACCATAAATATAATGAATATTTACTAATAATAAGTGGCTGCTTCATAAGAAAAGTTTATATTTTCAAAATAGATATATATTTCGTAATTCTATGTCTTATTTAGACTACAAAAACAATCTCAAAATTTAAAATTTAAACAACCACTTCTCTGACAAATATTGAATATAAATATACATATTTGTTGAATAATTTTCCCACTCATCTATTGGTGAAACCTTATTTACAAATAGCAAACTACCAAAGCAAAACTTGTTTGAATCTATTTATTTCAATCAAATACACTTCAAGAATATTAATTTACATTGAACAGATTTCTTGTGAATATGGAAAAGAAATGAATTTAAGCTGATGGTATTATAAACTAGCAAAAATAAGACTAATTGTTCTATATTTTTGTTTCTGCATTTTTAAGTTATTAGTTCATTTTCTACAACGCCCTAAAGAACTTTAATAATATAATCTTCTCATTAAGCGTTGTAGCCCTAAAATACTTTAAGATATTTTATAAAGAAAAATTTAATAATATAATCTTTACAATAAGGAATCTACAGTTTGAAAAATGTGATCTTTCTGGGGATCCAAATTTATGAGATTCGTGTGAGCACATTGCGTAAGGCCATTTTATGTCATTGTATTTTTAGTTGGAGTCCAACCAATCGCGATCTTATATTTAGAAAACAAAGAAAAGTAGTACATATCTCAAAAACGAAAACTCACAAATGGACCATAATACAAGAAATAATAATATTAAGGAAGAGTTTCAATGCATATATTTATTAGAAATATCTGCAATTCATAGGTGAAGCTAAATCGCTAAATTAGTTCGTTATGATTTCATTAAGTCAAACTACAATAATAACTGGAAAGTTAGAAAAATGTTTCACGTAATTATTTCTTGTGTGTGTTTCATTACTGTGACATAACTATTTAAGCTTGTTATTCAGAACAAAATTGTTGATGTACTATAGAGAATATTTTTAGCTTCAGTTTGCGAAGAAAACTAAATAGTTTCAGTTTAAGCCCTGCTAAACCATCGTGATACATTAAATAACTTGATGGGACTAAATTCTGCCTACTAATAGTATTGCCATAAATGTATATATATTATGGTCATATATAAAATTGACTAGTTTATTCATATATTACAAGAATAAAATTGGCACTAGTATAGACCCTTGCGGGACCACTAGAATACTAAGTGTACTTTGCAATATGTATTTTTAAAGTATACAATTTATTATCTATCTTCAAGGTAAAATGATAACAACATGTAGCTTTTAGTATATTGAAAGCATATAGTTTTCGATACAGTATTTTATACGCGATAAAATCCAATGATGTGACTAGATCAAGAAGGAAGCATAATACCGGGTTTCGCAATTATTAGTACACACAGTGAAATTTTAATGGCTTTAGTAGCTTTTATTGATTAAAGCTATTTGTGCTAAACTAAAATAGTGTTTCATTCAACTCAAATCGTAATTAATTTAGTACAGTGTTATTATTAATACCGCGTATCTTGTTTATAGTATGGTAAAAGCTTAGATACATCAAGATTTAATCGTTGTATAAAGAATTTTCATTTTTATTTTGTCTATTACGGCTTCATTATCTTACATAACCTACATATCCTTTATTCCTGCCCATTATTAACTTAATACGTGGCCCTAATTGTGTTGTTTAAATAGTTAGTCACTAGTATAGGCCCAGTAGGGTGAAGTTTGTGTCCTCATTGCGTATTATTATTGTTTTTATTATTATTGTTGGTAATGCAGAACACTGTAGAGATGAAATGCAAGTGTTGTGACATAGCTATTACCATAACCAATTCAATTAAATGTTTTATCTGTGGCAGTGCTTTTAGTAACGGTTGTGCAAATATTACATCTAATCTAATGAAGCAAACTAGAATTTCAACTCAAATTGTTTATTGTTTGCTCAAATTAAAACTTTCTAGAGCATATTATTTCACTAATAAGCATAGTTTCAGCAATCTCAATTACATCAATTACAGCAAATCAGTTCAAATTGCACTAGCATAAATAAGGACTATATAATTGATGAAAATATACAAATTTGTTCTTGAATTACGTTAAGATTTATTTTATACACTTGGAAAACAAACACTAAATTGTGAATAAAGTGTTAGTGTTTATTTTCCAAGTATGTAATTGACGAAACTCTGGATAAAATTGAGATGCAAACGCGAATTTAATTTTATTATCAGAACTTAACTGAATCAACTATTTATGAGGATGGTGAAAAATTAATAAATAATACAATTGAAATTACCGGCGGATCAACAAGCAACTACAGATCATTCCGTATCGGACCCAAACAATCAACAGGACTTCCTCGATTAGTTAACTGCCAAAACTATACTTAGTAATTCTAAGTCTCTTCGCAATATCGAATCACCGAAAGTTGACTTCATAAGCAAATATCTCACACCCAGGCAGAACGCGAAATGATTGAAGAATTTAAATCTCGTAAAACTGATGGCGAAAACATTATGCTGAAATATTTTGATGGCCTATTGAAAATAATTGTTCAAAAAAACTAGCTAACTTATTAAGTATAATACCACATTCGACGCCAAATACATCATCAATTGTCGGTTACTACCAGAATGTTCGTGGTCTTCACACCGAAACATTTGAGTTTTACAATAATGTAGTTGTGTGTGATTAATTAGATATCATTTTACTTACTGAAACATGGGCAAATTCTAATTTTTACATAATTTAGAACTGTTTTCAACGGACTATAACGTATTTTGAAGTGACAAATAACATGGCAGAGGAGGTGGTGTACTTGCCGCTACTAAAACGATTTTAGCGGCAACCAATTCTCTACCTTACGAAATGTTACCTGATATTATAGATCTAGTTGTTATTCGTGTTACTGTGCATACAACACCATTAGTCGTAACTGTTATTTATATTCTTCCTCAAACACCACTCTTAATTTCTGGTTCTGGTTTAAATCGATGATAGGGCAGAGAGTTCCGCCGCTGGTAGGCCCCAGTGGGCCCTTTGTAGGCCCTCTTATATGTGCTCTCATCCCCGTGGCATTGGCAAACGTCAGAACTGCAGCAAAAGGGACTCTTAGGGTGTCTGATGGCTTTAGACATCCATCTCCCATTATGGATTCAAGTAGGTTGAATATTACGGGGCAGTCTAGAAGTACATGCTCCGCAGTTTTCTCTTCTGCTTCACACCCTATGAGATAGGTCTAGATTGTAATCCCAGTTTGTTCAGGTGTGATCGTAAATTTCAGTGTCCTGCTAGAAGCCCTACGATCCTCTGTCTGATGGCTTTAGACATGCATCTCCCATTATGGATTCAAGTAGGTTGAATATTACGGGGCAGTCTAGAAGTACATGCTCCGCAGTTTCCTCTTCTGCTTCACACCCTATGAGATAGGTCTAGATTGTAATCCCAGTTTGTTCAGGTGTGATCGTAAATTTCAGTGTCCTGCTAGAAGCCCTACGATCCTCCGTAAGTTTTCTCTACACAATTGCATACAGTACCTGGCCGTTTTGTGCTCATTAAGTTTTTTGAGACTCTTCAGCCAGGTGTAGAATCTGATTGATGCAGGTTTCAGTAGAGTACTCAGATCTAGCAGGGTGGGGTTCGGTCCGCATACCCTTCGTCCGGGTGGCTTCTTTGCCAAGCCATCTGTTATTCTGTTACCTCTGCTGTTGTTGTGTCCTTTTACCCAGCATAGGGTCACCTTGTTGTCGCGAGCCGCTTCTTCCAAGGCATCGCAGCATTCCAGCGTTAATGCTGAGGTTATTTTACAACTGGAAATGGATTAGTTTTCCGCTCTGCTGTCCGTTATGATGTATATTTTTTTCTTTGACCTTCTTTTCAGAGATTGCTTTTGGTTTATATAGTACACCCACGAGATCCACCATTGTTGGTGTGCTCATTATCTTACCTATTGCAGTACTATTTTTTAGGGACAGGTTTTTGCAGAAAATTCCTATACCAGACCCTGTTTTCGTTGACGAATCATCAGTGTATGGGTGGGTGGCTTTGTGCCTGCTTTCTACTCCTGAGACTTCGAATCTCAGGTCTATTTGAAGCTTTCTGGTGAAAATGTATTTTCGAGGGATATTGTCCACCGGCATCATAATCGGGATTTCTTTTCCTGAGACCCTCTAAGATTTTGTGACGTTCACCTCCTCCGTTGCTTACAAGCCATGTGTATGTTTCTCGAAGCCTTATTGCGCTCTCAATTTATGAACCATGTTTAATTTGTTGTCTGGTAATAACCACCGTATTGTAGGTATTTAAACGTGAAGTATAATAGGTATTTATTAATACATATTTTTTTAATCTTATATGTACCTTACTTAATCTAACAACACTTTAAACTTTTTAAATAGAGTTTTAGATTTGCTACTCCATTACAATTCGTGTATATGCACTATTGAATATTTTAGTCATAGTTTAGTGACAGAAAATCATCACTATCCTGCTCTTGAATTTTCATGTAATTTGTTTAACCGAAGAAATAAAGAACTGGTAACTAAAGGTACTACCTTTAACTTAAGAAAGGTTAGTTTTCCACTACTGTATGAAATAATTACAAGTACAGACTGGTCGTCAATTTTAGGTTGCACCTGTCCTGGCAAGGCTTGTATAATATTTTAAATGATATGTTTGAATTAACGGTCCCAAAGAAAATTAATAAAAAGGTAAAATATCCTCTCTGGATTTCGTCTATTACTAGGAACAGTATAAAAGAAAAGAGCCGACTTCGAAAGATACTCAGTAGACATAATAATCGATGTAATTTTTAATAGACTCAAATTAAAACAAATTGTTGTTTATTTTTGATTACGACTAACTGAAATGTAAGTAATTTTTCAAATAAAAGTATAATTATTGGCAATTGACGAACAACTTAGGTAACCTAACCTAAAATAATTTTTTTAAATTTTTATGGTTTTGGTGAAAATGTTCTCCCTAATAGAAGAACTAAACAATAGATCTTGGATAGGTTATCATATAACTCGTGTAGAAGCATACTGGGTTTTTCAGAACTTATTTATTCAATAACTATGTTACTAACTTTATAAATTAAACGTGTGTTTATTTACTATTGTTTAAAATGCAGTTTTACCAAGTATCAAAGAATACATAAAGTGTTAACTAGTTTATATATACTTCCGGTCAGATAATAAGGCATGTCATAATTTGGCAGTTATAAATCGCATTGTTATTATTACTATACAGAGTCTGTTATGAAAGTAATGCACATGGTTTTATTGTGACTATCAATCGCAGCGGAGTGAAACGGGTCGGGGAATTTCAACGCAGCCGGTCGCCATTATGCTCCGAGCAGAATGAGTGGAAAGACGTGTCTCCGCGTGAAGTGTGTTTACGTCTTTGTAATACAGTGCGATGGAACTTTCACTTTAACAGCGATATGCAATCAAGTTTTGTGTGCAGCTAGGAAATAATCCAACCGAAACATTCCAGATGCTTCAATTGGCATTCAAAGAGGATTGCATTTGAAGATTACAGTCCGGGGGATGGCACAATACATTCACGGAGATCCGGGAGAAGATAGCCAACGAACCTCGGTATCGTCCATTTTAAGTTTAATCGCAGGAGGAAATTGTCAATTCAGCCTTTTAGCTGCAGGTGCTCAAAGAATTTGCCTGGGCCGGCACCATTATAGTCCCAACTTGGCGTGACTTTATCTGAATTCTCTACTCAAGAGGGAATTGAAAGGAAAGCATTAGAAATCCATAGAAAACATCCAAAACAATTCCGGTCGAGAAGTTTCAGGATGCCTTTCATGGCAGACATGTTTTCGCAAGTGTATTGAGAATACACTGAGGTGAAGTTTTGAAGAATTTTAAGCATTTTTACCGATGCGATCAATAAATATATTTATTTACTTTTATAATGGACCCTGTATATATATATAACTCTAAAGCAAAAAGAAACCAAGATCCCTAAAATTAATAAATATCACCAGATGTAATATTACAATATGTGTTATGGCATAAGTAAGCAATAACATTTTCAGTAATTGATTCAGTATTGTCGTCAGATAATTTATACTATATAATTTGACTATAATATTATCGAGACAAAAACCGTTCGATAAAGGTGATGCATGGCCTTTCCATGGTGGACCTTGGGATTATTAAAATCACGGCCGAGCACGCACGCACCGTACAGCACAGGAATCTCCAAAGGTGATCTCCTAATAATAGCCCATGGGAGATTTATAAAGATTGCCATCTAATTTCAACTGTAAAATATTGAACGGCCGGAAAAAATTGCAACTCCCGAGCACGCAACTCAACTCAAATGTGGGGGGATCGAAATGCACACTCACCGCCGAAAAAACTCAATGGAAAACAAATGATAGATAACGACCTTTTTGTCCGAGCCGAGGGCGAAGATGTCGATGTATTAATAAAATACATTTCTTTCGCCTTTGTAGTAATAAATGGAATCGGACGGGTGTTGAATTACCATTGTTTCCGCTACCGGTCACTTGATTATTTGCCGAATAGGAGTTTTAATTGAAATTCGGTCATTTCAATTATAATTTATGCGAGCTTGATTTGATTTTCAATAATTTTAATTTGCATTAATGCATGCGGATGCAGGGGGGATTTTTCCCTTTTCCAATTTCATGAATAGTTAATTGTCTAGATAAAGTTTTGCGTTGTAACGGGGGATTAACGTAAGTTTTTTTTTTTTATTTTGGTTATAATTTCCTGCTGCGGAGACTCGCCTAAATTGCCACGAGATGCACGAGAACGTCGCGTGCCCCATAGACATTAACAACTCCACGTGGTGGTGGAGGAGGAGGATAAGGAAAAACCTTTCCGTACGATAGGGGGGTGAGAGCAGATTGAAAAAGTTTCGCGAAAAGTATGAGTTATTGACGTGCGTCTGGAATTATCAGGAGTGCTTTAAATTGCCTTCGAATATTCCGCAGGAAAAAGAGTTCTGCGATGGCCCAAACACATGAATTTCGACGGGCTGCTTTTATTAAAACTCCATCACGTTATGGTGAATTAAATACGAATTTTACGTCCACTCGTCTGATTAATTCGCCTTTTGGGGTGGCCCGACCGCAGAGCGTAAATTGAAATCTCCAATTAATTTTGAAAAGAGCTCCGTGTCCAGATCTACACCGATATAAATCGTAAAATCGTAAAGTTTTCTCGGAATTATAAATATGGATACGCAGTGTTGCCTATTAACATTAATCAATAAAAATTTAATTTCTTAATAGTTTAAAATAACATAAATAGTTATTTTGCTATCACTTCTTACATTTAACAGCTTCAGTTTGTTTGATTTAGTCCAACAACTAAAAATAACAACCTTGCATGTTTACGATAGGGCCAAATATTTCTAATGTCAATGTAAACTTTCTTTCACCTAAAGAAGTAATAAATTTGGAAAACAATTGTTGTGAAAGTAAAAACATTTTGTCTAAATTGAAAATGTTATTCAGAATTGTATTTATTCAAATTGAAATATCTTCTAACTATGCAATAGTAAAATATATTGATAAAAATAATTTATGTCAATCTAATGTAAATTCTAAAATAGTTTATATAGGAGATGGTAAAATTTAATGAAATAATTTATTTAATTATTATATATCAAGGGGAAATTTTTGTTGTTAGTCTGCTTCCTACAATACAAGCAGTAGAACTAAGGCAGGGAATCAAAGACGAACAAATATAAATAGAACCCTCCATTTACACCACCGCAGCAATCCAGTTCGATTTTTTTTTATAATTCCCCTCCGCACTTCCGCGTTTTCAAATCCATTCTCTCGAGTATCAGCGGTATGAAATCGCGCCTGCAGAAGACACCCGCCTCTTTCCGTCACCTTTGTAGACTTGACCGTGTAATACATCTTCCCCGTCCCCCATCCTTTAATGTATACACGTGCACTCGTTTTGAATTTATTCTTTGATATCTTGTTTGTTGAAACAAAACTATATATCACAAAGAGCCCGACGCGAAAGCTCTTAAGGGATGGGAGCTTGTTCGTTTTATTACGTACTGCTGAAGCATCAATGCGAGTTGTTTTTTGTCCTTTTTAGGTGTGTACGTATATGTATGTGTGTGTGAAATTATTAATGATGTTAGAGTTGGGAATTAATGTGTTTAAAGAAGAAAATGCATTAGTGGATATTAAACATACAGATAAAAAAAATGACACTGCGAGCTGTAAAAAGAGAGGGAGATGTAATGTGCATGAATTAATAATAAATATGTATTTTTAATGAATGAAATGAAACATTGTAGAAACAGATATTAAGAGCATTAAAGCATAAAGAATCACAAATTATTTAGGAATGAAAATATTTAAGTCCGCAAAACATTCCTTCGCATAATATATATTAATATAATCCTACATATAATAATTTCCCTAAATTTATTTTTCTTTTCGTTTGTTTATATAAACATAATTAATGAATATTTCATACCATCAGTTGAACTAATGCCCTGTACTTTGCTTAAAATAATAATATAGTTATGAGTAAGTTTTTAATTCAAGTTTATATTTATTTATTATAAATTATGAATGATATAAAAGTAAATATTTTTTAATTAGCTTAAATTTAAAGGGAAAAATTGTAAAAATCTATAAGGGAGTTACAGTTTTACATTATTTCACTGCAAAATGTAGTGAACTAAATTTTCTGTTCCATTTTAGTTATTATTTATAATAAATTAAAGTTATTTGCGCACATTTTTAAATTCATTTCTAATTCTAGGTTATAATAATATAATATAAGAGTAAATTGTGAACATAAGTTACGGCTTTAAAAAAGGTTCGGTTACGTAAATATTAATATTTAGAAAGGTCTCTCTGGTCCGGCCTTAAATCCAGCAGGCATAAGGTAAATTCATCCGTTCTTTTAAAAAATTCATTTTTACCCTGTAAAATACCTAGTCTATTTTTAATGAAGTGCGAGGCGGCCTGAGGTCTATCTACTTATGTATAAGTTATAAATTTCCATTGTAAGTTTACGTTTACGGTTGGGTCGGTATCTATTATGGCATCTTTAAATCTTTTAAATCTAAACAAATATTTACTATACTTCATCGTTTCGCGTAATTTCTTTAAAGTAATAGTTGTTTTCTCAGCAATGGAATTGGAGGGTATATTAGAGACTATTTATTTATTTAAACTTAAGTTACATATAGTGTTACTAAACTGTATATTTTTTATAATTGAAAGCATAACTTTCCTGAAGTTAAGTTAAAAAGATGTTGAGTAGCTACATGTTCACTATCCTAACCTTCATTTACGTAAGCATAAAAAAAATGAAGTCAGTGAAATAATGTTATCATTATTGTATATTTATTTTTCATATCATAAATATTTGTCCAAATTGATGGGAAATAATGTCCTAAATGAGTCCAAAGGTTTGAGCTACAGCATTGCTCTAAATGTTCTTTAAAATGAGCAACAGAAACAACAATATAAGGTGTTCCAAAAAAAGTTTATATTTAGAGTTCAGCCACATGAAATAGTTCATAGGGGTTAAATCAAGATTGGATGGAGGTCAGTTTATGTTAAGTCTGGTACAGATCAATTTGCAAGGATAAAATTAACTTTGGTTGGCATCATGGAGCTTTAATTCTTGTATCTATTAAATTTTATAAGAATACAGCTTTAGACCTTTGTGTATTTAGTACTCTTCCGAATTGAAAGGTTCAGATTGTCACGAATAGACTGATTAACACTACCGTTCTTGGACGACACGTTTTTGGTTTTTCCAAAGTTGTTCCGGTTGTTTCAAACTTTTATCCATTTTCGAATGTGAGGTATGCTTGATACCTCATTTAAGTAGCAAAATCCTCTGCTGCAGTCGCTAAATCACAACGTACGGCCCGCTTCCGAGAAACTCTTCATTGGTGTTTGTCTCGATACGTGTCGTTCATTATCGATATCGCTTAGAATTTAGAACTTGTCTTATAAGATTCTTTACCGTTTCAAAAATATGTTTAATATTTGTCATGTTGAATATTGAAATTAAGCTTAAATTTGATAACTTCGTTTTGCCTCTATGTTTTTATAGTTATCGAGTTTATAATAATAATAATCTTTATTATTTACCAAATTTACATTACAAAATACATATTCATAAAATTCATCCGGAATTCATTATTTAAAATATTCTTCCAAAAGAAATCTAATCCTTCATCGCTAAACCATGGTAACTTATTGTAACCCTCAATTCCATATTATTCCCTGAACTATTCTAAGAAAATTTTGTCCTTTAATCATTTTTGAACAAAATTTTCTTCAATAACAACATTTTATTACTAAAAGTTACTTTATCTACAAGAACTGTTGAAAATAACTACCTCCAGCTAGGTTGCAGAATCCAGTCATCTCATTATTGACTGCTGAACTCTTTTAAAAACACCAGGATTGTTTCTTATTATATTACACTTAGCGATTAACTAACCAATTTCGCAATTCATTCACATTGTCCACTGGAGAAATTGTCCTGGGGACCAAGCAGTCTATGAGTGAGTTTCAACTCGACCAAACTAGCGATCTCCGTACGTTACAAAAGATCATTTGTGGACAGAGAATTTTGTTTTGTAGACATTCCTCAGTTGAGAAGAATCTTAAAAAATATTTTTCAAGTATATGTCTAAACTTTTCCAACGACAATTTTTTATATTATATGGTAGACTTTTACAGAGTTTTGGATCATAGTGATTAAATACTATTTAAAGATCTAAACAGTCTTTGAATAACTAGTTTTATGAGGTCATCTAATATGGTATTATGGCAATGGCCTTGATGATGTTATTTATATGTGTTTGATTTTATCATATTCAAGATGTACCAAAAACTAAACTCCTTTACAATTAAATACTTATATATTTAAATTGAAACATTCTTGGAGTTATATCTTGCATTGTGTAAATTGACATCACAGATCACGGAAAGTTCTTTATATGAAACACTATTGTTGAAGTCTTTTCAAATTACGCGATAAGTGCTGTCTCAAAATAAATTGTTGAATTGATGAGGCGGATACATGATGAAACTCTATAATACATTAAAGGATTAGAAGAATTTCACTATTTATTTGATGAAGCCAGTGATCTACAATTAAAAGTTAAACCCTTCCAACTGTGTTGTATTATTTCAATCAATCAAATAATACACTTGATTCTCTTCTGATACACTAATATTGATTTCACACGATTTGCACTTGGAAGAGACCTTATACATCGTACACAAATACTCTTGACTTCAAAATTATATCAATTTGATTTAAATTCAAGAAATTGTGAGGTAATATTTGACTTAGCCTAACGATTAGGATATTGCTTTATAAAGCCGTATTTTGTTTTGGAGATAGGGTTATAATATATAAAAAAAGGAGGAGCATTTCTTACCTTACCCATGAAAAAAAAAACATGACTTAATGAAAAAATTAACTATAGGGTAAATAATTAATAATAAAACGCAATTATTTTGCAACAATTTTGAATATATACACGCAATATTACTAGTATAAAATATAAGGTATGAAAGATTTAATAAATAAATGAGTAATATTTCAGATTTGCGTAAAGCTGTGCCTTGGCCACAAAGATTCTTCTCATATTTAAAGATTAACAAGAGCTCGTAACATTTTAATAAAGTGTAATTTTCTTTGATACTCTTAGACTAAACCAACCAAGTTGAAGTGTTTATTGTTCTTAGACACGTCTTGAAACTTGGAAAAATATGTTTTATTTATATTTTGAATGTAACTCAAATAAAATAACAACATGAAGGATTATCTACTCTATATAAATAAAACATTAGTTTCCGAGTTACTAAAATTTTGATAATGATTATAAGCTCGGAATGAAATCGCAGGAATTTTTGCTTAAGAAATTTACTGAACAAAAGGATACATCATATCTCTAAAGATAGAAAACATCGCAGAAAAAAATGAGCAATTTATTTTGAAAGTATCCATTTATCAATTATCATTTTTTTTTTGGTGACTGTAAAAACTTTTATTATTTGAGGTTATCTGTCATAAACAACAATTTGCGATTAATATATTAAAGTGAATGATACTATTAACAAATACATATTGAAAGATAATTATTTATTAAAACCTATTATTTTGAAAGTCCATTAGCAATAATGTCTGAAGGTGCGGATCTTCAAATTTACGAAGGCAGTAATGAATGTAATTTTATTTAATCAGTAAAAATCATTAATATACCGTGATAACAAACATAGAAAATCGTCTTTTATTTCATCCTACATTTAATAATAATGTGTTCACATTATACATGCAAAAGCGTTTCAAAACAAAAATTACCTTTATCGAAAAGCTTGTATAAAAAATTATGAAGAAAAAGAAAGAAATAATACTTGAAAAATTTTGGAATTTGGAAGATTTTAATAAGTAAAATGTATTGCTATGCAAACTACCGAGCTAACTCTAAAAAATGTTTAACTTATACGAGCATCATTGCTAGGAAAATAATAGAAAAGCAATTCAAGGGTGGAAAAATATTTAAAGAAATATTTTAATTTACATTTCCATCAACAGTGCAAAGATACATTTCAAAAAAGTCATTAAAACAAGATTAAGAATAAGCTTACGTAATTCAGATTATTATTCTACATTTTCTTTCAACTTGCAAAAAATGTTACATAAAGTTGTTAATTTCAGAAGCATATATTATAACCGCAATATATACCTTCTACATTTGAGAATTCACAATTTTCATGATGATAATGTTCATATGTACGTTTGGGATGAGACTATTGAATTTAGAGAAATAGGTTTATGCATCTTGAAATATCTTAAAAAATCAAAATCTAAGAAGTCAAAAATTTATAGTCACATGTGTGCAGGACAAAATAGGAGCAGTAAAGTAGCTTAACATGGCTAAAAATTATCCAAACTATTAAAAACAATTTAGAAATAATAGATCATAAATTCTTAATACCAGGACATTTGTTTTTATTTCATTAATGTAAATAATTTAAAAAGGACAAA
This sequence comes from Ontholestes murinus, assembly GCA_963969525.1. Classification (NCBI taxonomy): domain Eukaryota; kingdom Metazoa; phylum Arthropoda; class Insecta; order Coleoptera; family Staphylinidae; genus Ontholestes; species Ontholestes murinus. The sequence continues at coordinate 31,012,667 of OZ018395.1, read as the reverse complement.
TGAACATATTTTTTGAGTTTTTATACCACTATTTATTGTATAAGATACACAAACAAAGTTTACAATATATTATCAATTTTGACACAACTATAGTTCCGACCTTTGCAGGTCATTATCAAGTGTTGCTTAATTCAGTCAATAATAATAATGGTCCTTTAAGCAATCTCTAATTAATGAACCCAAATTATTATGGAACTACGTAAACTCTAACAAGAATAGTTCTTCCATTGCTGAAACATTTGACAATTCTAGTGTTTTAATAAATAAAATGCAGAGTATCGTTAAGTTATTGCTGCTCAGTTTGGGTTAGTGTATGGTCAACCCATAAACTACGATTCTTTGAAACAATGCTATGAATGTTATTATAACCACTTAAATTTCAACAATGTCTCTCAAATACATAAATAATACAGATGTTCTGTATGAATTAACACTATTAAAAGATTCCAAATATTCTGGGCCGGACATTGCCATCGACATTACTTAGGCAGTCTGCTCTCTCGTTTAACCCAGCTGTGGGTGTTTTCCTTCCCCATGGAAGGGTGCCTTAATAACACCAGTCATTAAGACCGACAAAAAAGTCATTTTACAAATGATCACCTCATTTCTATTCTGTCTTTTATTCGAAAAATATTTGAGAAGCTAATTGCTACTTCTTTGTCAGAGTATCTATCTTTGTTACTGTCTAATAAACAACATGACTTCAGAAGTAGTTGTGCTACTTAGCCCAACTTACTTTCATACGGTCAATTTATCATCATCTTTTTTAGAAGATAGGTACTAAGTAGATTCCATCGACTTTTCAAAGGCCTTTGATACATTTGACCATGACATACTTTCTGAAACTCGAACATATCAGCATTGATGACATTATTTTGGAACGGCTTAAACCACATCTAACCTATAGAACACAAGCGTGGTTAGTTTTATTTCGTCGGAGATATTAGTTCTTTCTGGGGTACCACAGGGGTCACATCTTGGACCACTGCTATTGAATCTCTTCTGTTCGCCGACGATATGAAAATATTCAAAAGAATCACTGACCCAATCTTCTATGCATTGCTTCGACAAGATCTGGACAGATTAATACGTGGTGCTGTGATAATAATATGCGGCTTAATATGTATTGGTAAATGCGTGTAATTACGTTTTCTAGAAAAAGAACAATGGCAGATAGAAATTAGTTCCTCGACGATAACGGGGTTACTCGGGTGTCCACTGTTAAAGATTTACTACTAATACTTTCGAATCGATTGAGCTTCCACGTTCATATAGGCTTTATAACAACAAATGCCTATCGAGTTCTTGGATTCTTTAAACGATGTAGTATTTAATTTAAAAATTTAAATACTGTTTTAAATATTTTTACAACTCTTGTCCGCCCAAATTTGGAACACTGTTCCATAATTTGGAGTCTCTTTAACAAGACCGAGATTACAAAAATAGAGTGCGTTTAAGTAAATTTTATGAAGTGTCTTTCAGAGCAATTTAATATCGACTCGTTGGAAAAGAAACGAAGAATTGCCAATATATTAACTGAGTATAAACTTATAAATGGCTTCGTAAATTCACCATACTAAGTTTACTAAATATTCATATTGCAAAAAGAGAATTGCGTTCTTCTCGCTTTTTATAAGAGTGAGATTATAAAACGAATTATGTAAAGTACTGAAACGAATCACACAGGCCGATATGATTTTTGGTGTTTTGAATTTGATGTGTCCTTAGCTACTACGGGTACGTTGATTCTGAATGTGAATTTGGTTTAAGCCCATCACGTCAAGATTTTTCACAAAATTAAAAAAACCTTGTGAGATATTTTGTACTAGAGCAAAGAAGTACCTTTATGATATTTCCTAAATTGTATTAAAATGATTTCTTTAAAATACTTGATACATCGATAGAAAATATTTTAGTATAATATTATGTTTATTTCATTTCAATGACTCTGCGGAGACCTCAAAATAATATCCATGCTTTTGGGTCAGCAGTCAGGATTCACAAAGTATCCATGTTTTTTGTGCGAGTGGGACAGTCGAGCATGAAATTTATATTACATTAGGAAAGAACGGCCACTCAGAGAATGACTTGTACCGGGACAAAATATGTGCAGCGTGAAGCATTAGTTGACCCAAAATTAGTTATTTTGCCTCCCCTTCACATAAAGTTAGGATTGATGAAGCAGTTTGTTAAAGCTTTAAATAAACAAGATGATGCTTTAAATACCTGTGCGACAAATTTCCTGCACTTTCTGAAGCTAAACCTAAAGAAGGAATTTTTGTAGGCCCTGAAATTCGAACCTTAAAATTGGACAAATTATTCTAAAATACAATGACCCAGTATTAATCTGAAGCATCGAGTTCTTTCGTAGAAGTTATAGACGGTTTCCTTGGAAACAACGAGTCTCCAAATTGTAGCCAACATGGTCGAAAATTATAAAAAAACTGGGATGCAATATGATGCAACTTCCCGAAAATCTTGGAGTTATTAGCGAGAAACAGAGAGAGGGATTCCATCAAGACATAAAGGAGATGGGGAGACGTTACCAAGGAAGATGGGATATTAAAATAATGGCTGATTATTGCTGGACCTTGAAGATGGACTCGCTAACAAAAGCCCACAAAAAGAAAACTACAAAACCCAGTTTTGAGAGAAAAAGAGAACGATTTTATTTAAAAAAACAACGATTGTCTAACGTAGATTATACTGCATTGTTTTTTTAATGAACAACTCAATTTTGCAGTGTAATTTTCTATTAAATATAGTTTCAATAAATATTCTCTCAATATTTTTGGCAGTTTCTATGAAAAATTTCAAATACACTTTTTCTGAAAACCTGAAGTGCTGAAAAAAAACTAAGCATAGATTCGTGATCAGGACACCTATTAAACTTGAAACACTTTTTCATGACAAAAATGTAGGCCTGTGTTAATAATTGCAATCAAATTAGTGTTGATCTTTGAACGTCAGCATCAACAATCTACGTCTTTTATTACGCAACAAAGTATAATTTGTATAGTTACTTATAATTGTATGCTTTCCTTATTATATAATGAAAATATTTATATGTTTGGATCCCTCTTTGTTTGTAATGGCCCTCGGCAAATAAATAAATAAATAAAAAATGGTTGCTTCTATACTAAAAGCTGTAGAAAATGATCAACAGTTCTTATCCGAAAAGTATGTGGATATGTCTGAAGTTGTAAAATTAGTCAACAGATCCACTTGGCTGTCTCACAGATAATTCTTTAAGGGGGGAAATACATGTAATCGGTCATAAAAACAGATTTTTTTGGGATTTTTTTGGACAAACTAAAAGTGATAGAACCTCACAGTTTCTGGTCTTTATTGGGCATACAGTAGCCCGTACTTTTAGAAAATTTGAATTCTTTCCGCTAATTGGTTAGCCCTCTATTCAACCGATTGTGCCGCCATGTTGGAAATGCCGACTAAATTGGCGTACACTCTGGAGGCCTGAAAAATTATTTTCTTGCACAACCCTTTTCTTAGATGTATTTTATCCTAAATGGACCTCAGAAAGTATAAAAAAACCCAAATATATGATTTCTGCAACTTGCTGAAAAAAAAGTTCAAAATTTGACTCTTTTTTCGGATTTCGTAGGCCCGTAATAATTATTTATTATTAATTTTTTTCTGATTTCGGAGGTTCATTTAGAATAAAATTTTATTAGCTGTTGAGCAGACAGAAATTCAAGTGATTTGAATAAAAATTGACAAAGTTATCATGTACGCCAATTTCAAAAACATGGTTTCGAGAAAAACGCGTTTAAAGTTTTAAGTTTAGAAAAAGCGTAATTTGTGTAAACTTATAATTAATCGGCAATCCTGGGACATAGAGAGTGCCTTCCTCACGTTCATAGAAGTAGTTAAGCTCGGCTTGAGCCTTTTTTCTGGCTGTTCTCGCTTCCTTGCTCCTATTTAGCGATCGCCGCTTCTAACGAATTTATCGGACGTCGTCGTAGTTGTCAACGAAAATCCTAGTATTTTGACCAATGATATATTCCATCCCTTCCATAATTTTGCAGAAACCTTTGTATCCTTCGTTGAATGTAATAGCAGTGATATATGTCGCAATTTGAACGATTTTGTAGCCGCAGTTCAAATACTTCGGTTCCTTCGGTGCTGATTCCCTTTAAACTGTCTTTTTTTCGTTCTAATTGCACGATGACACTCGTCTTTATTACGTTTCGGATTCATTGTTCACGGCAACAATCACCGCGACGTTAAAACAAACAAACAACGATTGTGTGTATTTCCATAGACTATAAGATAAAATCGGCCCATGTCACGGAGGTAGAAACTCTGTTATATGTCCGTAAATACTTTTGCGATCACTTTAATATTTCGTTGGATAAATCTTAAAATTATAAGGAAGGTTTTTATGCAAAAAACAAAAAAACTGTTCTTACATGTGTTTCCCCCCTTAAGTTTCTTGAAGAACATGACTTGGCCATATTATTCTGCCATACGCTGGTTCATTTGCAGAAAAGGCGCTTGAATGAATCGAATGAAATGAAAATCACCACCTTCTTATCGAATTGCAAAATAGAAAATAATATTTCTATTAGACAAAACATATGAACGAACTGTTAGTTAAAATTGCAAGGAGCCAACAAGTTTCTCTATAATTTATACACTAATATTAAGTCGTTCCAGTACAAAATAGTTATATATTAATCTCAATTATGTAAGAAATGTATCACACATTTTTAATTACATAAAATATTTATACACAATACTGAGACTGATTATCTTGTCGATTTTGAAGTCTAATTTTTGAGTATATAGAAGACAAATTTTGATACTCGTTTCTAAGACTTAAATGTCAATGCAAATGAATCATAACTTGTAAATAATAAGTAATAAAGATTTTAAAGATAATATATTCAAAACAAGATACATATACAAAAATTGGTTAGTGTACGCGTGAATGAAATGAAAAGTAATATATAGTAATATATATATTTTATTATTGTATTTCATATTAGTGTTCAAAAATGTATACTTGAACAGATTAAATGTGAAAATGTAAGAGCAGTGATTTATGCAAATTATATTGAGTTGTTTTAAAATCGATTCCGGCAAGAAACATTTAATATTTTTAAAATAAAGTCTGCAGTGCAAAAGTCTCATAAACAGTGCGACGTTCTATTCTATTGTATTATTTTCACATTTGTTTCGAGGAAATAAATTCATACATTTTACTAGGGTTAAGAGCCACTTTACTATGGCTTATCATCGTTTATTGTACAATTTTCCGCCTACGAGCGAAGCGAGTTGTTTCTCTTTTATATCCACGTTGCTTTACGATCTTAAAAAGATCCTGCGGCGGCCGTGCCCATTTAGAATCAATAAAAATATTCGTTAACCTGCAAAAGTAAATTATCTTAACATTGTTTATTGGTATTTTCGTTGTTAGCTTTACGCTGGAAATCAATAAAATATGGTAAATTAATTTCTTTCTTTAAAACAAATACACTGAGTATCTAATAATATTGAATATTAAATTGAAACAAATTACTGATATAAGCTGAACTCGTGAAATTAAAGAAAAAATATGAATATGAAATATTTATAGTTACTATTTTCTTCAAAAACAATTTAAAGGGTTATTGCCGTGCCTAATGTCTACAAATATGTTACTACATTAGCCATGTTTTAAAAGTTTTTAGCATAAAATATCATGAAGGCACTCATCGAAAAGTTTTTTCCTATGAAGAAAATATTTGAATACTGGAAATAAAGAACTATATATGTACATATAATCTGGTACCCATTTACCATAAAGATGTTGGGGAAAGAATGAACTATGTTTCTAAATAATTAAAATTGTTTACAGAAATCCGATAATTACGTAACCTATGTACAGTTTAACATACAATTTTAAGATATTAATTCTAATATTGCAAACAAATAAATGCGTGCTATTATCTGTTTGTGATAAATAAAAAATCATAATAATTACTTTATTATTGAATTATAAGGGCTAATAAAATTTTGTTTTGATGAAGAAAGTGAATTTTTAATATTCTACTTCACTTGTAGTCAATGTAGTTTAATGGGTATATTAACTGATACTAGTAGATGATGTTAATAGCTATTATATGTCGTTTTACAGCATTTATTATTATTTTTATTGAAGACAATGGCCCTCATGTATTGATAGTATTAAAAGTCTGTAGGATAATGCCTGACGTAAATTTTTATCTATAATGGAATATAGAAAATGGTGGCATTTGTGAGGAATTCGACGGAAATCCCTCGATTTGTTTGATTTTTTTATGGCGCATAAATTTCCGAAAACGATTTTCCGATCGCCGTTAAAGAAAATCCACGGATACAAGAGTGGAGTGTTAAAATCTACCCCCCAGCACCTACCACGTGCACACACATTTCCCCCATACATGCAGATAATCCTCGTCGTGTATTGTAATCGTGTAATTAATAGGCCTCGTAAATTAGAGATTATTGCTCAATCGAACGCTACGTCACATAAATAATAACCGTCAGAGAAATGAGAGAGACGGGGTGACAGAGAGAGGGAGAGAGCACGAATCATTTTTGAATATGCCTTGAGCGTAAATATGCGGCTTCGAGATTAATCAGCGATAAGTAAGCAGAACAACGACTCGAATTTAAATAAACATTAGTCAGACGAGGTCTTAACATGCGAAACTAACTTAACAACTCATAACCGTGGAGCAGAGTCTATTCACCCACCTCCCAACCCCTCCCGTCCCTTTTGACGTCATTGAAATTAAGTCCCGACCGCCAAAATATATTCGGGCGCAATCGGAAACGGCGCCGATTAGACGTATAGAAAGGGTGCGGTGAAAGAGTGCCCTTTTACGGGGAGAGCCGCAATTATCTTGGATTTATATCGCCGCAAATGCCGACGTTATTTTTGGCTCATTGCGTGAAACGCGGTCGTTAACGGATCAAAATAAATAAATGTACGTACGTGGATGTTATACATATAATTAAGCAATTACCTAATCTTACTAGGGTTAAGGTAGTGAATAAAATAAGGAGGCGTAATTATTATTTTCAAGGTTAACGTGCTACCAAATTATTACCAACAAATATGGTGAACTAATAATCCTTATAGTTAAATTTAGTTTAAGTAAACCTAAGTAAAGGTATATACACTTCTTGTCAATCAATGATAACCATAATAACTGTAATAATGTGTTATACTATGATTTTTTTTAATCCTCACGAGGTGGTGTCGCTTAGCGTCCCTGCACTGCGGCCTCCGTGGTCCTTTTGTGCGCCTCTGGCTGTTTTACTCCTTTTGAACTCCTGTATCTTCTAAGAAGTCCAGGAGTTTCTGCCAGGGGATATTCTTTAGCTGTTCTACAGGAAGCATGGGCTTCCCGAGCTTCGCCTTGCGTTCTTGTTTATATGCTTCGCAAGTGCACAGTAGGTGTTCGGGAGTTTCCTTTTCTTCCAGACACCCACGGCATAGGGGGCTTTTCTCAATGCCCATCGTATGTTTGTGCTTGTTCAGATCACAGTGTCCAGTGACTAGTCCTGTGATTTTTCTTAGTTTCAGTCTGCTCAGTCTAGACAGCTTCAACATGCTGTCAGGTACCCGACCATCTAGGAAGAGTCTTGTATGCCTCATTCCATTTTGGTTTTGCCATGCCTTTTTGTGCTCCTCTGCTAACTTGCGTCGGATTATTTCCTTTCCGGTTTCATGGGGTATACCGAAAGCGTGTCCAGGTCCTATGAATTCACCTGCTGCTCCTTGTTTAGCCAGTAAGTCGCCCCCCAAGTGTCCAATAATTTTTTGGTCCTTGGGTACCCATACTAGCTGTGTTTCTCTTGTTGTCGCCAGTGCATCCAGTCTGTTTATGCAAGTCATGACCAGCCTGGACTGCACTATCGGTGAGGCTAGCGCTTTTATGGCTGCCTGGCTATCTGTCATAATGTTAATTGGTCCTTTTTTAAGTCCCGATTCCATTAAGTGATGAGCACACCAGTCAATGGCGGCTATTTCGGCCTGGAAGATAGAGGCATGCTTCCCCAGAGCAATCGCGAATTGTTTGCTCCGGTTGCAGCCTCCATAGATACCAGCCCCGGTTCCTTTAGTATTTTTGGCCCCGTCTGTGTACCAGATGGTTCCTTTACTCGTTTCCGGGTATGTTCCATTTGTCCATTCACTCCGCTGTGGTATGATCGTTTTAAATCTGCGGGATGGGTGTACGATTTTGGTGAAATCGGACCTCATTGTTAGTGTCTCTTCTTCTTGTAGTACTTTAAATGTTGCCGGTCTTGATGGCCCCATATTTAAAGTATGTCCATTTATGTGCATCCTATAAGCTGCCTGTCTAGCTTCCATCATTACAAATAAATGTAGTGGTGGTAGCGATAATATGTGTTCCATGGCTGCCATGGGCGTTGTCCTCATTGCCCCAGTGATTAGCAGACACGTCTGTCTTTGCACTCTTTCGAGTTTTACTGCTGCACTTTTGGTTTGGGTCTTTTCTCCCCAAACGAGCGCCGCGTATGTCACTATAGGTCTTATGACCACAGTGTATAGCCATTTGGTCATACTGGGTCTCAGTCCCCATGTGCGTCCTACCATTTTTCGGGTCGCAAAAAGTCCTCTCATGGCCTTTTTGCTGATGCTCTCTAGGTGGAAGTTGAAGTTCAATCTGGTATCAAGTATGACCCCTAAATATTTTACTTCATTTTTTATTGGAACTTCCATTTCATACATACGTAGTGATTTTATGTCATTGGTTTTTCGTCGCCTAGTAAAAGGGACGATCGCCGTTTTGACCGGGTTTACAGTTAACCCTTCATTCCTGCACCATCTTTCTACGGTATTTAGTGCCTTCTGCATCAAGTTTGATACAGTGGTCCCAAACTTCCCGCTTACTAGAATGGTCAGATCATCTGCATACCCCAGTGCATATATGCCCTGGCTTTCGAGTAGCAGCAGGAGGTCGTCCATGACGAGGCACCATAGGAGCGGCGAGAGAACACCTCCCTGCGGGCACCCGCCAGCGACTAACGCTTCTGCTGTTTTTCCATATAGGGTAGTCGTCACAGTCCGACTTCTGAGCATCTTGTTTACCCATTGTCGGACTTGCGGGTTAATTCCTCTTTTCTCCATTGCTGTTGCTATGGAGTTTAAGGTTGTGTTGTCAAACGCCCCTTCAATATCCAGAAAGGCCCCTAACGCAACGTCTTAGCATTGTAGGGTCCTTTCGCATCTGCTCACTAGCTGGTGGATTGCTAGCTCGCATGACTTTCCCGCTTGGTAGGCATATTGTTGACGGTGTAGTGGCGAGTCCTTTAAAACTCCTTCCCGTATGTGCCTGTCTACTAGTTTTTCTAGTAGTTTTAACATAAATGATGACAAGCTGATCTGTCTGTAAGATTTAGCCTGGGCATATGAATCACGCCCTGGCTTAGGTATGAATATCACCTTTACAGTCCGCCAGCTGCTTGGGATGTATGAAAGGGCAAGGCTTGCTCTGAGGATATCACATAGTGGTTTCCTCAGCGTTGCTATCCCCTTTTGTAGCATGATAGGATATATCCTGTCAGGACCTGGTGATTTGAATGGTTTGAACGTGTTAATTCCCCACTAAACGTCACCTGGTCTAATTATCATTTTCGCTGTTTCCCAGTCCCGTTTTGGAGCCCCTGCGTTGGGCTCGCTTAGGTCCTCGGAAACAGGATAGTCAAGTATTGCAGAACCCGGGAAGTGCATCTGCAGTAATACCTGCAGGGTCTCTTCTACCGAGTCTGTGTACTTTCCATTTTTGGTCTGCAGTGAGCCGATGTTCCCAGCATGATCTTTGCTGAGCGTCTTGAGTAGACGGGAGCTTGTGGGTTCACTTTCTATGTCCCCACAGAATTTTTGCCAAGATTCCCTCTTGGCTTTTTTAATGGCATTGTTATATGCCGTGAGGGCCGTTTTGTACTGCGCCCATTCACCGTTTCTCTTGGCTGTATTAAACAGTCTTCTGGTGCGTGCCTTAGCCCTATCAAGATCCTTGTTCCACCAGGTGACCCTGGTTGAGGTAGGTTTGGTAGTTCTTGGGCAGCTTGCTTCAAACGCAGTATTGATAGAGTCTGTGATGCTTTGCACCATGAGCTCTAACTCATGCGTTTTTCTCGCTACTGTCGGACAGTCCCCGATTCGGCTGGCTAGTACCTCTTTGTATAGGTCCCAGTCAGTTCTCCTCGGGTTTCTGTTTTGGATTTCAATTGCTTCTTCTGATTCGATATCGAATCGTATATATCGATGATCTGAGAGTGATGGTTCCTCAGATACATGCCAGTGTTTTACCATTTCACTTGCCTTACGAGAGGCAAGTGTTATGTCAATTGAATATAACGTTTAATTTTCACAAATAAAACAAATAATATTGTTCCCCACGGACCGGTTTCGATCTTTTTGGATCTCATCGCCGTAGCGCAATTGGAGACAATCGAGATTTACTTAGGAGGTATTTAACTCTTCGGGTTAAAACAAATAAAAACAAATAATATTTTTCTATTACTTCAAAGACTAATTCTGGCTTAACCACAAACATTTTGATATAAATTTCGTAATAAATTATAACATAATATAATATGATCTTGCTTTATACAATAATATATTTAAGCTTACCGTGTAATTTTCCCTCGAGATAAGTTTTGAACTTAAAACGACTAATCCCCGATTAAAGTTTGTTGCTTGTTTTATAATTACAAGTTGGCACGCAAGAAATTAATATTCCATTTGTTAATCCATAAAAGGTGCGACATGGGCCAGTTGGATTATATTTAGAGATAACCTTTGTTCAATCAATTAAGCAGGTGTAATTACAAGGTGTACCTAATTTAAAAAAATATTCTCTGTAATAACTTAAACTGCGCTCCTTATGTAAATAAGCATAAACATTACTGAAAATATGTGTTTATTCTAAAGTAAAAAAAGGTTTAGAGGTTTCGAAATATCATGACTTATTGTGATGTATTCTGGAAATATAATTCCACTGAAGAGGATATTCTCCCATTTTCTTAATTACAGTGTTCTGGTGGTATCCTATTAATGTACTTATAAATATTATCAAACAATGCAAAACAATTGAAAGGAAAACATGGATTACACTTGTGTTAAGTACGATTTAGTTATTAATTATTATGATTGTGGAAATAAATAGGAACCTTTTCAGGAATCTAAATCAATTATTACAATTGGAATCCCCGAGTGACTTATTAACGATTCATTTATTCAAGAGAATTAAATGCGTCCCCAAGTTTCGGTATCTAAGCGTTATGAAAGCGGAGGAGATAATTGTACCACGCGGAAAGGGAGAAAGGCCCTTCGAATCCAGATTTATTTATTTATAAAATCTTCGGGTTACTTTTGCACTGACGGACGCGACTGAGCGAACAGGAGCTGCCTTTAAATTAATTCCACTTTCTTGCTTCTCCCGATAAGGAAATCTCTCGCCCCAGCCTTGTTCCCTCGGATACTTTTTATTTCAGAGGTGCGCAACTTTTACACCCGAATTTTAGATAAGGAATTACTCGGTGAATCTTATCAGGAATTTAGTGTGTTCAGTTATTTGTTTTTCTTTAACGAACCCCCGCATTTTTACTTCACTTCAACGGAGAGAATTTTATATATTGGAATATGTTACGTAGTTATGAAAATTAATTAAAGCCCTGTGGTTGACGGTAAAATAATTGATGACAGTATATTTGATTTGCAGAGTTTTCCATAAACGGACACTACTGTCAATCCAATTAAATCATGTTTACAGAATCTAAATTAACAGGAATCTCATTTAAATATAAAAAAAGTCCATAATTGAATTTTAGCTAAAATTATTTAAAAAAAAACTAATACAAAAGAAGATTGTTTATAATTTACTTATATAAAATATAAAAAAAAGTATTTTGTAACTAAAAAAGGTTAAATGAAAATAATTTTTAAGTTTTTATACCACTATTTATTGTTGAATGTCCTGCAAAGGTCGAAACTATAGTTGTGTCAAAATTGATAATATATTGTAAACTTTGTTTGTGTATATTTTACAATAAATAGTGGTATAAAAACTTAAAAATTATTTTCATTTAACCTTTTTTAAAATGAACTACCACATAGTAACGGTCGCTACCATCATTTTCATTTTGTAACTACTTTTACATAATTCAATATCTATCTATAATTATTTTAACAAACCTAGTGTAAAACAATATATATTCTAAAGTGAAAAAGTGATGAAAATTTTAGGTATTAAATTTATGTTTCCAGTTGAAATAACACGTTACTACCCCACTGACAGTGGAAGATATAGCAATCCATTTTATGGTAAACAGTAGACCCATTGTTATAATATATAGTGGAGATATAAAATTTCCGATTTCAGTTTAACTGGATGCTTTACGAAGCAGCGATTCTATTATATAGCATCGCAATAACTTATATCGAATATAAACCGCAAATTCGTAATTGAAATTTAATGGTTTGAAGTGTGTTTCTGTAATACTGTGCAAAGAGTTGGAAGCAATAAATTGCTGTTGCGGGATGGTATTATTTTTTAAAAACAAACGTCTTAGAATTCGACGTAATCTCACAAATGATTTAACCGCCGAGAGAGAGAGGAATCTATTTGTTTCCATATTTCCAAGATGCCCTTTTCTTATGGGTCATATCGAAAGAGAAACATTCCAGCACATTAAACCCTAATAACGTGCGGCAGACCAGATGAAAGAAAAAAGAAATCACACGGCCTAACAAGGAATTCAATTTTTCCGATTGCTTACTTCATTTTCTCGGCGATTGGACTTTTATAACGTGTCCGACGTGATTAATGAATGCACTCCTCCCCTAATTTATTTCCTTTCTCTTATATACATGTCGGTACAGGAATGGAATTTAATTATTTTTAATATCGGCGGGAGTGGGTGGGCCGCACTCAAAAGGGATTGATTTTATAAATATTTGAGAGAGAAACGATGTTCCGACTGGGCCAATTTTTTAGCTAGTCGCCCTGAATTTAAATTAGGGGGGCGATCCATCCGCTGATCGTTTATTCATTTAAATTTTATTTTTTAATCAAGAAATTTATCGGACCGGCGGGGAATGCCGAGTGGGCTTTATTTATTATCGAGAAACTAATAAAACAACAAATTTATTATTTCGTTTACGGTAAGAGACAATCTTTCATAATATTAATGGGCTTGTTTTTAATTTTAATTAAAATTTTGAAGTGATGACATAAATTTAAATAAAATGTATACAATCCATTACTCTCGATAAAGATTTTTAACAAACTTTTCTTAAGTGACTCTTTTATTTAATAATGGTTTAAATATAATTATAAATTTATTCTAAATTATTTGAGGATTAGAGATTGAAATGATATTACTAAAATTGTCTAGAAGAGAAGCATATACAGGGTGAGATTTTTTCGATGTTCTCTATAGGAACTCGGAAACTATAAGAGATTGAAAAATGGTTAAATGGATAAAGAAGTGTAGTTTTATATATTTGATTAACTGTAGACAAGTTTCTTATGCTAGGCCCAAATGGCCAAGTTAAAAAAGTGTAGTTTCACAAGACGAATAAAATTGTACTTTCAAGGTTTTCAAAAAATATTTTCAAAAAAGTAAAGATGACATTTTAATAGACAGAAAAGGGGCAATTATCGAAAGATGGAATAGCAAACTGAAGAATATAGCACATGTAGTAGTAACATATATTTATTGACAAATATTGTATGTTTATATTTACATTGAAATGATGAATAATAAATAAGGTGTTAATGTATTCATTTGTCAAAAGGCTATCGACCAGAAGTCCTTCTGCCTTGTTTTGTCCAGTCATATTGCGTCACTCAAATGACGAAATGAAATTGAATATGGTTGAATTGGGATTTTTAAATTTATGGTTTATTCAAGGGTTTCTAGGAAAACAATATTGGGATAATAGGTGGAAGTTGAAAGGATTTTTGGAGAATTTTTCTGATAGGAATCGAAGGCGTTCTAGGACGGGGATTACTAAAGTAGTATCGTAGAGGAGCTGGTTAGAGGGATTGTGTGCAGGATTAAGAGGATTGCATAGTTTTGTTAGGGTACGAAGGGATGTCCGCTCGCTAACTTCAATATTACGGGTGGTTGGAATGCTGGGATTGGGATAGACGGCACAAGCATAGTCAAGTAGTGGGTGGCAGTTCATCTTATTTATTTTTACGGCTGTTGTATAGATACCATAATTTTTGCATGTTAAACTTCTAAAGCATTTTGCCCTAGAAGTAATTTTGCTTTTTATTATGGCCGTATGTTTTTTAAAATTGATTTTTTTTTTGAGTACTTAACGGTAACTGAAGGAGGGATCACAGTTTGGGAAATATGAACTTTGCAAGGGGAATTATTACTGCGATGATAAGGGATATCGCACAAGTTTTTCTGCTTTACTTCAGAAAAGAAGAAAACGCAACGCAAACCCATAAAAAGTTGTGTGCTGTGTATGTTAATGTGTACCAGAATTGGTTTACCAAATTTTGTTCTGGTAATTTTAATGTTCAAAGATGCGATATGTTAAGGAAGGCCATTTGAAGATGATAAAATATTTGCAATAATCGAAGCAAACCGCCGTTACACGACTCGAGTGCACAAGCTCAATATTTAGGTTCCACTTGAACTTAAGAAACACAAAGTGCATAAACGCCTGTGACAAGCTTTTGAAAAATAATGAAAGTGATCAATTTCTCAAACATATTATCACTAGCGATGAGAAATGGATAGTTTATGATAACGTCGAGCGAAAACGACCATGGTGTAAGCCCGGTGAACAAGCTGCAAACAATTCGAAAGCAAAAATCTTTCAAAAGAAGGATATGCTCTCAATTTGGTGAGATTACAAAGTATTCGTGTTTTTTAAATTGCTACCACAGAACCAAAACATCAATACAGCTGTGTATTGGGTACTGTGAATTAATTGAATGTAAAAGTTATTAACAAAAAGTGGCCAGAATTGACAACGCGAGACTACACCCAAGTTTATTAACTCGCTAGAAGTTACTGAAACTTGTATGGAATTTGATTATATATCATCATGATGTTACCCAAAATATGGCAATAGGTCATCAAAAGAAAAGGTCAAAATATAACAGAACAAAATGATTTATTTCTATAAAAAATCAGCTTTGATTATTAGATTAAAAATCGAAAACTCTTAAAGCTCTACCTAAATGTTTTTCTCGTATACAATGTGTAAGACGTTGACGTATAGTCTGTCCGTTGGATCTTCCGTCGTACGTCACAAACTATCGCTTCAAAAAACGACGAAAGTTTTACAGTGCGTTCTTTCTCTAACGCATTTGGTTTACTTTATCAGACTTAATGTTTTTGTGTCGTTTCTCGAAGCGATATTTTGTGTCGTAGGACGGAAGATCCAACGGATGGACTATAGTCATTTTTTATTCAAAATCTGTTCTATGTATCGCCATTGCGATAATGGAATACTCGGTCCTTAAATTAGAAGTTCGCCAAAAGCCTTTTAGTTAAAAAAAACTTATTCCACAATCCAGAATCCCACACTACACCACATCCTGGTCAGTGAGCGAGCCTCCCTTAGGACTCTTACCAAACTCCACTACACAATCCCTCAAACCAACTCCTTTACGATACTACCCTGATAATCCCCATAGAAGAACGCCTTCATTTTCTTGCTGAGAAATTCTCCAAAAATCCCTCGAATTACCAAATCCTGTCCCTATATTGTTTTCACAGAAACCACACAATTCCTCCAAAATACAAAAGTCTCCCATCAACAATTTTCGAACACATTTTATCATATAATTCATTTACATACTGACTTGACTGACTGACATTCGACATAAATGACTAACCTTGGCAGAAAGACTTCTAGTCGATATCCATTTAACACTTTTTTCACTAATTGTAAATTATAATAATTGTAGAATATATGTATTTGGTTGTTAATAAAGATGTTGAATATACAGGGTGATTCATTAAGGGTGGCCACTGTTAACAAATATTGTGCCATTCGATTTAACTTGATATTTTTTTTAAATGTAACTGTAGCAGTATGTTTTTACTTACAACTTACAGGGTGAACCAACACTTCGAAAACAACGAAAATTTAAAAAATCTAAATATCTTTGGAATGACAAGAGATATCAGTTTGCGGTTTTGACGAAACAATATGTAATTTCATTTTCTTTTTTTGTAAGCTGCTTCGAGTTATATCATTCCATTTGATATTTCTGAGAAAAATACATAAATAGGGTTAAGTGTTACATAACGCCCTCTAGTTGCCAGCGCATAGATTAAATGTGTTAATGTTAATGTAGTTACTTGAGTATGTGAAGGTTAAATATCACTTAATTAAAAACACAGTTATATTCCTTTCTTCACTTTTTATTTTTCACAGCTAAATGTACATTTCGGGCACTATGTACCCATTATCAATAGCTAACTAACAGAAATGTACATTTAGCTGTGAAAAATAAAAAGTGAAGAAAGGAATATAACTGTGTTTTTAATTATGTGTTAATGTTATTTATTTTTGTAATCAACTTCTAATACTCTTTGTATTGAGCCTAAGCTTGTGAAAATCGGTTAAGGTATACGGAAGTTACAGACCATTATCTGTAAACAAAAGTATACTCCCCCCACCACTTAACTGTAGGTGATGGCAAAAAATGACTTAAGCAAAAATTGTAAACCAAGTGCAGTAGTTTATAATTTTGATAATTTTCAATAGCCTTAATGCGGTAATATTTTGTAAAAAAACGCAAATTAATTATGCAAATGATATAAATGCGCCACCTAGCGGAAAGCTACGCATTTAAAAATATTTTAACGCATCTTCTTTTGGCCGATTATGTCATTAGAATGTTTTCCCCAAATTCTAGGATATGCGGTTTCCGAGATACGGCCAGTAGCCACCCTTAATGAATCACCTTGTAAATAATTCTAATTTCATTAAAAATGAACGAAAACTTGCTTAAATAAGTTGCAAAGCTAAAGATGAACTAGATAAGTTTTACGAAGAGGTAAGTGAGAAAATTATTTAAGAAATAAAATCAAGTTTATTAAAAAACCATCGAAAATTTGAAAAAATCACAAAATAATTAATTATTATTTTAAGAAGATATACAAAATTAAGTCAGTTTAAATATAATTTAAAACTGACAAAAAATAGTTTGCTTAGAACTATTCTTTAAAATGGTTTCACTCACCTATTTTTTTGTGATGTGTTATAGTTAAGTAAAACCTTAAATATTAAAGGTATAACTATAAAATTAAGTATTAATAAAGAGAATGGTTGCGACCGTTACTACGTGGTAATCCATACTTACACTGAATTGAAAAATTCACTATGTTTTAACCACAAATAATTATTGTAAAAATATTATATAACGTGTAGGCACAATTATATAAATCTAAACAACACAGCACGACTCGAGTTTCGACGTTTTATCGTCATTATCAAGTCACTTGATAATGACGATAAAACGTCGAAACTCGAGTCGTGCTGTGTTGTTTAGATTTATATAATTGTGCCTACACGTTATATAATATTTTTACAATAATTATTTGTGGTTAAAACATAGTGAATTTTTCAATTCAGTGTAAATTAAGTATTGTTTCTTATCCTATAAAAACATATTTATGTTTGTACTATGAATGATTGTTTGTTTTAATAGAAATATATCATCAATTAAAATTATTTGGAAAAAGTTCTTTGAAGACGAAGCTTGTATATCAAAAATTTATACGCCTCTTACTTAAATAACCTACACAAGATAATATATGTGATTATCCTTGTAATCATGTAAAGCCAAAACCAAGGATTTTTCATTAAAAATATAATCAAAATAATTGCCTTTTATGACATACCTTCATTCTTGTTCAATAGAACTTGATAATTTAATGTAATCGTCATATCTCAATATTATTATAAGTTAAGAAATAAAAAATATTCTTAAAATCGAACTATTGTATCTTGGTATATTATAATAATTTTATATTTACAATTATACATATATGAAACGATAATATCTAGTTTTTGTCTTTAGTAATGGGTTAATCTAAAAAAAAGTGATTGATGCGTAATTTTTATCTATTTATTTTATTAATTGAAATTATCTCTAGTAACGTCGATATTGTACCATTGAAATTACTGTTGCAATGATAATATTCTACCAAATTATCTTGATTTCTTTAACAGACATTAGAGTATTCAAAATATTAGAAAATCTTTCGAGAAACGTTTTTTCAAATGTACAAGATTTTTTAAATATATTAAAGAGTCGAGTGGGATTTAAACAAATGAAGATAATTTGTTGGCACATTGTTACTGCATTTCAACAAAAATTACATTCAATTACTTTTAAGGGTGTTGGCCTATAAATAAAGAAAGCAGATTCTTATTCCTATCAACAAAGTATCAAAATGCATAAGAGAATGAAAATGAAATTTCTGGTTGATACTTGAATTTGTCGAAGCCCTTAAGAACAACAAGTAAGATTTTACTATTTCAACTGTATTATAATACAAAGTAGTGTTAGTACTAATTCCTATACAATAATATGAAAATAAGATAATTACATACTTTAGAATTCAATAGATAACTGAATAGTTGAGGCTGTTAGTGGTTAAAAGTTCATATTGTAATCACTTTGGTAAATTTTCGTAAATGAAATACGATAACACTTTCAAATATTTATTTTGCCGTTCTTCGCCGGAAGAAGACACAGTGTGTCGAAACAATTGTCGCGAACGTCAAAATAACTATTTGAAAGTGTTATCGAATTTCTTTTACGAAAATTTACCAAAGTGATTAATTCGATCTATTGAATAAAGTATTATATTATGTTACACGTAATACATGAAAGCCGATTAAATCATTTATATCATCATCACTAACTTGCAAGAAAGTTGGAATTGGTCGATTGTAGTAAGTAACTTATAACTTTCTATAATACACTTATTATCTTATTTTAAAGGTAAATTTTAAAGTATATTAAACTATATTCTTATTAATTAACACAAATAACAAGAGCTAAAATTAACTCCAAATCAGGCCTAACATGGACGTGTAAAGAATGTATATCGCTGGGTGTCGACATCAATGAACTAAAACGCGCTATTAAAGATCTACAAAAGGAAGTCAAACTACTGAAAAAACACCATCTCTGACACCTTCTGGACTTATGGAAACAGAAAAAATAATTTAGGAATTTCAAGAACGGGAAAAACGCAAACGTAACGTAATAATTCATGGGTTAGAGGAATCCTGTACTTCAAAAATATTACAGAATGAAAGTGACACTAACACTGTTAAGAAATCAGCTTTAAAAATTAACCAAGATATAGTCAATTTCTCTAGGCTGGGTAGATTTGATAAATCTCGTAGTGTTATCAAACGACCCATTAGAGTCACTTTACCTGAAAAATCATCTGTTGTATCCATTCTCCGAAATTTAAAGGCTTTAAGGAATAACAACGAATATAAACATATTACTATATTGCGAGATCAAACCAAGTGTACAGAGTGACCAAAAAGGAACTTCTGCAACATGCATCTTTAGGTGAGACTGATCTTTGTATCAAATATATAGCAGGCATACCAATAATCGTCTTTACATCCGGGAATTCGGAAAACTAATACCGTCCAACAGAATGTATCTTCTCAATGTTTGCTATCAAAATATCCGAGGCCTTCGCTCAAAAACTCACACAGTTTACAATAGCGTATGTAATACTGATTTAGATATTATATGTTTTACAGAAACCAGGCTTTGTGAATCTGTTCTTTCAAGTGAGCTATTTACTCCAGAATTTAATGTCGTAAGATGTGATAGAAATACTCAAACTACAAACAGAACAACTGGCGGGGGTGTTTTGGTAGCATTCAATAAGATTCTGTCATTTAAACCTGTCGATATACTGCACATTAATGATCACGTCCTGTTAATTGATATTGTTTTACGTAAATGTTTCACACGGCCATCTTTTTTCTATGTTATGGTTCTCTATATACCCCTGAACATCACTATAAGTGAATTAGATACTTTCTTTGAAACTATCTCGCTATATATTCTAAATCAACCAATATTGATTCTTGGCGACTTTAATATCCCAAGTTATTCTGATAATTCGACACCAAATAATGGAAAATGTTTAGCACTATCTAATCTCATACAACTACTCACATTAAAGCAACTGAATAACGTACGCAATTCTAACAATAGATTATTAGACCTGATTTTATCTAACTTTAACAGAACAACAGAAAAACGTTTAACTTTTTTATGGTACTTTTTATTTTTATACGATAATTCGTGACTAGTTTCGAATTACACAGTAATCATTATCAAACTGCTGATTGTAAAATTAGTAATTTAGTCTTAACTGTCATTCTTGGATTTTAAAGATAGCAACTTTATGGTACATTTTTAATTGTTAAAATCAAGTAAATAATTAATGTATCAAAGTTCGAGTATGATTATTGTAGCTTATGCTGCTTACAACATATGGAGTAATTAAAATATTCCCTACACTTTAAGAGGTATGTTTTAATTTATCTAGCATATTAGTATTTTATTTGTTATACAAAGTAACGAATATTTTAATGAAGGATTTTTTACTTGACACAATGCAACAATTTCAAGTAATCTTTGATTATGCAGCATCGTTACATCTCAACAGACTAAAATCTAATTATAGAGAAACATACTAAATATAAATGTATATATACAAACATAAGTACATATACATAAGTCATACAGCAAAATGTATAGTACATAAAAGTAAAAGGCTAATACATATATGGGGTTGCAGCGAGTGTAAAATTAAAGTAAATAGGTTTTTAAATTCCCGCAATTTTTGATTATGAATCCCAAAGTTCTGTAAGAGTTAACAACAATATTTTTATTATGTGAATTGCAGGTTAGTTTGTTATCAAATTTCACCCCTAAATCATTGCAAGTGGTTTGAATTGCAATGTCACTGAGAGCATAACATTTTGAAAACATTTATAATTAGACCGCTTGACCTACAAAAATTATCCAATATTGAAAAAGTTTTATTCAATTCTTCACAATCGGTTATATTATTTATCACACGATATAGTTTAATATCATCTGAATATATCAGAAAATTACAAAATAACGTATCAGGTACGTTATTTATAGATAAAAGGAATACTAAGACTATTTAATAATGCATTATGGGGTATCCGATCGAATGGCTTGCTGATATCCGTATAAATCACATCAATCTGGTCACCACGATCTAGATGTTCAGAAATAAATTGTGTAATGTTGATTAAGTTAGATTGTTTTGACCGCTTTTTCATGACACCATGCTGATGTGGTTATATTTCATGGCATACTTTAGTGTTAATGTAATCTTGAAAATCTTAGTTATTAGGTTGCCAAGTATGAAATGAAGAGGCTACAAAGGCGACTGTATCTTGTTGGTTTAAAAAAATCGTTCAGGAGATTTCGACCTGCCTAATGGACCACGTGGTCGACCCAAGACTCAGGTGGATAATGACACGCTTAAAGACACTGTGGAAGCGAATCCCAGCCAAAGTGCACGTGAAATAATCTTGACTCATTTAGCAAAAAATCGGTAAAGTGAAAGAGCTGTACATACCGCATGAATTTACCGATGCATAGAAGGAACGAAGACTCGACGCATGTCTTTCTCTTCATTCTCGCAACAAAGCCGAACAATTTCTCAATTGAATTGTTACGTGTGATGAAAAATGGATCATATACGATAATCGTAAGCGTTCATCGCAATAGTTGGACAAAGATGAATTACCAAAACACTATCCGAAATGAGACAACCACTTGAAGAAGCTTATGGACACTGTTTGGTGGTCTGGCCCAGATGTCATCCACCACAACTTTATGAAACCTGGCCAATCGATCACGGCGGATATCTAATGTTATCGACTAGACGAAATTATGAGAAATTTTGCAATTAAATAACCAAAATTGGTTAATGGGATGCCTCCCACGCTCCGCCACAAGTTGTACGAATGACCGTGTCAAAGGAGTTGGAGTTGGAGACTCTCCGTCACCCACTGTGCTCGCCAGACCTTGCCTCCCATTGACTATTATTTCTTTCAAAGTTTAAGCAACTTTTTATCTGGAAAAAAAATGGGTGCATACTTTGATTAAAAATAAAAAGTTTTTATTTCAAAAAATCGAATTCAGATATGTGCATTTTTTGCTCCATTTCATACTTGAGGACCTAATACATTAGAGATTAGTGCAATGGGTCTCGCTTTTATTTCCGCGCTTAAAAATAGGACTAATACGTGTAGTTTTCCAAACCATCGCGATATATACTGCTACTTAAGATTTAGTTAATCATATGGACCAAAGGGGATAGAAAGAAAACCGCACCATCCTTAAGTAAAAATGCCGGAATTTGATTGTTACCCATTGTCATCTTCGGTTTTAGTTTTCGTAGTAGCTTGGTTACCAAATATGAAAATTTGAAATTGTGTCGTAAACTGGCTCATTACGGAAATTTCTGTCACTATTGATATTCTGATGAGAAGCCTTAAGATTAGTTGCGAACACATCCACAATGTTATTAGGAGTTTCTAGAAATTG
Source organism: Ontholestes murinus (assembly GCA_963969525.1). Taxonomy (NCBI): domain Eukaryota; kingdom Metazoa; phylum Arthropoda; class Insecta; order Coleoptera; family Staphylinidae; genus Ontholestes; species Ontholestes murinus. The sequence goes on along the minus strand of OZ018395.1, from coordinate 30,990,021 downwards.
GTCACCGAGTTTCATGTATCCTAGGATACGGGATTAGTTTTTCCATTGATTTATAAATCACCAGAACTGTTCACGCTTCTCCGAGATGTTGCTCTCCATTGTTTCAATGTAACTTTAATAAGCAGTTTTTGATATATTTTGTAATAAAGTTCTAGTAATTGATTCAAAACAATAGTATCACTCGACTTTTTATATAGGCGTTGTAACAATAACAACTTACGTGATGATTTGATGATTATTTTCAATTTACATTATTCTGTTAACCTTAATTCAAGTAATTCTCGGAAAGCAGTGAATTATACTATTGGGTTAATGCAAAATTATTGCTTTTAATTGTGGCTCTTTTGTAACTGTGACATACAGAGAAACATATTTTGATATTTTATTTTTTAATTATATAAACAAAATAAGACGCGCCAAAGCTTAGTTTCAGAGGATTGAAAGTTTATCAGTAAATCATCGATCATTGGCAAAAAGTTTTATTTTAAAATGTAGTTAATAGATGAATAAAACGGCAACAGTATAAATCCAATAAACATTTACAGATTAAATTGCAGGAGCGAAACTAGTAATTATATGCCATATTTTGCATACCACCTATACACACAGATCTAAATATTCATTAAGTTGGTATCGTTTTTCCCAGCATATACAGCTGTAGAGAGGCGCCTTGAATGTTTCCATCATGTTAATTAAACGATGTAATCGATGAGTAAAGATGCCTTCCCATATGTACGCAAATTGTAACATAAAATATTGCCTGAAATTAAATTGCCTCTCTAAATACACTCATTTATATGTTTCAGTTTTTGAACCTATGCAAATAGTAAAATAGTTATATACATATATAAAACAAGCGGTAATATTAAATTTAAAAAAAATTAATATAGTGGAGATGAAAGATAAAACAAAATATAATTCTGCACTAAAGAAAGGTTACAAAAAATGGATGGATGAGTAAACTTCATTTTACTTATTCCACTACAGAGAATCGCTTCTCTTAAACGAGCGTACACCAATAGTAATCACTCTTTATTACGTTCTCAACACATTGCAGCATTACTCACCGGCAATTAGCTTTTCACAGCAAGGACCGAAGGAAAAGGCCATGTTCCCCTCTCGCTAGAGTCACTAATTCCGTGTCATTTTTCAAGTCGCCTCCAATAAACCTGGGGGGTGCAATAAGCCTCCCTTAATTACCTAATAATCCGTAAGGTTTCCATGCGTGCCAGAAATTCGTTCTACGGCCGGGTGAAAAATGCACCCGAGAAGAATGCGATAAAATGTTAATTTTTACGACGCCCCCTCAAGAGCTAGCGGAGAATAAAAGCTCTACGTATGAAAAACGATAAAGTTGAGTGTGTGCTTAAACGCTTAAGCGACCGCTTAATTTTAAATTAGATGTATCGTGAGGGAATTGAGGATTTTTAACTTGATTCACGAAGTTTTATGCCTCTGGAGCGAGTGGAACTTTATTTTCGGTGTTTTTATTCAACATCGGTTTTGTAACGTATTAAAACTTAACCGTAAGAATCGGTTTATAAAGTTTAACAAGACGTTTTGTAAGTTATTTGCTACATATCATTGATGATTTTTTTCAAATTATGATTAGTAATAAAATATGTGATATAAATACAGTAGTTTTTTCTTGATATTTTACTAAATAATATATTGATTTGTCTGTCTTAATAAATTTATCACATAATTATATACGATAGATGCATAATTTTGATAGCTAAAGTTTTGCTTACAAAAAAGATATTGGGTTTAAAGATAAAATGTCCATAACTTGTTTTAACCTGCGAAAAAAAAAATATGTAGTTTTATTCGTTTTTATATTCGTTCTGGTTGGTAATTCCTGCAACTTATGTGTTAAATCTGCGAAGTAAAATATGTGCAGACACGGCTAGACTGGAAACAGGCCTCTTCCTAAGCGAAGGCGATAATGTCAATGGAATAAGTCAGCCGGGATAGAATGAATAAATTTCAGGCGGTCCTGAAAATCCACACTGGCTGATATAAGATGTTCCTGGCGCTGCCGCTTATATCCAATATTTTCACACGCGAATCTTTCTATTTTTACATTTTCGCCCTATCGTGTTAACAGTATCGCAAAATTTATGTTTGTTTAATTTGTGCAGAAATATTTTTTCAGACAGAATGAATTATTATTATTAATATTTATTCATTCTATTTAATTACACCCTTCAAATCATTCAGATTATAATTAAGATACATTTGATATAAGTGTTGTTTTTAACTACAATTCGTGCATAAATGCGTACAATTTACATATACGAAACACATAAACATATATTAAATTTCGATTTACTATGTGTTACTGCATATGTAATTTGAGAAAACAGCTTTATTATTAGAAGTAAATATTATTACAATTTTTATAAAGTGAAGTGTACAGACTTGAGATTTCTTCTAATTAGCGGCTATCGACCCGCAGTCTTTCAGCCTATGTAATTTGATTTGTACGCATATATAAATTAATTGTGGCAATAAAAAACATAGTCAGTATATTCCCTTTTTAATTTAATATGGATTACCAGACAGTAATGGTCGAAACCATCATTATGCTTTAAATTAAAAATAATACACATTTTTATTGACAAACTATACATATTTACATTTAAATAATGAATAATGGATGATGTGTTAGTGAGTTAGTTCGTCAAAAGGCTATCGACCAGAGGTCTTTCTGCCTTGTTTTGTCCGGTCATATGGCGTCAGTCGTTAATGCGTAGATGGATGAAACGATGAGATGAAATCAAATATGGTTGAATTAGGATTTTTAAATTTGGGGTTTACACTAGGATTTCTAGGAATACAATATAAGGATAATATGTGAAAGTTGAAAGGATTTTTGGAGAATTTTTCTGATAGGAATCGAAGACGTTCTAGGATAAGGATAACTAAAGTGGTATCATAGAGGAGCTGGTTAGAAGGATTGTGTAAGGGATTAAGAGGATGACGGAGTTTTGTTAGGGTACGGAGGGATGCTCGCTCGCTAACTTCGATATTGTGGGAGGTTGGATTGTTGGGATTGGGATAGAGGGCACAACCATAGTCCAATAATGGGCGACAAATCATCTTATATATTTTGACTGCTGTTTTGATAGTAATACCATCGTTTCTGTATGTTAAGCATCTAAAATATTTTGCCCTAGATGTTATTTTGCTTTTAATTATAGCTGTGTGCTTTTTAAAATTGATTTTGGGGTCTATGGTTATGCCTAGGTATTTAACGGAAGTTCAAGGAGGGATAATAATTTGGGAAATTGAAACATTGTAAGGGGAATTATTGGTGCGATGGTATGGAATTAGGAGTTGTGATTTGTCTGGATTAATTTCTTTAAATTAAATTTATCTGTATATTATTTTTGAGTCTATACTTTTTTTCTGTTTGAGTATTCTTTCTAAAGCATTTAAGATATAATTTACAAAATATGAGGGATAATAGAATTCTGAGAGTTATCTTAAGGATAATGGAAACATATTTTATACAGCTGAACATAAATAAGATGTAGAGTTTTCAAATTATATATTTTATTATATTATGAATGAGGAACTTTAAATGAAAATACACTTCGTTGATACCACACACAGGATTTATTACGTGACTATAGTTTCAACCTTTAAAAGGCCATTATCAAACGTACAGTGGTGGTAAAGGTTGAAACTATAGTCACGTAATAAATCCTGTGTGTGATATCAACGAAGTGTATTTTCATTTAAAGTTCCTGATTCAAGATGTATCACAAAGTGATGGCTTCAAGCATTAAACATAATATTATGAATGTATTATCTTATAGTAATGTTAACTATTTAAAACAAAATATATAAATAATTTTAAATATATTTTATATTCAAAAATTGTATAAAAGCCCTTTAGGTTGTAGAAAATTATATTTTATAGTAGATTTTTTCTTTTGTATTAAAAACTATTTATTATTTAGGGTAGGACTTTCACGTTGTTGTACATGTTAAATATTAGGTAAAGAGAAACTTATCTTTGTTAGCATAATACATGATTTTATTAATTAATGGCTGAACATAAAATATTTCTGTTGAACATTACTTGAAACTAACATAATCTTCATAAAAACTCTCAGATAAATATTTTTGTTTAACAAACCATTAATAAATTAAAATAATTGAATAAATTATCCACAACAGATTTTATGACATTTATCGAATGCTGCGAATAACTTATTCATTTACAATATTTAAAAATTTAAAATAATAAATAGAACTCATTCTTTATCCACTTTCAAAATAAATTATTTCGCTTGACGAAATATAATTTAACCAAATTTTACCAGTGATTCTAATTGTTAATTTATTTATTAATTATGTTGTTTATTTCTTTCAGATACCAAGCGTGTAATACAACCATAATTAAAGAGGTCAGTGGATAATTAGTAATATGTTTTCCTATTTCACAAATTTTTAGCCTTGTTCTTTGATTAAGTCAAAACACATATACTGTGGTGCCAGCATAATATTATTTTTACTATAAAACGATTTTATTGATGTGCATAATACTTTTATTTAGAAAAATGTGAAACAACGAATATACAGGGTCTATTATGGAAGTAATAATATTATAACGTGATTTTCTATCGCAACGGGTCGGGAAATCTATCGAAAGGTCTGCCATTCCAATGCAGTCGGTCGCGATTTTGCTCAGAGCAGTCTGAGTGGAACGACGTGCCTCCAAGTAAAGTGTGTTTTTCGACTTTGTAAAATGGCGCCACCGATTTGGCAAAAAAGCTGAAAGGAAAACATACAAAAGCATGTTACAACTTTCCTAAGAGATATTGCCTTGTCTTCACAAGTGTATTTATGTTGGGGGAGAGTACTTTGAAAATTTCAAGGATTTACCTTTACGATCAATAAATATGATAGGTGTAGTAACTAGAACCAATAGATAGTTTTAGTTATCTGTATATCGCGCTGTATAAGCCCAATCAGGTTCCACTAGATGGCGTTAGAGATATGAGATTTCTCAGTAAGATAACTTTTTTGGCAGTTTTGTCATTAGTTGACACAGTTTTGTCTAAACGTGCGTGAAAGATGGACACTAGCAAAGAGAAAATACGCCAAATTTTAGTTTTTCTTCCATAAGCGCAAGCCAGGCGGCTGAAAAAATTAATAGTATTTATGGTCCTGAACTGTAACAGCTGATTAGCTGTTACAGTTCAGGGCGCAATTTTAGTTTCGTCGATTTTCGTTCGTAATTTCGATGTCAAAGATGTTTTAAGCACTATCGAATTGTCGGAAATATCGATGAAATCATGGACATTGTCGAGTCAGTACCGTTTAGAATCATTTGAAGAAGGCTGGATATAAATAGAAGCTCGGTATATGTATACCATACGAGTTAACGTAAAAAAAATCCATCTGCGAACCGCTGCTGAATCACAACAAAATTCTGGTAGATGGTGACTGGTGCTAATAACTTACGACAACGTTGTGCAAAAACCTGGCAAAGCTAAGATTGACAGCTAGGAAGGTTTTGCTGTGTGTTTGGTGGGATTGGCAGGGAATTAGCTAAATGAGCTGCTCCTCTACGACAACTCGTTTATCTCGGAATTACAATGTCAACAATTGGACCATCGGAAGAAAGCAATCGCCCAAAAGATAGAATAGAAGAAGAATTGAGTTTTATCAGGACAGCGCAAGGCAACACACATCGATAGTGACTCACCATTGCGAACAATTTTGATGGTGAAAATCAACTGCTTAAATTTTTTGCCAATAGGGACGAGGTCTTCTATGAGAGAGGTATAATGAAAATACCTTCAAAATAGCAACTAATAATTAAAGGCTTCAATTTCATGCAAAAATAGTGGATTTTTTAATTACAGTTATTATTTTTCCCAGAAAATTCACATTACTTTTATAATGGACTCTTTGAAAACCTACGAATAAAGTGGTTTGGAGAACAATTACATATGTTTCTTGTGCTAATACGTCGAAGCTATACATTAAAATGTACAACAATGCTTGTTATTTAGCTTTTACAAAATGTTTATGTATCTAAGCAATGTGTTCACTAATGCAGATACTATATTTAACTATATAGATAGAGTGATTGAGAAGTGATGAAATGGAAGAAACGTGGGCTGTGGCGAAAGTGGGAATGAATGTATCAGAGAAATTTAGGACATGGATGGGGGTGAGACAGGGCTGCCCGCTGAGCCCTTTATTATTTAACCTATACACAAGCGAAGAAGCAAGGTGTGGATGTTGGCATATGCGGATGATATAGTATTAATGGCGAGAGATTGGGAAGGGATGAGAGATATGCTGAAGAGAGTAGAGAGGTATATGGATAAGAGATGACTAAAGGTGAATGTTGGGAAAGCGAAGTGGATGAGATTTAGATATAAAGGAAGGGAAGGAAGAAAGAGCTTGAATGGGTTTCATTTTTAAAAGTACGGGCGGATACGAGGAACATATAAAGTGGGTACAAGGGAAGGCAAGGAAAGCGTGGGGTATCGTGTGGGAGAAGTGGGGAACATGGATGGCGAATAATTTCAGAGTAACATGTAAACTGTGGGATGCGTGCGTGAGGCCAATTTTAATGTATGGGGTGGAAGTATGGGGGACAAGTAGGTATGAATGCTTAGACAGAGGGCAGTTGTGGTTCCTGAAACATATGTTGGGGGTTGAAAAGTCGACACCCCGGTACATACTGTTGCAGGAAACCAACAGAATGAGTCTGCAGATTGAGGCAATGAAGAAAGTGGCGAGTTATGAGATAAAAGTGTGTGGAAGGAAAGACTGGTGAAAGAGGTATGGACAACGTGCGTAGGAATAGGGAAATGTAAGTCGAGAATAGAGCGAAGGAAAATGTATGAAAGAGTAGGGGTGTCGGAGTGTGAAGTGAAGGAATGGTTAGAGCGTGGAGTGAATGTGGCGGCCTGGGTGAAAGAGAAGGGGAAAGAAGTGGAAATTCAGGAAAGGCAGGGATGTATTGCAAGAAGTGCATATAATGATATGTTTGAAAGGCGGCAGGTGCACGGGAGGACGCTAAGATACCTATGTAACAGCGAACTCAGTAGGGAGGAAAAGGTCATCTTGGCCAGAGCAAGATGTGGGTCAGGTGATAGAGGAAGGAAGGGCTGGATGGGAGAAAAGTATATTAGATGTGTGCTGTGTGGGGGTGGAAAGGATACGTGGAGACATTTAGCGGATGAGTGTGAGGGAGTGTGTGAGGAATGGGTGGGAAGCAACAAAAATGTGAATGAATGGATGAGAGAGGATGGGGCCGGGGTAGATATTCTGATGAGATTGAAGTGGGAGAAAGAAGTTAGAAGGGAGTAAAAGCAAGAAAGTGCATAGTTTTATATGTATGAATATTTGTATGCCAATAAAGGTCTTTTTTTTATTTAACTAAACATTAGACAAAATTTTATTATTTTGCTTTTCTTTGTTCAATAGTCGTGGAATTATTAAATGTCGTAAGAACAAATTATCATACGATTCGAATAGGTTTTTCTTCTTCACTGATTCTTCAGTGATTTTTTATAAATAAGACACTTTTTTCGTTAATATCACACGATTTTTAGTTTAGCACTTGTACCTACACTGAATTGAAACATTTTTTCTGTACAATGAATATAATTTAAGTGAATTATAATTCTTATAGTAACGAGATTTCTTCTAGAAATCACTAAAACATCATTGTAATAAACATTAATTAAAACACATGCGGTTATTATTACTGATTATAATTGGTTGAAAATTCAGTATTTAGTTAAATATTCTATAATAATTGATTTATTTTTTAAATTAAGACAGAGGGCAGTTGTGGTTCCTGAAACATATGTTGGGGGTTGAAAAGTCGACACCCCGGTACATACTGTTGCAGGAAACCAACAGAATGAGTCTGCAGATTGAGGCAATGAAGAAAGTGGCGAGTTATGAGATAAAAGTGTGTGGAAGGAAAGACTGGTGAAAGAGGTATGGACAACGTGCGTAGGAATAGGGAAATGTAAGTCGAGAGTAGAGCGAAGGAAAATGTATGAAAGAGTAGGGGTGTCGGAGTGTGAAGTGAAGGAATGGTTAGAGCGTGGAGTGAATGTGGCGGCCTGGGTGAAAGAGAAGGGGAAAGAAGTGGAAATTCAGGAAAGGCAGGGATGTATTGCAAGAAGTGCATATAATGATATGTTTGAAAGGCGGCAGGTGCACGGGAGGACGCTAAGATACCTATGTAACAGCGAACTCAGTAGGGAGGAAAAGGTCATCTTGGCCAGAGCAAGATGTGGGTCAGGTGATAGAGGAAGGAAGGGCTGGATGGGAGAAAAGTATATTAGATGTGTGCTGTGTGGGGGTGGAAAGGATACGTGGAGACATTTAGCGGATGAGTGTGAGGGAGTGTGTGAGGAATGGGTGGGAAGCAACAAAAATGTGAATGAATGGATGAGAGAGGATGGGGCCGGGGTAGATATTCTGATGAGATTGAAGTGGGAGAAAGAAGTTAGAAGGGAGTAAAAGCAAGAAAGTGCATAGTTTTATATGTATGAATATTTGTATGCCAATAAAGGTCTTTTTTTTATTTAACTAAACATTAGACAAAATTTTATTATTTTGCTTTTCTCTGTTCAATAGTCGTGGAATTATTAAATGTCGTAAGAACAAATTATCATACGATTCGAATAGGTTATCATACTGATTCTTCAGTGATTTTTTATAAATAAGACACTTTTTTCGTTAATATCACACGATTTTTAGTTTAGCACTTGTACCTACACTGAATTGAAACATTTTTTCTGTACAATGAATATAATTTAAGTGAATTATAATTCTTATAGTAACGAGATTTCTTCTAGAAATCACTAAAACATCATTGTAATAAACATTAATTAAAACACATGCGGTTATTATTACTGATTATAATTGGTTGAAAATTCAGTATTTAGTTAAATATTCTATAATAATTGATTTATTTTTTAAATTTTAAGGAAAAGAGATTTTCTATTATAATATGTTCACAAGTAGAGATATAAATTTATTAGGATACTATGTTTACAATATTGACAGAATAACAAATTATATTATAAAATTAAATTATTGTTATAGTTGATATTAAATTAATAGTTCTTAAAATTAATATAAATCCAATGTATTTTTTAATGTAGAAATTATCTTTACATATTTTAAAACTAATTTAAGACAATCTTGAAGCTACCGAAGAAAAAACAGGAGTAGTAGATATTATACTTCTGTTATTTCTTTGGTAGCTTCAAGACTGTCTTAAGTTAGTTTTAAAATATGAGCATGTATAAGTGTAATATATTGGCAAAAAGTACATTATTGAATTTGCGTACATAAAGATCTTGTATTCTATTTTTATAGTAAATAAAGAATTTGGGTATAAGTATATGAATATTGTTTTTATAGCGGACTTACAAAATATTATATTAAAATTTTTCCCCTTTAGAAATGTTTTGACACGAATTCCTTAGGGGGTTATTTGAACAATATAAACAAATATATTGGCATAAAAACATATATCAATCGTGCACAGAACACGTCTAACATACCTTTCCCCCATCTAATCCTTCCTTCCTCTATTTTCCGAACCGCATCTATCTCACGCCAGAGTAATCTTCTTTTCATTTGAGAAGACACTATTATTTAAGTACACCCTCTTATATATCTGCCACCTTTTATACCTTGAATTATATATCTTTCATCCACGCCTGCACATGTAACCCATTCTCTAAATATCCATCCACAATATTGTCGTACACTGCCCTTTTATACATCTTTCTGCGTTACAACAATATTAGCATGCACGTTCTTCATACAGAATAATCTTACAGGACTGTAATAAATATAGCGGGTTCCTATAATTTTGATTAATATAAGACTTTTTCTCTATTAACCACTGGTAATCACGCCACATAGCCATTTCATATCGTTAATTTTTATGCTTTCCTCTTACACCATTTCGCGGTCTATGTAGGCTAGAATGGAGCAACGAAAGAGACAATTGGGTGCAAGAATAGCACCAAATATTTTTTTGTGGAACGCAATACAGCCCTCATACAAGGAGTGATGATATAAAGTGCTATAGGTTATGCGAGCAGATTACCCTTGGTCTTCATTGACGGGAACCACACATGCGTTTAGGATACATTACCAATGTGCTAGAACCCGTTATGCTTCCATATCTTTAGGGACAGGAAAATCTCATAGTCTAACAGGATAATGGATAATAAGGCGCAAGGGCTACAATACGTTTGTCGGAAGAAGCAATATTGCCGTCTTCCTATGGAGTCGGTCGCCTGATTTGTAGCCCATTGAACATGTATAGGATGCCATTGATACGAAACTGGGCAATTTACCACACCCTTCAGATAACTTACAAGATCTCCAGCTGCAGATTCGAAAAGTTTAGGACGATATACCACAACGAGTTATAGATTACTTAATAGCATGACACGCCATCTAAATGCGTGCATTGCAGAAAATTGAGGGGAAGCAATTCATTATTGAAACAAAGTTATTTGTATTCTAGAACTTTATTTAATATTTGAGAATTCGGTACGTAGAAGGAAATTTACTAAATGTTTTATTGGAAGGTGGGACATTTTAGATTCCAGAAAATCTAAATTTATTTTAAAAAAAAACGCATGAAAATGATAACAATCGATAGAGTGTCCGCAGCTTCACCGTACCTTATGATTTAAATAAATAACCGAATGAAAACAGGTAAAGAAAGCACAATACTTAAGCATAATCTTCAATATACTAATTTAATTTTATACATAAGTTTCTTATACTTACATATTATCGTAAATCCTGATTTTCAAATATGGTTGAACAGGCGAGAGATTAAAATTACATGAATCAATATTTAAGTAAAGGTATGTCTATTAGCAAAATTGATGCCCCGCTGACTTCCTATGGCGGGACATTTGAACATTCTCGAGTTACAACTTGTCTTCCTCTTTCTAGAAAGGCAAACAGGTTTGGAAAAATATTTTTGCATAAAAGATGTTTATTTCTGTTGGTATCTAAAAAAATTATTTGAGAGTAGAGAATATTAAACCATTGATAATGGTCACTTTGTGTCCGAAATATATATTTGGTATTTCAAATAAACTGTGTGAAGAAACGTTTTTAGTGCTTTATTTTATAATCAAATTTATCTTCACGTAAGTCATCCAATTAATTTACTCAGAGTAAAGATATTGGGGTTAGAAATTGGGCTCTGAAGAAAAAAAAAATTAATCAAGGAGTTTATGATTTATTAAAATTAAAAGCAGTTAATTTCAACAGTATCTAAAATGTTTGTTTAAAGGTTTTTGTTAGTTTTATTATATTTAAAATTATATCGGGAAAGAAAGATATCAAATTTAGTAAGTTTATTTTTCATTCGAAAATCAAGGATTTTATGGAAAAAAACTGATTATAAAAAATGTTCACCTTATCGATCCTAAAAATTTGTTTGAAGCTTTTGGTAAAATTATTTATATTTAAACATATATCAGGAAAACAAAAGGAATTTTAAAAATTTTTCGAAAATCAAGAACAAAAAATATTGATTAACAAAAACTGTTCATTTTGTCAGTGTCTAAAAATTCTATTTTAAGGTTTTTGTAAAATTAACTATATTTAAAAAAATTAGAAAAACCTGTTAAGGTAATCACCCACTTCCAGTGTAAGAAATCTTTTCAGACCTTCTTTCGGATACTTTAAGATGGACATTTCCGTTAAAATTTCGAATTCGAAAAAACTCACGCAAACAATACTTTCATTAACTTTCGTTCGGCAAAGGTACAAAACTTTTGACTTTTTGTTATTTTGTTTTTAAATTGTAAATAAATGAAAATAGACATTTAATGAAAATTCAATAAAATCCTTCAACGAATTCTAGGTGTTGCAATTTTTATGAAAGTCAGTATATAGTAAATAAGTTTTAGGATCTTTAAAAATTTAGTTAAATTGATTAAGAAATTCCAGAAAGATCCTTTTAAATTACAATTTTAAGGTAGAGTGAGTGGAATTGCATTCGGTTAAAAAATTACGCAAGCAAAGTTTCACCATATGAACCTAAATAATAAATTAACTAAAAGAATCATAAATCATTGATATTTGTGAGATGTATAGTTTTAAAGGATTTATTATCTCAATAACTGAAAATATGAAGGACATCTTATAAAAATATTTACTAAATTACTTGCTGAGGCCCTGTACCCAAAAAAAAACTATACTTATACAAATATTCCCGCTAAATGAAAAATAAAACATAACATTACATTGAGGCAGCAAGTTTATTCAATTATTCTATGTCGACTTGGTATTTCCGATCATTAAAATTTCAACATTGATTTAATATGCTGCTAAGCAATAAAAGAAGCTAATATTGTTTCATTATTGTTTTATACTCAGAGAACGTTTTTATTATTATTTCTGGTTAATATTTTAAACATTGTTTATAACATAATACATGCGCTTGGATAATGCATTGTAGGAAACTAGATTATTATTTAATCATTTGTTTAATTAATATATTAGTAAATATAGAAACTGTCAAAAAGATTTAATTATAATTTAATTTGGATATTTCTTTACCGAGTTAAATCTATAACTATAAAAACGTTTTTCAAATTAAAAAATTCTTTGTTTTGGGGTAAAATATTCTCAAAAAGCTAATAATGTTAAACAAAATTTAAAAAAATATCTTAATAAATATGGCTACTCAAAGTAACATTTTGAAAAGTTATTTCAGTTATTTGGATATTGTTTAAATAGCTGTAAAAGCTGCAGGTAAGAATTAATAAAAGCATCAACAAATTATATCCAACAGAACCGCTCCAGAAAGAAATAATAGAAATAATTCATTTATTTTAAATATATTATACATATTTTAAATACACTACGTATTTGACTTTTATGCAATTGTTTCAGAATACTATAGCTTCTTCAGGAAGAGAAGTATTCAACTGCGAGATGCATATGAGATCTAAAATAAATTGAAGCCAGTCCATGACTTGTGTTAAAAGAGAACAGTAATTCAAGATGAAGTATAGGTTAAGTAAATACACAATTCTTTTTTAAGATATAGTTTTTTAAGTGTATGAGAATATAGACACTTAAGTATTGGGTAATGGTTTACTGGACAAAGTGGTGATGTTTTATCGTTTTTTTGATACAACCACAAACTAAATTTTAAACGAATGCATGCACTTTCCTACAATTCCATTCATACGTTCCAGTTATTTTTAATCCTTGTCAATGTGTCAATTTTTTGATATTTGTAATTTGAATGGACGCGTGCGTGACGTCCCGTTTATTGTCATTTAAAGTCATCTGGCGAGTTGGGTGGGACGTGGGGCCATTTCGGAGATCCGCAGAGATGAAAGGACCGCACACATGGAGCGACGTGAACACCCTCGAAATTAGGACTCGTATGTGTATATGTGGATATGTGCGTGGATGTGTGTGTTAGGAGGGTGGTCGAATCGATCTAGGAATCGTGAAACGGGGCTGTTTTGTATCTAACACGATCGTGGATATGGGTGGATTATTGGGGACGAAATTTCGCTATATCGCGTCGTATATTTTGATTTTCTCCCATCGGCTTACAGTCTCCCCAATAATAGATAAAAATTTGATTCTATTTAAAATGTCTAGAATATCTTGGAATTCTTTTTGATTTATTTTTTTAATAGATTTATAACTTATATGACAGAGTATAAAAAACTACACATTATATAATATACATAAAACTACACATTATATAATATACATACATTTTCATGTATATATTTAGCGACTACTAGGTATTAGTTGCAACATCATAAAATATTCATCTTTATTTATAATTCTGTATAAATTATAATTTCTAATATTTAGTATTGCAAAAATTCATTATGTAGTCTTTTAAATTTTATTATATATGTCTCTATGTCTGATAACTTTTCCCTGTTATTAGATCTGTGTATCTGTTGGGAAATAAATTATTATTATTATTATCGTAATCGATATTATATATCGCAAGTTCCACGTCTCACACAATTCTGATACTTAATTGTACATTTGCATATTGATTGATATGCTGATTAGTCGCTATAACTCCTATCATCAATATATAATGTATAATGAAAATAAGTTAATTATAGACTATCTTATTGTTATGACTAAAATATTTGAAAGTACTTAATATGATAATGCAAAGTTACCAACGAAATAACAATACATCATTCTGCGGAAAAAGTCTGTAACATAGTTATTACAACGGCGTAATAAATTTGTATTGAAAGGCCAAAATTACGATGTAATTAACATTAATTTCGAATGTGTTGCAGTACATAAATTAGCGGTCGTTATGCCCGCACAGAAATTGCAATTTATGATTCACTCGCCGCCTATACCAAAAATAACAGATCATCAAAATTGATCTCCACTTACTTACACATTGAGCCAGCAAACTGCATTAAAGCACTCTTTAGCCATCCGCCAAACAACTTTACTGTAAACTTGACAAGTTTCAAGTTTCCCTGTAATTTCTCAATACGTCTGTAAACCAGGCGTAAAATCGAAGATGAATGCATAAAACTCAAGTATTGTTTACTGAAAAAGTAAAGGTGCGTTATAACATTTTTAATTTAGTGTAACTATTAATTTTTTAAAATAAATTTTACTAATTTTAAATATTTAGTGCATAAGCTTCGTTGGATAAGATTTTGTGCATAACTTTGTAGTTGCGGAAGGTTAGTTCTAATTGGTCATTATTGGTATTAGTTATCTATTGGTTATTCGGATATGAAAAGTTACACCTTAGTAATGGTGAAAATCCTTTAGATTCATAGGTAAAGAATTCAAGTAATCCTTTAATTTGATAGGCTCGTGTACAAATGTAAAGCACAAAATGTTTCCATTGCAATTAGAGCTTTGCTGGCTAATAATAAAATAAAAGAATGCCGCCGCAGCCTATGAATTACTATATATCGTTGATATTCTAACACATTTGAAAATATACTGCTTAAAAAATGAGAGAATTCAATATGTAAGTAAATTTAAAAAAAATAAATTTTTGAAACAAATTCATTTTTAATGTTTGTATTCAAAAATTTTAATTAAGCAATTTGACTGGTAGAAAATCAAGTACTCAAGGTCGAACGGTACGTATAAACATAATCGTCATCGGAAATGCAGGGTGCATAAATAGGACAGACATCGCAAATATTGGAAGAGCTGATTGGTTCTAATTCTGTGCATAATTTATTAAGCAGGGTCGATTCTATGGCCGCAATTATAATAGGACGTAAACGGGCACAAAGGCCCTTCCGTTCCATTCCATTCCGTACCCTTCGCGTCGTCCTTTTTTAATGCGGCGTCGGCGTTCCTTCGGCCCAATTACACACCATCCCTCTTGCTCGCTGGTTAGTCGGGAATACCGAATGAATCATGTCTGTCCATTGCCCATCAATAAATAATCCGCGGATAATGCTGAATTAGTCAGATTCGGTTTTGTTGCATATTGATGGGGCATCGACTGGTCGGTGCTGAATCGTGTTAAATGAATTTTCATGTATTTTCGATTTGTGTTTGTTTCTAAAATGCTCCGAGGGTAAATTCCTATCTCACACATCACAATGACTGACGCAAAATATGTACAGACTTCATGAAAATCTCGGGTGGTGAATTTTACTCATAATTAAAATATTAAATATAAACTATTAAATTTTCCAACTAATAACAAAGATAAAGCATAAATAAACATTAAAAGAAAATAGTGGAATCTGTACCTTAATTTAGGCTCAAATCAGTTATTTTTGATGGGTTTCGCTTCCATACAATATATTCATGCTGGTGTTGTACTTTTAATTAGATCACATATTATAGTTAATATACTATAAATGTCAATCATCTATCAATTGAAAAAGATTGCGAAATATGTGCTGTCCTTTTAACCGATTATAAATGTATAATTGTAGCTCTGTACCGCTGTACTTCAGGTAATTTTAGTATTTTTATCAAAGTTTTAAATCGAGTTTTATCCCAACTTGATAGTATTAATTATAAAAATTTTATATGTGGTGATTTGAATCTACATTTTAATAGTAACAATGCTGAGGTAACGAACTTAATTGACTTTATTAATGGTTTTAATCTATTTTATAGTATTTAGACAATATTTAGACAATATGTTTACAAACACTAATAGAGAGAAAATATGTACAATACCAATTGAAACTAGCTTTTCAGATCACATGGGTGTACATGTAACACTAAAAGATTTTAAATAATTCCATCTCCACAAACTAGAATTGTACGGCCTATTACAAAAATAATTCATATTTTATCACTTACTAAATAAGGAATAGTGGAATCACCTAAAAAAATTTTATATAAATTAGATGTACTCTTTTGTTGATAAAATTTGTTATTATTATAATATGGCATTTCCTGAAAAATACTATAATAATTTATCAAATAGAAAACGTATAAACTGGTTCTCATCCGATCTCAGAAAAATGAGAGTCATATTAAATTTAATTCAAGAGTCAAATAAAATGTCCAGAAATACAAAACATAATGTATGGGAAAAGGAAATAAGAATTAAATATAAAAAAGCACTACAAGAAGTAAGAATTGCATCTCATACCAAATATATAAAATCTTCCGAAAATTCAATGGAATGTTATTAATGAAAGCAAGGGTAAAAAGGCTGCATATATACATAGTAGCGATATAAAGGCTTGTATTTTTAATAACTATTTTATCAATGTCTCTAAAACCATTACTTACAATTTGCCAGATAGTGATCTAGATCACAAGTCAATATGTGTTTTGCAACAGAAACTTCAGCCTAATACTGTTTCACCTGTGGTTATTAGGAATACTGTCAAACGTCTTAGAAATAGTAAAAGCACTGACTACGATGGACTATTTACTAATATTATAAAAGAAAATACTGATGTAATTATTGAACGACTTACAATACTCATTAATACAATAATATTAACTGGAATATTTCCCAACGCGCTCAAAATACCCAAGATGATGCCAGTTTATAAAGGTGGTTTATATTAATGAGATTTATAATTATAGGACGATATCCCTTCTACTCATAATTTCAAAAATTATTGAAATTAGCCTTAACTGCCAAATACTAAATTTCTTAAAGGATAATAATTTATTAACTGATCAACAACATAGTTTCATGAAAGGTAAATCAACATCGACTGCTGCACTTGATTTAATTAAAATTTTAATTTATACTATTGAGAAGGGTGAGGTTGCTTCGGCATAGTTTATCGATCTTTCTAAGGTGTTAGATTGTGTCTCATATTGTATTTTATTAAGAAAAATGTATATCTATAATTTTAATCCTGACAGCCGTAAACTTTTAATGTCATATCTTTCGCGAAGAAAGCATGCTAATGGACATATATCAACTATATCATCTATATCCGAAGGTGTACCACAGGGGTCAGTTCTCGGACCTTTGTTTTTCAATTATATATGCTGATGATACCACCCTCATAAATACACAAAAAGAAGTAAGCAAATGTTATTTCTTACAAGGGAAAGCATTAGCTGAGGCTAAGGCATGGTTTTGTTGCAATAAACTCCATCTTAATGGTAGCAAAACAATTTAAATGACGTTTACGCTTACACATAAACCAAATCCGTTGAATGAAGTTCGATCGACAAAATTTCTTGTTATACACCTTGATAATACCCTATTATGGGATGTGTAAGGTGTGGAATTAGCCAAGAAAATTAATAGGTCTATTTACTTATTACGTAATTTGCAGAATAATGTAATCATGGACATTTTAAGGTTAACTTATTTTTCATACAGCCATACTGAATTATAGTTTGGAATTATTCTGCTATACATCATCCAGTGTTTTCCCTTCAGAGAAGAGCTGTTAGAATAATAGGAGGATTATCGTTTAGACAAGACTGTAAACAGGCATTTATTAAACAAAAGATATTAACCATTCCTTCCGTATATATTTTGGAGTGTATTACCTATGTCCGTAATAATATAAACAAATGCGAGCATTATCAGACCAGACATGATCACTGTACGAAGAACAAAAGTAACCTGTGTCCTACCCCATTACGCTTAAGTCGATGTTAGTGCGGCCATAATTATTTTGGCATTAATTTTTTTAATAAGTAACCTGAGCATATAAGAGAAATGTCAACCAAAATTATGTAACATGTCGTTAAAGCTAGCGTTTTAAGAGAACCTTCTTTATCTGGAGGAATTACTTAGATTGTAAGTTTACCATCTAGTATTTGTAAATTGACTTGTGTGAGATTTATGGATCAGAAGCACCAATAAAAATATAATTATTTTTATTATTATTATTATTATTATTAACTGTTCCTGCCTAAAATTGAATCTAATTTTAATTGTATGGTAGTAGTTTTAGTTAGTAGCAGATAGCACTGATTTATGTAACTTAGGAAATTTTACAATTTTATGCAACTAAGGAAACTTTAATCAACAAAATTAATTTTATACACAAGTACATATTTATAGATGAATTCATAAAAGCTTTCTAATAGAAAAAAATATAAATCTAATATCACTATATCGGAATCATGAAGTAAATATCGATATATAATATATATTTTTTAAATTAAAAATTTAATATATAATTACATGTAGTGCCAAATAAATATCCCTTTTTTAGGACAAAAAAGGCCATATTTGGCATAATATTTGATGAATCGTCATCAATAGAGTCTTCATGCAGCAACTGTCACCAGAAGAATATAGAGAGAGAATGGAAGAACACATATTTTGTGAATTCAAGAAACTTCCTGTTAGCATATTGGATAAAATAACTAATACCTAATACCGTTATATCCAATAATTAAACTTAATAACTTAATTTAGAAATGCGCGCTAATTACAAATAAATATAAAGCAACTCGAAAATTACTTTTCTATACCTATTTAAGTTATTTTCAGTCTTGATTATCTTGGGAAGTTTATTGTATTTATTTCATACAATTATATTCAGCTCTATTTTCTGTAAAGCGATATTTATAAATAGGATAAGCAACATCTATTTTATTTCTCATTGAATGACTATGTGTATGTTTGTATTCAGCAAGAAGGTGATTATGTTTCTACACAAATAATAAATGTTCTATGAAAAATATCCTGGTTACTGCAAAAATTTTATTTGCAGAAAATAGAGAGCAAGATTATGTTGGTCCCAGCATACATCTGAGAGCTCTTTTTTTTAAGAATGCAGATTTAGTTGGAGAGTGTTGAACTACTTTAAAAAATTATACCATATCTTAAACTTGCCTTAAAATTTGCGTGATATGCCATTTTTAATGAAAATTATGGTAGCGACCGTTACTATGTTGTAGTTCATTTTAAAAAAGGTTAAATGAAAATAATTTTTAAGTTTTTATACCACTATTTATTGTATAATATACACAAACAAAATTTACAATATATTATCAATTTTGACACAACTATAGTTTCGACCTTTGCAGGTCATTATCAAGTGTTGAATGAAGAAAAATGCAGGGTGTTAACAATTTATAGGTGTGGTATGAATTTTTAATGAACCTAATTAGAACTGAGATTTATTACAATGGATTAACTAAATATGCAGAGCGGATTAAGGTGCGGTATTTTCAGATGAGGTATATGTCATTATAAGAGCTTAAATAATGGCGAAGAAATTAAATCCGTCTGCTCATTAAGCAGATTAGAATTAATATTCTTGCTTTGGCGGTATATCTCTATGTCTAAGTCTGAATGCTCTATAATGTTCATTGTATCTCTTTTCAAAACTCCTACCTGTCTGTCCTATATATGTGCTGTTACATTCGGAACATGAAATTTGGTATACTCCCGATTTTTTAATAGATTGAATTTTGTCTTTCGCGTTAAAAAGTATATTTGAAAGTTTGCTCGCTGGTCTAAATGCAATTTGATGATTTTGTTTTTTGAAAATATTTGATATTTTATTTGTTACGCGCCCAACATAAGTGGATGTTGTAAATTTTGTGTTCGTTCGGTCTGAAATATTAGGATAAATATGAGCCCTGGTTGATTTGTACAGTTTTTTGTGAATTAAATTTTGAATAAGATTAACTGGGAAACCATTCTCCGTTGCTATTGATATAAATTTGTCTAGTTCTGTGGAATTATGAATGCTCTATGTATTCTGGAGTGAAATGCAGCTAACTTATGGGATAGAGGATGATTTGAGTTATAAGGAATTATAGAGTTGACGTTAGTAGGTTTTCTAAATATTTCAAATTTAATTGTATTATTCTGATTAATTAATGTAATGTCCAATTTTTTTTTGTTTGGCATTAAAAATTAAATTATTAAGTTTGCTGGGGGTTTTGAATATAACTTTAATGTCGTGTTTCTCTAGCAGCTTTTTTATTTTGTAACTTGGAGTGCCGAAGTATGTTAATAAAAGATCAAGTGGGCGACGAAGAACTTCCTGGCTCAAAAATAGACATCTACCGAACTATTTAGAGCTGCTGCATCTAAAGTGAAAATTGCCATAATGATAGCTAACCCCCGTTAGGAGACAGCACCCTAAGAAGAAGAAGTTCGGTGTGGCCAAATTTTAAACTATCTGGAATTGTTATTGTTTCAGTTTTTCTTTTAAACAATGCATTTTATTTTAGTTTTATTTATAATTAATTTATTATTATGGCACTAGTCAAATATCAAGTTCATTGCAATTGCCCCGTTATTGCATAAGTCATTCCAATTTTTTTCCAATTATACACACATTTGTATCACTTGCATAGTTGATTATTTTGAAAAAAAATATTATTGTTATATTGAAAAGTATTATTAATAGATAAATTAAATAGTAGTGGGTCAAGAATACTTCCCTGTGGCACATCATTATGTAAATCCAAGACCTCTGACTGTACCATAACATTTTTTTGTTTGTATTCTACTAATTATTTTCTATTAGTTAAGTATGATTTAATCCAAAAATAAGAGACTCTTCTAAAACCAATATCACACAATTTTGTTGTTGTTTTCCGCAGCTTCGTATACTAGTTGAGTGAAAGTCGATCGGATTGTTTGGAATATGACATAAGCTCCTTAACTATAGACAAAGTAGCTTGACTTTATTGGAAGATAGGGCTATTTGGTTATCATAATATTTATTGCATTCCGCTTTAAAAGCTCATTGTACTGGCGTTTATAATGTCGTTTATATTTTGACAACAAAGTAGCCAAAATGTCATACAAGTTAAGTAGATCCTAGCATTCTATAATTTCATTTGACATAGATGTATTGGTTTTAATTTTTCAACTTTAAAATATGTTGAAAACTACTATTAAAATGCTACAATTGATCGTTTACATTTACCCAATTGTACATATTAATCCAAGTTTCAGTGTTTACCTGACAGCATGCTGATACTGTCGAGACTGAGCAGATTGAAACTAAGAAAAATCACATGACTAGTCACTGGACACTGTGACGTGAATAAGCACAAACAGGATGGGAATTGAGAAAAGCCCCTATGCTGTGGGTGTTTGAAAGAAGAGGAAACTCCCCAACACCTACTGTGTACTTGCTGAGCATATAAATAAGAACATACGGCGAAATTCGAGAAGACTATGCTTTCTGTAGAGCAACTAAAGAACAGCATCCCCTGGCAGAAACTCCTGGTTAATTGTTAAATCAAGCAAGTGCCTCTTAAATTATTAACTGTTAATTATAATATTCTATTAGATTTTTAAAGTCATTAGTGGCTGAAGTTTCTTTAAGAATATCGATATTGAAATCGCCAGATATGAAAAAATATGTTAGTTTTAGCCTCTAAAATATTAAATAACATTTGGAACTTAAGAAGAAATCGTTTTATGTCGGTATTTGGAACTCTATAAATTGTTACGTAAGTAATGTCCCTATTGTGATTTTCCTGTCTACCCTTGCAGATTCGAAAGTATTTGTTTCTGATAAACAGTTAATGTCTTCGCGACAATTATATTCGATATTATTTTCGAAATATATAGCTACACCATCATGTGATACAGCTCGACAGGAAGAGGACAGTAGGTTATAGTTTAGCAATCTAATTGTTGATATCTTTTGTGAATTTTACCAGTGTTCGCTTAGACATATTATCGTGAAGTTTTAACTATTAACTAATGAAGATTATTTATTTACACAATTTCCGAAGGATTATATGTTTAGATGAATAATGTTATTTAAATCATTATTTATGAATTGTTTGTTTTCTTTTTGAAATTTTGAATCAAGCTGCAGACATTCAACTGTTTTGAAGTTGCTGATTAAATATTTTCGTATATCTTTATTAGTGGTACCAGGATCGAAACGGGAGATATCTTATCGGAAGTTTTATAAGGAATGGATGATCTTTGTCGCCTTTTGCGGTCATTTTATCTTCGTCCACGTCTGTATTTATTATTTTTGTCTTTAGATTAAATTTTGGTGTCTAGGTCGTAGATTTATTATCTGTGACTTTTTATGTTTGTCATCTGGAGTTGGATTTTTGTTTCTACTGATTTGACTATAGATTCCTTTCCCATTGCTGTGTTTGTTATGGTTTTATTATTGGTTAATTGTAGGGTTAGATTATCGTTTTCTATCTTCTTAATTATTTTAAACAGTTGATTGATTTTATCGTCGATATTATCATTATTAGTTAGAGAAACGGATGCAGTGTTTTTGCTAGCATATTCTAACTTACGCTACATTGTGGGAAGTCAATTAAAATTCTTGTTTTCCGGTGATCGATCCAACGGCTTTCCGTTTTAAACCACATGAAAGAAGAATTGTCAGTCTCACTGATGTTTATTTTACAAACTTGATACAATGCGATGTACATATTCGACGCCATCTTCTAATTATAAATAATTTTAATATTATATAGCAAAATTAGAAACTGTTTGTTTGATAATAATTATAGGTGATATGAACAATAGTATCAATAATAAGGAGAAATATCACAGTTAAAATATCTTAACACAATGGCCTAAATCGGATTTATTTCTGTAATAAATAAAAATAGTGCTTTTTCTTGACAGACTTCACAATTAAAAGAATGTATACATATTTTAGCAAACAATATGTCGAAGAAAGTTAAAAATAATATATTCATAAAATATTAAAGGGTTTTCCAATAAGATGTTTCATTTTGAATGGCCCGATATCTGGGCAGCTGCAACTTTTGCAGCTGTCATCTTTTGACATTTAACAAGTAAAAACTACGCCATTAGTAAAAATGCAACGATGCACGCTTCAACAACGCATTGAAATTGTTGAAATTCACTAAGAAAATGGTGAAAATTTTGCAGTCACAGTTCGCCAAACTAAAGCACTTTTGGGTCGTCGTGAATCACCTTCTCGGCCAACAATAGTAAAACTGGTTAAAACATGTGAGATGTTAGGACAACTTAGTGATGTGAAGAATTGAAACCGTGTACGTCGCTCAAGAACAATTGAGACTATTGCTGCTGTAGCCAATAGTGTTGACGAAAGCCCAGGTTTGTCGATTCCTCGTCGATCATTGGAATTAGACATTCCAAAAACGACATTACACCGTATTTTGCACAAAGACTTAGGTTTGAAGGCTTTTTAAGTTCAGTCAACACAAGAACTCAAGCCGGTCGATCAACAGAAACGTCGTATCTTTGCTGATTGGGTCCTTGAAATGTATCAAAATGATCCGGATTTTAATCGAAAAATCATCTTCAGTGATGAGGCCCAATTTCACCTCGGAGGCTACGTGAATAAGCAGAATTGCCGCATTTGGGGCTCGGAAAATCCAAGAATGCTTATTGAAAAGCTTCTTCATCTTCAACGTGTCACTGTTTGGTGCGGTTTTTGGACTGGCGGTGTGACATTACTTATTCGAAAATGGGGCTGGTGCAACTGTTACAGTGCATGGATTGCGCTATCGAGCTATGATTAATGATTGTTTATGGCCGGAATTGGAAGATATTGATGTGGACGACGTTTATTTTCAACAAGACGGACGGCGCTATGTGCCACACAAGCAACAAAACAATCGAAATTTTGCCAGAAAAGTTTCCTGGTCGTATTATTTCGCAAAGAGGTGATCACAATTGGCCCCGAGATCTTGTGACTTCATACCTGTAGACTTTTTTCTTTCGGGCCACGTGAAAGATAAGGTCTATGCCAATGTACTACAATCGATTCAAGACTTTAAAGAAGGAATTCGTGAAGTTATCGAGGAATATTAATGATATATCTTTATCTTTACAATGAAATAAATATCCATTGATTTCTCTTAAAATATACTCGTTTTTTTTTTAATATCAAAATGAAACCTCTTATGGGAAAACCCATTATAAGCACAAAATTGATGTGTGAGGGGAATTCAAAATCGTTATGGAATGCAGTCAGACATGCGTTAGGTTTGTCCTCTAAACAATTTCACACAAATCGAATTCGTTTTTCTTGTTAATCTAAAAAATTATTAAGATATAACTTAAAAAATGTCTGATAAATAAGGAGTTGTTCACCCAACAATAACATCACTTTTGTATATATTAGTTTATTTATATTTTACATAATCATGTCAGATAAAGGTTAAATGATAATGATGCTATAATCCATTGTGCTTACACTTCAAATCGACTTTAATAATACCTATATTTAAAAAGGAAATAAAGAAGAAATTAACAACTACTGGCTAATCTCTCTCATATCAAATTAGGTTAAAATCTTGCAGCATACTATAAATAACATATTATCATACTTTTCAATACTATACAACTGCTCAATAACAAAAAATTCTGTTTTATAAAAGGAATAATAAAATGCTATTCACACAAAATAGTATACAGAACAGAATTGCATACTATTACAAAAACTTAATAGGTTGTTGTTAGAGGACTACTAAACTAATGTATAAAATAATTATTAACTGAAATGTATATAATTATATTGTTATCTTAATATGGAATGCACGGCAAAATGCGGTACCCCTCACGAAACCATTCTTAGACCCACATTATTTGTGATCTATATAAATGATCTCTTTAAATT
The DNA here is from genome assembly GCA_963969525.1 of Ontholestes murinus. Taxonomy (NCBI): domain Eukaryota; kingdom Metazoa; phylum Arthropoda; class Insecta; order Coleoptera; family Staphylinidae; genus Ontholestes; species Ontholestes murinus. Next base: position 30,964,969 of record OZ018395.1, on the reverse strand, counting down.
AATTAATATTTAATGATACACCCATTGTATTGGCAGATGATAGCATTTTTCATGATGACACTAACTGAAATGATTTTAAAAAACCTACACTCACTTTCATATGAAATGCATCACCCAGTAGGAATACTGTAATTGATGTGAAAATAATTCTTTATTCATTGGTACAATTGATTCCAACTACAATAATTTTATTAAATAATGATTTTAAAATGTCTGCTTTTAATTCTATACGGTTGTATTTTCCATTATTCTTTTTTCAGGTTATGTATATATTATATAAACCGGCGTAATAAAAAATTATTATTATTATGTAAGCATTTTCGAAAAATGGCAATTCTTTACGCAAATATGTCTCCATTTCCTCAGCCTCCCCGAAATTTAAAATCTCCGCGGTGATTTTTCACCTCACCCTGTTTCGCAAACTCGAGGTTAATATAACCGCGGAATTTATGTGTGCCATTTAACGGTGCCCTTAAGACACTTTTATATTGTACCTCCCCGCGTATGAAATATTTTCCAATTCCCTGCCACTGAGAAATTGCACAATTAGCCCCTAGCAGCAGGCTCCCGTCTCTCTGCAACTGCTACACGAGCTTTTTTCCGAATTTTGCAGATCCCTTCTTCATAAATGTTAAATACCTTTTGTTTAAATCATAATCATGATGTAGTATTAAATATAAGGCGCGATAAATCACTCTGCGAGAGGAAAAAAATGTGTCCCCCGTCCCCTCCGCAGTAGCCACGAATGCATGTCGGGGCAAATTACCTCTACTTATAAAATATAACCCCATTTCCAAGGAGGAAATCAATCTGCAGAAATGATAATAAGTATCCAACATTACCGACCGTCTCGTGCTATAGGGCTGGCGGATAGGGGGGATTGAAATATCGGCCCAATTTCCAAGTGAAACGGGCCGACGGGGGACTCTGGAAAAGGGCCGTTACCTGCTTACATCCGGGTCCAGACGGTTTTAAAAGATTGGAAAATATTACATGAGAACTTATACGATTTATTTTAATACTCCCAGATACAGTTTCGTAGATATTCAATTGTTTTTATGTACAGATCATTGAACACAAATTTATCTATCTACTAACCAATAAAAAATTATATATTTCACATAAAAAGTAATATGTTAGTAGTAGTAGTATCAAGAGGAAAATTGAAATTTATAGTTTTTTTGTTAATTAAAAAAGAGTACATATATATTTTTTTAAATTCAAATAATTTCCTAAAAGAGCCTATGTCTATCCCGTTCTCAGGAGGAATTTCGAAGACCGACGTTATTACAATGTAAATCACGGGGTTTAATTAGGGAAGCGCGCCTCTTCCAAGGTATCTGTAATTCCTCTCTCATCCCCGCCAAATTGGGCTAATAATGGAAAACTGAAATTTACATAAGATATCCGGCAGCGCGAATAAAAAAAAAGATCGGAGGAAAGGTAAAAACGGGAAGTGGATGGAAAATCGCCCACATCCGTACGGACGGGAGTATCCTGTTTGCGATATTTCACGGGACTACGACTGCAAAAAACTAACCTCGGCAGCGAATTTTGCAGTTAGTACATTTAATGAGGGTATATTTGAATGCTTTTTGCTACTCTTTGTCGACCATACTTGATACGATTCTGTAAGCAAGGAAAAAGTATGTTGCTCTTGGATTTTACATATTAATGTACATGTATATTTTAATTCTTTGTTAACATTTGCGACATGACTGTAAAAAAAACAACGTTGCATTAATTCTAAACATTTAAATCAATATTTATATTAATAAATATCACCATTTCTGTAAATTTAATTGTTGATTTAAGGAATGTGATAGCTAACCATTAATGACAATGTATATCAATCGACAAACGCTTATGTTAATTGGCTGTTTGCTTGATAATGACTGAGACTGGTAATAATAAATGTATCGATTTGCCTTGGTGTCTGTTCGATGTGGGATTAGAATACATTCCAGTTTAACTAAACGCCCAAGCTACAACCACTTCTGCTCCCCACAGAAACTACAACTAGATTGACGCCCTTTACTACCCTACACGTGGAGCAAAGTAGGCTTTATCGATTTCCGACCCTCTCGCGTATTATCATTTTACGACTAGAAATCGGCCCCGTTTTCCCCCCATTCACCAGTCATAATAACGCACTGTTTATATGATGTCTACATAAAAAAATATGGAGGATCACGCTTATAAAAGGAGACCTTCGGGGTGTAAAATTTTTGCGTTCGATGTTCATATTTGTGATTTATAATAATTTTATTAGGTGTTTCCGGCGAGAGGATAGGAGTGGAGAGGTCTTGGGAATTGGCGAGGACTTTAGGCGATGGGAAGTTTTGGGGAGATTGTCGAAGGAGCGAAGGAAAATCGATGGGGACTGTGCGGGAACTCATTTTTATTAATTTATAAGTTTGCCCCCGGAATAAACGTCGCGAAGATTTATAAGGAAAGGTGAGTCGCTATTAATTCACTCCGCGGCACATTTTACCATCGCGGATTCGTTATTTCCTATCTAATTTATATACAACTTTCGGTTTTGTAATTTATACTTAAATCTAAATTGATTTAAAAATAATTATTTTAAAATAATAAAAATGAATTTCAATTAGAGAGGGTTTTCATAAACATGTATTTGATGAGTAAATACGGGGATGTATCTTCACAAAATGTAATCAATTTAGTTTGAGTAAATGAAAATCCGTGTTTATACCAACTGCGGCTAATATTTTTACATGTAATTGTCAGAAATGACAGAACACGTATGCCCTAATGTTGAATGCAAATCTGTTGGCACGAAAACAATTAAGTTGATGGCCAGTTATGTCCATACGTGTGGCTGGGCTATTCGCGTTTTGCCCTTTGCTGCTTGTAATGTTATTAATTAATATCCGGGTATACCATTTACATCTACACAACTGTCATGGTAATAGATAACAAAATAATATATACATATATGTGAAGATTTAATCTTCTAAATATGCTTAGTTTACAATATATTAGCAAATTATATATATTAGTTAATGTTAAAACATGCTTTAAATACTGTTTGTACTTTATCTACATTAATACACTATTTAATATTATTTTACGTGTCGCGGAATAAATATTACTTGATATGGGAATTTAATATTCTGCTCCTAATATTACTAGAGAACATTCAGAGATCAGCAGTTACCACTACCATAATTACATATCCACTTCAAATCAAATAGTAATTAACGCGGCAATACTCGTCTTTTATTATATTAGGGTGAAAACCGAAGCACTATTCTGTTATCTGTATAATGTCTAAATATCATAATAGGGATTCCGCTATGCTAAAATACTATTTAAATTTAATAGATCTGAGTATAAGGAGAGAACTCGAATTTCTCAAAACGCACAACTTTAATCGGAGGTTTGAAATTTTAATATTGTCAGTGCTAAAACCTCTAAGGTCAAAAACTCTAATATGATCAAAATTTTGTATACTGCATTCCTTTAACGGATTGCTGTGTTGAAAATTATATAATTTTATTCTTAAAAATTATGATCAAAAAGCATGCAGAAGGGTTTTGTTTAAAGAAAAACAAAGACCCAAAATTGATGTAAAGATCTTTATATTGATAATTTATCTTGTATTTTATATGTTAATAATAATTCTGTTCCCTCTTATTTAACTTATCTTTAAAGGTATTATTAGGAGGTTTACTAGTTTAACTTTTTACTTTCCTCATAATGATCCAAATACTAAAGTTAAACCACTTGATTAAAATTAAAGATATTTTAGATTTTTTAATATTAATATTATTAATTTTGATCTTCTTTCTGCTGTTGGATTTAGACACTCTAATATTGATCATAAAATAGTGAATCATTTATGTTCATTATTGTCTGATCTATTTTATTTAGCAATTAACAATATTTAAATATTTAAAAAACTGCCAATGACTATCAGATACCATATTCTCAAAAACAAATCAAAAAAATCATCAGACATAAAATAATACGGATAATTGAGAAAATTACAAAACTTATGTCTGTAATTAAACGACTTTCATCAATAATAAAGAAAATTTGGTTTTAGTCGTGATGAAACCTATGAGATCAAAAACTCTAATATATTATATTAGGGAAATAATTGTTAAACAGTTGATTGTGTCACTGATTTTATATATTTACTCAGCTAGTTTTGTTTGTTTTAGAGTTACTTAATCTATAAAAATATTTAAAAAACTAAATTATCTTTCACTCATCTAAATGAATCAGAAACTATAACCATAACTAATTTTATTCTAAAAAATGTCTAAAATGACATCAATGCTAATTATATATTAATGAATTATCCGCAATAATAACCATGTACTTATTAACTAAAAGCGTAAGTCTAAACACAAATATATATTATTGGTAAATTTTTAAGGTAATAAGTATCTGTTTCAAACAAGAAAGAAATCATTAATAATTAGAAAAACATTATTAGTCTTAATAAGACTCATTTGTTGGAGATTTATGAAGTTTTTTCTCGTTTTTCTAATTGTTAGTTAATTTTCTACAGCGTAAACGACTTTAATACATTTTTATTATGAGGTTATTAGTTTGACGGAACTTACTTTTATAATAAGCGAATTGTCTAAGGGGGTTAAATCTGTATTTAAAAGTGCAATTCTATCGCATTTCGCGTGTTTAATCTGAGTTCCGAAACAGGTCATCTAATCCAAGATGACCTGTTTCGGAATTTTGTGTTGCTAGGGCGATTGAATGTTTTATTTTTTTGACGTGATAAACAAGCCATATAATTATTTTGTGTAAACTCTCTTGCATTTAACATGTCTACTATTTTAAAATTAGTTTTAATTAGTTTGATTTTAGTTTTGAGTTAGTACTAAAAGTGTACGTAATTTTTGTTAAACAGTCCAGTTTTAAGAAAAAAAAGAAACTATAGTTGTTCTACAGCTCTTTATAACATAATACATGATATAACTATGACCAAACGCCTCAGCTTTATTTTTTATTAATATTATTCTTTAAAATCTTGCTTTTCTTTCCTTTTCTATCAATTCATAATAATTCTCAGGGTTGTATAAGTAATTCTCTTATTTTATTTTGATTTCTATTAACCCAAAATCATGGTCACCAAAAATTTGGGGTCTATTATTTCAATAATTTTTGATGAATGAGAGCTATTTTCATTCACATCAATGCTACTTTAATGTTATCATTTTTACCTGAAGTATAACTGTAACGTGTTTTTGAATCCATCACGGCGGATGGAGTAGACATGGTAGAGGCGAAAGTGCAATCAAAAGTGCAAACTTAAGTAAAATGCGGTGGACAATGTGGTCAGTATGTGGCATCAGGAAATTTATGTGACTGCACCAAAGTTTTCCATCCAGCATGTTTAAGTAAAAGTAAATATCAAGGTGTAAATGGAGTTGCAAGTAGGAGGACATGTTGAAGTAAGTGCAAATTTAGGTTTACTATGTGAAATTGAATTTCTCAAAGCTCTGGTATTCGAACTGCAAAGTAAAGTCCTTATTGAAAATAGGGCCTTCCAAATGGAGAAAATCATATACTTGGAGAAAAAAGTTAAGCAACTCCAGGCTGAATTGAACAAAAAAACGACAAATTTAAATAGCAACTTGAAGAAAATAAACGCACCAATAGTGAAAATTCCAATTGATAATCATAAACCGTATCTAAATAAAGGAAACATTAAGTGACATTGATCCCCAAATAGCGGACGAAGACAAAACTCTGTTTCTTACAAACGTCGCACAAATCGAATTATTGGCACTGGAAATAATTCTATTAAATTTAAAGCGGTACTATTATATGGTCATCTGCATGTGCACCATCTGGACCTTTCAGTAACGGAGGACATCTAAAAGAGCATCTAACATCAATGGTCTAACGTCTATTCTCTATTTAAAATATCAGTTCGGGTGTAAATTACTTGACACACGGGACCCACATATACGACCTATTGGCACGTGCATATCAAGATTTTTCGAACGGAAGCCTAACGAAACATATAAAAACTAAGTGTTAAATACTGCAAAGCACTTCAGGGGCAACAAAAAAGAGTATTCAAAATCCTATTTTTAAACATTCAATCACTCAGAAATATTCGTGTTTTTTATTTCGGAGTGGTTGAATGTTTAAAAATAGAATAGCAGCATTTATAGTTGATAAGCAATTCAGTTTTTTGGCATTGTGTGAACATTGCCTAATGGAACACTTTGTATTAAAAAACATATTATGCTCGTAAAAATACTCGACATGGCGGAACAAAATGTACATGTAAAATTTCTAAATAATGTTACTCATTCTATAAGTTCGGTGATAAATCTAATTTAATTTGTGTATACCGTTTACCGTTTTCGGACTTTAATGATTTTGTCTGTGTTTTAATCTCTTTTATAGAAAAGTTAAACTATAAATTGAGTAACATAATATTAGGTGGCGATTTTAATGTTAATTTTAACAGTAGGGATAGCAAAGAAGTGACTCTAATTGATACCCTTTCCACCTATTACTACAAAAATTAGTAAGTAACTGTATCGATAACGTGTTTACAAATTAGCGGTACTGACCTACAAGTAGAATATTTTGAAACATGCTTATCTGAGCATAACGGAATATCGGTGGTTGTTACAGATAAAACTGTGACACAACAATGTGTTACTAAAACATATCGCCCAATTACACAACAGGGTTCAGTGAGACTTCATAAAAGATAAAGAAATAGAAGGTAAATAAAAAGTGGGATGTTATAACTGATATTTTAGTAACTTATACGCACATGAAAATATATTTTAGTGGTTAATGGTTGAGGCGTTCACTTCGTGATACATCTTGAATATTTAAATAAAGTAAAACTCACTTTGTTGATATCACACTATTTATTTTAACTTTATTTAAATATTTTAGTGGTTTAACAATGATTTAAAATGATCTATGAAAATTATATGATCCATGCATCAGCTGAGTCACAATCCTTGAAAGTTGATTATAGTAAAAAAAAATATAAGAAGGCCATAATCAGTGCAGAAAACAAGCTAATGATAAATTTATTAACTCAGCAAGTAATAAACCTAAAGCCATAAATACCATAAATCCTAAAAGTCAACAAACAGATGAAAACTGTGAAATTTCCTTTCATGAGTTTAATAAGTTTGTTAGAAGTGCGAAAAATTTGATGACCAAAAAGTTATCCCCTGTTTGCTACACTGACGATATTAGTAGTAGTAAGTAGTAGTAGTAATATATATTTGAAAACACCATACATGGCATAACATCGTCAATTAGAACATAATACAATAAATAGAATTACAAATAATTATTAAATAGATACTAAAATATTAATTAAAATATAATATAAGGCAAGTTTCTAAATATGAGGTCTGTATGGTAACACAATAGAAGTGAGTTGGAATTAAAAATTACTTGTATACATATATACATACAAACATCCATATGCATACACACTAGCCCATATTCATTTATATGTGTGCACATAAAACTTGATAGATAAAATTAGTATTGTAAATAAGTAAAATAATTAACATTATGAACACAATAAGATTTGTGGTAAAATATAAAATTAATCAGATAAAACATTTATTTATCACTATAAGACAATACTAGGATTAAAAACAGTGCATAAATAAAAGGTCTAAAATCATATTGTTAACATTACAAACACATTAAAACTTACAGTATAGAATAAAAAGTATGCTATAAAACATTTGCATTCAATATTTCATTAAAACAGATAAATAATTTTGAATAAACTAAATATATTAAAATAAATATAATACAATACACACACACAAATATAAGAACAATAGCGTGACAAAATTGTTACCAAATGATATTAAAATATTCTTTGTAGGTATAAAGGACTTCGTGAATAAGCCTTGCTTTAATGACCCTTTTAAAGCTTTGCATTTAAAGGTCTTGGATGTGCTGTGGTAATTTATTAAACATTTTTATAGAAAGATGTTCAAAATTATTCATTGTTTTATGTAATCGTACTTTGGGTAACATTAGATTGTTTTTTAATCTGGTGTTATGGTTATGTATGTCTGCTTGTTTTTGCAGCTGAGGCACCGATCGCTTTATATATAGTAAACAGTGTAATACATATAATGATGCAGATGTCATGATTTTAAGATTGGAAAAGTATGGTCTACAGGACATTGTATTATTTACACCTGCAATTATGCGCACAGCCTTTTTTTGAAGAATTAATATACGCTCTGCATGAGGTGAACTGCCCCAGAGGAGAATTCCCTGTCCCACTAATGAGTGAATATACGCATAATATGCCATTTTTGAAATATGAGGGTTTGTGTTTTCCGCTACTTTGCGTAATAAGTATATATTTCTATTTATTTTATTGCTCAAACTTTCTATTTGTACCTCCCATGTAAGCTTTGGTTGAAAATGTACCCCTAAGAATTTAATGCTTTCGTGTTTATTTCCGCTGTTTAAATCGAAAGTAAGAAAATTTGTTTTGTTCCTATTCATTATAAGCCTGTTTGCTTTGAACCACGCTTCAGCTTGTCCTATCCCATCCATTATAGTACAACTATCATTTGCTAGATCCTGTACAACAGTTTTATCATCTGCAAACATATATGTTGTTATATCAATATTACTCCCCAGATCATTTATGTACACCAGAAATAACAGAGGTCCAAGAATTGACCCTTGAGGTACCCCGTGTGTTATTTCAGAAATATACGATGTTTCACCATTGAAAGAAACAACTTGTTGCCTATGAGTAAGGTATGACTTGATTAGGTTTAGCGTATTACCCCACACCCCATAATACTCTAATTTACTAAGCAGTTGGTCATGACAAACACAATCAAAGGCCTTACTTAGGTCAATATACGCAGAATCTAAGCTGGTTCCACATTCAAACGCTTCTGTAATATTTTTTACCAGTTCGATCATTGCACATAATGTGGACTTTCCTTTGCGGTATCCGAATTGAAAATTACTAAGTTTTTTGTCCATATAAGAATAAAGCCTGTTATAAATAATTATTTCGAAGACCTTAGCAATAATAGGTATAATGGCAATAGGGCGATAGTTTATTGCCTCAGATTGGTCTCCATTTTTGTAAATTGGAGTAACTTTCAAATTTTCTAACTGATTTGGAAAGTGTCCATTTTCTAGGCATATGTTTATTAAGTGTGTGAGCACATCGACTACTTCGCTGCATATGAACTTTAGAACTGATGCGTTCATACCATAAATATCTTTCGAAGGTGAGTTTTTGAGATGTGTTATGATATGTTTCACTTCCTCGGTGTTTGTCGGTGACATAAAAAACGATTGCGAAGATGATACTTTATAATTGTTTAACAATCTAGTGTAGACATTTAGTGGTTGCATGTTACCAACGAGTTGATCAATAGTTTCAATAAATTGTTTTTGAAAATCATTGGGTGTTAGATCAGAACATTGGTTATTATTCGATATATTATTATTAAGCTGGTTAATAATCTGCCACAATTGTTTAGGTTTATGTATTGATGATAAAATTTTATTCTCTGTATATGCTTTTTTTGCTACAGTAATATTTAGTTTGTAATCTTTTTTTAATTTATAAAAGAGTTCATCAACCTCGTTTGAAGGATTAGCATTTCTAATTGTGCTTAAAATGTTTAATATTTGCTTTTGTGAAGCTAGGTCATGGCTGTACCAAGGATGTTTGGATGTTGTTCGTTTGAATTTTTGAATTATTAACGGACAACTGTTATTAAAATTACGCATTAAAATATCATGAAACATGTCATAACACCTTTGGGGATCATTACATAGTAGAATCTGAGAATAATCACTCAGTAAACATGCCTCCTTTAATTTTACTAGGTTTTTGTTGGTTAATGATCTAGTAGGATTACTCATATTGTCATTTGGGTTAACCATATTTGATTTTACATTCAAAATTATGCCACAATGGTCAGACAAGTAAGGTTGTACCACATTAGGTTCGCTATGATAGTTACGATTAACTAATACGTTATCGATACATGTTGATGTTGTTTTAGTTACCCGAGTGTTGAACTATATATTGAAAGTTAAAACTTCTGATAATATCACAGAATGTTCTTTTAAGCGGATTTTGAGTATTAAAATCGATGTTAAAATCTCCAAATATTATTAAGTATTTTTTTAAAGTTATCTAACTCTCTTAATAAATCAGTTATTGTATTTAAAAATAACTTAACATCCCCCAATGGGGATCTATATAGTATCACAATTTTTTAATAATACACTACAGACCTCACATGACATTTCAATAGAAAAACGATCAATATAGGGTAAGTTTTTATATTGAAATGTATCCCTAACCAATATTAATGTTCCTCCATGCGTGGTTGACGTCCTGGCAAATGCGCTGGCCACCGTATATCCTCCGATTTGAAGTAAATCTATTTCTTCTCGCCGCAACCAATGTTCATTGACTGATATTATGTCCAAGTTGTTCGAAGTAATGTATTTTTCCAATTCGTGATCCTTGTTTCGTATGGAACAAATGTTGATGTGAAATAATGATAGTTGCTTTTGTTGAAGTTTCACGTTCCCTATGTTTGATGATTTTCCGCTGTTTGCCGCCGAAAATTTCCTGTATTCTTGCTGATTGGTTTTTTATATGTTATAAATTCCCTAACAGCTACTCCAGGGGGCCACATGTCAGCTGCTAATAATTTTGACATAAACGATTCCCGTATTCCTACTTTAAAGGAGCATACATCGTCCGTCGATGTGAGTGAATGGCATTTGACGTCATCGGTATTTAGAATATCCATTACATATTTTGTAATCGTCTCTTCTTTTGTACCCGGTTCAACTCGATATATATGTAGCCACTGTCTTCGCTCGGTTGCGGCAAATGTAATTTGCTTATCAGTTAAGTCTTTTGTTCCTATAAATACAGGTTTTTTAGTATGTTTGGCTTTCCGGTAACTTACCGTGGTAAATTTGGTGGAATCATTACCTAGTGATGCATTATTTTCAATTTCCACGGGGGTAGAGATGGGCACTGACACTTCATTCTTATTGTTTACATTCACGATTTTTGACATTTTGGCCGTCGGCGATGTTTTATCACATGTTCCCCGCATGATATCTACGTAGGTTGGTTTGCCTATGTTGATTGACGGAGAGGATGATTTATTCGCTATTTTCTGGCTTGATTTATTGTTATTTACGACAGCAGGGTTTTCTTTCTGCAGTAATTTTTCAGACAATGATACCTTTTCTTCCAGTGTTTCTATCTTGAGTTTCAGGTGTATAAACTGTGATATTAAATTTAATTTTAAAAAGTGAGTGAAATTAAATTCGAGACATTATAAACAGTCTAAAAAGTAGTAACAGTACTGACTTAAATGAAATTTCAGTTACTTTGATAAAAAAAGATATTAATACCATAACTCAAGAAACTTGCGAATAAAATAATAAGAATAGGTTCATTCCCAGCAATTTTAAAACTAGCAAAAATTGTTTCTTTATTTAAAAGCGGAGATATGGAGCAAGTGAACAATTACATATTTCTTATTACTATATAAACAACGAATAGTAGAGTATTTTGAAATAAATAAACTATTTGATAGTAATCAATTTAAATTCCGAAGTAGCATGTCTACTAATGACGCCAAGTATTAACAGATATAATACTGAACACATTTGAGGAAAAGAAAGTATCGATGGCTTCCTTAATTGACTTAAGTAAGGCCTTATATTGTGTTAAACATGATATAATGATAAAAAATTAGAAGCGTATAGTTTCAGTGACAAAAGTGTACAACTAAATAACAGTTATCTGTCTGATAGAAAGGAACAGGTGCATTTCAAAGGAAACGTTTCTAATACTTCTACAATAAATAGAGGTATCCTGCAAGGGTCAGTTCTGGGCCCTATCCTTTTCCTAATATATATCAATAACATGCCAGACCAACTAAACATGGCCATGGCCAATGTTATCCTATTTGCAGATGATAGTACATTGGTCATGAAGGGGGAATGTATTATTGAGGTAATTGAAAATAAAGAAAATATTATTAACGAAACGGCACATTGTGTTCAATAGACGGTTTAATGTTAAATGAAATAAAAACAATTCCATTCACTTTGAATGAGTCAAATGACACAAATGAAGATGAGACCATGTATTTCCTTGGCCTACATGTCGATTCTACATTAACATTGGATTGTCATTTGGTATTTCTTGCAAAAAAAGCAGTCTAAAGTTTGCCCTACGAAAACTAGCAGGAACAGTTTCAAGTTCGAAGCTACTAACTGCATATTTTCATTCCATTTTAAAATTCGGCATTCTGGTATGGAAAATAATTTGTATTTTGTCTGGTCTAGGGTATCAGGATGATTGTAAACGTGCTTTTTCAGATTTTAGAATTTAAACATTACCATTGCTCTTTATATTAGAATATCTTCTTTATATAAAGAAATATGCTAACAAATACTACCATCTTAACCATTTTCATGAAACCAGACATAAAAATAATTTATATCCATATTACCGTAGACTGATTAAATCTTGCACATGGGTGAATTATTTTCCTTTAAAGTTCTTTAATAACTTACCATCTCATCTTAGAACTCTTAAAAATCCTGCCTTCAAATGTGAAATGAAGCAAATATTATGCACAGGAGCCTATTATTCAATAGAAGAATATTTAGCTGCTGAAATTGTGACGATGTGATCTTTGAACTGATAAATATTTTAATATGTTATATGTTTGTTGTATTAGATTTCTGGTTTTTAATATTACATGCTTTTTATATAAACATTTTTAAATGAATGTGTAATACTTTTTATATTTTGTGTATCATTGAGTGCTTTTTGCAAATCAAATGAATATACATAACATTCCTTAGGGTTTTCTTTTCATTTTTTTCTTGTCTTGTACAAGATACATAATTTCTAGCTTATTGGGCATTTTACAAATTTAAATCATGACTTTCACTAAGATGTAACTTGTTTTCCTCAATACTGCAAACTTCGATTTCTCCCTTTCCAGGATTTAAATTCAGTATTAAATACTTTCCTGTAGATCAAATCGTTAATAAATGATTGGTTATTTTCCTCACATTTTTCTACATAGAGGCTATAAAATATCTAAATTAGCACTCAAATATTTTCGACCAGAAGCGTGAAGAGCTCTGGTATAGTGGCTCTCATGCACTGTAAAACTTAAAATGTGTTATCGTACAACCTTTATCTTAATTTCGTCTGTTTTTCAGGAAAAATCTAGATATTTTCCCACGATGACGAGTTCCAGGTTCAGTGTGTATCTAAAAAGACTTTGCAAGCAGACACTATTTTCTGACAGAAAATATTTGTAGCTGCATGTTCTCACAGGTCATTCAAAAGTTCTAGACTACCTTTATTTTATTCATTTATTTATTCATTTTTTACTTTTTTTTAAATTTTAAGATTTGCATTAATAATTGCAAAAAATTATATCACATAGATATAGATTCTGGATTTCAAAATATTTTAGTTTGCAGAATTTATCTAAATTAGATTTTCTTTCATTATATTCTATGCGATCTAAACATTTTATTGCGCAAAAGCAATCTTGCAATTTGGCTTGCACTAAATGAATTCCAAATTTGTATTGGTAGGTAGACAGGAAAGTACAGCCGTTTCTTTTATTGCTTAATAGTCATTTGACGGCTTATTATTTAGTTTAAACACACCAAAGATTTTAATGTTATGTTCAGATAATTTCTTTAAATTTTTTGACTTAGACCACTGTCTTAATTATAGGTACATGTGAATCGCTAAATAGATCTCCTTCTATTAAGTAGTCTCTTATTTTTTTAAATTATCATTGTCATACGTATGATTACAAGCAGCCATTGGAGCTTAATAAATATATACATCCTCATTTAATTTTGTTTATTTTATTGATTTTCTTTATTATTTTAAACGAATGTGATATTTAATTTGTTTGGCCTTAAAATAAAATTACAATGAAATGTACTTGACACCAATAAAGCAAGAGTTCATAAATAAAATGTAAGACTTCTTACATTTTTTACTAGTAACAGAATCTGGCAAGTAATTTGAACCTGTCCTAACCTATAAACATAAAGGATTTGATTCGTGACCTCGCAATAGCGTTCACAATATTCGCGGACGAGAAATTAATATGATTAGAGAGAGTATCACGACTCAGGAAGACTCGTTAAAGATAATATAACATTGAGACGTGATAATCTTATACATTCTGTTGAAAGGATAATGAAGGTTAAATGAAATGCAAATATGTATTTTATTATACAATTCATACTTTTATAGTGTGATAAAATTATTCATCAAGAATATTTAATTGAAAAATAAATATAAATTTGTTGTTTTTTTGTATTTAGGTATATAAGTTTGCTTTCTATTATTATTATTTTAAATTTAAATAGAACCACCACACACTACATGCACGCCATTTGAAAAATGCACCCCTCTCAGTTAAATCAAATCACATTAAATAGACGGATCCAACCCTGTATTCGGATGCCACCCTAGACCCAAGACGATCCGTTGCGGAGTCAAATATCGGTGCACCCCCTTAGACGCAACCCTCAGACATTACACGGACGTCTGTCAGGAGTCAAACTAGGCATAATTAAACAAGCCCCGGAACTGCTAGCTGCTATATAACGCGTATACACATATACATACACAGACACATTTTCATATTGCGATAATCCCGGTGTAATGTAACGCTCTGCGGTCTTTGAATCCGGGGGCCCTGATATTAAATAAACGTTATCGCGATGCAGATATACGCGCTGTCACATGTCAATCTTTGTTAGGCGTATAATTTCGTTATACACATACGTACACAAACAAAATAGGGTTAGACAACGAATTTATCTGCTTTTAGATAAAAAAATTTAATACATACCGCTATTACATTTTTTTAACACGTCACCATATGAAATAATATTTATTGAAGCTGTATGGATTTAAAATAAAATTCCAAAGATGTACATTTTTATTATCGAGAAAGACGAATAATTTCAACTAAACCAAACACGGCCACGTTTCGTTGCACACTTGCATCCTTTATCTCAAACATTTACATAAATTATGCATCCCCATTAAACGCTCACATGTACACGGATACACGTGAAAGTCTACCACCCATCACTTCAATAACATCGAGAGCGAAATTGAAAAATATAACCCCGGCCCAGCCCACATTCATGCATGTATAGAATTTAATAATATTTCCCGACCGAAAAAAGCGTCCGTAAAAGCGATAATATTTTTATTAGTTTTGCATAACGCAAAGCGGTGCCCGCATGTATATTGGATGTCCATAAAAATTCATGAGGGTTGTTATTAACTTTTACAACAACGTTTTCCAAGCCGTGACAAATAAATAAATCGCGCTGAACTAAACGCTTTTGCGCTTTTGTCCCGCGGCAGATATCCAATTAATCCGACAGTTAAAATACACGCACGCCAAAATTGAAAATATCGGCTGAATTAGAAATCCGTAAATCAATCCGTTTTGTATATTTGGATAAACATTACGTGTTAAATCAAGCATATTTATTACTTTTATATTAAATAATTTTTTTAATTGCAAAATATAAAATCACGCATTTGTTCGTATTTGGACATAATTAATATATTAATAACTACGTGTATTTTCCGAAGAATTAAGTTTGTAATTCTCAAACTAAATTAATCATTCTTAATTATATTTAATCCAATCTGCATGCTATTTCATTTTCAAGTTTTAATATTATATTATAAAAAATGCGTCTATTTTTATGTTATCCTTATATAATGTAATGTAACATCAACGCAAATAGTGCAAACACTAACTACTCTACCTGGCGACTTCGCCATAAAGTCGTGATACACTTTTTTTTAAATTTAACTTCGGAGAGTAAGCTAATATTTGCCGTACGAATTTTTAATATTTAGATATTTACTGTTAATTAAAATGGTATGTTAATAAAACTTATTATAACTATCGGAATCATCGTTTCACTTCTTTATATTAATAAGAGACTAATAACTATTAATAATTGGTACATTCAATTAAAATAATTTCTGTAATATACTATAAAATATTCATAAATTCAAATAAAACGATTAACTTTGTTGGTCTCACACCATTTATTTGAATTATTCGCAATTAATCACGTATTTTAAATCTTTACGATGATGCAAGTAATACTACTTGAATATTCTTTAAATATTTGGAAAATTTTAAGAAACTTTTTTAATAAAATAAGAATAATAATTTTTCAACTCACTTAATTTTAATTTGTAATTTAATAACTTAATTTTATAGGTATAATAACTTGTCATCACTTTCTCCACAGTTTATTTTTATTTTGCAAAATCTACATTTCGTTTACGATGTAAACATTTTCAATATTTTACCTCGTTTTAGCAAATTAAAAATAAACTGAGGAGAAAGTGATTACAAGTTATTATATTGCATCATCTTCACGTAACTCATAAATCACCTTTATTATTTTATAGGTATTAATTGTTTCAAGTCGTCACAAAATGTATCCATTTCTTTAGAAGAAATTAGCATTTATTTGCTTGAATATAAGTAGCAAAAGATGAGTCCGTCTATGGCGAAACAGTAAAAGAGATAACCTAGAGATTAGAGTGGAAGAATATTCGTTAATAAGTAACTCCACTTTTTAGCTTGCTGTCGAAATCTAAGATGTTTTGATTATAATAATTAAATCACTTGAAAATATTTTAAAATTTTTATTCTAATACTAATACTTTTAAAATTGATTGTAATATAACCACAAGAAAATATTCACTGGGAATCCGAAAAGTTAAATCCAGCAAAAGAATAAAATTTATATGATTAGATTACATGTTTGTTAAAATATATGTTAAATTAAATTAACCCTTATTTGATTATATTGAAATTGTTCATCACACTTTACCAATATTTTTTTTAGCTAAAATGGGTATCAGATCCCCGAAATCCCAATATCCCACCTAAATATAAACACCCTTCAGTCACCCTACATCAATTCATTATTGCGAATCATCCAGACAGTTAAGCTAGCTAGCAAAGTTATTTATTTTTTTACACATAATTAGTCAAGACAAGGCAGAAAGACCGATGGTCGAAAGCCCAAACGGACAGACTAACACATTATAAATCATCTGTAAATGTTTTTAATTCTGTATTTATTCATGTTCGAATAAAGATGTTATTCTCTCTCTCTGGGTATCAGTTTTAAGAATAATATAGTTTATAATAATTAATATAAAAACTTTTCTTGTAAAAAATAGACATACAATTTTCTTTTGTCCAAAAATAAAATAAGAGAGGATAATTATATAGTTTCAAAAAAGACATTAAATTCAAACAGAACAACGAGTTTTCTAAATTCTAGTTTCTAGAGTGAATTAACCTTAACCTCTCTATCAAAAATAAAGGTTCGCAGCAGGTATGCGATTTAGCAATACCCAAAAGGAAAAATAATGCGCATAAACGAATTTATCGGTGAAATTGATAAAAGCAAAAAAAGAAGCCAATTCGGTGAGAACAAATGTATTTAAATGCCGTAGGATTCTGAAAAAAAAATATGACTAAGTAATTGTGTGTGGAAATTATTTAAAATAAGCAAAGTTAATAATGATATTTGGGGAAAGACCTTATAAAAATATTAGTAAAAAATGGACAATCTAAGAACAAACCTGAAATTTTTGGTTACTGGTGGGGATAAAAAATATAAGAATAATGTTCCCAGAAACATAATAATGATATTCCTGATGATAATAACGATTCACCGGATTTAAAAAAGTTGTTTACAGTAGAGAAACTCTTGACTGTGTGATCTCAAATCTTAAAAATAAAAAAGCTCAAGGACCGGTATAGATTCCAAATGCAGTTTTAAAATATGCAGTAAAAATTATTTGAGAAAAATTTAAATTTTTGAATATTTATGTAACTGAAGGTTTCCAAAATTATATAAAAATGCAAAATAAGTCCTAGTGTCTAAAGAAAATGAGGCCGGTACATTTATTAAATGGTGAGTGCAAAATTTTGGAGAAATTGAAAACCAAGGAAATGAAAGACAAGAAAAATAATTAATCGGAGGATTGACAAACAACAAATTAAATATATTTCGGGGTAATATACTGTAAATACTATGTAATGGAATTAAAAAAATTGTAATTAAGTTTACTCTGATCGGTTGAGAGGGAGAATTGCTATTGATGTAAAGAATGCTTTTAATTTCGGTAATTGATAAGGCATTAAGATGTTAAAAATCCGTATTTATATGTTTAATAAAGTTATAAATAAATATAAAAAAGTTGTGTTTATTACGTAAAAATATACATTTTTTTTTGAAAATCAAAGAGTTATTCATAACATTATCAAACAAGTGCACTTAACTTCCTTCCATAATTAGTGAATTTAATAATATTAATTAGAAAAGGTATTGAAAATTACTCGCTAAGGATCTATTAAAAGCTGTTTTATAAAGTTTGGTTTATGAAGTTAAAGAGAGTTACAAGGATTCGTGTAGGGACCATTACTACAGAATATAAACTCATACGAAATTATTAGTAGATTCATTTGTGGGTCTGAAATTAGTTTAATTTGCAGATGACCAATTAATTATAAAAATAATGAGAGTAAATAAAAAGATGAGTAGAGAAAAATGAGATCAAAATTAGCAGCTGAAATGGTTATTGGAAGATTAGGTAATCTGAGCTTAACAAATCAACATTTCGGGACAGGAAATAAAAATTAAGTTGAAGATGAAATATTTAAGAGTTATAATTGAAGTAAAGATAGTATTCTTTACGTAATAGAGGCAGTGAGTTATGCTAGACAATGAATTAAAGCAGTTGCGAATCTGATGATAACTCTTATCAAACAATTTCTACATCAACTGCGGAGGTCATACAACTTTATACAAAAATTAAAAAAAAAATGAGATGACAAATGTAATTCGGCGGTAAACTGTGAAAGTGTTATAACTAAAAAATATATAAACATAAAAAATGTAAATTTAATTAGTACTATTAGTAACTCTAGTTGATTGTTATTAGTGTAATTTTGGTTATAAGTGCGATTAAGTGTTGCTATTAAGTTGTTATATATTAGTATTTATTTTGTTTTGTTTGTATTCTTTGTAAAGGTCTATGGCTGCAATGCTGATAGTATTGGCTTACTAGAATCGTATTTGAAGGAACGAACTCAAGTATTATCATATAATGGTGCAATATCTGAACAAAAAAAATAGTATGCGGTGTTCCTCAAGGCTCTGTTCTAGGCCCGCGACTATTCCTCATCTACATAAATGACATTTCAAATTGTTTTACCAAATAATAAATTAGTTCTATATGCAGATGAAACTACTATAATTTATACCAATAATAACCTTCTTGATTTGAAAATAAATGCCGAAAAACCATGTCAACAATGGTTTAATGGCAACAGACTATGTAAGAATTCTGCTAAATATGAATGTATGCTTTTTACACTGTGTATAACCAAAGTAAACAAAATTTAAAGTTAACATGGGAACAGCATTCAATATACAGGGTGGGCCACGAATAACGACCATTAAAAGTTTACGGGGTTCCTGCAGGAGGAAAAATCTGAAAAAATTCAACAGTGTACGGTTGATTGCGATCTCCTCATAGAAAATATTTTTGACTTTCTATCACTTACGGTTGTACCGGAAATGGCTACCTACTATGTTATTTTAAATGGAACATACTGTATATTATTTTATTTTTAATTTCCTTGCTCGATTGCCTACCTCTCCATATGGATTTATGTCAACTTAACTTTTACAGTTTTTGATTTAAAAATTTATTTTTCAAATATTGACCACAAATAGGCGTTTAAAAAAATGCCTATAACTTCTAATAGGTACAAGATAGACACACGCGCGGAATCTTTTTTTGTACCTAATCGAGTCCTCTACAACGGAAAAAAATTGACATGTGTCAATTTTGACAGTTTGTATTTCTAAAATATCAATATTTCAGAGCCCACTTAAAAACATCATATTTCAATTTTTTCAAATGGAATGACCAATATTTTATCTTATATGGTGATTCGCAAGATAATTTGCTACAAAAAAGTATTATACATCACTATATCTAGAGCCAATAGTTTTTAAGTTATTTCGAAATTTATTTCCTCTCACATTTCAATAATTCCTCTTATATTCACACATGCACTATAGTAAGCTTCTGTCAATATTTATTGAATCGAAAATAGGAAAAATTCGTCCGAATATTATTAAAATTATTAGTTATCCCCAGTTACAACTTACAAATAAAACGGAAGCAAGAAGACTGGAATAAAATATTTTTTAAATAAGTAATTAAATGCAGGAACTGAAAAAAGTTGTAACAATTATTCAAAATGATAATCATTAACATGTAAACACTGTGTAGCACGTGTTGCATCACCCTATTATGTTGCTCGCCTAATTTTTTCTGAATTAAGATTCCGCCAATGCAGCTCGCACCCTTTCTTCCAATTTTTCTAGGGTATTGTCGGCATTTGCATAAACTTTATTTTTTATGCGACCTCAAAGATATATGTGGATTTTCAATTGACACACATGTGATTGGTTTTTCTATTGAAAATACCTTCATGAGAAAAACTTGATTCGTTCGTCCAAATTATATTAATTTTAAGCAACAACAACTCACAAAAATCAATCATCTTGAGAAAATAATTTATATTTATAATTATGCATCCGATACATTTTCCATATTCTTTGGAGTGGGGTTGTGCTTACTCTCAAATCCTCCTAGCAACCTGATGCGCGTTGATTTGCTTGAAAATAAGTCAAAACATTTACTTGAATTTCCTCATTCTCGGTTATTAGCTTTGGTTGATTTTTTTCTGCGTTTTGTTTTCCAAATAGTAGACAAATTGACTCCAGTCTTCGAAACTTTTTTCTATCCATCGGCGGTGTGGATAAATTTCGTTGAAAGTTTTGCAAGTTCTCTCAACAATTCTGTTGCACTGGCCATATATGACAAATAAATTCATAATTTCTTTATTGGTATAGGTATTCATTTTATTATTACTCGAAAGAAGTGTACAAAAATATTAATACGTTGGATTCAACAAATATTGACAGAAGCCTACTATAGTGCCCGTGTAAATAGAACAGGAATCATTCAAATAAAAATTCTGAGAGGAAACTAATTTCGAAATAACTCAAAAACTACTGGCTCTAGATATAGGAATGTATAATACTTTTTTGTAGCAAAAGGTCTTGCGAATAACACTATGAGATAAAATATTGGTCATTCCATTTGAAAACATTGAAATATGATGTTTTTCATTAGGCGCTGAAATATTGATATTTTTGAAATACCAACTGTCAATATTGACACATGTCAATTTTTTTCCTTTGTAGAGGAATCCATTAGGTACAATACAAGATGCCGCTCGTGTGTCTATCTTGTACCTACTAGAAGTTATAGGCATTTTTCTAAACGCCTATTTGAGGTCAATATTTGACAAATAAATTTTTAAATCAAAAACTGTAAGTTAAGTGGACATAAACCCATATGGAGAGGTAGGCAATCGAACAAGGAATTTAAAAATAAAATAATATACAGTATGTTCCATTTAAAATAACAAAGTTGGTAGCCACTTCCGGTACAACCGGAAGTGATAGAAAGTCAAAAATATTTTCCATGAAAATGATCGCAATCAACCGTACAATGTTGATTTTTTTCAGATTTTTCCTCTTGCAGAAACCCCGTAAACTTTTAATGGTCGTTATTCGTGGCCCACCCTGTATATAACTTTTTTACCTTTTATATACTTTTATGACCTGTGTAAGTACTTTGTATATTAGCACAAATAAATATTATCATTATTAAAATATTATTATTATTATTATAATTGTAAATAAATACATGGTTGGACACCAAACAAAAAAAAATTCCGTAGGTGTCCTCTTTCAGAAGGAACATTTTTGGTCGTACATTCATGTTAAAAAAATCATTTAGAGATAAGTGTTTCTTATCGAAAATTAAAAAAATATCTTTATTTATATGTTTGATCTTTGTGAGTAGAAAGAAGGTTACAATAATAACCTTAATAATAATGGTTGCTGGTGTTTAGTTTAGTGTTTGAGGCTTTTAAGTTGTTAAAAATATATTACTAATAATAAATTTACACGGAATTCTCTAAATAATATTAGACAAAAATTAAATTTAATTAATGTCTGTAGATATTCACTTTGCACATTTTTTTAGTTTGCATTCATAATTTCTCTATAGATACAATTCTAACTAAAGCATTCCAATATGACCAAGTTATCATAATCAGGTGCTGTAATATATAAGCAAACTGCTAATGTGTTACAAAAATAAATGGCCAGGAAAATTATTTTAAACTTTCCAGTTGCATTTATAAAACATTACCTTGAAATGTAAAAAGGAATGTCAACATTTAACAGCCAATATAATCAACAAAACAACTTTCCACCTTTACATGCAATTCTTTACGTATAAAGAATTATTTTTTTTACGTATAAATACTGCCTTAAAACTTGCAATGTCTCACAATTAATATACTATTCCTGATATTCTTATGTAACAGTAATATCCAGCACTTATTTCAAAATATAACCTTAATTTCTAATTTATATTCAGATCACATGTTAGTACAGCTTTTCATTCCAAGACCCCCTAAAACAATATATGTTAAAGACGCAAAAATTGGGACATAGACAAAATGATAAAAACATTAACAAGTGTATACAGGTTTCCCAATAAATGAATAAAACAAGATTCCTATTAATAAAATTACTAGTGAGTTCAATAAATAAATAAAACGCCGTAGATTTTCGAAAAGTATATAAATTTTTTATTTAAAATTTTGTTTTAAGAATTTATTTTAGAAAGCATACAGAGATATACATCTGACTGGCAACCCCGACTAACTAAAACAGAAAATTAATAGTTTAAATAAAGACAGATCATAATAACTTTGCATATGATTAAAACTTTTAAAAGTCTTCCTTGATATAAAAAGGAAAAATAATATTACAATAATCTACAAAGAAATACCATCCCAGGTTATGATAACATCCTCAAATCCTCTCAGAAAATATTCACAAATACATAAACATGTATTCCCCATAAATATCTCACTAATATCCCGTTAATGTGGGGAAATGATTTAACACAACTTATCTATATCAAAAAGTTTACGGTTAAGCCAAAATTTGTCTTCAAAATCCTATAAAAATATAATTTACTTTATTCATAACAAATGAACGCTTTATTCGATATGAATGAAATTTACTATTAGTGATTATCATAATAAACACATTATCTCAGTTATTATGGCCGTCATTGTTTCACAAGAAGTGTAAGAAACAGTAGTAACACAACATAAAAACTTAATTTGTTTTATTGACGCACCTTACAATAACTTAAGCATTATTACAAGAAAGACTAATTCTTTTAAACGTTATCTTGTCTGTTAATAATTTTTGATACATTGTACGACTTTCCCACAAAAAAATAAAATAAAATTATTTTTATCTAATAAAAACAAAATATAGTTTTCTAGGTGATTGAAAGTTTTTATCGCCGTCTTTGTTTAAAAATGTAAATTATGCATAATTATAATTAACGAGTTTCTTTTGACAATTAATTGTTAACTTTATTAGGGCATATAATTTTTGGACAGAACAGGCTTGTTGCCTTTATCAGGATTTAACTAAGGAAATTGTTTGGAAAGTTTTGGATGTTGTTTTGATTTATTTTTGCAATTGATATTATTTAAGTTTCATTCTTACTGTTTTACTCATTAATGACTTAATGAGCGTACCATGCATATTTTATTTTAAAAAATAATATTTTAGATTATATGTTGTGGTACTACTGTTTTTTTATACTTTTGGCCTTTTGAGGTGGTAAGTGGTCAACACTTTGAGCACCTTATAAAATAGCGTTGTTATGGAGATCTGAACGTTAAAAGGTAGTTTGTAACATTCGATATCTCTAAAACGGCCAAGTTTAGATTTATGATGTGCTATACGAATTTTGTTTAGAATTTCGAGATGAATTTTAAAACGGAATAATATACAGGGTGTTCCATTAAAGCAAAAGCAAATTTATTTCGTCCTGACTTTTCGACTGATCCTGAGCCTTTTGTATTTTAACTTTTTTCGGTAGCTTTAGGAGATATATAACCGTTTTCATACATATCAGCGGCCTTGTATATGACAATTCTAGGAGTTCTTGGTAGATTATTCGGATTTACCATCAAAAATAAAGTCATGCTTCACATTTAACATAATTTTTTTATTAATAATTCAGCTTAATTGATCATCACACATGTATTACTAATTTTGACCACAAATTGGTAACAATATACCTCAAAAGCAAAAATTCGTAATAGTTTTTGTAAATGCGGAATGAGCGTATGACTTAATGTGACATCGAGGTCTGCTGTTAATTTGTATAGCTACTACTACCTCGACAGTTTTCTAAAAAAAGGTTGCTGATAGTCAGAATTCGAGATTCCTTACCCCGTTATTTTATACCTCAACACGATCTTCCCCAAGGTTCTCCATCACCACCACTCCTATAAAATATTTTCATTTGTGGTATTTAAAATCCTAATCTAAATTATTTAGATCCATCAACTTATCCACTGTTGTATGCAAATGACACTGCGTTAGTGTCCCCACTTATTAAATTTTAATCTAAATCAAAAATTTTATGTGTATTCACACTAACATTAATCATACTATTTTTTCTTACATCAATATTATAAGTAATATATTCAATTACATTATTTTCCAATGGGTAGTATAAGATATATTATTTTCCAACTCTGCCTATGAATTTCACTTAAAAGTTCTATATTAAAAGTATTTACATCAATTTCAGATACTTTCTTATTATTGTTTAATACCTTGGTCACTATTTCACAGAGTCGTTATATTTGTTTATATAATCGATGACTACATATTCGAGATTTAAATAATGTTAAGAAATAAGTTAATAACACCACAATTGTATGGAATATTCGCAATTTTATTTTATAAAATTATATTTAATTGTGGTGGAACTAGACGGGCACACTTGCTTGATGCCCTGGGGTTCATCAGCGTGACTGACGTGAACACACAAGAGGGCCACGGTAGGGAAATATAATGAAGCAAGGGGATCGCAATCATATACGATAGGTAATATGTATAGGATAATTAGAATGCAACTACAATTCTACGATAATTTGACACAAATAAATAAAGTAATTATTGCTTTATTGTTTAAGCAATTCTAAGCAATACTAATGAGTCTAATGAGGAATAGGTTTAATATAATAAAACCAGATTACCGAAATAAAGGCAAAAAGGTTAAAAAGAAACTTTCAGAAAATATAGTCGGTCGATTTACATTTCATAATAGCGCTAAATTTGTTGTTTGAGTTACGTGAAGATCAAATTAATTTCTTAAAGGTTATTAGTGCTTTATTCGTCAAATTCATAATAGCGCCTTTACTATTGGCGGCCATAAGTAATAATATATTACATTTTATGTAGATATTTTTTTCTATATTTTAAGGATTTTTCAGTCATTATTCTTCAAAACTGCCAAGATACTAAAATATCAGTAATTTCTCATATACAGCTTTTCTGCAAGTTTTTTTCAAAATATAAGAATTTTCTTTGAGTTTTTAAACATGTATAAGAGGTTATAGGTTGAATAAGTTAGTTACAATGTGCATTACCATTATGAGCAATAGTAATAGATAAAGTTACAAGTATTTATATGCAGACAGAATTTTGATTTATAAATGGAAAACCCAGTATATTTTTCATTTTTGGAATTAGGATATCATCTCACATAAAAAACAATCAACATCAATAAAAAAAATCATTTCAGATTTTTTTGCACGTCTTTATTTTACAAACAAGACTTTTGGTTTTAACTTACCCATTTTCATGTCATAGTTCGGTTTCGTCTATTATAATTTCTTCATTTTATTTAAAGAATTTAAATTTATAATTGGAAACATGTTAGTAAGTATAAACTAATCACCAGCGCCCCGCACCGTGCAAACGGGTAGTACTTTTCTACCATTCCTCGTATAATTACATAAGACTTGAACAATTATTTATAATTGTCAATAAAGATGTTTCGTATTGACAATCTCTATCGAGTATGTCAAGATTTAACTGCAATATTTTTTTTGTACAATAACAAAAATAGTAGCAAACAAATAAAAGACAAAACAAAATTATATAAAAGAAAATGCTAAAAAAATAAATAAATAACTGATAATTAATTAAACATTTCAAATCACGTGTTCTATGTTCAAATAACAATAACAGAAATGCTGTAATCAAATAGATCATATTGTCATTTGAAATAATGAAATAAATGATCCCATTTTTATAACAAAATTAGGTGATCTATATTGTCTACCGCCTTTATAAAATTCATGTATATCAACTTAATATTTATTTTCGAAGGCGAGTGATACAAATTGGTTGTCGAAGATTTTGCTTCTTAGAAACAGTGCAGACTTTCGGATATACATGATTTGGAGATCTAGGGCAATTGAGCACCAATTAGATAATCTAATATTTTTGGTGTAACCGACTGTTAGCATACAGTCGGTTACACAAAAAATATTAGAATAATTGTTGGCCTCATTGTAAATACAAACTTTAAATATAGGGGTTTTTTATATTTGTATTTTTTTTACAAATATTAGGTACATAATAAATAATTAAAGACATACGAAAGCTACGGATTGGCTATCTTAATTAAGAGGGATTTACCTGAACCACGCTGGACTTAATTGGATTTCTCAGCAAATAAACAAAGTTAATTAATAAAATATGGTGAAAACTATGAGGTTTACGCAAAAAGGCTATTCTTAATAATTTGTTCACTTTTGAATTCTCTACAATTATTTGTTATATAAATTTCAAGTAGCTATAGTCTATTAGCAATTGGCAAAAAGTACTGTGATGGACACATCATTATTTTCTCTATTTTCTTAGTGGTCGTTGTTTGTATTCACGTCACAATTTTGCTTCATGCTATCCTAGAATGTTAGAGCATAATGACTTTGCCTCAGCATCTCAAACCACATATAATTTTCCTCTGGTACTATTTTCCTTTATTCTTTTTTTCTTAATGCTGATTCGTAGGAACATAATGAAAAGTAATATCAATCTTTTTGATACTACATTCCACAATTAGAGATTAATAGTTCTCTTAATCATTTCACTTTACTTTAGGATTGCGGATGTAAAGCTATCACCCTCGTCTGGTTAATTTATATGAGTCTGCATACATTTTGAAATAGTTTATTTATAATTTAATTCTAGTCTTAATGCAACAATATGGGAATACCGAAACGAAGTTCAATTCAAAGATCTAGAAAATTCGTACATTTTATCATCGGTTTTAGGATGGAATTATTGTAACATCTGGTCTCTTTGTACTCTCTTTGGATTATGAGTTGTCTTAGTGCTTACAATGTTCAGGAAGTGGTCTTTATGATAAATCATCTGCTTTTTTAGTAGTACCAGATCGGCGTTTATTCAGTCATGTGGTGACGTGAATAAAACATTTAAGAGCAATATTACCAGTTCTTAGTATTAACTTTGATAATTATGTCTATAAAATTCGACTTTACTACTGCAAGTAAGTCTGTATCACACAGAAATTCCATCCTGGGTTGACAGGGTTTAACCAGAGCTAATTACGTTCACTTTATTCTCCTAGAATTGTTTAGAGAGATCTGCAATTTCCAAATTTCATACTTGCATCAGTAGAAGATTATATCTGCTAACGGATCATTTGAAACTGGTACGATAGTAAGTGATGCCTGAAATGCTTCCCTGGTTATTTGTTCCAAACTTTAAAGGTAATATAAATAATTCTATTGAACAAAAATTATATCCGAGTACTTTTGTAATTGTAATTTATTAATTTATAAAAATGTATTATATGTAAAGTACCAAAGGTTATTACAAAGAAAATGTTGAAAACAAATTGTGCAAGCCGACACAATATACACGCAATGATATCCCGAAAGATGTCATCCAAACCTATATTATTGCATTTGATTATTAATTGCAAAAATATGTAAATCTTCTCAATAACCGTTATTACTAATAATTAATAGAACTTAAACATTTTAATTAGCTAAAAGGAGTCCTCACATATTTTAACCAGAAAATTATCAAGAACGTTTTGGATTAAACCCTTAAATGCATATACATCATTCAATCTCATGATTTAGCAAATATAAATTTGTTGCATGAAGTATCCCTTCGACTACGTTTGGTCATGTCTGTGAATTATTGATATTTATTATTATCTGTAGATAACTGGGAGTAAAGTGATTATACAGGGTCCGGCAGGGAAGTATGATATTTTTGGAACGCATGTAACTCAGCGCAGAGGAAACTTAACGATTTCGGAATTGTTGATATGTGACCCCCCGACCTTTCCATTTTGTTTGATTTATTCGTTATAGAACCGTGGATGCTACGGAGGCTACTATTTGCTGATTTAATGCTGAAGTGCTCTTCCTCTCATCGGAGTACGTTAATAAACAAATCTGTCACTACTGGCCAGACAACAATTCGAGAAAACTCCATGAAAGCCCACATCATACGAAAAACTTGATATAGTTTTCAGCAAGAGGGGGAAAGTAGACCTTAAGGAAGTCTATGGCATTTTTGAGAGAACATTTAGGACGACCCGTTTCGCTACTAGGGGACATCGAGTGGCCCCCACGATCGCCTGATCTTACGCCCTGCGATTTTATTTTCTGTGGGGATATCTAGGTTCGCATATGTATTGAGAAACCTGGATCCAATGGCATCACCCTGGCCAACAAGTTGGAAGAATGCATGAACAACTTCTAAATTCGACTTCAAGTGTGTGTGAAAAAAACCGGGCTTAATGACATTATTTTTCGTACATAAATGTTTTTTTTTACCTTTTCTTTGATATGAGCATTAAATAGCAAATCGACACCTAACTACTAAGCAAATAATGTTTTGATTTAATTGAAAATTTTCTGAGTTATGATTTTTTCAAAAACGATATCTTCCCTGCCGGGCCCTGTAGTTATAATCAAAATTGTATTTTTACGTCTGAGAGGTTTTTTGATTAGGTTGTAATCTTGTATATTGGTATATATGGTTGAAGAAAATTCGAATATTGTTTTGTCGTTCGATTCGAGGTGTCATACTTTTTTAACTCTGTATCTTATTGATAATGCTATGCAGATGAGTTTATAGCTTTTTTAAATTTTAGTACAAGCAGGAAAATGATCTAAAATGAACAAACTCTAGTGACTCTAAGTGACTATCAATGCAGATAGCGATGTAGACCGCATTTTATCCCATATTAATGGTGAAGAAGAAATGGAAATAGAAGTCGCTGGGAAAAGTACGAGTGAAAGTTGTATTCAAGAAGAGCCAGAGGATACACAAGATAACTTGCCTCTTTCTTCATTTTTGTCATTGAAACCGTAAAAAAGGGTATACTTTGGAAATCTAAATCTTTGATCTGCTGATCAGCTACTACAAGTGAGAAATTTACATGAAGCAGTTTTTTATCATACTATTATATAGTTCATTGCTAAATATGACCAATACAATGTGGAGTGATGAATTAAGATTTGCTGAGTTTCATTACGTTTATTCAAAATCTGCGAAATTTATTCATTCTGTAATCGACATAAAGCAAAAAACAATTATAGAAGTGTTAGAAAACTATTTTTGTGGTACAATTAAATGCAATAAAACAAATATTATATTAAAACAAATGAGACAAATATGAAACAATTATCTACGTGCCTTTAAATATGATCTGTATATAATTTACTTTATGTTATGGAAATATTACATCTTTATTATGATTAATAAATTTATTACAGAAGGCGGTAGTACGTTTGCTGTAATTACAACCATGTAACATGCATTTTGGGGTTGAAGGAGGCGGTTGTGGTGCATGATATATTATAATTAGACGACAATTTTTGTAAGAGATAGCATTCATATTTCATTCACGCAACACACGACGTTATAAGTTATACATAGGAAACTGCTGCAGAGTAGTCTCCGTCCGCCAGCACATGACGTAAAGATTCGCTGCAGTTGCAACTTTGTTTTCATCTAATTTAACTTATAATCGCGAGTTATAACCACTTCTTGTGATCTGCAACTTTACCGCACGAGCAAGGGAATGATAAATGTTTTATTTTTAAAGAAACTCTCCCTGGTTTCCATGTGTAAGAATTTTGAGTTATAATGAAAAGCCAGTAAATCACTCGTCATATTAGATAAATTTCAATTTTATTGTAGCTACAGCAATTAAATATGAACGCGTCAAGTGCATTATTACATGGTGTGGCTAGAGAGAGTAGTGGTGATTTTATCAATGGTGGAACGATAAATCCCGTCCGTTAATTGCCAATTATGTTGTTATAACAGTCAGTGCGAAACACACGAATACACTCACACTCTTACACACACATATATAAATTCTGAGCCAAATAGATAATGACTTTGATTTATGGTTAAATACAGTTTTACCATTCTGCAATTCCACATTTCAGGATGGTAGTGCGGCACGTTAGGTAGGTTAGACTCCCTCTTCCCTTTGATTACCAATTAGAGTCCATATCGCATGCGGACCACATCGATTTCCCTCTGTGAACCAGTTGGGAATTTACCTGGAACGAATTAAATTTGAATTAGATTCCACAAGCCACATTCTATTTACTCTGAATCCATAATAACGTCTCACTCAGTAAATAGCTGATTTTTTCCATGTAAATACGACAAATACCGAGCTTTTGATTAATGATAAAAAAAGCTTCGGTTTGGTATTTATGCATGTAGGGATATTTACTAAAGAGCCCGTTTGCTCACAAACTAAACATGTTTACATTTTAATTGATTTAAGTTATTGCTTACATTCTAATATGCAAATTGGTTATTGTTTATTCATATGTAATTGATATTTTCTAATTAAACTAATAATTCAAACAACTAATATATGCTTTATTTATATATGTTTTAAACAGCTATATGCGGAATTTATTCGGTCGCAGTCTTGTAAAATATATAGTATATTGTAATTTACTTTGCTTAGTAGTTTAGAGGAAATGCGAGCGTAAGCCCATATTTTTATAGTTACAAATTATACAAATTTATCATAAAAAATGAATATTGAATTCTTAAAGTACTGTTAATATTTAATAAAATTAATAATTGCTATTAATTTACTATTCAATTATTAAATTGATATAGTTATAGTAAAATAAGTTATTTTAAAATAAAATTACTTAATAATTAGAATTAATTGTTTTAAGCGTTTCTGCACCGTAGTTTCAGAAGTTATTTTATTTTATAATTAGAAAATAAGTTAATGATATCAGTATCAAATTCAAACTACACAATATAACCGTATTAAATCTTCATTCCCGCTTGAACAATATGCAGTAATTAGTGAGATACCTCTCAGCATTTAAATCAAAATAAATGCAATTGTCTTCACCCCGTAATAACAACGTCTTGCCGCATATCAATCGGTCTCGAAACGTCCAACTTTCTCCATAAATAAAATCACTCGAAGTCCGTATTCTTCGCACTAATTACGTTTTCCCCGTTCACCTTAATCACATTAAAATTTCCTGTAGTTTGTAACGTTTATTAATCCGCTTACAAATTTTGTCCTTTTTTCTGGTTATCGACAAACTCGCTATATAACGCAATTAAAGTTGCGGAGAATCTAAAGAAGTTTAAGGGAGATTATTTAGAAAATACGTTTTTTTCAGGAGCGATCGTTGCGGAACTTGCGCTGAATATAAGGGCCGGATGAAAGGGTATTTATCGCTGTCGTTAGTCTCGGGGTGCAAATAGTTGCAATTAATTCCATTGTGCTTGCAACCTGCACGTTTATGTACGATTATGCAATTAACGAGCAAACAGGTGAAGATAATACATTAGTAATAGTAATGATAACAGTAGGTCAAGTGTTTTATTACAAATTTTATCAGGCACTATTAAATTTAAAAAATTGAAGATTTACAATATGTTTGCACCAGATTGATATTAATATTTATCGGATATTTTTTTGATAATGGAAAATATGTTTAAATTATGTCCATTGGTATTTCAAAAATGGTATAAAACAATGAATGATATTTCGCCAACCATATAAAGAATGC
Source organism: Ontholestes murinus (assembly GCA_963969525.1). NCBI lineage: Eukaryota > Metazoa > Arthropoda > Insecta > Coleoptera > Staphylinidae > Ontholestes > Ontholestes murinus. The sequence goes on along the minus strand of OZ018395.1, from coordinate 30,932,708 downwards.
AAACTAAACACATGTTTTACTGTTTTATTTAACATATATATTTTTTTTAATTTAGTAACCAATGATTTTAACATATTAATGCACCATTTTCAAAAAGACATTTACATTCATTGTATAAATTGCAACAGGTACAATAAAATATTGTTCCCCGTCAACAACAGCCACGGACCGGTTTCGATCTTTTTGGATCTCATCAGCGTAGCGCAGTTGGAGACAGGATATCGAGATTCACTTAGGAGGTATTTAAGTCTCCAGGTTAACCATCGATGCGATAAATATAAGCAATCAACTACTAGGCTGTCAAAATCTCTAGTGCTATTATTAAATAATAGGTAAATCACTATATTTTGGATGTAAAAAGTTGCTATATTACGACAACAATCGCAGTTAGCTATGAAGTTTTTTATTTTTTTAAATGGCTTGTACACGTTCGGGTATAGCTGTAATTTAGGTTGTTTTTTCATAGAAGTTGGTTGTAAGGATTGTTTAGAAATTTGTTGTTGAGTTACGTTAAGATATGATTAAAACTTGATTAAAACACTTTTTCACAATTCATTTTTATTTCGCTAGATGTACATTTCGGGTATTATGCACCCATTATCAATAGCTTATAACTATTTTATTATATTTTATTTATTTATAAGCTATTGATAATGGGTGCATAGTATTCGAAATGTACACCTGGCGGAATAAAAATTAAGTTGTAAGGATTGTTGTAATTTAATTAGGAAGTAGAATGTATATCTTTCATCTACTAGAAGATAGTGGAGAATAAAGAAGCAAAAATGAATGTAAAGACTTCAAATATCCTAAGCAAGCATGAGCTGACTAATAGATTTGTGATATGAGTGCTGGTAGGAGCGATTATATTATGATTCATCTGGAAATCTTGAAATTAGGAACTTTGAAAGAAATACACATTGTTAATATCACACATAGGATTTATTTAGTGATTGTAGTTTTAACCAAAATCCTTTTGTGGTATGTAAAGGCCAAAGAAAGAAAGAAAAACGTTTTAAACTTTACAAGGCTATTATCAAAGGTATAATGAATTATAACTAAACTTAGACCATTTTTATATTAGAAGAAGAATGTCGATGAGAAACGATAATAATATTTGAAAAGATTTACATATCTGCGTTGACAAGTAAGTATATTAAATCGGTCACCTTATAGATAAAGAGATTTTGCGGATTACGTTTATATTTATGAATTTCTAAGATTTCGACCAGGTCAAGTTTTTTGACCTTTTCAGCAAAATTTAAATATTTGTAAATTTTTAATTTTTATATTCCTTGGTTTTTGCATGCGAGAGGATGGAAATACCGTTGCTTTACTTTGATTTTGGCGTTTATTAAATCGATAATTAAGAATTTTTTTTGGGTTACGATGATGTTTATGAATTTATAAGACATTGAGCAGGACATATTTTTGGCATTTTTCGGCGAAATATAATATTTCTAAATGTTAAAAATAAATTACAATAAATAATTGTGGTAAGAACATAATAAATATTTAATTCAATCCTTATAAATGAAAGTTGGGGTTGATTTCTATTCACGATTTTTAAAAACTATGTTTTTAGAGCGTTTAGTTTGCAGTGGTTTAAAAGCAACTTGTAGGATAGGAACTTGAGGAACAAGTAACAACATATCACCAGCCTATAATTCGCGAACATATGCAAAAGAGTTGAAGATATCAGGGTAGGGATTTTGTACATCATAACAATAAATATTTTTTATTTATATTGGAATATGAAGAAGCTCCAAGAGACCCCTTGAACCAAAATGCAAAATCAGTTGATAGAATACTTATAAAGCTAATTACAAAGTCATTAAATTAAACTTTTCTCTAAAATAAATAAAGATACTCCGATGAGTTTAGTTAATATATTAGGCATTAAAGTTATTCATGTTGGCATGCTTGACTTATTGGATAAGTTTTTTTATTTTATATAAATATTGTTTCCAAAAATTTTGCATGACATGGATTTAGAGTGACTTAGTTATAAAGTAAGAAAGTTTTCATTTTCATGTCTGTAAAAAGCCAGTAGTCGCTGGCTACTTTGAAGAAATTTAAAGAATACGAGACTTCAAAGGGCAATTCATCCAATTTAGCCATTGTTTTTATCGATTTCTGACACTTGGCATTGTTTTGACGGAACAGAACTTATTTCTTGCATTTGGGGCCGTGATTTTTTTTATTTCTGCACTCAATAGATCCAATTGTTAGTTTTACTTTTCTCAATATAGTATGCCATAATTTTGCCATCCGACTTTTCAGGTTTTGCTCGCTTTGATTTTCACCAGCTGCTGTCTACTCAGCTGGCGATCTTTTTGATTCAGATGTGTAGTGGTGGATCCATTTTTCATCCGTTTTCACATACTGGCGCAAGAAATCCTTTCTATTTTGCTTGAATAGCTCCAAACAGCGTTCTGAATAATCGACGCATAGTTCTTTCTGGTTCAGTATGAGCAAACGCGGCACCCACTTTGAAAGCAGCATGTGCATGCCCACATTTTCATGTAAAATTGTAAAGACACTATCTTCAAGATGTCAGCTATCTCACATAACTTCATTTTACAGACTTTAGAAACTCTTTTGTGGACATTTTTTATGTTTTCCGGAATAACTGCCCATTTTGGGCAACCAGAGACTGTCATCGGTACTTGTATGACTGCGTTTAAATTCAGCATACTATCTGGATCTGGATTGAGTTTACCAAGGGTGATCAAATCATTGACCAGAGCACTTAGGCCTCACTAGGCCCGTTGTGCCCCCCTGACTGGGATAGCCCTGCGTTGTTCTATCACCCATTTAGCCACCCAAAGTGGCGTGCAAAGGACAGCACAACGCTTGGAGGGTTATCCCTTATGTTGGCCATGTTCGCCAGAGCTCCCCTAGCATGGACTCTCTAAGGTGGGCGAGAGCCGGGCAGTTGGTTAACACATGATCCACTGTCTCGTCCTCTTCTTCACATGCTCTACATATGGGGGTTTCCACCAGTCCCATAGTAAACAAGTGTTTCCTTAGCTGACAGTGACCCGTATTCAGCATAATAGTAAATAATAGCTAATTTCCGTAGTGTAGAGTACCTTGAATGCTTATCAAGGTACTGTATGGCTCCAACAGTATTTTCCATATCAAATAATGAGTCATAAGAGCTGTTTAGTTTTAACTTCTATTGTTTGTACAAAACTAATATGAATTATCTTATGTACAAAGAAATAAAATAACATCCTATTAGCAATTCTGGCAGTGATTCAATTATTGATTAATGAGATGTTGGTTTTTCCTACCTTAAAATTGCCCTTTGCGTTAACTGGAATTAGAAGTTCAAGTGGTCAACGAATACATAGCAAAAGTTGACTTCAAATAAATGGCCCACGGAGAAAGTTTTGCTACTATGTATGTGCCCAGTTATTTAATAATGGCTTGATAAAGAGAAGGTGAATTTGTGAAACTTTCGATTTTTCAATGTTGAATTTACTTTCCTAAAAGTTTTTTTGTTTACTACACACAAAAAATGTATATCACAGAAATTGTTATCAGCTTGAATGGATTATTAATGCACTTCACTTTAATTAAATGCTACACTGTCATATACAATTACACAGGTCTACAAAAATGTGACCTAAATATAAATCAGAAAAATATTAGCTCAGTGGTGTTGGCCATAACCGCTTGATGAGTATTATTACCAACTCCCAGGTCTAATGGATCGACTAGAAAAACACGAAAGGCAGTGAACTCCGCCTTTAAGACTTATGTTTAAAATTTTAAAATGAATTAATGTTATTTATTTATTGATTTTTACTAATCTTCAATTTGTTCATATAATACTAGTTTACATTGGCAAATCTATACAACCAGCATCTGAGGTAATAATATTTAAAATTTTCATATCATCTGCATATAATAATGTTTTACATTTAATTTCGGAGCAGAGGCAATTTATTTATTTATTATTTGCTGTTTCTCTTCTTAAATTAATGTAAAATACACACTACTATGAAAAGTATAACTATAATTTCAACTGAGGAGAACTGGGCGTAGTACATTTCTTCGAAATGCTCTACCACTCTGACTCATTTAGCCTATTCTCATGAAGAATCGTACTTTCGGCGGCTATTCACTTTGTAAGCTCATTTGTTCCTTAAATTAAGAACTATTTATATCAAATTAATTAATACTTCAATATGTAAAGTAAAAATAACATATAAATAACATGAATTTCTTTCCAATTCCATTTTCTTGAAAGTTACAAAACCGGGGTAACTAAAACGGCTGTAGCCTCTAAACTGTCCGAATCCAATGAAGTTTTGATACGTACTGTTTGAAGATGAGTACTACCCGGAAATCACGTGGGTCTGCCAACAATGTCTCCATATATGTGTCAGACCAGGGACTTATTGAGTGATGTGTTATATTTAGATTTTATATGCTTATTTCACCTTTATTTGTGAGATATATTATAGTTATTTAATTTTTACATTGACAAAATTATTGTTAAAATAACTATTGTTTGTTTTAGGAAATGTAAATAGGGTCTCCGAAATTGTAAAATAATTAGTTAGTATTGTAGAAATAAAGATGATTGTCTGAAGGATTTATGATATTATTAATGTTTTTGGTTTTGTCATATTTAGTCATTTCATAAAAAAAATATTCTCTTTGTACTAAGTTAATTTTTTTAAGTGTTTGTCCATTTCTCCCCTGTACATTCATTATATTACCTTTAAAATTTTTCGTCAGTAAATATAATGTAGATATATAATATTTAAAATTTATATCTTAAACATAAATTTAGGAGGGTGTATTTATAAGGCTGTTTTTACATTTAATTTGTAAAATACTGTAAATTATTGTAATATTTTTCAAAAGTTATATATGTTTTGTGATGCCTAAGTGCCAGTTTAGCAACTCATATAGCTGTAAATTTAAGCTTCTATTCATTATCAGAAACATTGAAAACCTTTTGGTTGATTTTGGTGCAATGGAAGTGCGTATTTACTCGAAGGCGTTTGTTATTTTTCTGATTTTTCTTGGGATAAATTTTGTATAAGAATAATACTGTCACATCTCCTAACTTATAAACCCAGATTATATGTCGCCAATATTCCATCCTTCAATTATAAAACTTATACTGGAACTTTTGTTTAAAATTTAAATGATTCGAAACCACCAAAGTGCCTACCAATGAGTTGGAGAAAGGACCAATTTGACCAAATGTAAAATTTATAAATTTTTACTATGGTTTTGGTCTACTTTCCTTAGTTTTTGTATTCTAGAGTAGAGAACGAAAAGTGTCCTTGTTTTGATTTTGGTGTTTTTAGTAAGAAACTTGAAGGGCAAATTTATAATGGCGATTTTTAATTTTTAATTCCATTGATTTGATTTAATTTGTATTCACTATTCTAAAAACTAGGCTTTTAGAGCATTTGTTTGTAGTATCTTAAGAGCAACTTATAAGCTGAAAACATGAGCAATATACGATATATCATCAGCGAATTCTAGGACATATGCAAAAGAGCTGAAGATGTTAGGGTTAGGATTATGTACATAACAATTATTTATATTGGGACCTCTTGAACAAAAATAATCAGGTAACTTAAACGCAATATTAAATCAAACGCTTTTTTATAATAAATAATGCAACAGGCAAAAATAGCTTTATTAATATGTTAAACGTGACAGTGGCAAAGGGGAGCAAACTTGATTTATTTTTTAAATTTTGTTGTAATAGACTTTTAAGAAGTTTTATGAGAACTGGAAGTGATTGACGTACAGCTAAAAAGTAAGAAGGTATTCATTTTGGATTTGGAAATGCGGATTATGTTGCTTTTCTTTAATTCAAGCGGCAAACATTAATTTATATTGCAAAAAATTAAGATTTTACGAATGAATGATCAGAAAATTCATTACGATTTGGATCGACGGATGGTATTATTATTATTAATTGATGAGAACATACGTTGAGTTTTTGCCCGACTGTGATTTGTTATCGATTAAAACACATATTGGCTGTGGGATAAATTTAGAATACTAATCGGTATATGTTTCTAAAGTTATTATCAGACCGGTTATTGTTAGCTTTAGAAATTAAAAAGAGGGTCTCTGTGATTTGCTGATAAAATTTATTATTAAATTGGAATTTATTTTTAGTTTATATTGATTTCTAATGGGGGAATCGGCAGAATTGAAGCTGAAACGTTGGCCATATCCTACACGAAATTTTGGGAATGAAATAGCTTTCGGTCCGATGTATACCGCGTTGTGAGCACCAGAGCAAAAAAAAAACGGGTGACCGTTTTTTGGCCAGGATTTAACGCAATCCAAGGAATTTCTTTATATGTTTCGTAACCGTAGGATCCACCACTACATACCGGCGACTAAGGAACAGTTGAAGCAGTGGACCTTTCCGGGCAAAGCTGCTTCGAAGGAAGCAAAGACCGTTCGACTGGAAAGGTCATGGCGACCATTTTTTGGGATTCCCAAGGTGTGATTCTGTGGGAAGGGATCACGGAGCAATAGTAGTTATTTTGCAGGCCTTGACACATCCTACTTTTCCAAAAGCTTGAAGAGACTGGAGCACCGTTTGAAAAAGTGTATTAATCTTTGTGGAGACTACATCGAAAAATAAAAATAAAAAACCACGTCGATGTCGTATTTTTCTTGTCGATTCCGGAAACATTTTAGGAAATATAGAATACTAATAAAGCTTATAAAGCTAGGACGTTTTCTGATTTTAATACTGTTAGATTTCTTGAAAATATATCCAAATATGATGTATTTGTTAATACTCTTACAAAACACTTTAATAATCAATTTTCTAAAAAAAACGCTTTAAACAAAAGAAATTACTAAAACTCAAAACAAACGCTGATTGCCGGACTGATTGTATATAAAAAGCAAAAAAAACATACAATAAATTACTAATTAAAGAAAAACATAAACAAATCGAAGAAACATTACTTATATCCGATAATAAATCTAAAACCTCATAGAAAGTTATTAAGAGAAATTGTCGGTAACAAAAAAGTCACTAATAACCCTAAAATACGACAATACATGTAAATTTACCAACGACTTCAACACATTTTTCAATGATATAGCCAAACGAATAGCAGCCAATAATAATCAATCAACTAATATTTCAAAAAATATCCCATTTATTGAACACACAATTTTTCTAAAACCTACAACAATCAGAAATAATTAACATCACCCTCCGCATCACTAACAACACAAGCGTAATGTTGGATGAAATACCCATAAACATAATTAAAACATATATCCGATGGATGATAGCAGAACCGCTTAATAATAAATGCGTGTTTAGAATCGGGTACATTTCTAGCAAAACTAAAGGACACTATCTTGGTACCAATATATAAAAAAGGCAACATCAACAATCCCGAAAACTATAGGCCAATTAGCGTATTAAATGGTATATCAAAAAATTTTGAATACGCGATTTACTTAAGATTTTTAGATTTTTTTACAAAGCATAACCTAATATCTGACCCTCAACATGGTTTTATAAAAGGCAAAACCACTGATACATCAGTGTTTTACTACATTAAGTTTGTGTTAGATAGTTTAGAAAACAATAACCTGTCATGTGGAATCTTTCTAGACCACTCAAAAGCCTTCGACACCATTGAGCATTCTCGACTAATGTCAAAACTTTGATACAATTTAATTGAGTCATACTTAAAAAAGTAGAATGCACTATTTCAAACTAACTGATACAAAACTGTTTTTTCAGAGCTTTTAAAGATGACTACAGGTATTCCACAAGGCAGCATTATGGGCCCCTTATTATTCATAATTTATCAATGATTTTTCATATATTCTGCCCCTACATTGCAAAACTATAAATTATGCAGATGATACTTAGCTTCTCGTCGAAAGAAAAACATATCCAAATATCATTAATATATGCAAGGATAGTATGTCCACACCGCAAACATGGTTTTAAATTTTAAATCAAATCAATCAATAGAAACTCCTCACTCTATTAACCTAGATTTCGCTTCATATACCTTCTCAGATAGTGTGATATGCTTAAGCATTATCTTTGACGACACATTTAGTTTAAACCAACACATCACTCACATCTGTAACAAGTTGAGTAGCGCTTGTTATAGATTGAGAATACTAATGCTTTGTAGAAACACTGAGATATTGGATTTTACCACGCAAACATTCTATCGCATCTGGGATATGGTCTTATATTCTGTGGCAGCAGCACTACCGCGATAAGGGCTTTCATTTTACAAAAACAAAACAAAACCAGGATTCTCTTCAAACTAGAATAGAATGCAAGTTGCAGAGGTGTTTCTAAAAACAGCCAATATACTCACATGAATGCATAAAATTCATGTGGAGAAATAGAAGACTGCTTATTGAAATATATTTTCCCAAATAGTAAATCACACGCAGAGGTCAATCATATAATCTTATAATTATAATTAATTTTGTTTTTTATTTTTTATTTATGATAATGTCTACTATATTTATATGATAACAATTATTATTTGCCAAGATCCTTATTATGTTTACTTAGTGTTCAAAAGATGAATGAGATAAGGGCAAGGACAATGCACATTTAATTGAATTCTGCTTGTTTGTATGTTGGGGGTGTAATGAATTTGATGGAATAAGGGAGTCTGTGAAAGTGGGTTTTCTGTATATATTAAATTCTAATGTACTATTCTGTTTTGTTATTGAGAGTATTGTTAGATCCACTTTTTACTGTGAATTTAATATTTGGATGAAGGGAATTAATGTTTGAATTTGTCTATCGGTACTATCAAAACAGGCTAAAATGTCATCAACGTATCTGTACCAAAATTTAATATGATTCAAGATGTATCACATAGTTATGGCTTCAAGGATCCAAAATATTACGGAATAACTTTATAATATTATTGGCAAGAAATAGCCAATTACAAAATAAAAATATTTTTTTGAGTAATACAACATTTTATTGTTTTAAAACTAATTTGTATTTGAAACAAGTCTATTCGACCTATAAAATTAACACGTTTAAAACTGTGACAAACCTGGATTTATCCGTTCTACATTTTTTTATTATCCCAGTATCTAAAGAGACCCATTATTCTATAAAAGACCTCATGCTTTTAAGCTCTGTGTCTGCATTGTAATTCCTTCGCGTGCATTTTGTATTAACATGGGTGTAATATAATGTCAATTTGAGGGAGATATTTGATCTACACACACACACACATACGTGTATTTGCCCTCCGGTTAATTGAAGGCAAATACGAAATATTTGATGTCAATTAGAACATGTCTGAGTTGGAGGATTTGTAACTCCGGGGCTGATAAACTTTCGGTATCTGCGGCGGCTTTTTATTCTCATGCCTCCCCCGGGTCGAATACAAGTTTTCAGTTTTGCAAGAGAAATATGGTGTAGCCCTTTTTCCGTATTTTTCGTAGCGAGTGCAGTTAAAGCAATAAAGGCGCGTCCCCCTTAAACGACGGATTTATATGTAAATCGTGGTCAACCGTACGAAATGAAAATGGAAGGAAACGTATAGTTTTTTGATTCCTGCTTCCTGCCGAACGCCGAATATAGTATTTGGTGAAAAATTGCTAGTTTAAAAATGGAAATGTGCAGTTGCTGATTAGAAATTCTCATGGAGGGTGTGCAGGTGAAAAATGGCGTGTATTTTGTAGTTAATTTAGGCTTAATTGGAGCGTGTGTAATTAGGGCGAGCGTTCCGTATTACTCCGGATAAATTATTAGCGTTCGGAATCTTCTTTCGCGGTAGACCTAATAACGGTAAGTGCTGAACAATATAGGCAAGTTAGAGGAGCTGTTAATTTACCAAGAACACGCAAATCCGACATCATGCCGCATTGTGTATGTGTGTATCATTGCCTTGCAGAATATCGAACCCTAAGTAATGACTAATGGCCTACTGATATACACGTAAATAATTTTCAACATACACAAAGTTATTATATGTTTGGGTAATTTTGATATATCGCAATCATTTTACACAACAAATTGTGTGTGAAATATTAATCCGATATATTTATGATATTATGTTTTATTATATTATTTTATAATTAAAGTAATTGACATGTTGTATAAATACCAGTAGAATTTTAAATAAATATAGACATTTTGCATGTGCTTTATATTTATTTTATTAGACTAAAAATATTTCAAAATATGTACTTTTATATAAATTAAGGAAATTCAAAATTTTATTATATCAATGATTCTCGGTTGTTTGTTAATATTACGTATAGATAGCTATGTTGTGTATTTTTAAAATCACTTAAGTTTTGATAATGACAAGTGTGTGGCCGAAACTATAATCAATGTAAAACGAAAATTAAATCGAGTCATACAAACCAGTTATAAAGTGTTTTCATGTATGCTACAAATTTTATTTTTAGTCTTATATAGTTTTTTGTTTTCAACTTTTATGAAAAAATAGAAAAATAAACAGCACGACTATTTATCAATTTATTTCATCATTTCATCTTGAATCATAAGACTGACAACGGCATTCACTGACGAACGAGAACGGAAAGACCACCGGTGGTGAAGAAGAAAATGACGAAAACAAGAAGAGAAGAAACATGTTATTTGTCTTATTATCAGATGTATCTTCAAATAAAGATGTTTGTATATATAGAAAATTAAAAACGGAAATGCAAAAGTAAATTTTATGGTAAAATCGATTATTATTCGTAATTTTAAACTTAAATATCATACAAATCATACAAATTTTGAAAGTAATTTAAAAAAAGATTAATTTGTATTAATTTGCTTTGATTTCCCTGATTTTATAATTGACATTTTTAAAGAAATAAAACTTGATTTGTGCTAATAAATGTTAAATCTTTATATTTTCCCTCTAATCACTACAATGCGCCTAATAAACAAATTTCGTAAGAAAGCCATATTATTTTAAATAAAATATTGTTGTATATTAGTAAAATGAAGATCATAACATAACACTAATGGCTTTGTAATGAATATTTCAATATCATATTTTTAATTTCAATTATCTCAAGTAAACTATATCGTAATTCCTGCCGTATTTTCTGTTTCATATTATCTACATCACTTGTTCAATTCGAATTATTTAAAATTTTAGGAGAAAAGATCTCATAGCTTGATTTATGACCATTTTAGAAAGCACTTAAAATGTTGTCTATATAATTCCTGTAAAAATCGTCATTGTAAAATAAACAGCTGCTCCTTCTTCCGCAGGTTCTTAGCTAAAGCGTGGATTATTGCCTACAGATAAACTGAAGAAAATCTAAACAATTGGTAAATACAAAAATATGTTAAATTTGAAACATGACAGGATAAAATTGTTTATGAAAATATGAAATACAACAAGTGTATTAATCCGAACAAACCTTTTAAACATTGGTTCCATCAAATGTGTTACTTAAATAGTAATTAATTTTTAAAAATCAATTGTCTAAAATGATTCAATATACTTTCTTACAATTAATATTTAATATTCTTATCCATCAAGAAAATATTTTTTGCTCTATTTTCGAAGATTTATCGTTTTTATTCAAAATAAAGTTAATTTCTGTAAAAAAACCTTTTTGGTGAAGTTTAAATTTGGATTAGCAAAGTTAAATTATTTTGAAGGATTTAATAAATGAGAAAATTAATCTTATCTTCATATTTAGACAGAAAATTTTAAACAGTAAAGTAACAGAATATTTGATTGAATGAAGGAAGAGGTGAAAGAGTTCACAATTTTGATTTTAGGATATATATTGAAGACGTATTTAAGAAATAGAAGATTTATAAAAAACAGACAAGATCTTTATAGAAGTATCTATACTTTAGCTTTAGAAGGTTGGAAATTAAGATGAAATGACAATTGCACAATCAGCTTGTAAGTTGAATTAATTTGGGCTACTTTTACTTTCGATATAACGGAGAAATAAATTTTAGGACACTATAACTTAAACGACTTAAGCAATATGTGAAACAACAAAAGTCATAAAAAGCAAAATATAAGAAATTCCAATAATTCAGTGAAATAAAGGAATATAAATAAACTATAGAAAAACATTGGAAAATAAAACAATAGATTTTTCTAGAATTCTTTGACATTGTTAAAAGGGAAATCATATCAAATATGAATAACAAATTCAAGATAATTAAACAGTAAATTCTCCAACTAATGCAATGTCCATAGCCTCATTTTCTGTATTTACTTCTTCATCCTAGAGAATGGAGACTTTCATTTTAAATAAAATCATAGTTACGTTGAAGTTTTTGTTTAAATAAAGTAAAAGATCAATAAAATAAGTCAAACCATAAATATTGATTGAAGTCATTAGTATATATAATTATCATTCTGGACGTAATGTTGTTGTGAGCAAAGTTCGTATAATTAAATCCTCTACTTACTAGAGGATTGTTCCTAGGAATACGCGTATAGTTATAAATACAGAAATCTATTTGAGTAAGTTAATCCAGACAGTCATTAATGCTATTAACTATTTCATATAGTGGGCATAAAACAAAGTCTTCGGTCGCTAAGAGAATTCATTCGTAGATGTTTTTTTTTATGATAGAATATAATCCTACAAGTGTTGTTGTTCAAGTATCAATCCCATACTTTTTAAGAATTTATTTTGGACCTGTTCAGTTCTCTTTATATCCACTTGGAATTGAGGAGATCAAACAGGGGACGCATATTTCAGATGTCAATCAACAAGGTAATAAAATCCTAACATTTTTCTTTCTTCATCACTGGTTAATAAAATGTTTTGAAATTGAATTTTTCATCAAATAAGAGGCCTAATTTTTTTAAAACATTTAATTTTTGGAGATTTAATCCCTCAATCATGTATGAATATTAAATACAGCTTCTAACGCTATTAAATATTATTGTGTTGCACTTATTACTATTTAAAATTAGAAAGTTTTTATGACACCACATGTTAACTCGAGTTAAATCTATTTGTAAGTGAAGCTAGAGTTTTAAATAATTTAAGAGGATATTTGCACCCTCAGAACATCGCAGCTGCATGAACTCCGCCGAGCTTCATCCATCCAAAATTTTTATACGTTTTATTATATATTTGTGTATATACATATTTATTTTTTTGGAAAGGAATCTAAAGACTAATAAACATAAACAACATAAACATAGAGCAAAAAGTGGGAATTTTTAATTACATTTTGAAAGTCATTTAGAAACAAGAGAAACAGCAGGGGACAGCAATGAGATCCCTGCAGAACCCCCGAACCAACAATAGAAGTCATATTTGTAATCATTTATTCTTACACCAAGCCGGCGATCAATTAGAAATGATTCTATCCATATAGTTGATGCTTGAAGCCATTACTTTGTGATATATTTTGAAAATTAGGACCATAAATAAAATTCACTTTGTTGTTATCACACACAGTTTTTATTATTAGTGACCGGTTTCAACCATTACATTGTAGTTTGAAAATGACTATGTAATGGTTGAAACCGGTCACTAATAATAAAAACCGTGTGTGATAACAACAAAGTGAATTTTATTTATCGTCCTGATTCTATCCATGATAAAATAACATCATTAAAGCCTAAAGATTTTAATTTAAACATCAAAATATTATGATCTACTTGTTCGAATGCTTTAGAAAAATTTGTATATATTGCATATACCTGACACTTGTACACCAAAGCATTCGATACAAACTGTTTATAAGTAAGTAAATTTGTAACAGTGAATCGATGTTAATTAGAAAAAATAACTTGGCGAGACCTCTGATACAATTGGTCTGCAACAAGCCCATCAAATAATTTTGGAATTACTGACTGTATACATACTTTTAAAAATTATTTTGGATGTTTAAAGTCATGAGTTTGTTGTATATCTTGAATCAGGAACTTTACCAAATTATAAATAAAATTGAACCTTGTTAATATCACACATGAAATTTATTCAGTGGCTATAGTTTCTATCTTTACAAAGACATTACAGAACTTTTGGCTGGATATTAACACAGTGCAGTTTTATTTAACATTTGATAAAGTTACTGATTCAACACGAATACAAAGTTATGGCTTCAAGTATAGTCGCTAAATAATTGTGTGAAATTAAAAATGTTCAGTTTTATTTATCATTTGATAAAGTTCCTCAATATGATATAGATATAGAATGACTGCTGTTTCTTGAGAGAATACTTTAAAAAAGATAGACGGTTCAATTAATCGAGTCCTATAATTATTACTTTTTTATCTTAGTTTCAGATCGTAGCCAGCGTAATTCAAGTAACATCAAATTTGTAACATATTAAACGTCTAAAAGTAACAATCGCTACACTATCCCCACCCCAAAATCGAAGTCAGAAAAATTAAAGAAAATAACGAAAGTGAAATTGTGTCTGCAAACGCGTAATTTCTCTGAGGAAAACGTAAGATGTTCGGTTTTGGTTTTGTTTGGATATCTGTATTATTAAATGATTCTTTTACTAACAATATCAATCGTCAAATGTATACCGAATTTGATGCAAAACGAGAAACCTTTGAATATTGTTTAATTTTTTTAGAAAGACGTTCCATCATCTTTATTAATGCAGGGCTACACATTTTTCTGTGGTATTAAGGGTCATGCTTTGTTGAGCAATATATCAATTGGTATAAATAACGTATCATATTATAAATCTGAAATTACAACCAACGACTATAGTTTCAACCTTTACAAGGCCATTATTAATTCTTGATTGAAATGGATGTTGAGAACTGCTTGGCTAAGTTTAAGTCGTAACTTTAAGTATATCAGAAAATCTAAAAGTTTGACTTCTGATCTATAAACTTTTATAATTACTTATGTTTTTATTATCGTCTTTCCTAGAAAATTTCTGCTGCGGCTGCTGCTGTTGAGATGGACTGAGAAACCTTAGGGATCATTTTCCGTCTTCTTGAGAAGGAGTACAGCCTGGATGTTGGGTAGCACACCTCCCTGGGCGATCGTGATAAACATGAATAACATGAATTCACAGAGATAACAACGATCTACTAAACATTTCTAAAAATAAGAGAAGTTATAAAGAAAAGAAACAATTTGAGAATAGTATACCAACAGAGAAACGAAGAAAACTTTGATGAATTTGAAAGGTATAATTAAAATTTTAATGAACGGCAAAGATGCTTGAGAAGACGAGACTATAACATTATAAGTAATTTAAGTTTTTATATCAATAACACGAGCCAACAAAAAAATTGTGATTTGGATTTTTTATTTTTTTGAAGTTTAGGTGGCTAAACCAATAGACAATCAACATTTTTTGTTTTCATCACGCAATTTTTGTAAATAAATATATTTTTATATTTTATATTTTTTTAAATATTTGCGAATAAAAATTAAATTACATTCTACAAATCGCTACGCTATTGAGATTAAATTGGGTACAAAACAATAGAATAGTATAGGGGAATTCCCGAAATGCAAAATAAAGGGAAGGAATTTTTGTCGGTCCTCAAATAAGGAGATTAACGAAAGATAAAGAATTTGTTAATGGCATGACCGAAACTGAGAAAGATACATGGATTTCATTTGTTGATGTTATTGAATGTTTTTTGGAAAACAACAAGGATCCTAACTACAAGGAAATTTTAAAAACATGCTACAGAATTTTATGGAATTGTGATGTAATATGAGCATAAAAGTTTTTACACTCGCATCTTGATTACTTCCCCGAAAATCTTGTGAGTGAGGAGCAAGGTGAGAGGTTCCACCAAGACATGAAAGAAATTGAACGCAGGTATCAAGGTCGGTGGAATGTTTTAATGATGGCTGATTACTGCTCGTCAATAAAAAGGGACAATTTCGCCGTGGAGTACAAAATAAAATTCATTAAACGAAGTTTTTCATCCAAGAGGAAAAGAAAAGAAATTAAAGATTGTTTAGGACATTTTTCAATTTAGTTTACTATTTGTAATTTGTTTTTGTCTCTGTATCAATAAAAGTAGCGTTAGAGTACCAGATGTCATATCGAAATCAACTTTCAAAAAGTCAAAATGTGTTGGCCTATGTAATTTAAAAAGAAAATTATAAGTTAGACTTTCACCACCTTGCAGGTGAAAAAGTAAAAAAAGACTGCCGGAACTGCAATGAAAAATGTTCGAGATAAAATTAGTAAAAGTAGAGATTAGTGAAAGTATAAACAAAGAGCAAAGGTAATTGCTACACAAAAGGATAAACAAAGTTTAGACACATATGAATTAAAATTAAAACAAACTAAGTACTTAAAAGTGAATTTTGAAAGTAGAGGCAAAAACGAAAACAACAAAAAAAAGAATATTAAAACTAAGTAAATTTTATTATAATAGGCAAAAAGAAAGTCTCAAAGAAAATTAAGGTAAAACGGTATAAAACTATACTTTAACCAGCATAACATTACGAATTTAAGAGATGTACAGCAAAAATTGAAGAGCATTTTGAAGTATATTAGAAAATAACAATGTGATAATGAAATAAAGACATAAAAGTATATTTATATTTATATTATTCGCAAAGTTAATCGAAAATTCAGATATTTAAGACATATCCTTTAATAAATATATATTATTGTATTATATTATTATTATTATATCCTAAGTCTAAATAATAACAACTAAAATAATACAAGTGCCACAGGAATTTTGCTCTGGCAAATAAAATTACATAAAACACGAGATGTAACAATTTGTAATAGAAGATATAAGACATTGATAAAAGTGTGAAGATCAATTTGGAGCAGAAACAGTTTGAAGAACATTATAGAAAAGTTATAGAAACAAATATGTTATATCTGAAGACCATTTGTTTTACCTCTATCGAATTTCGATGTTCTTAAATGCAAGAAAGGTTCTATAGTTCCATCCTAAGATCTTTATTGCTTGGCATAGAGCTTTCTGTAAAATTAGTGTCAAAGTTATGGTACAAGCATTTTAAATTTTAAAGCAGCCTCGAAATCAGATATAATGGCAAACTGTAAGGTAATTAAGGAAAGTTTATTATTTGCCCAGGTGAGAGCTAAATTTGGTGTTCCATTTTAAACCATCGATTTGTACCCAAAATTATTGTATGAATCTCCACGTGTATAAAAATTATTTGTCTTATGTAAGAGTCTCTAAAAATTGGTAGTATACGTTCTTTATGCAATGTAATGTTGCTAAAACATGTTAGTAGCAAAGTGTAAAATCAAATATCCAAGCGATTTTTTGTTTGTTTTTTTCATTGTTTATAATCTTTCTTTTACCTTCTTAAATTTAGATTTAGACACATTTGATTGAATTCTTTTGTTAATCTTTACTTTTCATAATATAATTTATATATTCTTTTTCATTTGCATACTATGGTAATGTAACTTTATTTAAACAGATTAACTATTTTTCAAACTCATATATATATATATATATATATATATATATATATATATATATATATATGTATATACATCTTTATTAAGAGATAAAAATACAGATAAGACAAATATAATACATTTATGATGATATGAGTGTTAGGAGCTCTGATTTGTCCTTGTCGATGTGTCACGTCAGTCTGTCTCTGATGATGATGATGGATGATGTGATGCGATGAATTCAAAAGTAGTGGGGGGGGGTTAGGATGTGATGGTTGAAGGGATTTTTGGAAAATTTTTCGCTTAAGTATAGAAGGCGTTCCTTGATGAGGATAACAGAGGTAGAGTCATATAGGAGTTGGTTAGAGGGATTGTGTAGAGGATTACTGGGGTGGCGGATTTTAATTAAAGTTCTTAGGGAGGATCGCTCGCTAACTTGGATATTGTGGATTGTAGGAATGCAGGAGTAAACATTTTTATTTTATTTAGTTTATCAATTTTTGATTTTATACATTTGATTTAATTTGGAAATTTTAGCAATTCCTTAAATCGTTTTAAGCGTTTTTCAAGTAAGTCGTATAAAAATGTACGATTATATGGTATACTTATAATAATTTATGATTCATATTTTTTTATTTTCTTCCCTGTGTGTTTCATGTTATTTTTTAATTTTATTAAGAATTGAGTATGCTTTTTATCAACGTTTAGGTTAATATAATTAATTAATTTTTTCTTTTAAATTTCATGCATTAGAATTAATTTGCCTGTACGACCTACTAAATTTAAAGTTTATTTCTTCAATTTATTTTATTACAGAGCACTGAATTTCAGTAGAATTAAGTGACTATTGATAGTTCGAATTTGCGTTTCTAAAAATAAAATTACACTGAGTTTATTCTCTACTTCACTTATTTACTTATTTAGTGAAGTAAAGAATAAATCAAGGGTTATTTTATTTTTAGAATCAAATTAATTTAGGCCCTCGCAAGCATTTACTGAAAGATTTATTTTAAATTAGTAAATAGAAAATTTTACTATTTCAAGTTGAATATAATCTAAAATGATTGTTTTAATCATCTGATTATTAAAGTGTATTTTAATATTACTATTTGTTTCTGATGATTCGTTTAAAGTTTAGAGTTGTGTAGTGAAATGTACCGATCAGCCTCGTGTAAATGGAGATGAAATATTTCGTGAAACAAACTCCCCGCGTGCGGGTGTTTAATGGAGCTTACCCCCGAGATCTACGGCATTGATAAACCTCATGATATATTTCTCGAAATGAACCTTAATACCTTTTATAGCTGGATAGATTCCCTAATAACCAGGATGACTCCGTCCTTTCTGCATTTTAGTATTGTCCTCCCGCAATCGTTAAATCGAGATGGAAACGACTTTATTTAATACATCTGAGAGAGACAATGTAAGAGATGTCGTTTTTTATTGCTAAAGGATGTATTGGACCAATAAGCTATAAAGCTCCAATGGTTATTTTATGATTGCCTATCTTTAACTCGATAGGTTCATATTTTAATTACATAGTTTAAAATTAGCAAGTCTAATAAAATGGCAACTTTGTAAATATCATATATGATATGTAATACATACAAATTTATTGGAATTATTAAATAATGTATCACAAAGTAAAAGCCTCTTCAATCATTATTTAAAATTAACAACAGGTTTGATCAATACAATATTATAAATGGTTTAGGTGGTGTTTACGATTACTTAATTAAAACTAAATTTATTTCTTGTTATACAATATTGAAACCTTGTTGTGAACATTTCCAACAATTTAGATCAAAGTGTAAATAAATTATTGAAATAAAGAATAGTCTTAGTTTTAATGTAATTTTAGGTCAACTTATTATGTAGTTTAAGTAAAATGAATTACTTCCTGTTAATATAGAGCTAAAAGTTAATAATGTTGTTGAACGTTCGTGTGTTTGATTATTTAGTGACGCAGTTTTTCTGTTTCAAATACACAGTGTATTTATGCAGTTTGGCAGCGTCCGAATGTTTACATGGAATAAGTTATAACCATCCGTGTGCCTAAGCCCTAAAGTAGAGGAATAGAGGAAATTCAATAGGGAGAGCCCATGAAAAATACATGACTATTGCCTTGAATGGAAGGATTCCCACCCCGCGTATATCTTCTTAGACGAATCAAAATATACGACAAATCTGATTGAAAAAATCGGCTTCTGCAGTTGCTACGTGCGTGTGTGTGTATGTGTGTGTTCATCCTAGGGGATGTTTTATATGCAATGTCTGGCCGGATATTTATAGACGGGCCGCAAATTTAATAGAGTACCCTCTGGCCAGCTGTGCTCTTAGGATTTCTTATAAATCCGGAACTTTACAGTCCAGCCCTGAAATGCCCGCGTTGACACAAACTTCTTACCGTATAAGGTTTTCATAAGCGAAAAGTATTATTCGAAAAATTTTATGAGTGCAAAATTTCACCTATAAGGTAAAAATTGTATATACAATTTACTAAACAAAAAATAACAGTTACCATCTGGATGATTATATAAATATCAGCTTCTAATGAAATTACCTTCAACATATGTAGATGTGTATTACATACATTTTTTTGTTCTTTTGTTTTTCTATGGACCATTTTACGTAATGTTTCAATTAAAATGAAATATAATATTAGACTAAATCACTTTAATTAGAACAATTCTCATCCCTCGTAAAAATAGTATTAGTATATTTTTATACTAATTGTAAACACACCTAGCTCTAAGGCAGAGAGCTATGAGGTCTTAATTTTTTTTTTGTACTATATTATGCATTTAGTATATTTAAATAATTTTAGAATATTCTTTCTATTTCAAATTAATTTAGCAGAAAATAAAAAAAAATAAGCAAACTTATAAAATTCATGATTAATCCCAAACGGACAGACTAACCCTTATTTTAAATTAAAATGTATTCGTTCTAAATGTATTTTTGTTTGTCCAAATAAAGATGTTGTTCTCTCTCTCATGAATAATTAATTGATAAGCGCCGCAAAAAAGACATACTCTAAAAATATTATTGAATAGAAAATTTAATTCAAATTTAGATAATCTGTTTCATCAGACATATTCGGTTTTCTTATTTATTTATGAGCACTATAAAATTACATATATATTTCTGCATATACATATACATTGATATTTTATAATCAAACATGTACAAATACATAAAACGAGTGCATGTAGTTTTTTTAAATAGTTATTTAATCTTTACTTTACTCAATGTTGCTAAAACATCGATTCTGCAGAGCAACTTAATGTTGTTTACATAGGTCGATCCCAACATTTTATTGAGGAAGTTGAGTAACTTTGTTTTTTGAAAATCAACTGAATTATTGATGGATTGGTATCTGAGCTCGAGACATATGTTACTTTTAACAACTTCTCAACATCAGATTAGGCCCTCTTTTATTAAATATCCAAACTTGTTATTATTTATCTATTAAAAAATAAATTTATACAGATGATTTTAAGAGTTATTCTTAGCTAAAGTTTCTAATTGGTATCGGAAAATGGACATGATTTGATCATTAACAAATGTAAACATATGACTTTTACTGTAGCTTCTAATCATGTTATAGTTTAGAGATCTTGAAGTCACAAATAAAAAAACTTTTAACTTTGTTTGTATAACACTGACTTTATTTAGTGACTATAGTTTCGAGAATTTAAACAAGGGAATATATATAGGGCAATCTGGTCGTAATTTCAATACAAGACTAAAGGAACACTTCATTCTTTTCGGCTTAATTTAATTGATAAGTCATCTTTTGCCAGACATATGATTGAAAACAATCATACTTTTGGTAACGATGTACTGTCAACTATACATTTTGCCGAAAAAGGCCTAAGATGGACCTCCTGGAGTTTCTTGAAATTTACAAAGCGCGCGCTAATCTGGAATTAACGACCATGTTGACCTGACCCTGTAATTTGTTAGTTTAATTACTTCTAGTTTGATAATGACAAGTTAAAATTGTCACTATAGTCACTAAATAAAGTCAGTGTTATACAAACAAAGTCAAAAGTTTTTTATTTGTGTGTTAACAGTTAGATCTTGAAGTGTATTTTGATTGTAAATTGTCCTTCCAATTATTAAATTAAGACTATTGCCAATGGTTCTTTTAAGTGTTTAGGTTTTGTTTGTTCAAATTCTACAAACTTTAAAATATAGGACATTATAAAAACAACTTATTGTGCCTCAAAACCAACATCAGTCCCATTTGTTAGAAAGTATCCAACGCAGATTTTTAAAATTTAAAATTGGAAGGTAATTATTCAGTCCTAGGTTTTGATCATAATACATTACTCAAATTATTTGATTTTCAATCCCTTCAATCCCGTTGGGTAAACTAAGAGATTGCTTTTCTGTTTAATCTACTGTATTAGTTGACTCAGCCAATACATTAGATAAATTTTGCCAGCATGTACCAGCTTTCAACTGCAGGTAGAAGCCAAATCTAAAATAATATGAAGTAAAGCCAGTTTATATTGAATGTATTTTATCATTTTAGAAATTATAATGAAAATAAATCAATTGAACTAGATTCAAGATTTCGAAAAGTACCAAATAATTAATTATATGACAGTTGTGTTCGATATTACCAGTGAAAAATATAATAACAACTTTATTTAAATATTTACAACTATAACATAATATAAATATAATACATGTGTATACATTGTAAATAAAAATACCTTTGGCTTCGTTCCCTTTTCTTCACCACGAGATTAGCGGATGTTTGGTTCCATCCCGGGCTATTGATATTAAGAGATAGTGTGTTTTCTTGTTCATAGTAGTGCGATGTCTGTTTTTTATTGTTAAGTTTTAGTTTGAAAGTGGCGTAATTGAGTGTTTTATATATTCCTCTAGGTTGTTGTACTGGTTTAAGGATTCTGTTGTTAAAGTTTGTGAAAATAAATCGTTATGACATATCGGTCACTTATTATCAAGACCTGGTCTAGTAACTTTTCTTCCAAAGTTTACACAGCATTTTAATCTTCAGCTATAAGTATTTTAATGAAATTAGCTAAAGCACTACATCTAATATCTAAGTTGATTGTGATTTTTTGCTTCATATCCTTAAGTAAAGTAAATTTGCAATATGAATTGAGTTTTATAACGCATTATATTCGTTCTGAAACATAATTAGATATTTATTAACTGTTAAATAAATGGCGGTTTTGGGATCGCTTTTTATGCTCACTTATAATTATTGCTACGTTGCCTTCTTCTTGCCATTTTCAAATAATTAACAATGTATATAACTTTTCAGTGCATTGAAGTGACTCAGGAATATACCAGGTTAAGTGAACTGTTTTAAAAATGTAATCTGTTTGACATTTTTTTTCTTTACGATGCACTATAAAATTATATAAGTTCTTATTTCAAAGTCTCAATCTGAAATTCTCAAAACTATATTTACTAGTGCACCTACAAAATTTACACTAAAAGAGTTTTAAAAGAAATTCAGCCTGAGAACATGGATTTTTTTGAATCTAATTAATAATTAATTAATAATCTAACTAATATTTGTAAAGTGACGAAACCAAAATTACTTTAGTTTATTTTTTGGAAATATATTAAAGTTCGCAAACATTTTCACAGGTTGGCATTTAGTCAGAACATTGAAAAACTGTTATCTGTTACTAATTTCAAACAAATGCTCTATTTTAATAACAAAACGCTTCTTTGCCTCTGGCATTACTGGTTAAAATGTATCAGACAGTATGATGTAACAAACAACGATTCTAATTTTTTTATTTTATTTAGACATTTAATATTTTTCTTTTATTAAATTTAAGTAAGAGTAAGTTTACCAAGATGTAATTTAATGATGTACAATATAGAAGCGAATTCAGCCAACATAGAAGATAGAATTAACAATGATTTCGAAAAAATTAACTCAATTTTAGAATCCTTAGGTACAACAGTACGTCCGTCAAAAATTTGGAGGGTAGGAAAGAAGGTCACAAACAAACATAGACCTCTTAAACTATTTAAACTTGACTGTGAGACTAGTTCTAAAATCGAATAAAAGTAGACCTAGCTATAAGACTCATTTTAAAATTGATCAAACGAAAAAAAAAACAACAACAAATGTTTCATAAAGAAATTAAAATATCGTTGAATTCGAGAAGAGCAAATGGTGAACCAAATTTAATAATTCGTTATCGCAATGATGTTCTGTATATAACAACATGTGCACAGCATATCTCTGATATTAATGTAGAGTCAAAAACCTCTTAATTTACTCTCAGAATGTGTCTGGATTAGTAACTAAATTAGTTGATTTTATGTTAAATGTGTCCTGTGCTGACTTCGATATAATAATAATCACGGAATCAAATTTACATGAAGGAATTTTAAATAGTGATTTAAATTTAATAAATTATAACATTTTTCGCGCCGATCGTAATTTTCGTACTAGCAATAAAATGTCCAGTGGTGGGTTCTTAATAGCAATAAAAACTAAGTACCTTTCATCGTAAATTTCAATTCATAGTTATATCGATCAAATCTATGTTTCTATAGTAATAAAAAATGTAAATTATATTATTGGAGGTGTGTCTTAATTCGAATCTTAACCTTTATAAACATCATACAGATATAATTGAACAAATTTGTGCTCAAGCTAACGATCAGAAAATATTACTATGTGGAGATTATAATCTCCCAGCTTATGATTGGGGAAAAGAAGACTTTGGTCTCACTGGAAATTGTAATTTGTGTGGTCAAGCTGAAGTGATTATTGATTCATTTGGGTATCTTAATCTGAAACAAATAAATACCATCCCTAATAAGAGGAATGTGTTTTTAGATTTATTTTTTACTAATGCAAACGATGTTTAGCTAATTTATTAATAAGAAATTGCCAACACAATTCGGCGTATGTTGCTATACTATCTGTCCCTCCAACTATATGTAATTTGTCTACAACAGAAAAATATTATCAATATAACTTGGCTATGAAGGCCTAAATAGGTATTTT
Source organism: Ontholestes murinus (assembly GCA_963969525.1). Classification (NCBI taxonomy): domain Eukaryota; kingdom Metazoa; phylum Arthropoda; class Insecta; order Coleoptera; family Staphylinidae; genus Ontholestes; species Ontholestes murinus. The sequence continues at coordinate 30,908,319 of OZ018395.1, read as the reverse complement.
AATAGCATTAATTGGGTTGATGTTTTTGATAGAGATGATGTTGAAGAATCCTTGAATATATTTTATTCATTTTTAGAGACTGGGATATTACAGATCTCAAAAGTCAATGTAAACAATTGAGTGATAATTTGTATTTCGATCATATACGGAAGACAGAACAATCCATAAAAAGTTATCCTAATTATTTTTTGAAATTTATTAAAGCATTAAAGCAAGAGGATGGTTTACCTAATAAAGTAACACTTGGGGAGGAAGTGGCTACGGGTGGAAAAAATGATAATAATGTCAACTTTCTAATTGAATGTAACGTTAAGGATATTTTTAACACAATTAGTAATCTTAAATATAAAACTATAAACGGACCTGATGGACTTGCAAGTACAGTTTTAAAACATTGCAAATATTCGTTATGCAATCCTACATACCTTACTTTTAAAATATCCTTTGCCTATGAAATTGTTCCTGCTGTTTGGAAAAAGAATTTTATATGTCCGATTTTTAAAACCGACTCTCGAAATAAAATTGGGAATTATCGAGAAGTGTGTCACCAATCAGTTCTTCCTAATTTACTTGACCAATTGATTGGGAAACATCTGACACATACTTATTTTAGCAAACCTAATCAGCACGGTTTTATGCCTGGCCGATCGACCGTGACAAATCATTTAGAATATACCACATTTTTGTGAGACGCTAGAGAAAGGTAATCAGGTGGATGCAGTATATTCCGACTTCTCCAAAGCGTTTTATAAAGTAAATCATAATAATGAAAATTAATAATGAGATAAATCAAATCTCTATGAGCGTTTCGGTACTTATGTTTTACAATAAATGTAAAAACTCCAGCTGTTAACTGACGTTACATGTCTGAAATCATATTCAGCTCGATGTAACTATTACTGTGGTGTTTTCATTTTTAACAGCTGGGGAGCTGTGATACAGCGAAACACGTGTCTGCAGATAGTCATTGCATAACACTTTTCGAGAAGCGGTTAAAAAATGATAGCACCACAAAAATAGTTACATCTTAGGCTGTTGTAGACGGGTAACAATATTTAACTTTTGTTTAATTTATTTTCTGAAAAATTCATCCTAGTTTGTTGTATTTAATGAGTAAGAAATATCATTCGTCATTACAGTTTCAACTGAATCTTTAATCTCGAATTATAACGTCGTTATTTAGAACACTGGGAATCTTTTATAACTAGATTCTTTTAAAAACTGCTACTAACTGATATCTTTTAGCAGATTATTTTAGTAGATCAGATTTGAAGTTATTGACGAAGTTAAGTCAGTAGAATTATTATCGGACATGGAGATATTATTCCTGCTTAATTATTTATATGATAGATTAAGTGAATTATCAAGACTGCTACTAACTTTAGTATTAAAAAATTTACAAACATAGCATCGAGAGGGAATTTCAGCAATAGCAATATGTATAAAAATAAAATTACGTCTACTCTATCAGTGTGAAAAATATAATTCATTCATTGTGGGTTTCTTCATTTTGTAGTTTAGTTTTAAATGCAGTTTATATTCAATAAATAATGTATTGGGTATTCTTTCCAGATAATTTAGACTACCAAATTGTAAAAAAAAACAATAAAAATCTAGATAAATGACCTACCAATAGACTTAGAAATAAAGAAAGCGATTATCCCCGAAATTATATGGATTACTCATAATTCACAAAAAAAGAAAATTTACTGAAGCTGTTTATAAGCTTAATCGATTTACAAATGAAACACAATAATTACTTTGTTTTGTATAACAGTTATTTATTTATATGGCGACCAATGGTTTCAATACATTCACGTATCCTTTTCAAACCGAAAACTTTCGGTAATTATTGTGTTTAATTTGTGATTAAATATGTAGAACGAAGTAGAAGCCTCCATAGTCAATGAGTTAAACGATTTACCATTAAAACCGTTCGTAAAATTTCTAGTAAAAGAACCAATACATACTTTTTAAAAATCAATGAAACGACAAGACGATATTTTAGTTAACTTTGTTGAAATTTTTTTGTTCACACAAGTGCTAATAAAAGAATGTTCCAATTTTAAAAATTCAATATCAGAGTACATGCATGATCATAAAAATATACATATATTTAAGCTTGAGCAACAGAAAAATATAAGGCGCATACATAAGATTATCACTATCTTCAGATTTAACCAATATATCCATGGAGAATTTTGAAACACCTGCAATAAGAACAACACCGCATAATTTATTATTGTGGTGTTTACAATAGTAGTAGAACAATAAAATCAAAATCTTATTTTGAGATACCCTTGTTTTATGAAACCATGTAGTTATGTGGTATAGAACAAACCAAACGTACAAATAGATTCCTATATGCAGAATCTAATTACCAGGTAGAACGACTACACTCAGTAATTTAAGCTATAATTAAACAATAATCAAAGGGTCTATTGAAAAATAAACAGAACTAACAAATTGTCTAATTTACCATTTTTACGAGAGATAGTGGATACACCTTTTCCTATACTAGTTTTTTTTTTAAATATAACTCTTATAAAGTAATGCAATCGATAAAATTGCACGCATTTTCAAAAACAGCAGCACTTACAATCACAACAGAAATCAAATACCTAAAAGACAAACAAATAATTTAAAAGAAATACGAAATCCTGTTTAAGATCTTTCAATTCAAAGGACAAACAAAAAGACGCATTGGAACAAGAATTGAGAAGCATCAAAATTTTGAAAAACATAAACGAAATACTTCATTATTAATAGTAGTAATATAATATAAAAATATTTATTCTCAATAGAGCATTCTCTTATAATAAAATTATGTTAATTTTATCTTAATCACACTAGAAGAAAATCAAGTTAAAAACTCAAAACTGAACATATTAAAGGCTCTTAATTTCTTTTGAATCGTCGTTCTCTTCATCAGCAGCCCCAATGTTCTTAAATACTTACTCAATATTGCAATAAATAAACCAGAAAATAATAACATTACTAGAACTTTAGATCTGGATTGAGTTTGCCAAGGGTGATCAAATCATTGACCAGAGCACTTAGGGCTCACTAGGCCCATTGTGCCCCCTGACTGGGACAACCCTGCGTTGTTCTATCACTCATTTAGCCACCCAAGGTGGCGAGCAAAGGACAGTACAACGCTTGGGGGGTTATCCCTTATGTTGGCCATGTTCGGCCAGAGCTCCCCTAGCATGGACTCTCTAAGGTGGGCGAGAGCCGGGCAGGTGGTTAACACATGTTCCACTGTCTCGTCCTCTTCTTCACATGCTCTACATATGGGGGTTTCACCAGTCCCATAGTAAACAAGTGTTTCCTTAGCTGACAGTGACCCGTAAGGATACCTGTAATAATACGCAGATTCCCCCGGGATAGTCGCAAATAATATTCAGCTGTTTTCAGATTGGGTGAGCGTATTGCTTCCTTGGCCTGTCTGCAGCCTGAGGTGTTGTCCCAACGTTGTTTTAGCATCTTGAGAGTATTCTGTTTGAAGATAACAGTGAGACATTTCGGTGTTGGCGCGATCGGGGGCCCGTTCGTGGTATCACTGAGAACCGATCCAGCTCGCGCCAACTCGTCTGCCTTGCTGTTGCCTTCTTCATTATTGTGTCCCTTGACCCAGCGCAGCTTAATACTGTTTGATTGTGCTGCTTGTTTAAGGGTGTTGTGACATTCTTTTACTAGTGTTGAGGTGATCTTGTGACTACTCACTGCTAGTATTGCTGCCCTAATGTCTGTAAGGATTTGGAAGTTCCTATCACGGATGTCTCGGTGTAGGATTTCTTTCGCCCCTTGGATGATGCCAACGATCTCTGCTTGCAGAGTAGTTGTGTGCTTCTCTAGGGGTATAGCTAATGAGATGTCTATTTGTTGCGAGTAAATTCCCTCCCCGGATCCTCTTTTGGTTTTAGAACCATCGGTGTAAATTCGGAGGGTTTCCCCACCCTCTGCACTCCCGGTTCCTCTTTTTATCGATACATTATAGGGTCTATTGAAGACGTAGCAGGGTGGCAAATTATCTGTCTTCCTTCCAAGGAGAAGTGTCTTTTTGACAGCCTCCTCTAAAAGGTGACAGTGTCTGCCAGCCCTGCCTCCTTTGTACCAGAGTCCAACTGAGTTTAGGCGCAGTGCTGCCGCCGTGAGTAAGCTGCTTTGCTGAGGTTTTCTGTCTGGCTCTGGGCCACCAAACCAGTGCTCCATAGATTAGCATTGGTCTTACTACCGCTGTGTAAAGCCAAAGTGCTATCTTGGGAGATAGCCCCCATGTCTGCCCCACAGCCCTCCGGCATTGCCAGAGGGAGACGCATGCTTTTTTACATTTCATTTTGAGATGTGGTTCCCACGTCAGCTTGCCGTCGAGGATCACTCCCAGGTATTTGACTTCCGACGACAATGTCAACTGGGTGTTGAGGAGCATAGGGAGCTTTAGCTTACCTAGTTTCCTTTTCTTTGTGAAGAGGACCATTTCAGTCTTTGACGGGTTTATGGTCAGAGACTGTTCGTTACACCAGTATTCGATTATTTTGAGGGCTTCCTGCATCAAGCTGCATAGCACCGTCTCAAATCTAGAATCTAGAACTTTAGAAAACCACATGTTGTAAGCTTTTAGAAGATAATCCAAAATTTCATTGCAGAGTGAGTAAGCAAGAATTAGTACTGTTTCAGTATCTGGGCATGATGAACATGATACATAAAAAAACAGATGAATTTAGATTATTTATGATGCTCTAATGGGAGGCTTTTAGGGGCCTTCAAAATGTAATGTTGATTAATGAGCTACGTGAAAATTATGCAATATAAAATAACTTGTAATCACTTTATCCTTAAAAATGGTTTTCAAAATTGGTATTACACATCTTTTAATTTATATTTCAACAAATTGTGTTAATATTGATTCATCATCTTCATCTGTTGCAGGATTTGATTATAAATTTAGATAAAACTGTCGAAGACTGTATCCTACCAGCCAAAAATAATTGATAAAACTACCATCATTTCAATCATTATCTGCAGTTTAAGAGTTGGCTATCAAATCTGACCCGAACAAAAGTATCAAGTCTACAATTGATATTGCTATTAGAACATTTAGCACTTCCTGTGGTTTTCCATTTATATATGCTTCAACTGTTGCATAAAATAAACGAATTACCACCTTTGTACTCTACTCGTCTAGTATACACAGTAGACGGAAACATGTCTATGCTGCCTGATGCATCAACAGATTGTTAATGCTGTCATTCTTCAGGGCACGCAACCCATTACACAAAACCTTAATTTTTGGACATGGCAATAAGACTATGCAAAGATCCAGGTACTTCTTTAAGGTTGGCTCATCGGTTCCTTTCCTCGCCTCCTCTTTAGCCACCCTTTCAAATTATTTGCTTGATACATTAATAATAACTTTAGTTATCCCTATTTCCTCAAACAACCAATCATCACGAACCAATTCTCTCTCTTTAATGGCTTCGTCCTGGTCTTGTAAAGGCTGTACAACTTTCCACTTTCTTCTGGACCAATTTGAAATCAACTTTATTTACTTCAGAAGTATGATATATAATTTCAGAAAAGAGTTCAGCAACAAAACGAATTATATAGTCAACACGAGGAAAAGTATAGTTTGATAATCATTTGAGTTTTATATAATAGGCAGTTATTGGATACTTTTGCTTCAGTGTATATTTTGACAATTGAATATAAACAAATAACTTTCTTTAGTTTCTTTTGAAAATATTAAGGTGAAATGATTGAAACTATAGTAACCCGTGTTATTAAATAAATGATATTAAGAAAGTGATTTGTTGTAATTTGAATTTTCAAAACTATTGCCAAGGCTAACCAATGAAGAAGAGATTATTTATAACGCCTTTCAAATATATGGAAATAATTTGTGTAATACTTGCGTTGTGTCAATATTTAAACAAATAATAATAAAACAAACGAAGTGTTATGCAAATTACGAAAGTAATAAATCAAATATGTATTTATTTGTCATAAATAAATTACTATTTATTATCATATATACAATATTTGTAAAGTCAAATAATTACTATTACACTGAATTGAAAAATTCACTATGTTTTAACCACAAATATTATTTGTGGTTAAAACATAGTGAATTTTTCAATTCAGTGTAAGTATGGATTACCACGTAGTAACGGTCGCAACCATTCTCTTTATTAATTACTATTAATTTATAAATATAAGCAATACTGTTTTATATGAAATATTCTTTTGCAATCGCCATGATATATTATTAAATATAGTCAGCTGTAAATCAAAATAATAAAATTTTACTCTTCATCTATCTCAATTGTAAATTAGATTAATAATTTCAATTAAACTTGAGTACTGATAGACACTGTTTTTTAATGATGAAATATATTCACTACGATTCAAATTAACTGCTTTTACAATGTGCTACACCTATTGCATATCAAGTTAACACTGAATCATGTTTAGAGTATCATTTGAATTGTAACTACGGGTATTCGGGTTGACGATGAATTGTACCCTTAGCGAATTATACTATGGTATAAATCGGTAGTGAGTAGTGTAACTATAGTAAACTTGTAATGAGGATAGGGGACTGCAGGTTTAAATTGTGCAGCATGGCTGTATTTTCCACGTTATGCATATGTGATGAGTCCTAGTAAATATAAATTATTCTGTAAATTAAAAATATGATAATTTTTGTCATGCTTAATTATTACAATACCTAATATTGTAAATAGTAGTTGGATATATGAAATGCATTCATCTTCATCATAGGGATAATTAAATATGTACTTATTTTAATAAATCATAAACCTTCACATTGTTTCAATTTATAATTGGATTCGGTAATCTATTAAGAACACAAAGTATAAATTGTGTACGAATTATAATTCAGGCTATCGATTTTCGCGTCTGGTGGATTATGCCGAACGTGCTCCATCTCTCCACTTTTATTCAAATCGTATCGCGAAGCGAAAACATTGCAACACTCGACGGTACAAGGACCTTTTTATCTGGTGCTCGGCAGTAACGGCAGAAGTCCTCCTGACCCTCATTATGTACAAAAGAAGGGGGCGGGAAGGGGTACCGGAACGAACGAACGTTCGTTATTTCCCGATTCTACATCATCACTTTATTCACTTCATTCCCTTTTGTGGAAAATTCTACGGCTTTTATGAGGTGTTTTAATGTTGTCAATCATCCTTTAGATGCCTACACACAAGAAGTTATTCTATTAGGTACAGATATTGGCACATGGTAATTGTTTTCAGCTCGATCTACCTTACAATAGTAATCGACATTCATAATTGCATTTGATGAAATAAAAATGTAATATTTCAACGGTATACAGATTCTCTTCTATTATATACAAATTATATTGGCTATTTAAACTATTGCCTCCTCGCCAACACCAGGTACGAACAGATGTCGACCTTTTCACATCTAATCATTGCAGCGCTGTTGAAGAGAAGGAAATGGAATGTTTCTACTAAGTTTATAAATCTACAAATTTTCGTTAAGGATATGGACCCCATTAGATTAAAATTTCCATGATTTCCCTAATTAAGTGGAATAAGCATCCACAAGGGGACAATAATAATAATTAACATTAAATTATTATTTCCCTATCAATGTATTGTTTTCATTTATAAGTAATTAAAACACAAAAGTTTTATTGAAGATGTAATAATTATAACAAAGAAAATTGAGTTAAAACTTTAAGATAAGTATTATATTGAATAATTTCAGCAAACTGATGCAAAATTGTTTAAGTACACGGAAGATAATTTTATTTGAGCAATTCTGATAAAGTAATTTAGACATTGCTCTTTTGTGACTTGAAATTAGCATAGCTGAAAAATTCCCGTGGTCCGTACGGATCGAAAGCGAGCGTCTGCGAGGGAAAGTTCTCCGTGGCCTTCCCGAGGGCGCAATAAATACCGGAATGCATTTTTAAACTTAATCATGAATAAGATATCGTAATTTTCGAGAGAGAAAAAGAGAGAGAGATGACGGCGAGCTGAAAAAAGTTTCCCCCTCTTCCGTAATTCAGCATTAAATTCCGGCTTGCAGATCCCATAATGAGGCTCGTCTCCATAGATTAGCACACGATTATTAGATCTCTTCGTGGGGATTACGATAAATTTAAAGTTTGCACGAAAAGTGCAAAAACCAGAACACGACGACTTCTCCTCCACCTCCTCCTCCTCATCCGTTGCAAGGAGAATTTCCCCCGAGATTGGGCCTGTCTGGCCCATACAGTTAGAAATAAACCGATCGATGTTGTTCTTGTCTTCCATTTCTCCTTCCTAAAAATAGAAAATGAAATGTACACCCGTCTGATAGTGGGTGAAAAATTTGAATTTATTTCTGACCGGAATAATTTGATTAATTCGCCCGCTGAACGGACCCTATTTGTTTTTATAACCACATCCGGACATTGCGTGTTCTCCGGTGGTCCTTAATCACTGTCTACACCCTGCGAAGGAATCCCTCCTGAAGATATTAAACACGAGTTTGCCGGATTTTTGGCTCAAAGCAACACGCCAAATACGAATTTAATAGCCTTGGCGAAAGTTTCGCGCAATAAATGCACTCATTGTATAATATTTGGCCTATATTTGAGAAAGGCACGTTAAAACCGGGAAAAATGAGGGCTGAATCCGACGTCGACATCTGTTCTCCACTTCTTTCTTTGCAGATGATGGCACGATTTAGGAATGTGCTATTGATTTTCTCCCGGCGCCATCGACGCAAAAATGCAGTTAATATATAATCCTCGGGCTCTAACGTGATATATTACCTCTCTGGGGTGTTGTAGATTTTTTTTATAACTAAAATTTAATAATTATTATATCTTAAAGTAAATAATTTCCATAATGCATGCAAAAAATAAGTACAAATCAGTTTAATTCATTAACGTTAGAAATTACTGTTATAAGACAGTCTATAAATAACATCACATTCTATTCTAGACTAATCAAACATTTCATTTGCCAGTAAAGAAACATCTTTGATAAAATTAAATGCCTTAAATTCTAAGATACCTTATCAGTATCACACATAAATCGGATGTTAATATTTGTAAATCCAAAATAACAGAACTCTTAAAAACTCGTTCTAGTAATTTCATAAATTTCCTTAACCATACATTAGCAGCAGTAAACTCAATAACTCACAGAGGGCAAAAATTACCTTTAACAGCAAAACTTTCAAGAAAGAAATTAACATAATTCAAAATTTAGAAGTATACAAAGGCTACAACATTAGAACAATTGAAATCAAACACAAAGGCAACAAAATAAAGTTAGAAAAACGCAATGCTTATATTAGAAAAACAAAACCATTCAGTTGTAATTAAAACACTATAACTTTCTTTTACCACTATATAAAACAAAATTATCACGTTTTAATTACAACAATGGGTACATAGGGCCCGAAATGTATATTTAGCAATTAAAAGATAAAAAGTGAATAAAGGAATATAACTCTCTTTCAATTAAGTCAACTCATTCAAGATGTACCAAGAAGTAAACGCCGTTATTTGTGTAAAAATTTCGAACATCTTAGATAAACACAACATATAAACCATTTGCAAAAATATACAACCACATTTTGCATCTGTAAATTGGATCAGTTAACTTGGGTGCAATTTTAAAACTAGGTTAAAAACACATTACATTTTTCGGGTTAAAACGAAATAATCATTTGCAAAACTTTTAATTAAAAACGAACATACAATTGATGAAGATTTACTTCAGGTAATCCATCTCACCATGAAAAGCGACAGAAATGGACCAGAAACCTTTAGGTGCTTAAGGATTAATCCGGGAAGTTCTCTACTTAACGAACAGACTGATTAAGTATATTCCCCACTATTTCTCTATAAATATGTATATATGTATTACTCGTCTTGTTGATTTACTTTCCAGATTGATAATAATCGAGCTTTGATGGAAACTTGTTTTATTTATTGATTACAAATATATATACCCAACATGTAGATATAGGTCGACTGCGGAATTGTGATCTAATGAATATTAAAATGAAAACGGAGTATCCCAAAATGCTCCCCATTAAAATGAGGCCTGTGTTTTTTTTGTTCGAATAAATTACTCTGTAAAAGAATATATGTATTTTTGGATCATTTACACCCCCGAGACTTATATTTATTTATTTTATTTCGGGTAACGATTACTGTCGACATAACAAAACATAAAAATATTATTAACATAAGTACTGTGTTATAAACGTATTTTTCTTTTAATTTTCAATGACTGTGTAAAATATGGAGTCCGTGATTTAGTCTCACGCACAAACTCTAAACCATAAATCCACCCATTGTCAAAAGCGACAAATTAATCACAGCGTCAGCCGCATCATCAATTTTAAATCAATCAACGACAGGCGATCCAGCGTGCTGCTCCTTTTCCTGCGAACAATCACGTGGGCGGATCGGTTTTTTTCCGTCCCGAACAAAAAAAAAAAAATGAACTCGAAACGAAACAATCGATATGCGAACGGCGGGGTAACTGATAACAACAACCACAAACTCAAAGTGTAAAAGGATTCTGGGTAGCAGATAGCGCGCGGTTTTCGTAAATGTTGCCAACATTGCGGCGCATTATGTCCCTGTCAGGGCGCATTAAATATTATGCAAAAGGAGGGTGACGTGTCGCGATAAGATGGTAGACGTGCGCGCCCTTCTCTTCCGCACGTTTCAATTTCACTTGGGGAAAAAGTCGACGATTCAATCCCTAACAAAGTTGTAATCTACACTCGGACCTCGGGCTGACATTAAACGAGTAATAACAATTACATACCGTACCCCCCTGTCGCTGATAACGCGTGTAGTTATGTATTGGTTAAAGGGGGATGGCTATCATGTTAATCAAAATCGTACAGTGTACAGTCATGTTAATCGTAATTAAATCAATTGAAAATAAATTGCGTTACTAATTAACCTACATACCTATGTTGGTAGTGAAACAATAGACTATCAATAATTGAGTTCAGGTAATTGGAGCTAATTTAAACAGGTAAAATAAAATTACCACCTTTATTAATTCAGGGTTTAATTCATATATTAAACATCAGATTGTGGTAAATTTTATTTTAAATTTATTCTGTATCTGTGTAAAGATACTGCTTCTATGATTGGGTTAATATAGGCTTGTATATTTATACAGGATTAAAATGTATACAAGGTGACCCGAAGGTAAACTACTGTAATAAAAATATATTAAATTTCAATGTTTACAGAGAGTATGGTGATGACGATAAGAGAAGAAAAGTCCTTTCACGCAAACCTAATATTATATTTAGGAAACAAACGTGTGTTAATACTAACTTTTATACTAGTTTTAAAACAATATAAGTCAATATAAATTGTTGACTAAGAAACAGTATTTATATGAGATATTTATTTAAATTCTTAGTTGTTGAGGTGCTTGGTGTGGCGAGTGATAACAATAATATTAATAGAAAAACTGTTTATTTAACAAAATACATAATGTTATTACTGATGTAAAGAAAATATGGCATCTATATAGTGCTGCCCCCTGGGTTGTAGCGCCAATTCCAAATGAGATGCACTAATAGTTATTCCTCCTGTTCCGGTTGGTAAGGTAGACAGCGCACATCACTGGTTGAGCCCAAAAACTTTTTCCGAGTTTGGAGCTTGGGAGAATACACCTAGCACGTTCTTTCTGCCACTCCCTTTTGCTCCGGCGTATACCTAATGGTGAACTCAAATTGGATTCCTTTTGTCTCGAAGAGCTCCTGAATCTCCTTCGAAATATATTCGCGCCTATTATATCATCTGAACCGATTGATCTTAAGGTTGAAACGTACAGTTGTCATTGCCTCGTAGACCATGAAGTAGTGAAGGACTTCCTTCTTTGATTCCATAGTAAAGGTCATGGTGAAATGAGTGTAGTCATCAATGAAGATGATGTATCTCTTCCCATCCTGCAACATTGGGGTGACAGGTCCAACGAGATCGCTGTGGATTAGCTTCAATGGTCGTCGTGTCCTTTTCCTGTGTTGGTCCTGAGGTTCCTTGATCTGATTTCCTGCTATGAACGTATGGCATCTAGTCCTTGGTTCCCTGTCTTCGCTGACTTTCATCCCATCGACGAGATGCAGCAACTTGTCCAAACTGATGATGTTAAGGTGTCCCATTTTCTGTGCCACAATTCCAAGCTCTCTCCTGTTTCGCAGATTTGAGCTTCCTCTTGATGGAGTGATAATTTCAGTTCATATAACTGCCTCAGGTTCCTTTTAGCAATCGCAATTACCTTACCATTTTTTGATATAATACCCCTTCCGTTCTTGGACGTAACTTCTAGTCCATTCTGCTCTAATTTACGTACGGATAGTAAATTTTGTTGAACCCCTGGACCTGGACCTTCCAGGTTCTGATTCTCGATTCTAAAAATGATCCGGATTTTGCTACTTTTATTCGAACAGGGAATTTAAGTTTCCGCAAGTTTATAGCGAATGACTCGGAGTTCATCAGATGATCCGTCGCTCCTGATTCCAAGATCCAGCAGCTGCTAATTCCTGAAGTAGTATTCGCTTCAGTTAAAAAAGAGTACGAATAAGTTGTGTGGTTTCCGGTTCATCGTCGCTTTCAGTTGCCATGTGAGCGATGTTATGGTTTGGCCGATTTTTTCGCTTAGGTTTCCGAAATTCCGTCCGTTTGTGGCCTAACTACTCACAATTATGACACTGAAACTGAGACTGATTACTTCTTTGTATATTGGGATCGTAGTTGCCAGTTGTATACACTCGGTTGACGGGCAGAGGTTTGTGAAGTGAAGAGACTGGAAGATGGAATATCATAATATTTATTTTTTACATTACTGTCATCCTTTCGTTTGGATCCCTCTTCTAAAAGTCTGTTTTTGACGAAAATTAACGAAAGGTGTTCAGGTGATAAAGTTTCGAGAGCCGTTACCACATTGTTGTACTCCTTGGGCATTGTCAATAACAAATGACAAATAACATCTAATTCTTCTAGGGTAGCACCTGTATTCTTGAGTTCTCTAATCATTTTATCAAACAACAGAAAACGCTCAGCAAGAGACCCATTTACAGTGTTATATTTTAAGGTTAGATGTGACTTACGCAATAAGAGCTGACTCGCTAACCCTTTTCTCTCAAATGTCGTACACAAGGAATTCCACAGGTCAAAAGCGCTATCCTTATCTTTCGCGTATTCCAGGTGGCTATCCGCGATTCGTTGGATAATTTGAGATTTGCATTTACGATCGGCTTTCGCGTGGACAGTCTGTTGTTCCGCTTTCTGGGCTTGATTTTCCCTGTTGTCGTGTTCGTGGATAATTACCATTTCCGAATGACGTTTTTGTAGGTAAATCGTCAGGTCCATGTCCATCAAGAGTGTTTCAATCCTGAATTTCCAGCTTCCAAAGGTCATACCGTCGAACAATGTTATTCTATATTTTTCGGTCTCTTCTCATTTGGGGAGAACGTTTGAAATTGGCCGAATTTTTTTTCTAACCTAGAAAAATTTCTTTAAATTCTTTTGAAATAATCTACTTACTTCTTTCATGTTGTGGTAGATCTTTGTTGTTCGATATTTTTGTTAATAACCTCTCTGAAATATCTTTTTTATGCAGATTAACAACATTAATGATTGTTAACTTCTACAAAATAACTTAGACAAAATTTCCAATTAATAGAGGGAAAATTGACTGGATTCAAACATTGAGAAGTGCAAATATGTGCTATTTTATTCAATTATTGTATCAACAACACCCCAATACAAAAAGTAACAGTTTTCAAAGACTATTCTATTTGTAACACGCAAATGTCTGTCGAGGTATTAGCTAAAGGACTAGTTGTTTCAAAAAGTGATTTGTTTTGTAGTCTCAATAAGACTCAATTGTTATAGATTTACGAAATGTTTTCGTGTTTTTGTAATTATTAGTTAATTTTCTACAACGTAAAGGACTTTATTACATTTTTACCTCTATTTAATGAAAAAGGCCTGCTCACAGTCACCAAATTTGAAACCAATATACTCAAAATTCAATCCGAATACAATTTGCTTTAAAACGTGCAAAACAACTAGCGAATGCAAACTTTTTAATAAAAATCAGCCAATAAACCAAAGGCAATTTGGTCATTGATAAAATCTAAAAAATAACAACTGCGTTATAGATACTAATAATTTTATCGTATTTTTTATTGCTGAAGCTATTTTACTAACTACCACTGCAAAACGTGAACCCATTAACATTTAAAAGCACACGAATTAACGGCTTAAATTATAACTAACATATTTAACAACAACATGTAACAAATATTAAATTTTCTGAAAGATAATCAAAATTTTAAGAATAATCAGTACGGTTTTCGAGGTGAACGTTCAACGAAAGATGCTGTTCGAGTATTTTGATGAATTTATATGTGGCCTAGACGCTGGACAATATATAACATCCCTTGTTTACCTCAGCAAGGCATTCGACTGTGTTCCTCATGACGTTCTACTTCGGAAACTGTATAGTTACAACTTTAGTCCTGGAAGTTGCAGATTGATGAATTCATTCCTACAGAACAGAGGACAAGGAGCCGCATCTAAAGGCAAAGTGTCGTAGTTTGCTCCTATATTATTTGGGGTCCCAAAAGGGTCGATCTCAAGGCCACTACTTTTCCTTATTTATGTAAATGATCTACCAACGTATATTATAAATGGAAATATCTTATTGTTTGCTGACGATACATCATCAGTGCACGCTGCTAATTCCTAGGAGTTAACCTGGAGGAAGCATGAGAAAGCATTGGATCGCTCAGCAGAGTAACTTTCTTGCTCAGGAATCGCCCAAACCTGCACCAATAACTGCCTATCAAGCATTTTTCCAATACAAAATCTAATATTGTATACTGGTGGGGCCATTCTAGTATGGCATCTTATATATTTGCCTTACAAAGGCGAGATTCGGATAATAGCTGGTCTAGGATACAGGGACGAGTGTCAAGAATAATTCAGGAATCTAAAAATCCTTACATTGCCGTGCCTGTTTTTACTTGAATGCCTACTGCACGTTCTGTATAATACTAAAAACAATGATCTAATATACCCAGGGAGACTAAGATTGTCTAAGTGTTAAAGTGGAAACATCTTTTACGGGCCCAAAATTTTTAATAACTTACCACACTCTATAAAATCTATTCCTTACCCTAATTTCAGGAACATCATGAAAAAGTATTTATTAAAGAAAGTTTTCTTTAGCATTAAGGAGTGCCTAAAAAACGATTTCTTAGACTGTCTGTAATATTTTGCTTCAGTTTTAATTTTGTTTTAAATTTAACTCCAGCTTTAATTTAATTTGAATTTTGTTTAATCTCAATTTTTTGACCTAAATTTTAATCTTAATCTTGAACTGTTTTTCTAATTTTAGAAGACCCTATCAAAATAATTATGTTTGCCATTTACTTACCATACATTAAAATAAACAAGCAAGTTGGTATATGATTGGTTCCGTGATTTATTAAATAAATTTTTCAAGATTGTGAGCTCTCCAATATTCTAATATATTTCATAAACTAGTATCACTTATTTGCTGTATAAATTAATAGGTCACTGTCAGTGTTTCACTCTTTAAAATATAAACGCAAAAAGCTTCTAAATCCATTAATTATTTGATGTAATTCTTTATTGAAGTTTAAATAAAGTCTTTCTAAAATGATACAATCTATGTGATAATTAGCATATAAAGTGTTACTTTTGTAAAGTAAATTAGTACACTATATTTAGTTTCGTTTCAGTCCTGGGTTTGATCCTTGGGGTACGCAACTAATTACTGCGATATACCACTAATGAGTACATGGTATATGAGGCAATTGCAACATGTTAATAAAATAAATAAATAAAATCATCCATACTCCATTGATTAAAAGACTTGGTTTTGTTTCACTATTTTTAATTTTATCTCCAACTTGTTTCGACCATTAAACATTATCAAAGATATATCTCCTATCCAAAAATGTTTTTCTTTACTTAACCCATGAGAAATTATTTAACCAGATTATCCGTACTCCACAACTTTCGAACTTCCTAGTAAATATGAACTAACCGCACTATATATGTAACGATATTTTGTTCTTTAAGTATAGACACAAATTTGGCATAAGGCTCGTTGTCAAACGTTTTTCTCAGAACTGTATAAATTACATCTGTTTGGCTTGTGTAATATTAATCAAATTGCTCCTTGTCGATTGGCCAGCCAGAAACCATGCTGATTTTATGGGAATTCAGTGCCGTACAAAATATATCTGCCTCCTCAGAATCCAAAAATATTGTGCTTGCATGATTTATGAATAGTTACAATTTTAACTTGCTTTAAGATGTTAGAAAACATAATGTTACTGAGAATCAAATTAAAAATAAAAGAAATAGCACCTCTTAAAATGTAGCAGCAATACTTAAAAAAAAATATTGTACGTAGTCGGCGTCATTAGGTTTAAGTTGTTCCATCTGTTGAAGAACATCTGATTTAGAAATATAAAAAACCTATTACATTATAAACGGAATAGTTTAGAAGTATTGTGACGGTTTAAAATAGATTGGCATTCACAATAATATCATCACTGGAATACGTGACTTTTCTGTTTTAACAATATATAATTTGACAGTGAAAACACATGACATTAAAATATGCCTAATAAAGGATTAAAATATGGTTTATTCAAGAATTAAAAATATATAAAGATACTACAGAAGGTATTCTGGAGCAGTATTGATGGTATACAATCGTGGGTTTTAGTGGAAGATCCTTCGATGAAGAAAACCTTGCTCGTTTTCTTTTCGGATAAAATTTTGAATATACAGGGTTATTCATGCTATACGGCACGGAATATTTTGGCCAAAATAGGTGACTTTCAAAAAGTATTACTTTGGGGATATATGGGGGTCTATTAGGGCTACTTTTTAAAATTATTTTCATAATATACAGGGTGTCCCAAAAACCCTAAAAGTATCAAAGTTGTGTTTTTTTTTTAATGAAACACCCTGTATTTTATTGTATTTTTGGATCCGTCTGTAAAAATAAGTATGTGTTTTAATAAGGTTTTTACTACATAAACCTTAAGGTTTTTGAATTAATTTGAATTTTGTAAAAATGTTACCTAATTTTCATGTTTCAAATACTTAAAAAATAAGTAAGTTATGCATACCAAATTTACACTGAAGTGTAACAATAGATCATATTTTATTTTCCAAGTATAATAAACTTGACATCTTATGCCGGGTGCAAAAAAATTGGAATTAAACAAATGAGAACTTTAAATGACTATAACTTCATTTATTTAAATGGAACGCTATATTTATTAATTTATCAGCAAATGCACGTTTTAATTACCTATCGAATGGTATTTAAATCTTAAGTGTTAAGTCTTCTCGTTTTTACAGAAAACGCCAAAATATTTATTGCACCGTTTTAGTACTTTTAAAGTAAAAATTTTAAGTTATCTAGTTTTCTATCGTATTTAAAAACATCAGATAATTAATTTAGTCTGTTACTTTAGTTTAAAAAGGATGTCTTTTGTTATAGTTGTGTTACTTTGCGTTTTTGTGTTAGATCGTTAGTAATCGTTATTGTTTGAACATGGTTGTTGTATGTCATTGTAAAAAATAAAAATTTACACAGATTTTCTTATACTGAAGTTTTTATAACTGACACTTTCAATTTCTTTAAACTGGTTTAATAGTCTCTCAAAAATAGCTGGCTTAGGGTGATTTCTTTCGGGAAACCTTTAAGTATTAACTCGACAAGCCAATAAACAATTTTGATGACATTCTCCAAGCATAAAAATAATGCCAATAACCCCTTCTTTTGAGTAAATCTTCATTTTTTTACCAAAAAATACAACAGCGATGTTCAAACAATAACGATTACTAACGATCTAACACAAAAATGCAAAATGAGACAACTATAACAAAAGACAGGCTTTTTAAACTAAAATGACAGACTAAATTAATTATCTGACGTTTTTAAATACCATAGAAAACTAAATACATACAAATTTTTACTTAAAAAGTACTAAAACGGTGCAATAAATAATATTTTGGCGTTTTCTGCAAAAACGAGAAGACTTAACACTTAAGATTTAAATACCATTCGAAAGGTAATTAAAACGTGCATTTGCTGATAAATTAATAACTATAGCGTTCCATTTAAATAAATGAAGTTATAGCCATTTAAAGTTCTCATTTGTTTAATTCCAATTTTTTTACACCCGGCATAAGATATCAAGTTTATTATACTTGGAAAATAAAATATGATCTATTGTTACATTTCAGTGTAAATTTGGTATGCATAACTTAATTATTTTTTAAGTATTTGAAACATGAAAATTAGGTTACATTTTTACAAAATTCAAATTATTTCAAAAACCTTAAGGTTTATGTAATAAAAACCTTATTAAAACTCACACTTATTTTTATCGAAGGATCCAAAAATGCAATCAAATACAGGGTGTTTCATTAAAAAAACACAACTTTCATACTTTTAGGGTTTTTGGGACACCCTGTATATTATGAATAATTTTAAAAAGTAGTCCTAATAGACCCCCATATATCCCCAAAGTGAAACTTTTTGAAAGTCACGTATTTTGGCCGCAATATTCCGTGCCGTATAGCGTGAATAACCCTGTATATTATCTCATAAATTTTCTGTTATTTTGTTAGAAAGGAGTAAAAGGAGTTAATAACTAAATAAATAAATATTACCAGAAATATAAGAACATTTTGTCGGATCAGTTTCCACTGAACTTCTAGCGGAACAAAGAAAGTTCACTTCTTATTTTATCTTGCTTTTATAGAATATTCGCAAGTCTTGGTAAGTTCTCTTGTCATTATCATTTTTGGTCTGTAAATATTTAGCCTAAAGATTAAAATTAATGTTTTCGTTTTATGTCACGAATCAATTTCCGATGAATCGATGGAGGAATGTCTTGAATGAGTTTATTCAATTTAAAATTATATTTTGAAACTTTAGTGTTTAAAACTGCGTATAATTTAGAGTATAGCAACTGAGGCTCTTAATCTACATTGTTTTGGTTAAAAGTCACTTCAATTTAAATTGATAAAATTGATTTAGATTGGATAAGTCCTTACACAGGTTTGCAAAATTATCTTTCTTGCAGTTATATATAGTTAGGAACCTGAATTTTTAAAACCTCGCTTGGAAGCAATGTTCAGATATAGTAATCAGAGATAGCTGGCACAGGAGTTTTAGAATTTATAAAAAAGGATTTTTTAAATTTTTATTTGATACAATGCGAGATTGAGGATTAATTCTCGTATCGGACTAAAATGCGTCCAAAGGTCGATTAATTCTACAAATTGTCTTCCATTAAATAAGTGATTAAGTTGGATGCGGTAATAAATAGCGATTAATCTGAGATTCTACTAGCCTAGATTAATCCGAAAATTGATCTCTGTCTATTAGTACGGCTGTAAATGCAGTTATTTGAGTTTAAGTTATATCCGGTTGAGCTTCGTAAGTTTTAGAAAACGGCTTTTTATTATTTTAATTTTTAAGCCATCTTCGTATTATGACAATATTACTTTAACTCGTGGAATACGATCATTTATACCAAACTAGGACATATTTTATTTTATACTAGGAGGAAGAACAGTGTGCGCACAAAACTCAATCTCGCCCTTTACTGCTTTTTATGTATGAGCCATTTATGTTTATGTATGTATAGAGTGTCATAGAACATTTGGCTGTCGAGCTTGTTTCATGTTTGCTATTTGCGATCCTTCCCATTAGCAGCCTGAAAGCTTTTGTGTAATGAAGATTGTAGTTTGATGTTTATTTTTGCTTGGGTTTTCGCAGTTGTGGATGAAAATGACGATTTTTGGTTTCAACAAGATGGTTCGACATGCCACACATCCCATGAAACGATTGCTCTGTCGGCTGAAAAGTCTCCCTAAAAAATTTTCCTTAGAGAGGCAAGCAGGAATGGCCTGCTAGATTGCTTGTTGCCGCGCGGCCTACCGTGGTCATATAGAGGATATAATTTTTCATACATAAATGGGAGATGTTACTTAATATGCTTATTATCATTACATCAGTTGTATTTCAGCTATCTGTATTCAAAGAAAATAAAGAACACCGGCATGAGAATGAGAATGAGAATGAGAGCTGTGATAAGATTTCTCAATGCAAGGAATGCACGACCTTCAAATATTCAATTAATTTATGTGTTTGGAGAAAATGTTATGGATGAATAGTCTTGGCGATGATGTCGTAATTTCACCCATGATAACGAGAGTTCGAGACAGTCATTAGACATTACGGATTGTCCACCATCTACTCTAAAAAGTCCCTAAGTTTTCTAATCGAATGGTAATCTAAAGTAGGTATGTATAAACTAGCTACTTTAGATTACCATTTGATTACAAAACTTAGGGACTTTTTGGCAGAAAAGAAGCGGCGAAAGAAATATGACGCTCGAATCCAAAAACTCGTCACACGTTAAGACAAATTTGTGAGCTGACTATGCAGAGGAGTTGTATAATGTATTTCTTTACAAATAAAACATTAATATTTGTTAATATATTCTAGTTTTTTTATGTTCTCAAACAATTGCTACTTTCCGGATAGCCCTCGTATGGATATTTCCTTGAGAATGACATATAGTCGGAGAAACATTAAATAAAAACAAGTATTTTAAACAACAATTGAAATATTAGAAAAATATAAGATGAGAAATCAATTCATCTTATATTTACGATAATTTTAAGATTTATTAATAATAATTCTGTTTCTCCAAGTGGAGAATAAAAATAAATCCCAGTAAATCCCAACTATTTATCCCTTTTCATAGAATAACTCCACAGTCCCCTTCAATCACAATAAACCACGTAGCCATTCATCCCACATATACCTGCAAATACCTAGGCATCCTGTTCGACACAAAACTTTCCTTCAAACCCCATGCCCAATCCTTAAAAACTAAAATCAAAAACAGGGCCCGGCATTTCCGATCACTAACTTTTAAAAAAGAAGGCATATCAACTAAAACAGCCACACATATATACACATCGATATGCCGGCCCTTGTTAGATTACGGTTCAATCCTCTTCACCCAACTCCGTCCATCCGTCCTACACCACATAGAAGTGGCAGAAAGATCATCCCTAAGAACCCTTACCAAACTCCGACACCCAAATAACCCACTCCATAACCCCTCCAACGACCTATTGTATGAAATTACCCAAATCACTCCAATATCCCAGCGTATATCCAGTCTTGCCAGTAAATTTGCGAATAATCCATCTAATCGATCCCTTCTAACCAAGTTTTGTATTCCCAGAAATCCAAATATCCCTTCTAAGTATCAACATCCTCCCCTCACAATTCATCAACTCATTAGTACGAATCACACTGACAGTTAAGCTAGCTAGCAAAGAACTTTTCTTGTTATATTAAATTAAATTCAGACAGGGCAGAAAGACCACTGGTCTATAGCCCAGACGGACTAACACCACATTAATTGTCTTTGTTATGTATATATAAATGTAAAAATGTAATTGTCCGAATAAAGATCACTGTTATTATTATTATTAATTCTGTTTCTTGAATTTCGTTTCAAATGTATATTATACAAACAATTTACGACAATTGTTAGATATTTTGTATTAATTGAAATCAATAAACTAATACAATATACAATAAAAATGAAGCATAAATCTAAATCATAATTTTCCTGTAGTTATAATTTATATATTTTATAATAAATAAATATATACGAATAGTGATAGTAATCACATACATTAATTTATGTATGTAATAAGTATACATCTGTACGATCGTATTTCACAAATGAAAATTTATTAATGCGGGCATCTGTAATTTTAAATCCATTTATTAATAATTTTCAATGCACGCGCACCTGTACGCAAACACACGCACATAAATGCAAATAAACGATAATCAACGCTAAGCCTGATTTATAAATCACGCGTTTCCGATAAAATTGACGAAATCCACATTTCTACCAATTAATAATAATATAAAACTTTAAAAAAGAAAACATATATCTTTACAAATATAAATGCTTTCAAATCCAATTTGAATATTCAAGTCTCTGTGGAGGAATATTATTATATCAGATACATTTACAATTGTTTTAATGACATAGATTATTATCAAATCTCATATTTTGATTTTAATTTTGTGCAATCAATATTTGCTGTAAAAAATAAGCATTTAAATTCAATCTCTGTAGTTTTATAAATATGGATCTTAATGCAAATTTCATCGCAATTAAAAAATTATAGAATACAATTCGTATTAATAAAAGCTCATACATATTTGCGAATATAATGTTTAAAACATGATAATTTGAACGTTTTAAGTTTTTTAATATCGACTCCAAATGGTATTTTGAATTAAAAAGTGCACTAAAATGGTGTATTATTTACACAAAAATGTGCTGTTTTATACCTTTGAAGTGCAACAGTGCAGTAAAACCGACGGTTTTATTTAATTACAAATGTCCAATTACAGTTTAATAAAAGGATATAGTAAAATATGCAAGTGAATAAATATTAATATTTTATTTAAATATTAAATATTGCAGCGTTTCATTTATAAAAATTCTGACTTCTTCTACTTGCTAAACTAATTATTGTCATAGTTTTGAAATTAGCAATAAAAAACCTTTTTTAGTTTACATCGCACACAGTGATGTGATAATAAATAAATAAAAGTGTTCTTTATTTTTATTTAGTTAAAATGTATCACAAAGTAAATATCTCCAACCTTAATTATACAATTTTAACTAATAAATATACATTTAAGGAAGACTTTCGATAACGTAGATTATGCATTATTGTACAGAAAATAATCAATTTCATATTCCTCATTTTTAGAACAATATTAATATTAATAATATTTTTAATATATATCTCTTAATTTTGTTTTCTAAAATATACGTATGAATATGTATCATTAATTAAAAGCAATAATTGCGTCCAATAGAGCAAAATAATAAAAATAACAGGCTAAAAGACCTACGGTGGTCGATAGCCACAAAGAAGAAAAAAAGACGAAGAATCACAATAATTGTTGTTATAATTATTTACTGTGATTACTATATTCAATAAAGATGTTCTCTCTCTCTAATAAAAATAAATGAAAGTATCTAATATGCTAAAATATTAAATAAAGGAAAGTAACTTCGAATCTATTAATAACAATTCAGAATCTTACAGGTCGATACGAGTTGGAGATCGTTGTTCCACATACGTATCAACTAAAGTTGGTATACCACAAGGGCCCATTCTGGGGATCTTCCCAACATCTACAATGATTCATCAGCTTTTCTATATGCAGACGATATAACTATAAAATCTGCATCACATAATCTTCGATCTGCAATGGACCTAAATGCAAATTCACTAATTTTAACACGTCAATGGTTAACATCTAATATGCTGACATTAAATAAAAGCAAGACAGCAAATGTTATATAATTTCAGTAAAACAAATTCAACATTTCCCGATAAAGAGCTCAAAGTTCTTAGGCATATAAGTGGACTCTTAATTAACAGAGAATGAATACACACGGTGATGAACTTGCTAATAAACTATATAGTAACATATTTTTACTTAAACAATTTAGTAATACATTGCCTAAAATAGCACTTATTTTGCTCCATGTCAATCTCAAATTTCATATTACATCTTAACATAAGTACATATTGAAATTAAAGGTCGAATATTTAGGTTACAAAGAAGAACTGTCAGAATTATCTCTAATTTACCTTATAGAGAGGACTGTAAATTTAGTTTTGCGCTTCTGAAAATATTAACCGTACCAAATATTTATGCACTTGAATGCTTGATAGGACGGTGCGTTTTTAAGTTCGCGGGCTGGGGTGGTTAGAGGGTGGTGGGGGCGCTCGTGCAGGTTCTAAGGTATTCAGTGTCTTATCATTAGTATATATACCGAGTATTATCATAATGAGGTAAGTAGTCTTTGAAATATCTCTGATGTATAAAGAAAATAGAATTCTACGCCGTTATAAAGTTCCTTACTAAGCAAAAAAATATTGTGTTCAAACAATATTGGAAGAGATATCATCTATTTACGAGAACTCTTATCGAGATCTTATCGAAAAAATCGTGAAAATTAATATTGGAGAATGCACGTTTGAAGAGTATCTGAAACAACAATTTTAAGTTCCTTCATAGTCATCAGTCAATGTAATATAGATAAGGATGGCTTTTTTGGAGCAAATTGTTATTGCGAATGAAACTAAGTCTAAGCATGGTTCCATGCAGTGGCATAAAAAAGGTAAGAAATTCAAGGTGTCACAATCGGCGGGAAAGCTCATGGCGTTAGATTTCTGAGACACCGAAGGAATTTTGTTGACTGATCAGTAGGAAAAAGGTGTTTCTATTACCAGAAAATAGGCTATTAGAAAGAAAAGAAGAGGATATTTAACCAAAGGTGTCCTGTTCTTGCACGACAATGCTCTTATTCACAAGAGTTGAGTTCCGTTGGTTGCTTTGCATAAGTTGGGCCGAGATATCATTGATTATGCACCTTATATCACAAGAAAAAGCTTCGAGAAAAGAAATTTTCTACCGATGAAGAAGTGAAAGATTCATATTATTCAGAAAAGGAAAAATAGTTAATTCATAGATCTGAGAAATGTTTTAAGGTATTAGGTGAATATATTGAAAAGAAAAATAATTTTATAATATTATTTCATCTCCCTCTATTCCATTCCGCAAACTTAAAAACCCACCATCATATACGTGCATTATATATGAGCACAGTACCAGGATAACAGTTAAACTTTATCCATTCTACCTCAAATTAAAAAAAACACACAATGGCATAAATTTCTATGGGTCCAAATTATTTAATATCATACCTAATAAAAAATTTAAACTACTACTATTACTACAAGTATTTATTAAGAATGCATTCTACAATATGCAGGAACTATTATCAAGCAATCCGCGAGATTTGTGACATATTTTAGTGTTTTTACAATGATTTTAATGTGTTTTGTACCTAGTAATGTGACTAATTTTATATTAACTTATTTTGTATTTCACTGTTTAATTTTTATCTATAATTTGTATCTTCTTAATCAGTATTTTACGTGCAATTTACTTAATTACGCACTTATTTTATATTTATATTTTAGTCTTTAATATTTAACATTATACTTTACGCTTATTAACGGTTTATAGAATCTAAATCATCTACTTATACAATAATATGTAACCAATTGACATGTGTAACTCTGATTGTTTTAACACCAAATATATTACTTATTTACTTATGTCATATTTTTAATGACAGCGAACAGTAGTTAATGATTATATTATTATTGTTATAATTGTCGCTGTTTGCAATTTCCGTGATTTGTAGGTGGTTTTCTCTCGATCCCTGTTTGACAACGCCTAGAAATATCTTAATTATAATTTAATTTAGTTCAGTTTAGCATATCAATATATTTTAAAAAATTATTGATTTATATAAGATAACCCCTTCACCTGCAACCACGAGTGAGACTCGTGCCGTAAGCAAAATGCATCTGCGCAGTTATTTCGCGACTGGCGCACGCAATTGGACGAGACAAAGAATCTATATATCAGTATGAATTATTAAAAATTAATTTCTAAATCCTGTTTTATTTACAATGAAATAAAATATTAGGTTTTAAGATGTTCCCCATTTGTAATAGAATTAGATTATTATTCTTAGTTTTCGCTGCGTTATTCCTATAACTCCTTGCTTCACTTATTTGTATGTAACGTTAAAAGTTAATGTCGACACACAAGTTTATCAATAACAAAATTTGTGTTATTTCTAAATATTCTTTATTTTGTTATAACTTTAATTGCGTTTATAAATAATAAAATTATCATATAATTTCTTTATTTTCTTCTTGCGAGGGCGAAATTTTGTCCATGAATTGTTTTCTCGAACTTTTAGTTTTGGCTTCGCATGGCGAAAAATATTTCTCTATGAAAAATCTTACTACGACAAGATATCTATATTTATAAACAAAATAGTTATGTTCTACGTATACTGAAATAATAATTCGGAATGTTCTTCGGAGAATTGTTTATAATAATAATCATTTATTAATGTTAACAGATTACAAATCTTCACATGCGTCAAATTAATACGAACTATAACATATGATATAAATTACAAATATTAAAAATTACGAAATAATACATTTACAATTAAAAATCAAAATCATTTACTAATCTCTCGCAGAATCATATACGTTGGAATTCTTGCACAGTATACTGCACTTCAATAAGGTAGCTTTTCAATTTGGATTTAAATTTCTTTGTTGTCATTTTTTAATATGTTCTGGTTGTTTATTATATAAAACTACTTGAATTGTATTGACAGCTACCCTGGCATATTTATCCCTAAATGTCAATATATTAGATCCATATCTTGTTGAATATGAATGGAATCTGTTGACATTTATGAATTTAGTTCTGTTTTGGTGAATATGCACACATGTTTTATAAATAAACATGGCAGGTACCGTCAGCAAATTGAACTCTTTGAAATATCCCCTACATGAATCTATTTTGCCTAATGCTGCTTTTTTTGTAACATAGTTTTTTTTGATAGATTATCAATATGATCTAACCACTTTAATTAATTGTCAAGACGAATACCCAGAACTATCACTGAGTTTGTAACAGTACCTCTTATGTGTGGGGCGATCTGTAATTTCTGTGTTTTTAAATCGTTAATTTATGAGCATAAAACCATTCAGTTATCTTGTTTCTGGTATCCTCTACCATATTTTCGAGGACAGTATCATTTTGATGACTGCAAATAAATGAGGTGTCATCTGCAAACAAGATAACCTTGGCCGGAGCCATATACACTAGTAAATCATTTATATAATAAATAGAATGGGTCCTAATACAGACTCTTGAGGAATCCCATGATTTAACTTTTGTATATCAGACTTGTTATCATTTATGCAGACACATTGCTTACGATCGCTAAGGTACGATTTAAAAAAGTCTAATGCACATTAATGGATATTATATAATTGCAGTTTTTGTAACAATATATCATGATTAACGCAATCAAACGCTTTAGTTAAATCACATAGCGTAATGGATGTGTATTTATTTTCGTTAATGTTACTTAAGATCACTTTTATTATCTCATCTATAGCTGATTCAGTGCTTCGGTTGGATCTAAATCCGTATTGACAATCAGTAAAGAAGTTATTTTTACCAAAATATTTAATCAACCTATACTTAATAATAAATTTATTCATGTTATAACTAAGGTTTTATACTCGTCAGGAACATGATACATAAAGTGCTTAAATAATAAATTTACTGGATAAGTAGTTAAAAATATAATAATACAAATTATCTATTAGAATAAATCAGGCATTCTACAACTATTCGCGTTAATTTACGTGTGTATACTAATATATAATTGACCAAAATCTCCATTATTTTTCCAATTATCGGAATAATGGAAATTTGTCTATATTTTGAGCAATCTTCTTTATCCCCTTTTTTATAAATAGGGACAATTCTCGAAATCTCGCGTGTACCAATTGATTATAGTATTATTATTTTTACGTCTGTTCGATATTTTTAGCGATTCAGTTAGAATGAATATTAAATGCGTCGTAATTGAATTTACAGAAGATAATATAAAGTCATCACTAAGAAGTTGTTCTACTAAGTTAATATTGAGCTGATTTTTTGTAACAATTTGCACGTCGTGTTTAATTGATGTCTGTGTTTTAATATATTGGCCTAAATGGTCCGATATATTAGGATTTATAGTTCCGGCTTCATAATTATTCAAATTTGTTATTATGTTATCAATGCAACTTTCAGATTTTGAAGCAATTCGTGTACTATCAGTTATTACAATATTTAATCCAAAAGACCTTATCAATGTTAATAAGTTATGCTGTAAAGATGTTTTTTGTTAAAGTCAATATTAAAATCGCCAGCCAGAATTAAGTTACAATTCCTATAAATAGACCTTATAATGTGATGAAGAATATCATTGAGATTATTTAAAAATATATATGGATCTCCATTAGGAGATCTGTAGGCGCAAATCACAATTATTTTAATACAAGGAACATAAATTGCACAAAATTCGGCATCTTTTTCGTTGGAGAATCGCTCCAATGAAATAACGTCACTGGAGATATCCTTTCTTATGTAAATGCACGTGCCACCGTATTTAAATTGAGATCTACAATAATTTGCAGCCATTCCATAGTCGGGTAGAATTTGAAGGTCTATTATTTCCTTGGTACTCCAATGTTCCGAAATGCACACACTGTGGTAAAACTCTTGTTGCAGAAAACTGGATAACGTATTGAGGAAGTAAAACCTGTTGATAAATGCATCTTGAGGCCAGAATTGGGGATTGTTTACAGTGTCTATTAATTCCAATGGTATTCCTAACTTAAATGAAGTATACTCCGCACCTTCGTATTTTGGTTTCACAGGTTCTACTACAAATCCTTCTGTTGTATTTGTTCCGTTTTTTAATTAATACATGACATCATTCGTTTTGGTACATTTATCGAGTCTATGACAATAATCCCTTAATTTTCTTGTATAAAATTTTTTGTCTATCTCTAGCCATATTTATTTTAGCTTTCCTTCAGGATGTTTTTTTTGTCGTTTAACCTCTTCTGTATTATTTAGTTTATGTCTTCTTTAGCAGATTTTATCTATAATTCTTTGCATATGTCCTCATCATCCTACTTTTTCTCTATATATTTCGCAATTGATATTTAATGCAGCTCTAGAATTTAAAGCGTACACGAATAGAAAAGAGTTTACTTGCAAAATGATCTTCCACTCGTACCCTTGTTTTCTTCTTTTATCCGTCAAGACATTATTATTATTAAGATTTCTAACATTTTTCTAAATTTATTTGCCACAATAGTAGACCCAAAACAGGGAAACTTTAAAATAAAATCCTTCTTAGTTAAAGGGTCTTCCATTTTTGCTTGATATAGCTTCGGTGGCACTGGTGCCACTGAAGTTCTATTTGATGATATTGAATCATTTTATTAGCTTATATTGCAAATACCATAGTTTTAATGGGAGAACTTTATAAGTATACTTTAATTTTTGTTTCTTTAATTACCTTGTTTCCTCATATAAATAAATTGTTTATTGCATAGTAAAGGTTGTTGTTTTCTATTCTACGATTTAAATAGTTTCCCTGTCTTCCTCAAAAATAACTCCTAGATGTTGAAAGTAGTTTACTTATTAAATCTTTATACCGTCTATTTCAATAAACATTAATTAATTTCCGTATCATTTGATACCATTTGCCTAAGTTGTCGTTTAAGTTATTTTCACTTTCTGCTATTATTATATCATCTGTAAATGCTTTTAATTTTCTAGGTACTGTTATTAATGGCTTTGTTTCTTGTTATGCTTTCTTTATTATTTCGTCCATGAAAATTATAAATAGTAATATAAATTCTTGATGTTGTCATTATTGTATCTTTAAACTCTTGTAGTTTTATGCTGTAATCTTTGACATCTGTCTACGCTACCTTTAATATATTTTTGTATTTTTAACCAGTTTCTTTAATACTTTTAAAAATTCTACTTTTAAAGATTTATTGTCTGTTTCTTTATTTTCGCAATTCCTATTCCTTCTAGCATCTCCTTGTCTGCCTATTACTGTAGATAGTCGAGCCATCGTTAGCTGACTGTGACTCATTTTACAGCAATTAATATCTATCTCATTCTATCATTATCCTGAGATAACCGGAACAAAATGAGATGAAAGACGGAAGGTATGTCTGATCCCTCCAAAATAGAGCGAGGAGTTGCAGTCACCTCTCAGCGGTTCGACTATATATGTTGTCTCCTGTGATTATTGTCGCACTAAAATCACCTAATACATTACAGATCTAGTGTTAAGTTATTCCAAAATGTTTGATTTTATCCTCATGAATTAATTTAAAACCATATTAAATAGTATTAAATAATTGTAAGAAGTTCGGAAATATACAATGTAGTTTAACATTTTTGCCATGCAGCAACTGAAATTAAATAGCTATTAAATTATATGATTTAGTTATTATTTAACAAAATACCTACGTAGCAAATTCCATTAAACTCTAGAAGCAGTATAAACATGAAAACGGCAAATGGTATATCACAATATTACTTTTGCTTTTTATAGATTGATGTGAAAATATTACATTAGGTTGTTTATGGACGAAATCCTGTTAATAAAAAGAAAAGTAAACTTCGTTCCCCACAATATTAAACGTGATATCCGAAGAAAAGCGAGTTATATAGAACATTAATTATTAAACTTGATGTCGGTGATGCGATTTGTTTGAGAGGAGTTTTTCCAGTTCTTATAATATTTATCCCCGAACTTTTCTGCGATATCCGTTACGCACACCTTCGGGCGTTTTCACATTCGCCACGTGGAAATTTTCGATGTTCGCTGTGTAAATGGGCGAAATTAATAATTAATTTCGAGCCATAAAATAAGTTCTGATTAACCCGCAGCAGCGTTAAAAGCGTACTAGCGTCAACGTCAAATGGCGCAGAAAGTAAAGCGCGCACCATTGGGCCATTACGGTGTTTATTATGGTCCTGTATCGTCGGTTTAATCATTTTTTCCGTACATTAAGCCGATGAAGTGTAATGGGCGGAATTCCATCTGTGCATTCGTTTCTAATTGGACTCGCGACACCAGCTCCATCTTGCAAACTGTTATTACTGTAAGGGAAATAGATTTTTTGTTCTACAAAAAAGTCTCATATTAACGTACAAAAATTTAATATATTATCATTATAGTGATAATATTAATCATTAAAACCACACTGTATAATTCAAGAAACATGTTGAAAAAATGTTTAATACCTTTTTTATATAACAATAATGATGCTTTTGATTAATCCTGCATATAGTGTTTGTTATTATGTAACTTTCTAAATATATGACTAAAATGATGCAGCTAATATAAAATATTAAGCACAGCAGGAGTGAAACTGCGAATTGTTTTTTTAATTCGCTCACAATAAAAGGTGCAGCGTTTTGTATGAAGTGCTGCAGAGATGCATAATTTTGTGAAATACAACAGCCGTTAAATGTAATAATAAAAGGCTCACGTTTTACTATGGTAATTTTCAAAGTTGCTTTAACGTCCAATAAAAACCAGACGACTCCATCAAATAATTATAACGCGGACAATTGAAATTCCACAGGGATTCCCTTTTCATTTAGTTAAGTGTGGGATCTAAATGTGTCCGATGTCATACAACGTTTTATTTATTTTGTTACAGTTATTTGGTGGAAATACGCGTACAGGGATTAAATAAACAGAGATAATAAAATGAAGTACAATATTAATAATGCTATGAAAGATAATATCAAATAATACTTATTTTATAATTGTATATGATTTTATTATTCCATTTTTAATTTTATCTAAGAGACCTTACCTCTCTGTAAAGATCTAATTTTTATCAGTTTAAAAAACTATACGAAATTTCAGAATATTATATGATTTTGAAATAAGACACTTGGTTGGTTTCATATTGGTATATTCAGTTTCCAGACGTGTTTCGGTCAATGACGACCATTCTCAAAGGAATTACAAAATTAACTAAATTAAACACGTGTTAGGAAACTGAATATACCAATACAAAACCAAACAAGTGACTTATTTCAAAATCAGATAATATTCTATTTTCGTTTCATCAAGAGTGCAGTGAGCAAAGTATTTACCGAAATTTCAGAGAATAAGTGTTTTCTGGAATAAAATGAAAACTTCTATAAAAATAGTTTTTTTTCTCATTTCATTAGTTTTATCGTATATCAATAGAAAATGTAAAAACTTTAATTGTTTTTTTAATTTACACTAGCAAAATTCTAATATTAGTTTTTAACATTCATAAATTTGATCTCTGTCCTCAAATGTAGTTCGAGCCTGTTAGTTTTAAAACGGTAAACTAATATGTGTTGACCAATGGACACTGAAAAAAATCTCATTCACGTACCTAAATTACATTTAAAACAGGTTAAAAAGTACTTTAACGCAAAGCAATTTCAAACCACTTTGCTTCCATCAACTACGAGTTTAGTTTGTTGTTTTATTTTTGCATTTACATTGTTACCACCTGTTCCGCGCGCCTTAATTACTAATATCGGGGGGAGGGCATGATATGAGCGGTGTTTTTTTAATGTAAAAAAAGTTCCGGGAGCAATCAGTTAATTTTGAACGTGAACATAAATCATTTTAATTAAATCGCGCGCGACGTCCCCGGGAATGGTCTCCACACAGCAAATATTTGCATTGCATCCTCGACGGCTGCGGTCTCCGGGGAAAATACCCATTTAATGCGACGGCCACCTTCGCCCCGCAAAAAACAACCGAAAGCTCGAGATGCCAAAGTGAAAAACAAACTGTTTACCGCTGTTCCGCAATATACAATACTGTCGTGGGTAAACCTTAAAATAATGTAACTACATATAGTTTTGCTCGAAGGTTTCACAAATATTCTAAAATATATGTTAAAAAATTTAATAAGAGGAAAAGCAGACATATTAAAAAAAATCGGGGTATATACGCAACAACCAGAGATAGACGAAATAAAGGACATAAAAAAGCTGACGATCATAAGTCACACATTTGTATAAGTTCCTTCTGAGTATATAATATGCCGCAGTTGACCAAAACAATAATAAAATATTTTAAGATGAGCTTCAAGAAGCAAGTTTTTCTTGGAAGAAAGTGTTGTTAACGAGTGGAAGAACGCTATATTGTGAACTTCCATATGTGACTCAATTTTTTGTTGATATTAATAGATTTTATATAAAACAATTGGTTTATATTATGGAATTTTACAAAGTAACCGTCTCATCAATTCAATATAGAAACAGAAGTAGTTAACATAATCTATCTAATCAGCCAAGAAATAAACCCAGCAGAGAAAATAGCGACACACAAACAAAGCAAAATAATAATTTTTCAAAGCCAATCCAAAATTTAGATGTAGAAATTGCAAAAATATACACAAAAAATTTTAAAATTGGAAGAGGAATCGAACAAGGACAAAAGGAGCTCAATGCCTTCCCCGAGGACAATAGTTACATCAGTGGTTATGTACCTACACAGACTGACACCTACAAACCTTCAGCGCCTTAAGCAAAGCACCGGCCGACAATCTACAGAACGCACTCAGATGGTACAGTCCATCTAGGTCGACTAGCGCAAGATATTCAGCGCCGGCGCTTGCCCCATGAAGGCCAAAACCAACACCACCGCGCCGCGCCTCTGACAAAGTTCGACGATGATCATGACGGCGAAAAGTATCGGACGATGAGGAGGACGCGGAAGCAGTGAAGGTCTGCGAGGAGAGGTTGAAAGCTTATGCTGAAAAGAAGACTAAGAAACCATCTTTAAGAGCAACGTGCTGCTCGATGTGAAACCTTGAGACGACGAGGTCGATATGAATGAGATGAAGAAGACCGTCAGATGGACGGGCTCATCGAAATCAGTGCCTGTTGGTTATGGCAACAAAATGTAGATCCTGTGCGTCATCGAAGACGAGAAAGTTTCTGTTGATTTGTTGGTTGAGGAGATCGAAAACTTTGAAGATTCTGTACAATCCGTTGATATTGTCGATATCAATAAGATTAAAGATGTTTAGTTCCCTTCTTATTTTAACATAAAATAAGAGTTGCGTCGCCTAATCAGGCGAAATAGGAATAACCAATATGAAAAGAATGTAAAAATAACAACTTATGCGTTAAAAGTTAATGAATTTGGAAGAATTATAAGAAATGAAAGTTATGGAAAATCCGAAAGAAACAGTAAAAATATATTATGATTATGAAGGAAAAGAGGTAGCTATTAAAATCGATATAAATGCAATAAAAATGAAAGACGGATATGGAAAATTAATAATCCATAGCATAGATGAGATATGTCAAAATCAAAAAGATAACAAATAATAAAGAATCATCCACTTTGAATATACTTACACTAATTAGACTAGAAAAAAGATACATAAAATCTAATAAAATGAAAATTAATTGAAGTTTTGATGTAGTATTGAATGTTCAGGAGGAATAATAGAAACAATTAAAATAAGTAGATCCAATAAGTACTTAATATTTGGCTACGCATGAACAAATTTCTAGCAAGAGAAGTGTCTAAAAATTGAACAATTAGAAAAAATAAGGAGGAGTGATAATGCTATAAAAAATAGAAACAACAAACTAAAAGTGAAGATTTCAGACAAAAGAAAGAGATGAAGGAAATAACAAGGAAGAAGAAAAACTAACGCCAAAGAAATTTAAAGTATGAAACTGTTGTTCCTTCAAATAAACTCAGAAGAAAAAAATTGAATATTGATTAACAAAAAATGATTAACTTTGTTGATATCACACTTTTTATCTGTCTTTATAACTACAGTTTCGACAACCTTAGCTTGTCATTATTAACTACTTATATTTTATTTTATAGTAGAAACATGATTATACGAACAAAGTTAAGCGTTTCAAGTAAATTATTCAAAATGTATCACTAAGTTAAAGCCTACTCAATCTCGTATTAGTTATTTGTTGCATTATATTTGTCTTTTTGTAAGTGGTAGTTATAGAAATGGAGACAAATGCTTTAATAATAGCAGAAGTAAATAAAGACATGATAAGAATTATGAATTACGGATTGTAGATTTATCTGGGCAATAGTCGCTCAAAAATAAGATAAAAACTTTCGGATATACCCCATCAAGCTGGCACATACCATCAGAAAAAAAATAAACAAACAAACATTAGCAAAGATCTCAATACATAAACTACGGCCTTTTGATGATTTTTTTAAATCAAATCTTACAGAATTGATAATAATTAAACTAACGCTAATAATTGATAGAAAACAGCAACATTTAGGAAAGGGGAGATTAAATCATATATGGGGGTTGTCATAAACAATATAAAGGACCAAAAAGAACTAAGAAATTGAAGGATAAATGTAGAAAATAGGATTGGTCTACACAACGAAATCCATTTTAGTATTTATCAAGGTTTATATTTACTTTAACTAAATTGATTAGGATTCTCTTTGAACAGTTACTTTTAATGTTGTATCACTTAGAGTCATAATTTATATTTTCTAACAAAGAAGGACAAATAATACAACCCCTTAAAAGTTTTTACACATACATGTCATCAAATTAATTCCTTCAAAAAGACTAATGTTACCATATCTAAGTTTACTTTCATAAGATTATAATTTAAATTAGCAACTCTAATATTCAATTAATAAGCTAAGATTCTGAGAAGTTTATTCTAAAATTGATACCAAATTGTTGAATAATGTTCAAAAAAGTGGCTGATTTTCAAATAAAATCCTGTCGTTGTCATCCATCTCACCTCTTTTAGGAAAGTTCGTCTCTGTAACAACAACGCAAGTCCTCTCCACTCACATAAAAAACCACGATAGTAATTAAGAAATAAAACGTAATTTAATGTATATTAAAAGAGGAACAAAAATAAGGCTATAGAAAAGAGCCTATTCAAAAATAATAAGAAACAATGGAAAACCAACTCATGCAATGTATAGTAAAAATCATTGACAACGAAATCAACGAAAGCATGGGCAAATAAACCATTAAATATTTTTTTTAAATACCTATGAAAACTTCGAGAAGATATTTGCTAAAGCTGTAGGGAAGTGTATTTCGTCAAACACACCTTCTTTGACTACATATAATAGGTTGGATACAAGAACAAATTAGAGGAAGTGTAAGGTCGAAGGTTCATGACAGTTACCATCATAAACATAACTCTAAATTGCGAAAACTATTAGAACAGAATATCAAAATATATCAGTGATATACTTCAAACAAATGAAAAAAAAAACATTATAAACAAAATCATACGCACCCTATTATAGGCACAAAAGTGGATTCGGAAGATGCGTATTTAAGAAAAAGGCGAGATTTTAGTGAGCACAGTCAAGGCGGAGAGTCCCATAGAGAAATATAATGTATGACCATGCATATAAGTTTGCCATTCTTCTAACTAAAGAAACACGATTTGTAAGATAAATTGTAATATGTAGGAATAGTATAGGGGTTATATATATATATATATATATATATATATATATATATATATATATATATATATATATATTTTTAATATGTTGGATGCTTGAAGCCATAACTTTGTGATACATATTGAATCAGGAACTTTATCAAATGATAAATAAAACTTACTTTGTTAATATCACACACGGAATTTATTTTTTTTTAGTTTGTCGTAATAATATTAATTTATTTTCCAAATATTTTGTTTATAACACGGAGACTGTATTATAGTTATTGTAGCTATTAATAAAAATTTGTTAATAACGTTCTTTTTCCTATTTCTAATTTTAAATAATTTAACTACTGCCACATATTGAAATAAGTCTTAAAATTCATGTAATATATTCCAGCTTAAAAGGTCTACATTTGATTTACGTGTTTATTGTGTTTTTAATAAGAAGCCTTTTTGCTTTTGGTAAAATTAAATCGGAGATAAGACTGTTATATAAGGCATTTTATATAAATAAAAGTTGTTGGGCTGAAAGACCACCGGTCTATAGCCAATGGAAGAAGAGAAGAAGCATTAAAATTGTCATATTATCAGATGTAATACTATTTCTTAATAAAGACATTTATCTCTCTCTAAACGTTGTTATATTTTGAAATTATTTTTCCACGAGATTATGCTTCAAGAAATTCTACTTTTTATATTTAAAGTGGTTGCAATATAGCCAAATATTAGGCATGCAATTTAAATAAAAGAAATCCATTTCATTCCTCCATGAAAACTACAGTATTAAGAAAGATAAACGAAGTCTGAACACTTCTCCCGCGTCAAGTTTCTATAAATGTTACTATGCGACTTTACGTGGTTAATAGAACCAGAATATCAATATTGTAATAATAAATTTTTGTCATAAGTGGTAAATATGACGTCATATCGTCCCTAGCACACGACACCCTCAATATTGTAGTATAATGGTGTTTGGGGGAAAACTTCAATGTTAATACTAAAAAAACTATGGTGATGACTTTGACTAATCTTAGGAAGCTGAATATTAAATTATCCAACGAAACAGAAAAATAAAGTGCCCTGTTCAATCAGGTGAAATATCTAGGTTTAATACTGGATAGGAAACTTAATTGAAACGTACTTCTAGAAAAAAAAAACAATCTGTAAAGCTACATCATTAATATGGACAACAGGCTCTTTCACAGTGCATGAGGACTGAAATCTAATACATTGGATGTATATTATGGTAGTAGGACTTATTATTATATACGGCTAAATAGTATGGTGTGTAAAGACTAAACAAGCAACGGTACAAAAGAAGCTTCCAACGCTTTCGAGAATAGCATCACGATAAATATGAATACCAACTTCTTTGTAATAATGGAAGCTTTACTAGACCTAATTCCTCTGTAAGAACAAATCAGAATGGAAGGTCTAATGAGTGTAATTAGACTGGACTGATATAGTAGATTCGGGCTCTCAAAAATTCTAAAACTGATTAAACCAGAGTCTTTAAAAACACCGGACGTAATGCCGACTAAATTTGATTATTAACAGTCGCTAAGACAACTTGAATCAAATCAAAGTACTAAAACATTACTCGGTAATCTGGCCTACAGATGCTTTAAAACGGAAGCTGCCTCCAGCATAGGCATATACGGGCCTAAATTCATTGAATCAGTCTTACATGCTGAAACATTAGCCTTAGAAAGATGTGCTCATGTTTGTACTTGAAAGGGCTAGAAAGGGGTACATCTCAGACAGTGAGGCTGCCCATAATTAACTTAAAACGTACAGCTTCAATTCCCAAACTACTTGGAATCAAGTTATATAAGGACAACAAGCTCACTCTTATGTGGGTATCAGGCCATATAATGGGCAAAAACATGCCAAAGAACTTGCCATGGAAGTGAATACCTAGTAACATACTAGTAGTGGGATACTAGTACAGCCTGTAGACAAAAATCCCGAATAATATAATCTAATCTAACATTGGTTTGCAGAAGGGGTAGCATAAACCTATTAGAAATCTTTAATTTTGTAGTAGGATAAATTATTCAGATTTAAATATCTAATAAATGGCTTGAATTTATAGAAAATCTAAACACTTTGCTATTAAATTAAGTGAAATTAAGCTACAAATTATCTTTTTAGCGAGTTATTTAGAAGTAAACCAAACAAAAAATACAATACTAATATTAATATTAGACAGAAATAAATAAAATAATAACATATAGTTGAAACTAGTTGGAGAAAAATAAAAACTAGCATTTTAATCAACAATCTAATTATATATAAAATAATCTATGGAGAACATTTACAAAATTTAAAATCTTTGATTGATTGTTGAAGCCATGACTTTGTGATACATCTTGATTACGAAATAGGTTTACGAAATAATAACACTTTGCTAGTATCACGAATTTTTACACTTTTTATTGTGACTAGTTTCGTCCTATTCGGACATTATCAATTGTATTCGTTTGATAATGTCCGAATAGGACGAAACTAGTCACAATAAAAAGTGTAAAAATTCGTGATACTAGCAAAGTGTTATTATTTCTTAAACCTATTAAAATCTTTGTTTAAAATTATTAATAACCTTATTTTTCAAAGAACTTATTGAGGCAAGAAAAAGGTTAGATTTTTCGCAAATATAAATAATAAAAATTATATCAAATTCTATACTTTAGACGTAAATTGAAACTTGTTTATTATAAAATTATGTTTGACTATGTGATAAAGAGCAAAAGTATATAATATATAATTATATATTATATATAATTATAATAATCATAAAAATATTAACGTAATTAAAACTTAAAGAATTTATTTATTAGGTGGAGAATAACACTTATAGTAATATCTGTTTCCATCAAGACTGTAGACCAACAAGCATTGAATTTATTTATGTTGAATAGGTTAAAAATAACTAAAAATCTATAATAGGCAAAACAATTCGTTAGCGCAATACATTTATAATATAATCGATTATAAAGATCAATATATCTTTAGGCAATTAAGAGTCTTAGTATTCTTTATATAACAGATTTTTAATCTTTTTGATTGAAAAATATTTAAAAAATATTGAAATAATAGTATATGAGGCCGGTTACAGTGTTATTACAAATATTGCTAATCAAAAAAATGCTTATTTAATTTATTCTTCAATGTGTCTAAAATATATGTTGTAAATTAAATACTAATTAGAAAATAAAATAGTACTAAATATCTATATAAACAACATCTATAGTATTGAGAAGAATACTGCTTAATTTTGTGGATTTTGTTTATAGTATAATTTTCATCACTATGTTGAATTAACCTTATTTGCCAAAATTACTCTTATTTCATTCACGACTATTTTTTCGTATATAAAACATTACATTTGCAAGAATATTAATATTAGTTTAATATAGCATAATTTTGATTTATTTTTATTAATATTAAGTATAGAAACTTGAGTTTAAATTTTGTTATTGACTATATTGGTTCTTATGATATAACAGCTAATATTATTTAAAATTAAGATTAATGTAAATTGATTCAGTCCATGCACCTAATTGAAGTACTAAAATAAAACCTTCAATTAAGTCTACTGTTAAAATAATAAGAAAATATTTTGTTTCTTTTTAAATTAAACGTGCGTGCAAATTTATATTTCTATAAATTAAAATCATTAAAGTTCAATTAAGTACTAACATTTGTTCTCCAATAGAATTTGGATCATAGAATTAAGAAAACAATTAACTAGCATACCATTACAAATTCTCAAAGATCATTAAGAGTATTTAAATCTAAATAAATTTTGTTTAATAGCAAAAATCATTATTTCATTCTGAAGACTTGTAGGCTTGCACAGAGTTTTTCCTCGTTAGTTAGCATGATAAAAGAAAGGCGGTAGATTGATGTGATGTGGGACCGGGCTGTGGCTGCAAAACCCCAGATCCCAGAATGGGTATTACGGGGAAACAAGATTTACAAAAGATGAGACATCACGTCGGAGTTCTGACTTATGCGTTATATAAATACGAAATGTGTGCAGACTCCGCATGCTTTCTGGAAATGTTTGTTATGAAAACATCATTAATATATGAACCGTTTTCGACTTAATAAAAACATAAATAACGGCACATATTAAATATTAAATATATAGACAGTTATATAATCATTGACATAAGTTAACATTTGACAGTATTAGTGTTGTATTAAAGGTTTAATAACAAAATTGACATGTAAATTAAAAAGATATTTCGAAAATATTTGAAATATGTACTTTGTAAACTGCACTAAAATTATGAATTATTTAATTAATCCAAATTTTAGTACACTGTAGGTTTAAAAATATATATTTCAATTATTTTATGAATAAATGTCTTATTTTGTCAAATAATATTGGATTAACATTTAATTGTCATTATCCGTTTATTTTAAGAAATAGATGTTTGAATATATACCATAACTAGTGTAGGAAGATGTATAACAAATAAAATAGATGGCACTATTGTCTAATTTGCACTTAATTTTCCTAGTTGTGTGAAATAATATAGGGAACTGTCAACATCGACAATTATAACAATATTTAAATAAAGTAATACTCACTTTATTAACATCTCACTATTAATATAATAAAATGTCAAGATGACATAAATCACATATTTGTGTAAAATCCTTTTGAGGATATAATATGCCGCATTTGGCCAAAACAAAAAGAAAATATTCTGAGATGAGCTTCAAGAAAGAAGACTCTCATGGAAGAAAGTGTTGGTACGAGTGGAAGAACGCTATATTGTGAACTCTGCCCTTTCCATATGTGATTGAAATTTTTGTTGATATTAATGGATTTTATATACAATTTTGGAATATTATGTAAGCATATTGGAATAAATAAATAATACTAATACTAATACTAATCAATTAATTATAACAATAATAGATCTAATATTGGCAATTTACAGAATTAAAATAATATATTGTATTACAAATATAAATTTTAAATCCAATGCAAGTATTCAGATAATTTCTTTTTATACTAGTATATCAATGAATAATTAAAGACAATATTTTATATGGCCATAATTATAAAATAATTACTATAAATATTTACTTAACAATATTAATGATATAAGATGTTTGTTTTAAAAATTGAACCTGAAAAGACTCTGCGCATATATATGAGTGTGTGTCTATTTCGGTGCAAGTTCAGAAATATTTAATAAGACTGCAGCGGGGAAAAGTTTCATCCTGTGAGTCCTTGTAACGGCAGATGGTATCAAAGTTTGCAACTTTGGCTCAGTTAAAGGGAGAGAAAGGGAGAGAGAGATAGAGAGATGGGAAAAGAGCTAAAATGCCCCCGTTCGCCAGACAATTATATGCATATCGTTTCCTCCTCATCCTCATCCTCGTCTTCCCATCGGTCCTGAAATATTTGCGCGCCCCCGTCGGCCGCGGATTCCGAGAGCAAATAACCCTTTTAATGAAAGCTCCTTCGACCATTGACGAAATAATAACGGAAAAGTTAACCCTTGCGAACGGAGGAAGGGGTGGAAACTTTCACGTTTAACCAAAGTGCATTTTAATTCCTCTTTCCACCCTTCTTCCTGTAAAATCTGGCGTTTGTGCCGCAGTTTCGTTCATTACAATTCCGCGCTCATCAGTATGATGAATTGTTCAAAATATTGTATTTAGAGTTATTTTAGAACGTGACTTTATTACAAATTGGCTACGCCTTTTTGTGAACACATAACACACAATGCAATGCAGGAAATCATTATCAATATATAAGTTATTATATATTTATTTTTACGTAGATATTAAAAATAATTTGCAGATTTAATTATTTAAAAATATCAGACAAAATATATATACAATTAATTCCCATAGCCTATTATTTCACTTTACTTCCATGTTTTCATTCACACTTTCTATTATTTTGGGTGCTCTTAGAGCTTAAGTCTTTTTATTACCTCTTACACTTCTTTAATGTCTTCTCTTATTGTTTGTCTTTTTTTGTCATTTGGCTTCCATCCTCGATTTGGTAGTTATTGGAAGTATATGTTTTATTCCATCTTTCTATTGTTCTTTTCCTTATCATTAGTAGTCTAATTGTTTCATTATTTACTCTTATACGCTTACCTTTTACTTTTTTATCAGTTTATTAATACTGTTTCAATTTTTATATATTTGTTTATTTATTTTTCACTTTACAATATCCTGTTTATATTAGATATATAAATTTTTTTAATTATACCTTAATAACTACAAAAAATTACGTCACAGGACTTGCGGGCGGAGTTCTTCCACTCTTCACTTCTTCTGCCTCAGATGATGGATTTTTACAAGAATGTTTTTTCACTAATCCAGCATACACATTATTAGTATTAGAAATATTAATATCTTGGTGAAATGTTCGTAATTCCTTAATAGAAATAAAATAAACGTTTTCTAAAAATGTCATTGACTTAGATTAGCGTTTACTGGGTACTCATATATTTGTAACGGCCAATATGGTATTTGTTAGCCAGAAAGTTATACTTTAGTATGTCCAGAAGGTTTTTAACATTATAATATCATTCAAAGAATATGGCAGATCGTACAAATTTAATCATTTGTAGAATTTACAGAATTTCTGCAATTGGTAGTTTATTTTACAGACAAAAATAGAAAATAAATAAGTTTTATAAACATGCAACTACTGCCGTAATTATATTTATGTCATCCCTCTATGTAAAGCATTTTATGTAAAAGTAGAGAGTGTCCGGAATTTTGAATTTGCCACCATTATTCCAGTAAAGTACTAGCAGTAATATTAAAAAGTTTAAAGTTAGTAAAAATAAGACTTTCAAAAATTGGCGGCCATCATTAGAAAATTCCGTACAAAATATTGATTTAACTTTGTAAATTGTAAAAGAAAATAATTGAAAAATAAAGGTACACTGGATCAATAGGTGATATACACAATAATCATCCAGAGGCGAATCTTTTCTTCTTTATTGTCTTTGCTTCTCCTGCTTACAAAGTTATAAAAATATATTATTATTATTTTTATATTATTATACTATTGACAGATGATAAATTATAGGCAATATATAATAGATGTCAAATGACATGTGGCAGATGATAGATGATTTTCCACGAATTCGAAGATATAATCTTTAGAAAAGAGAAGAAAAATAAAAAATATAGAAAGAAATTCATTCATTTTTTAGTTTTATTTTACTCCATCTTTAGTTGAAAGAAGAAGTTGAAGATTCGAAGGTCTAATCTGTAAAAAAGTAAAAGCGAAGATAAATTTTCAAAGTGGAATTCATTTGTTTTCAATTGATAACTCTTCATCTTTGACTTTCTGAAAATTTAAATTGTTAAAGTGAAAAACACTTAAATTTTCAAAACAGTTTTTATTGCTTTAACTGCGCAAGAATTATTTCGCCACACTGTGGCATCTTCTTCTTCAAACGAAGAAATGAAGAAGAAATAATTTTTGCGCAGTTAAAGCATTAAAAAGTGTTTTGAAATTTTAATTTTAATCAATCAATATATTGAAATTTAAAGATCAAAGATCTTTTGGAAATTAGATACCTAATGACAGATAACAAGTTAAAGGTGACAAGCAAAAAAACAGAAGTAATGAAATTTACACAAATAGAAAATTATTTGAATTTAAATCGATTTTTCTTCACCTCTGTTTAATTAATATATTGAAATTTAAAGATCAAAGATCTTTTGGAAACTAGATACCTAATGACAGATAACAAGTTAAAGGTGACAAGCAAAAAAACAGAAGTGATGAAATTTACACAAATAGAAAATTATTTGAATTTAAATCGATTTTTCTTCACCTTTGTTTTTTTAGATTTTAAACTGTTGACAAGCAACAAAGCTGGTAGAATGACAGATAGAAGGTGACATATGACAATTGACAGGTGACACATGGCAGATGACAGTCGACAGGTGGCAAGTGACAGATGACATATGGCAGGTAAAAGATGATAGTTGACAGATGGTAGAATGACAGATAGAAGGTAACAGGTGACACATAGCAGATGACAGTTGACAGATGGCAGGTGACAGTTGACAGATAGTAGACAGATGGCAGGTGACAGGTGGCAGATGATAGATTATAGGCGATAGGTGATAGATGACAGGTGGCCAATTTATTTAAAGATAATCGTTAGAAAAGTGAGGGAAATTAAAAATTATAAGAAAACATTCATTCGTTTTTAATTTTATTTTACTCCATCTAGTTTTCTGATAGATTTAAAAATGTATTATATATAATTCAGTAAGAAAGATTATTCTTCACTGGTGACGTTCTTAAAATTTATAGATGACGCTCTATTGAAAACCGATGACAAGTTAAATACGACAAAAAAACAGAGGTGAAGAAATTTACACAGAAAGCAAATTATTTCAATTTAAGTCGATTTTTCTCCACCTCCGTTTTCAACAGATGCTAATTGACAGTTGACAGATGACAGATGGCTAATGACGTGTGGCAGATGATGGATTATAGGCGCAGATGATAGATACCAAGTTAAAGATGAGATAAAAT
Organism: Ontholestes murinus; assembly: GCA_963969525.1. Taxonomy (NCBI): domain Eukaryota; kingdom Metazoa; phylum Arthropoda; class Insecta; order Coleoptera; family Staphylinidae; genus Ontholestes; species Ontholestes murinus. The sequence goes on along the minus strand of OZ018395.1, from coordinate 30,863,625 downwards.
GAGAGGTGAAGAAATTAACATAGAAAGAAAATTGTTATTTGAATGTAAGTCGATTTTTCTTCACCTCTATTTTTAGTAGATGTCAATTGACAATTGACATATGATAGATGGTATACATGAGATGATTATAGGCGTTATATGTCCGAAGACAAGATAAAGATGACGGAAAACCAGAGGAATAAGGAAATATCCACAAAAAGAAAATTATTTGAATTTAATTTGATTTTACTTCACCTCAGCCGTTTTTAGATTTAAGAATGTTGACAGATGTTAGATGGCAAGTAAATGATGACAAAAGAAGCAGATGTGAAGAAATATCCACAGGAAAAAAAATACATTTAAATTTAAGTTGTTTTTTTCTCATCTCTGTTTATTTCTAGATTTAAGACTGTTGACAAGCGACATATGGTCGATGAAAGATAGCAGGTGACAGATAACAGATGAAAAATGACAGGTGACAGATGACAGCTGACTCATAATAGATTACAGACTTAAACATTCTAAAATTATTGGAAACCTATTGGATCCTTAAAGAATTTTTTGACACCTGACAGATGATAGATTAAAGGCAATAGATAGTAAATATCAGATAGGAGATAGATGATAGATGGTTTTCGACAGATGTGAAGATATAAGATAAATACAATAAGAAATTCATTCGTATTTAATTTTATTTACCTGCATCCATAATTTTCCGATATATTTGAAAAATATATAATCTTTAAGAAACTGAAAGCGAATAGAAATCTTTAGAAAGGAATTCATTTGCTTTTATTTGTTTGATTATTTTTCATCTTGACTCTGAAAATTTAATGATACGATTTTCTAAAAACTAGATGCCCGGTGACAGATGACAAAAGAAAAACAGAGGTGAAGAAATTTATATAGATAGACAACTATTTGAATTTAATTCAATTGTTTTAACCTCTGTTTCTAAAATGACGAATTCCTTAATGATTTATTTTTGTTTTGTAAATACCTTTTTTTATGTATTTTTTGTTTTATGAATATTTCTTTACTACCTCCAATAAAGTTATTATTATTATCATTATTAACACATGTCAGTTGACAGGTGACAGTTGACAATTTAAAGATGACAGAAAATCAGAGGTAAAAGCATACCCACAGAAAGAAAATAATTTCAATTTAGGTCGATTTCTTTCGCCAAAGTTTTTATTTTAGATTTAAGACTGTTGCCAAGCGACATGTGGTAGAATGACAGATGATATTTGACAGATAACAGGTGATAGATAACAATTAACAGATGGTGGCAGAAAATAGATTATTCTTTATTAGCTTCGTTATTCCTGCTAACATGTTTAAGTAAATATATATATACATAAAACAATACAGGAATCACAGGCGATAGATGACAGATGATAGATAATTTTCCGCAGATTTGAAAATATAATCAACAAAAGCCAAGGAAAATTAAAAAATATACAGTTCTTACTATTAAATTAATCTTCACGATCTTCAGGTAACTCACTAGAATCGAACTAAATTCATAGATTATTGATTATTCTCTGTGAGTTTCTGAAAATTTAAAGATGATCTAGATGCCAGATGACAGATAACAAGTTCTAAATTCATAGATTATTGATTATTCTCTGTGACGTACTAAAAATTTAAAGATTATCTATTGACCACTAGATGCCAGATGACAGATAATAAGTTAAAGATGACAAAAAAACAGAGTTGACGACAAATTTGCAGGAAGTACATAATTTGAATATAATTCGATTTTTCTTCATCTCTGTCTTTCTTAGATGTAATATTATTGACAAGTGACGTACGACAGATGATCGGTGATAGTTAGCAGATAACAGATAATAGATTACAGATGATAGATAACAGATGGCGAATGACAGTTGAAAGATGACAAATGGAATGACAGTTGACAAATTGCAAATGACAGTTGACAGATGCCAAATGACATATGCACGTGACAGATGACAGCTGACAGATATTAGATTACAGACTTGAAAATTCTAAAATCTAACAAGAAAAATTGTTGGAAACTCTATTGTAAGGATCCAATAGAGTTTCCAACAATTTTTCTCGTGAGATTTTAGACTTTTCAAGTCTGTAATTCTCTTTGGAAAAAAGACGGAAAACATAGGGAAAATCCGATAAGAATAAATACAGAGAAATCTTTTGTAGATAATAAAAAGCAAGAAATTGTTAAGAAAAATTCTTGTATGATAAAATTTTAAAACCCTTGAAAAAAAAATTGGGGGCGGAAATACTTAATAAAATATAAATTTAGAAGTTATAGAAATAGCTAGACAGTTGAAAGATGACAGATGGAATAACAGTTGACAAATGGCAAATGATAGTTGACAGATGGCAAATAACATATGACAGATGGCAAACAACATATGACAGGTGACAGATGACAGTTGGCAGGTGACAGAAGACAAGAGTCAGATGACAGTTGGCAACTGACAGATGGTAGATTGATGATAGTGTTTTTTTATGAAATCAGGAAAATCAATTCGGCATCGTGGACAACAAATGCAACTTTCAAGAAGTTCTCTATACTCACTGAAGATCTTTAACTCCATGCTTACAAAGTTCAAATGACACACAAACTAAAACCTTATGAACATAAGTAATTAATAAAGTTTGTTAAAAGGATATTTGAAGATCAACAACTTAATGCCGAGTTTCGTATCACCGGACCATATATTTTCAAAAATGAAGCTGGTACATCAGCTGATTTTACTAGGGTCCAATAAGATGATAATGCTATGATAACACATATTTTTGCGCAAATTGGAATATTTTAATATAGGCTACATATAGTTTCAATAATATGGTATCGCGGCTTGTGGTACCATCTTATGGTCGTGAAATAATTCATTAACTGCACGAGACATTTTCTAACCGTGTATTCTCGTGTTTCAGTGGTTTGAATAGGCTCCCTAGGTTATGTGATTTAGCACCATGGTATCATGTTAAGTGAACGGTCAATACCAATAAACTTGCAGGCCCGTGTGCATCTAAGAAGAACATTCAACTCTGCATTACTGATATACAGTCTCACTTATGCAAAATCGTCATGAAAATTTTTGACAAAAAGTGCGTATATACCGGCAAAGTCGTGAAATGATGTGCCCTATGTGTAATTCTATACTTAACCTCATTCTGGGTTCTTTACGATTCAATATGAAAAATTACAGAAAAAAAGACTGTGTTTTAAATCTTAAGTTTGGGATACCTTTTACATAATATAATAATTATTATCGATATATGCCTTTAACATATCGGTGTGAGTCTTTCTCTATTCCTTACAATTCTATTTTATGTATTTATTTTGTTAAATTTACTTCTATTCCTAGTTAATTCTCTTGCTTGTTTTATTGTCTTACCTCTGTCATTTATTATTTTCTCTATTATGTTGTTTCACTCTTGTCTTGATCTTGCCTTTCCTCACCTTCCTTCTGTTCTTGCATATCTGTTTTCACCATCTTTATTAAGTGTTCCCACCAGCTAAGATGTTTCTTTTTAATAAACTTATCTATTGCTTCTATTTCTAATTATTCCCGTATATTTGTTAACATATAGAACATATTCTATCTATTCGCGTTACTTTCTTCATTTTTCTCAGATCTTTCATTTCTATTGCATGTAGTCTACTGGTGTCTCTCTTTTCGTTAGATTCCACTTTTCACTTCTGTATGTCATAATTAGTCTGTATATTATTATATAAATATTGATTTTTGTATGTAGTAACTGAGACTCTCTGGTTGAGAATTAGGACAGTTTTAAATGTCGAAATACTGCGACGTGTCATCTGTCTGATGAAGTCACTGAGTGGCGAAACAATTGTCTCAGTGTTTTGACATTAAAAGCAGTGTTAACTCTCAAGCAGAGCGTTTCATTTACTATATATAAAATGGAATTTCACCAAGTAGCCAGATCAACACACAATAATTTAATCTACTTAGTATCAGAGATTTATATAAACTAATTAACGTTTCTACATTTTGAAAGTGAAATAAATCCCAAAAGTGTTAAGCAATCCTTTATTAACATATCAACATCTAAACATCATGATAGTTTTTGATCAAAAATTAAACAAAGATATTTGATGTTTTCAGACCTTCTGATGGAATGACCACGAATATTATAATTATATACCGTATGATTTAATTTGAAATCACACAACACTTTTGAATATTCAGTTCAATTCCATTATCACAGCATCAATTATTAAAACGACGAAATTTTCTTGTATTATATCACAGTCATTTGTAGATCTATAAAGCCTTAAGTCATCAGCATACATTAAGAAATTACAATTTAAAATATCACGTATTCATAAAAACAATGAATCTTGGGGTACATCACTTGTATAAAGTTCTGATACACACTTGATAGAAAAGTATAATAGAAACTTTTGAATTAAAACACTTGTTATTTTCCATATTAATATATTCAGCTTCCTGACACGTGTTTCGATTAATTACAACTATTATCAAAGGATGATACAGTGAATACTAATTTTAAGTGAAGCGGTCCATTAAATATATACTGAAGATGGATTAGATGCCGGCGATTAAGATGTTGTCATTCGTTAATAACTCATTATGATTTTTAAGCAGGTACTTTCTTTCCTTAATGGCTTTTTTAATGTATAATCCCTCCATCAACTTAAGTCGATCTCCTGTTTCCGAAAAGCGGATCGGTTTAACCAGATATGATTGGAGCACTTCTTCACTTTCAATAGAGTTTTCCTGTATATTGTAGCTAGTTTCGCATCACTTGCGTTTCGTATAAAGTTCACACTTTCTCTGCTACACACTTGATGGAAAAGTATAATAGAAACATTTTAATTAAAACACTTGTTATTTTCCATATTAATATATTAAGTTTCCTGACACGTGTTTCGGTTAATGATTTTCCAAGGATGATACTGTGAATACTAATTTTAAGTGAAACGGTCCATTACCACTTGTAGCTTCATATTCCTTGGAGACATGATTTATTTTCATATTCGACATATTGACGACGATCTCTTAAGTACAAATTAATCACATATATCAGATTTTCATTAATATCGTATTTTCTAAGTTCTTCGATGATTACGTTATGGTCGAAAGCTTTGGTAAATCCGTATAAATTACGTCAGTTTGAAATAGTTGTTCCATGTTTGAAAAGAGTTCTTGAGATTTGTTAGAGTTGATTTCTTCTTCATAAATCCATGTTACCTGTCGCTGATTTTAGCGCAAGTTTTACTATAAATAACAATGTAGTAATACTTTTAAAAAATTTGCTGCAAATACAAAATAGTGAAATTAGTCTATAGTTAAAGCGTCAGATTTATCACCTTTTTTACGAATCGATGTAATTTTTGCGTTTTTCGAGATAGTACTTGTACTTAAAATAAGAAACAGAAATTATAAAGTTTCCCATTTTCGTTTGAAATGGCTGTATATTTCTAATATCAGATATGGTATGATGTGGTAATGAATCACAAAACAGAGTTGCCAATGCTTCCAAAATTTTTACTAGCGGATGTGTACTTTCGTCGAGATATGTTTCTAAATTATCAGATACATACACTAAATTCAGAAGTCTTCCAAGTGAATTTGTGATCTGCAATGAAAATCGATAAAATGTAACAATGGACTTATACTAAAAAGTTCATTTTTATAGTTATCAAAATATTCTTTACAATATAGGAGATTAAAATCACCACATAATATAATGTGATCAAATAATATTTGATAATCATCAACAGCAGTAGCTGGTGGAATATACAAAGAAAACATTTGGAAATATAACTTGCCTTTATATATTTTACATCTTGTACTTAATGGTTGTAGATGTGGATATATAAATTGGCTGACTTTCTAAATTCGATTTCGCTGCTACTACAACACCTCGTCCTCTACGGTTATTATGATCGTTTCTGTATACATGGTAATTATTTTTATTACTAATCTCTCTAATGAGAAAGCTATAATACTGTTTAGCGCCTCCATCATATTATATAACTGATTAATTTTTGACTTTAAACCTCGAAAGTTTTGGTAATAAAAGCTGACTGTATGATTAACTTGCTGGAAGCAATTTAGTTTTCTAGCATCGATGGAGTCTTTTCAGTAATTATAGATACATTATTTTTATACTTCATGGTTGAATTTAATTCCCTTAGATAAATTTGAAAATTTAGCTCTTAATTTTAATTTTAATGTTGTTGGTTTGATTAGAATTTTTAAGATTATTATTATTATTATATTTTTAATATAACCTTAACCGGTTTATTGCTGACGATTTTTTTTCTTAATGCCGATAAATATTCATTACATAAATGGAATATGAGAAAACAAGCTCAATAGAAACATATTCTTTTATATAATTTAATTAATCGAATTAAAAACAGCAATATAATTTTTTGTAATGATTATATCGTCCTAGTGATCATTTTGATTAGGATTTGGCTAGAAAAGACCTATGGTCCCGAAATTAGATAATTTTTAAATTAATTTTTATTTGTTAATTAATACAACTCACCTGAAATTCGTATATACGAGGCTAGGATAGTGAATAAGCACGAAATGAATGAGGAATAGCAGATATTTAATTGATGCACAGAAGAAGATTAGAGAGAAGAAAACGTACTTCAGTCAATAGGAATCGTAAGCGATTGATGATGAAGTCATCAAAAGGTTAGTAAAGAAGAAAAGAATGGGTATATAAGAAGTCAATCTATCGCAAAAAGTAGAGGTAAGGGGGAACAAATGGTGGCAGAACGAAAACGATAAATTGATAAACTAGAGAGTGGGATAAATTACATTATTAAAGTTAGGTTAGAGAAAATTAAAGTTAGATTGAGAAATTATATTATAATGCGGCAGAAAAATGAAATTGACAAGCCTGTACAATGTTTGATGAAGAATGTGAAAAGTAGGTGGCGAAAGTTTGGTGAAATAGGAGTATGCGAAAATAGAAGAAAATACAAATATTAGAAAAAAGGAAAGAATTGGAAAAAAGGAAATTAAAAAATCAGATAGAGGTATCGTAAGAAGAATGGATAAGGAAGTTAAGAAGAAGCAACGGACCGGCGTGTAGGATAGGAGATGGAAATTTAAGGGCAATAAAGCAGGGAGTAGAAAACCATTTGCAGAAATGGATGAATTAAAGGCTATGAGGCGAAGAAAGTATAAAAGAAAACCTGAAAAGAAAATACCGGGTGTTTCTAAATTACTATCGGGGTTTTAATCTTTTGTATTACTTATTACTCCATAAATATTACAAGCGTTACAACCTTGATATTCATTTAGGTACACTCGGTACATAACCAAATCGAATGTAAAAAGAAAAAATACATTTAGATATTTAGTTGAAGTAGAAGTGGAAGATGAGTTAAGAAACTATAAAGGAAGGGTACTATAATTTGGAAGATTTTTACACCTCGGTACATTGGATTTATTTTTAATCAATTTATCAGATACGTATAAGTACCTGGGTCATTTATTTAATTTATTTATTTAATACACGAAAAACTCCTTACTTAACAGATTAATATATTAAAACTGAATATAATATATCAGTCTTTGCACATGGGAGGAACACAATCACAGATAAAACAAATTAAAAGAGGGGTGCCACAGGGATCAATTTTAGGGCCCACTATTTTCATAATTTTCATAAACGATCTTCCATCACATTTAGAAAAGTCAACCACAGTTCTCTTTGTCGACGATTATACGGTAGTAGATATAGGCCGCAATTTAGATGAAATAAAAAGTAACAATAAACTTAGCTTAGAAGCAATCTCTAAATGGTGCTCAGAAAACAGTCTATTCCTAAATGAAAACAAAACTAAAAGCATAACATTTAATGTTAGAAGTACAAACGAGTCTTCGGCAGTTCCCTTTCTTGAAGTCAGTATTGATGCATCCTTGACATGGGACCTTCAAGACAACGAATTAGCCAAGCGCTTATCAAGACTTACTTTTGTGATGAAAAGGTTATCGCAAGAAACTTCTCTGGTCAGTTTCAAAACCGCATATTACGAATTATTTAAATCGCGCATGAACTATGGCTTATTTATTTAGGGACACTCAACCTGTAGGCACCGCATCTTTGCATTACAACGCAAAGCTGTAAGAATAATGGCAAATGCAAAATATCGATCTATTTTTATCAAATTGGGCATACTCACGCTCCCATCATTGTATATCAAGGTTTGCTTGGTGTATATCAAAGAGCATCTAGAAAAGTACAATACATATGAACATCATGATCATTCAACTAGATTTAAGCAAAATATAAATCTTGATCAAATGAGGTTAAAGCGTTCGCGAACAGGATCAAGGTATTATTGTGTAAAGTTGTATAACAAGCTTAGTCTTGCTACTAGGGACCTGCCACTTAAACTATTTAAGAAAAAAATACATACATACCTTCTGGAATAAGCGTTCTACTCTTTTGAGGACTTTATTAACAGTGATATTAGTCTGTAAATTTGTAAGTTTTTATTTGTTTCCCTTTTAAATTTTATATGTTAGTTTTGTCTTATAAAGGTTAACGCTGATATTCTTAACATGTTACTTTTAAGACATTTTAATAAATTACACTTTGTCTTAGTTTTCATCGATCTCTTAAGGGTCGTTGCAATATGTTCTGGGTCTACGATAAAATAACTGTTTTGCTATGTTGATAATTTGCAGTCGTTTACATTTTCTGCACGTCATTTATACCCCAAGTAGTTTGAAATTATTGTTCTCATAATTTATGTTTAGTCGTTAGTGTATTATATATTCTAAGTACTAATTATCTGGCAACTGTAATATCAATGCATAAATAAACTATTCTATTCTATTCTATTCTATTCTATTCTATTCTAAATTGAAAATTGATTAAAAGCTGAGGGCAAAGTGCCCATTTATGATTTTGTGAACAGTACACAAGTCTTGTATGATTCAACGATTCAAAAAGCTGCTAATATTGAGGTGACAGGTACAAAGAAAGAAAGCTATATGCGACAATTCTTAAAAATTTGTTTTGAACCCAAAGCATTTACTAAGTATTGTTGGTAGGAACTTCATATTACTGATACGTACTCAATAATTGAGCGCACTAGGGAAAAATATAACAATTTTAAGGAGAATATGGAGACATCTTTATCAATACGCCATACAAAGCCCAATAGTTTTATTTTTACAATTTGATTAATATGAGCGGCGAAGGAGAGATGTTTAGAGAAGATTAGACTACGCATTTCATCGAAGTGGTCTAATATTATGTTATTAATTTTGTATTAGAAGTATATTTTTGGTGTACTGCAGGCAAATGATATTATTTTACATTTACTAGTATTTAAAAACATATTGAATTGACGAGGCGGATACATGATGAAACTCCATAACAAATTGAAATAAAACAACACAGTTGGGAGGGTTTCACATTTATTGTTGAACACTGCAACATGTTTCGCCACACAGTGGCTTCATCAGGCAGATGAATAAAAATTCATCATTTTTATTCATCTGCCTGATGAAGCCACTGTGTGGCGAAACATGTTGCAGTGTTCAACAAAAAATGTGAAACCCTCCCAACTGTGTTGTTTTATTTCAATTTAAAAACAATTGGCTCATAAGACACCAATCCGCCAATTTATTCAAGCAGCTTTGTTATATTGCAGAATTATTTGGAGAGTAGATTTTTGTAGATATTTTTATATCATCGGAGAAAAATATAAATTCACAACCTTCTTGATACGCGATTATGTCGTTGGTGATTAAATTAAATAGGATTGTTTCAATATGTGACCCTTGAGGGACACCGGAAAGAACATCTATTAGTCTAGATTTGTCAAGAGCTTTTTTGATAAAAAAAATTACGAATCCAACCAACTACTTGATTACTAAGTCCTATTAATGATAGCTTATGAAGCAAAATATTATTATTGACACTATCAAATACGTTGGAGAAGTCAGTGTAGACTGAGTCTACTTGAACTACCTTCTCCAAGGCATCGGATATATAATTCTGTTAAAGTAACAAATTTATTACAGTTGATCTACTAGACACAAAACCATGCTAATCTATAATTTTGACATTTTTAGCCGGTCATGATAATTGTTTTAACAATATTTCTTCAAATATAATTGAGTACAAATTCCCCTGTAATTCCCGACGTCGTACTGCTTACATTATTGTGTATTGGTATTAAGTAACTTGTTTTCCAAACATTTGGAAAACATTGTTGTCTGATTGATCTCTCAAATAATACAGCAAGGTGTTGTGACAAAGTGCAAATGCATTGTTTTAAGAAACTATTTGGGGCCACAGGTAGAAGAATATTTTAATTCGTCAATGGCATTGTACACTGACAAAGAGTTAATATTAAATGAGAATTTGAATTAAAAACCTTAAACTTACAAATGATATTAAGATCTTGACACTTATTATCAGTATAAACATTTTGAAAAAAACGAGAACAAATTCACTCTACTATGTAGGACATATTGAATGGGTAAGAAAAATTGGGGAAAATTGATAATTAAAAATAATTTCTATTCTATTTCTATGAAAATTGTAAAATGTGTGTGTGGTGAAATAGTATTAAGTAAAAACGTTTTTATGATTATCGAAAAATTATTATTGCTTAGACTCGGTACAATTATTAGGCACACTGTGGCTTCTTTGGGCAAAAAAAAATAAGGAGAAAGCCACAGTGTAGCGAAATAATTGTTTACATTATCATTTAAAAAATAACGATGAATTTTCAATAAATAACAGCCTTATTAATTAATATAAATGGTGAAAGTATGTAGAAGAAATGTGTGTGGGCACATGTTCCTTCTGAAGCACAGGCTAATCGACTTTTGTATACATAATATGGGAATAAAGCACTAGAGTTGGTAGATTTGATATAAAAATGTGTGGAATTGAGAACAAATAGATTATAAGGGTGTATAAACGTATGTTAGGAATATTGTGAAACAAAATGTATGATGAATTGGGAATTTTCAAGAATTTAATAAATTTGATGAATATGGTGGCTTCTTGTATTAAGGAAGGGAAAATCAAAAAGTGCGAACATTTATTGCAAAGATATAATAAGATATGGTTCAGAAGAAATAAAAGAGTAAATCAATTGTTAGAAAGAGATATGATAGATATAAATAATATTAAAGTAAAACCAGTTTTTTTTCTATAAATTCCCAAAATTTTAATTCTAAACAGTGTAATTAAATAAGTTTTTTAGTTAATTTAATTACAAACGTACAACAATTATTGATTAGAATATCTACAAATGGCAAACCCCAAACCATCAGTTAATTAGTGGTGCATTAAATAAGAGAAAACAGACTCAGTCATTTTAAAAATATTTTATTTATGATTATTATTATGGTATAATTAATAATATTTTAACTTCTAAACAATCTTTTGTTTTTATGTGAAGAACATTTAATTTAAGAGGCCAAGTCATTTAAAAAATATTTAATGGCACATAGTTATTAATATGTTTCAATAATATTATATAATAATAATAATCATCAAAACAATCCTAAAGTCAATATTGCAAGAATTGCAAAATACTAAATGTAGAAATATAATTTTCTGGAATCATTACTGCACGTGATCATACAACAATTATTCAGAAACAGTTTATAGTTAATTAGTTTTTGTTATTAAAGCTCCGCCTGACTCTGAATTACATAACAAATAGCTGAAACTATATGATTTCAATCACATAAATTTATTTTGTTATCACTTTTTCAACTCGCCACAGAAGTTTTATGTAACCTTAATCGCCAGACATGCGTTTTGCTGTATCTCAGCTCGTCAATGAAGCTTTGCTACAACTACTTGTGTTCAACAAAGTTAGTCCCGCATGAGAGTGAATCCATTTTAATAAAATCGAATTATCACCAATGGATTTATTTTTAACTCCAATAAAAATGTAACTTGTATACTAAACTGCAGTCACGAGAATAAATATTTTTATGTGATCCTTAAAAGGTAACAGTTTTATTAAAGTTAGTAAACGATGTATCACGAAGTAAAAGCCTCTACAATGAAAGATTTAGTTTTAGTTTATATAACTTTATTATAGAAATAAAAAAAACTTGCGCATCTTTAACTACCTTAGAATATTAAATATTATTATAATTTTATAATATTTACGCTGTTTTAGATAAGATACGCATCCAAGCTTATTTAAGTCAGGTTTAGTTTTATTGCAAACACACCACGTCTTTGAATTTAACCGGTTACTACGGGTATTAAATACGATGGGGTTCTCTGCACTAACAGGACTTGGACTTGATTCCATATGCAACATAAATTCGAATGATTTACGGCACAATTACCGCCCGGTTGTTGCCGAGAAATAACGCCGAAGAATATTTTATCAGGTCGCCGAGGGAGGAACGCCGAAAATATTAAATATTTCAGGCGGCGACTTAATTATAGGCATTTCATTAAAACTTAAGGCGCCCGACAATTTGCATACATTACGCGAAAATTATCGCGCCCTTCCCCGTCTTCGCACCCCCTAACCTGCGACTTCAAAACACGCCGTGAAAAATGATTAAGGAGGTTTAGTCTTGTAATTAACAAATTGTTATTACCTGTTGTAGCACAAATTTTGGTGTTTACACAAGCACACTGTACAATAATTTAATAAACCTAATTAATTAATTATTAAATTTGATGTTTAATCCAACAAAAAATAATAGTTTTAAAAAATAACAAAATACTCTTACTTTTTCACAGCAAATCACAGTATATAAATAAATGTAAATTAAATATTGATTTACAGGTGCAGTATTAATAAAAATAAACTGCGGTGTAGAAACGCTCAAAGTAATTAATTCTAATTATAACTATTATTTAATTAGTTTTTAACGATCTATTTATACTAGTTTTCTAGTTAAACATGTACAAATAAATTTTAATCATTATAAAAATTAATTACTAGTAGTTAAAAATACAATTTTCTTACCGTTTTTATTATACACTATATGTACATTTCAAACACAAAGTGTTCATTATCAATATTTAACAGACATATAATAATAAATACAAAAGTCAAAAATGTTGGGCGACTTAATTATTATGTTTAATTAAATAAAATAATTTAAAAATTTGGGGTGGGTTTAAAAGAAAAGGATATTTTTAGCTTCTAATAATTATTACTCTACTCTTCACGTACTCAATTATTCAAACAGAAATTATAAAAATTGTCAATTTCAATTTCATCAGTAAGAATTTTAATGATAGGTCTATTTTAAAGAAAACGTTAGCTAAGAAGGTTACTGTAATTACATTTTAATTAAGTAAAGTCTTTTATTACTACTTATTAATTCATTATCAAACTTGGAGAAAACAAAGTTTTCTAATTGTGAGTTGATAAATGTAGAAAACGAAAATAAAATACTTATTTAAATAAATCACCGCGAATCAATTACCTCAATATTTCAAGTTAAAACTGATTCCGGCAGACTTGACTAGAAGTCACCCTCGATGCACATATGTTATGGGCCGTTGAGAGGGTAACAAGTTCAATGAAAAACGACCATTTAAACGCGGAAAACAGAGACAAATTACGACGCACTTATGTAAATTCCTCTCTTTTTTGTGCGAGAAAACATTGCGGCAATCCTTAATTTTACAGGTTGCGATTTGTTTCTTTTTTTTGTATCCCCCAAACACGGACCATATTTCAGTTGCATGAATTTTGATTTTACGATTTCCAAGCGAGGGGTGCAAATGACGCCGTGGAGAGACAATAGTGTTGTTTAAAAGTGCAATTTTCTCCTCGAACGGCTTCATTCCCCCCAAACGAATTTTATTCCAGACAGTCTGTGCAAATAGAATGTCTAAATATTACACATAATGATGCATGCCGACAAGAGATTTTAAATTTGACGCCGCGTCGGGGCCCAAATACATGTGTCGTTATCTTTTTATATTGATTTAATGGTATTGAAAAGAATATGTGAAATTTAATGCATGCAAAAACAATTCCTTCCATTGCATTAATATTTCATTAAAATATGTATCATTAATAAAAAATTCTTGATGTGTTTATCAAATCTTACTGGATCAATTATTGTGGTGACTTGGTTTGATTGTTTTAAAATATATATTTCCAAATTTGTTTTGTTTGTTATATTAGATAATCTTATTATAAAATTAAATAATATCATGTATGTCCAAATAAAGAATTACGCTGTTAGATAAGACCTATTTTTTACACGATTAAAATCATAATTTGATTGACGCTTAAGGCCTTTACTTTGTGGAACATGTATAAGGTAATTAATAAAATATACAAAATGGGTGGAGTAAAACACTTGTTTTTGTTGTTTTCGTAACGGATCGAAACACGTGTCAGGAAACTGATAATAAAATCATGGAACAAAACAAGTGTTTTACTCCACCCATTTTGAATATATGGTTCCATCAAGAAAGTAGCAGAAGATGTATTGAATATAATAAAATATAGTTGGTCGTTAACACACACGATTTTTTTCTTCATGACCTTTACAAGGTCAATTACATAATTGACCTTGCAAACGTCCCGAATGAAAAATGTGTGAAAACAACTAAGTGTAATTTGTTAATACACCAAAACTACCAAAGTTGTAATTATTTAGTAAATGAAAATTTCGGAGCTTAACTGACGAAGAACTAAATTTGTTTAGAAATGGATTATATAATGACTTTAAAATATCTATTTGTGTGCAATTGCCATATTTATTGTATAATAAGCGTATAATAGTCATGAAAAATAAATTATGATCCGTTGATATATTATGTTACTTTAATTAATGGTTTCAGATAATTTTGAACATAGTTAAAATAAGTCAGAGGTCTTCGTGAAGTCTAAACTTATTTAGCTAGTATAGGTATTTATATGTATTTGTGAATTATGTGAAGTTTACTATATAATTAATTGAATAATGAATTAAGAAATATAACTATGATTAATTAATTAAATAGTATAGGTAGCTCAGTACTTACTGATTTAATTAACAAATAATTTTTTGTTTCAGAAAATATCCCCACTAAATCGTCTTCTTGATGGTAAAGAGTAAATATGAAAAAAACGATAGGACCATCTAGACGTAGAAGTGCCATAGTATAATATGTGATGAAAATTTAAAGGCTTCTCAAGGGAAAAGATAGAAAAGGCGTTTTAGGCAATGAAGCAAAGAAAAGTAGAAATTAATGAGTTGGAGTCTGTGAGGTAAAATTGGATATAAAAAATGTAAACAAAATATTTATCTAGCAGCTTAATTTAATTTCTTGAATGACTTTCTCATTTATTCACCATGTAGGTGAAACATTTTTAGCCTTTATAATAATAGCTTAATTTAATGTGGAGAAATTTCTGTTAATGAAAATAGTTTAGGAAGGTTTAAATATTGGGAATGAAAAGATGTATAGATAAGAAAAACCTATGAATAAACATATGAAATAACAAGTAGATAACATTCAGGTATAAACACTGTGAGAAAGGTAAAGGAACTAGAATGAAATGATATATATATTAACTTATCTAATTATTTCAATATATTTTTAGAAGTACGTGTGAGAACTTCTAAATTTTGATAAACATAATTAAATTATTTCAAGCTTTTAAAGAATTAAAATTGTAATCTAATTTCCGCCTTTTTATTTACATATATTTAGAGTTGCCATCTTCTGCCTCTTTTTCCATAAAACACTATAATCTGAGTATTTTTTAACAACCTTTTTATCAACAAAAAACCTTCTACCACGACAATATTTACTAAGAAAATTTCGTTATATTAATTTTGCTGCACTGCTGAATTATTATCATGTTAGTAACTTTTCCGAAGCTTTTGAGACAATTTTTATTGAACATATAGGTAAAATTTGATGTGTTAACATAATACCAGAGCAATATGGTTTTCTTTCTGGCAGATCCACGACTTTTAACTTATTTAACTCTACAAAATATGCCTCTTCGACACTGGATAATAAAGGCCAGGTGTAAGTAATCTACACTGATTAAAAAAAAGCTTTTGATACCATATCACATCAAATTCTTATCAGAAAGCTAACAAAGTATGACATTAACTCAAAAATTATTAGTGTAGTTTACTCTTATCTTACAAAGAGGCAGCATTACGTTTAGGGTTGTATATCTAAAGCTTGTACCGCAGGGGTCTAGTTTAGGTCCTCTCCTGTTTCTACTTTTTATAAATGACTTAATAGAAAAATTGATTTCCTTAATCTTATATATATCGAACATTTTTATTAACAAATATGTACAATTAATAAATAATTAATAGTGTGTTAGTCTATTAATATATCAAAAGACTATCGACCAGAGGTCTTTCTGCCTCCTTAAGCTTATTTTATGCGGATGATCTAAATTTTTTTTGTAATATTACAAAGTTAAATAACTGTGTTAACCTACAAGAGGATCTCAATAACTTAATTGTTTGGTGTAATGTAAATAAATTATATTTGAATATTAAAAATGTTCAGTATTGACCTTCTCTAGAAATCATCAAATATTGTTTATGATTATGTGTTTGAAGAACATGTGTTAAATAGAGTAAACGTTATAAAGGATTTGAAGGTGGTGTTTGACAAAAAACTCACGTTTAACTTTTACATAAATCAAATCACTGACTCATGTTTTCATCTTTTGAGTTTTATTATAAGAAATACAAATACTTTAATAATCCATTATTTGAACCATTTGTTCTAAGTAAATTATATTATTGCTCTATTATTTGGTCAGCTACATATACATACATATAAATCGCCTTGAACATATTTTAAAAAGGCTTGTTAAATACTTATTCTTTCAACCTATGTTACATATCCGGAAAGGCGTAATTACTTGAAACTTTTACAATATAATATGAAAACTGTCGAAAATAGACATAAAATATCCTCATGGTTACATTTATACACGGATTTTTAGAGCTTGGAACAGAGAATTAGTATCCAAGCCTGTTCAATCATGTATATTTTTTAACCATGAGTTCTGCTTTCTTTCAATGCAGAGTTTTTCCTCAATTTTTCTTCCATTGTCAATTTGTGAAGGCCGTACTTATTACCGTATTTATTGTGCTGATAATTATTAAATTAGTGCATATAATTCCAAAAGCGACCATTGTTCAAAACTACTTTTACTCAAAATAACAAAAATTGTTAAACAGCAATATTCACCTTGCTTAGGTCAATTTAAAAATAATCTGTAAAATAAATAAAATCAACTTTTGAGAAGGCTACAAACTGCAAGATATTTCCTAGAAGCATTTAGAAAAAAGATGTAAAATATGACTGTTGTAACTTAATTCGGTTGTTAAATATATTGCCACTCTTACCATCTAGACGAAAACAAAAGAACATCATCCTTGGTTATAAAAATAGAAAATTCTGGCTCTCACACTCTTAGTTTCATCACAACAATTTTTAATTTTTGTACAATATTTTTGGTGAAAATCTGTACCTTCTCTTCTTCGTTGCTGCTGAGGAGGCTAGACCGACTGACCTAATATTATATATGAAAATCCAGTTCATCAAGGATATCACCCAAAAAATCGTTGCTCTCTTCAGGGGATGTGACATCAAGTTCGCTACCTTCAACCTCAAATTGACCAACCATTAAAATATCCAATAACTGTAAACTATACGAGAGTGCCATATTACCATAAAGGTGCCATCTATTGTCTAAACGTTGCACTAGATCCCTATGAGTGGATAACCACTGGCTATTAAACAGTAACAGTAACAATAATAATGTAAACATTTATAATATAAACATTAATTATTGTTCGCTGTTAGGTCCGTGGCTGTTTTTGACGGGGAGCAATAATTAATGTTCGAGAGTGGTCTACTTACTCAATTGTAATAACTGAGATGAAAACATATTGGTCAACCCTCGCAAAAGCTCGTGGCGCTTTTTTAGTTTATTTTGCAGAAATAAAGATGTTCAAACTTGTATTGCTTTGATAGTCTTGCTGTTTGTAAAACGCAAATTAATTTTGGATCATTCAATGTTTGCCGAGGTATTAGTCTTAATAAGACTCATTTGTTGTAGATTTACGAAATATTTTCGTGGTTTTTTTTAATTATCATAAAAGAAGGCTTTATTCAAAGTATACACCATAACCCTGATCACAACAATTCTGTTGATAACCGAGCTAACAGATTCCATGTTTCCATGCCTGCTTGAAGAAACTCAGATCTTCACAACGTCCTTGAGTTTGTCGTGCGAGTTTATGCGCTACTCTTTTCTGTTTTTTAGTACATCAAATACATGGAAAACGTCCGGTCTGTAGGGTGAATAGTTAAGCTTCTGCCACTTAAACTTGGCCAGTTCTGCGTATGTGACGCGAGAGAAATATAAACCCGCGTTATCATGGAGCAGAACTACACCATCAGTGAGTAGTCCCTGTCATAGGCTTTTGCTGGATCTGCCTAGTCTTGGGAGTATCTTAGAGACTACTTAGGAGTTAATGATTCTATGCTCGAGAAATTCAACAAATAGTGGATTTTGGATTTTAAAAAAGACGGTGAATAAAACCTTGCCTGTTGACACCGCGGCTTTTAACTTTTTAGGGGGAGGTGACAACGCATGCTTCCAATGCATGTTGTCTTTCTTTGCCTCTGCTCTTATCACTTGTGTCGATCCACTCCAGGAAAACAAGGTCTTCATGATACCAACATAGATGTTGAAGTGCGAGCCCAATACGCAATTCCTTTGTTGGTTGGTGAGCTGCTTCAAAAACAACTGTGCGCATATCTATTCATAATGCAATAATCGTGCACAATTATCCACACTCATCTATCGCCCTGCGATTTACATTTTTATATTAAGTCGGTTTATAACGTCTTCCGACGTCTTCCGATCCAGTCCTCATCCTTCTGGGTCCATCCATAGATCCCCTTCTATTTCTCTCTCTCAGTTCTTTATTGATACCCTCTCTCCAGTTCTTCCTAGGTCTTCCTTCTTCCATTCCCATATTTATTTTGAGAGTCTTTCGTCTGGCATTCTTTGCACGTGCTCAAACCATCTGTATGGTTTACACTGATGTCCTCGATTATGGTGTGTGTTACTCCCATGAGCTCTCGTATCATGTCATTAGTTATTTTCTCCATTCTAGATCTCCCAACTGCCCTTCTCCAGTAGCATTTAGAGTCCATTCCGTTTTATCTTTGAGCGTCCATACTTCACTGCTATATGTTATTATGGTTTTTACTATGGTATTATATATTCGTTGTTTGTTTTTGTTCGATATGCCTTTATCCCATTATATTCCATTCAACATACCTATTGCTCTTCTCCCTTGTATATTTCTGTCTCTTATGTTTTCATATTGTGTTCCGTTGTTGGTTATATGTGCTCCTAAGTATTTATATTTGTTGGTTTCTTTTATGGTTTTTCCGTCTTCTAGAATGAGGTCTTGCTGTTGTTCTCCTATACATATCTACGCTGTTTTTTTATATTTACTTCCATTCCCCATTTGCTGTATTCTTCGATTCTTCTATGAGTTTTCTGGTCATATATTCGATGTCATGTAGATCTTGCGCTATTACTATCTGATCCTCAGGGAAGGACATTGTGTAGACGATATTATCGTTTAGAGGAATACCCATATTTTTGCATTTTCTTTTCCACTGTTTTATCGCTTGTTCTAGGTATATTTCATACAGGGTTGTAGAGAGGCAGCATCCCTGTTTAAGCCCCTAAGTTGTATTAAAACCATTTGATAATTTTTGCCCTATATAAATTTTCGCTGATGCATGTTGGTATTATCTTCGTATCGCCTTTATTATGTTTGCCTTTATGTTAGTTCCTCCTAGTGCTTCTTATACTTTATTTTGTGGTACACTATCATACGCATTTTTCAGATCTATAAACAAAAGCCGGGTTTCCTGGTTGTACTCCTGTTTCTTTTCAAGTATTAATGTTGATAGGCCTACCCGCAATTCTGCCTGCTCTTCCGCTGCCATGGCGTTGTATTTTGCTTCGTTTTTTTGTCTAGATCTTGCCATATATTTTATATAGTGTGCTCGTTTTTGATATTCCTCTGTAATTGTCGAAGTTCAACGCATCCCCTTTCTTGTGTATGGTAGATAAAAGAGCAAAGTTCCATTCTTCCGGGGTTGGCTTTCCATCCAAGCAGTGGATTAGTACCGTTAGCGCTTGGTATAGTTTTTTTGTTCGCCATTTAATAAGCTGCTAGGATGTTTACAGGTCCGTGTGTCTTTCTATTCTTTAGTAATTTACAAGCTTGCTTTACATCCACTACAGTTATTCTGATTATGTTTATGTTACCTTCTCTCTCTGGATTCTCTTGGAAGGGTAGTCTATATTCTGTTAGTAACTGTTTTTCTACTCTTATTGAGAATATTAGGTCTTTCTTCTTTTCCTCTATCAGGGAATTCAGTATTTTCTAGCTTACTCGTTCTCTCATTACTCTTTCGTCCTCACATATGCGTCTTTATTTTGTTGCATCTTCTCTCCTATGCTTCGTTTTTCTTATAGATAATTTTCCTTCGGATTCTTACCTGTTTATACCATATATTCTACGACCTACCAATATGGTGTCAACCTTTGCTGTTGTTCTTCATATCCTAATACTTCCTTGGCAGCTGCATGTATGCATGATTTAATGTCTTGATGTTGTTCCTCGTTATCCTTATATTGTATGGCCTGCATTTTTTGGTCTAATCTTGCTTTGTATAGGTTTTGGGTGATCTCATTTTCTAAGCTGTCCAAGTTAAACCTGTTCTCTTTTCTTTTTTCTCTTTTGTTCATGTTTGTGTTTTCTTCTTCTTCGTACTTCCTCGGGAAGAGGATATTTGTTCTCAGCAGGTAGTGGTAGCTACCGCATGTTGCACCTCTATACACCCTTACATCCTATATGACTTTATTTTTTTTTTGTCGTGTTATAGATTTCAGGTTCTTGTTTTTTAGGTTCAGGTGTATTTATGTATATTGAGGTATGGGTAGAATATTTTTTTGCAAATTGTGATTAATCTGCAGCCATTGTCGCTTAGTACATCTTTTCCGTATTTTCCTTCTACTTTATCCTGATGTTTTTCCCGGTTCTGGCGTTCATGTCTCTTATCATGATTCTCGTATGTCGCCCACTTTTATCATTTCGCGGTTTAGTGGTTCATAGAATTGGTCTTTTTTGCGACTACTGCATCATCGTTTATGAAGTATACGCCTAGTATTGTCACTTTTTGTACGTATAGAGTTAGGTTCATCTTAATCATTCGTTCGTTAATCTCTTCCCATGTTGTTATAAATCTTCTAAGCTCCTTTCGAATAAGATTCGATTTACCTGTCTCCCCTAAAAAGCATCTGAAATAGCAGCGCCTGAATGATGAATTATACTTGAATGGACGAAGCGGATACTTGATGAAACTCCATTTGAAAAAACACAAATAAAACACGATTTGCCATACAGTGGCTTCATCAGGCAGATGAATTATTCATTATTATTTCCAATATTTATTGTCCGATATTTCATTTTTTACAACGGCCTGCAATGACTGAAATTTAATAATTGAAAACCTCACATCAGCGGTCCAACATTAATAAATTTTCATAAGTGCACACGCATATAAAAAAAACGACCCCTAAACCTGTGCCTGTCATTACATCAACAATTCACCTTTTGTAACGGCACGCTGTAAATTGCCCATAAAACAGGAAACAAAGCGCTGTAACGGAATCGCGAGGCAATAACTCGCTAGATGGCGAATCGATGAAAATAATTATTTTTAATTGCGGAGCTAACGTATTGCATCGAACACCACCACTACAGCCAACGTTCCCAGGACATTCAAAACTCCTCCCTATGATGTCGCCTTACGCTGGCAGTAATATTCGTGATTACTTTTTTGCAATCACTGGAAGAGCACTTGATTGGGAGTGGAAATTGTTTTTGTGTTCTCTTGATTAAAAAGGAAATAATTAAAAAATTCTTGAATAGTTTGGTTGGATTAGTGGAGTCAATATGATAAAAAATGGCATGTTAATTAAGACTTGATTTTTTCCAGAACATTTTTATATTTTTCTTTATTCACAAAAACATTTTAGATTACACAACCGTGGCACATATGTCTGTAAATTGGCAAAATCATAAGCTTTGTTTATAGAATGACCAAAATCATTTATAGTTAGTGAAGCAAATGGGTGTGATAAAAATTATTTTATGGTTTTTTTTAGTCTTGTTAAATATTTTCTGATAATTTCATTCATGCAACAAAGTATTAAAACTGAATATTTATAGCATACCATGTATTTATAGCAATAGCAATTACTATTAAATACCGGATGTAATTGGAAATCCAGTGAATTAAGTAAATATTTTGTATATAAATTCCTCTAGCCGGCTATGTTTAAAGGGCGTACGGGGGTGTGCAGCGTGCAGTGCTTTTGATGTATTTCCTTACATTTTAGATTGCAGGTGGGCGTTCCTGTTTTACGACCGCGCTTTCTATTCCAGAAAAATATAGGGAGTAGAACAATCTGATATTGCGATCAAGTTGCTGAGGGTTAGTTCCCAGACTACATCGTCCATTGAAGTAGATTCAGTTCACAAAGAGCCGCAAAACGGAGGGCAGCAAAAAAATGTAAATTCGGCAGTTGAATTGTTGAAAAAAGGTCAAAGGTTTGCACGACCGGCGGGAATAGACGTGGAAAGAGCGGTAAAATGACTCTGATTATATGCGCGGTTTGAAAAAAGGAATGTAAAGTTTAAACTACATTAAATAGTTTCAATTATTTGCATACATACAAATACATTTTAAAATAAAACTTCCTAAACGTATGTTTTTTTGAAAAATATTTCTATCAATTCCAATGTTGAAAACTTACTAATTTGATATATTAATACTCATTATTAAAATCAATAATCCTATTTTAGTTCTATCAAGTTATTATTATTATTCATCTGCCTGATGAAGCCACAGTGTGATGAAACAATTGTAGCAGTCGATCTAGAAATAAAACAAAACTCTAAACAGTCGTGTTTTTATTTAATAATTCTATGAAGTTGTTTAAAAATTAAAAATACATTTTGACAAATCTTTCTTTCAATTTCAAACACATCCTAATAAGCTAAATATAATATTTTTATGAACAACAGATTTTCAAGTTCGATAATACTTAATACTAAATTTAGTACTTGACATTACTGGTTTAAAAACTCTGCCATCTACTAGTGAATTTATAATTTTATGACATTTTACGATTGTCTCGTCCACATGAAACAATTTCCAACTTTACTTTTATTGTGTAATTTCGAAACAAGCCTTTCCACTTAAATCCACATATCGATTACACAGCCGTCCTCCCCGCCAGCGCGCAACACCCCTCCAACCCTCATTACGAATTCATGTTCGCAGCGCCGAAGAAGAATTCATATTAATTAGAGGTGGTTAAACACACACTTTAGCTTTTGCCGGCGATTAAAAATAATAATAACAGGGACGTTTTACATTTACATTTTTCATTCCGGCAACCCTTTTCGTAATTAAAACAAAAGGGCGACGACGCGCGCGGCTGAAGGGACGAAAATAGTGATTTAGCTTTTGTGTCGGGACCTAAAAATCTACGGCCTGGCCCACGACGACATGGGAGAATTAGAATATTAAACGTTCCCATTGTATCTTTATCTCCCTTTCGGGCAATAAAACTAAATTACTACTGACTAGAAATTGTGAACGCGCCCTACCCACCCTTATTTTATAAATGCCCGCGAAATTATATGCAGGTCGTACTAGTCGGGATTTAATCGGAATCAAATTAAATCGCCTGATGATTTATACTAAATTGAAATTGCAGTATATAGTGAGTCATACACAACATTTACTTCAAAGGATTTCAATTAAATTCTTAGTAGTGTATTTTAAAATAAAATATAAAATATTGGGTTTGAATTTACATTGTTCTGAAAAATTATATTTACTACCTATTTAAATTAAACCACATGTATGATAAATACCCCTTGTCGAATATAGATGAACATGTAGATGAGTTAGATCGGTGTATTCCAAAATATTAGACTTAGCTTGATGAAAATGATATTGCGAAAAAACAGGTACCATTACTGAAAATGGGCATTACAAATTTCTAGCAATACCATTTGTTCTCAAAAATATTTCGAGGAACAAAATTGATTATAGTTTAATTTAAGAAAAGGTTCGCCTAGAGGTTATAGTTACAGATAATATTTCGAATTAATAAATAAAAGTATTGTAGCATATAAGAAATTCGTTATAGATACGTTTGATGTATGTACAGAAAGACAATATAAGACTAATATACTAGGAAAAAAACTTATAGAAAAATTAAAGTATAATGAGAAAAGAGCTTTATTGAAGGATAACATTGAATTTTTTCCATAATACGCGTTCACATAACCTAGAAGGAAAATATTTCAATTGAGGATTTAAGAAACGTGTATAATTTGTATGTTGAGCAGTGAGAAGAAAGTTATAATGCATATCTTAACGAAATTGAAAAAAAAAACCTTTGATAAAGATAATCAAAAAATGCAACTTATTAAATATAAAGTAAAGCTACATTAAACACTGATTAAATGAACAGATTAAAAATACATAGAATTCATGCAGAAAATAAATTACAAAGACCCTAAATTAATAATTCCTATTGCGCTTACTATAAGCGGAATATATTCTTATTAATGTTTTTTATAATTTCTATAATAATAGGAAACTGTAGCATATATGAGGGCGGAAGAAGTCGCATATAGGAATGAGTATATAAGACAAAACCAAAATATAAACTTGATTAAGATTTGCACAAGAAGATAACAATATTAATATAATTGACTAGACATTTTCAATGTAGGATTATTTATTTTTTCCAACCAACAGAGATTTTAAGTAGAAATTGCATTAAAGTAAGTGGATCAAATATAAACTGCTGAAGATTATTATAATACAATCAGAAGTTGTTAAAAATAAAATTTGTTCTATTTCTATGCAAACAAAATGCAAAAGGAGAACCTCTAAAATGGTTAGAAATATGTTCAATAAATTTTACAAGAAATAACCACCATACTTAAAAAACAGGTTTGGACTGTATTTTGTGTATTATTTTTAATTGAAATACAATAACAGATCAAAACATCTAAGCCAAGCTTAATGACTAAGTTACCACTACATAAAACCTCAATGCTTAAATTGATGGTATGAACGTTGATTGCATCCAATAACGGTGTTGACGATCAAACACCTTTTTATTTTGTAGGCTTAGAAAACTCATCGTTGTAGATTCACGAGATATTCCATATTTTTAAATGATCACTTCTTTACTCGTTTATACCATATCAACTAATCATTGACTTTTTGAAATAACCAGTAACCACCTCACAAGTACCCTATTTAACCTATATAACTACCATGGAAGATTTTTAGCTTAGATTATATATATTGTTATCAACAGTTCTTTTATTTACGCCACAGGTCTAAAACTATTGCCTGAGTACATTTCCGAATTTGGAAAACTTAAAGGAGATTTAATCAATATAGTGATTATACCAACAACTTTCCGAATATATTTTCTATTGGCGCACATCAATAATACTCAATCTCTGAGTATATTCATATATTATATACTAAGATTATTAATAGCTGCACATTTAATGTACGAATAAATAAAGCAAATTCCCCTCCCTCTTGATATGATATGTTTTGAAATTGCATATTTTGTATTTTCTGTAGAAAATAATTAATGAAATAATGAAAAAACAATTCATCATCATATTTTGGGAATACTGTTTCAGGGCGAGGACTTTTATCTAGTTAGGTGTAGAAGTTTATAGCGAGATTTTTATTAATTTATTTTTTAATTTATTTATTTCTGTAATACACGGGAAACCCCATTTAACCACGGGGTTATATTAAATTTATTAGCCGATCTTAGCATTCTACTTAGTGGGTTGGTATTTGTTATGTAAAACATTCGACTTATAAGTTTTTTCGAAAATAAATTATTTCTAAGGGATTGGAAGTAATTCGAAGTTCAAAAGTTAATTTCGTATAATAAGGAAGGACCGATAATATAATAGTTTAGTGATCCGTGCAAGAAATATAAGTCAGTATTTCTTCTTCGGTCAGCAAGCGATTGAATATTTAGCATCTCCATAATATTTCGATAACAGCCTTGTACATGTTATTGATTAATTTTGTATTCAAAATTTCTTAAAAACTTATTTTGTATAGATTCTAAATGATAAATATCAACTGCTGCATAAGGTAACCATACCGAGAAAGCATATTCTAAATTACTCCTTCATTAATTTGACCCAAATCGTTCCGCAACATTTTGCGATCCTCTTCACTTTTTATAACTTGATAAATCTTCATGTCATCAGCATACGTAAGCACTCACCAAAATCAATCACATCAGTCAAATAATTTATGAATAGGTTAAATAATATGGGTCTAATGTGTGATCCTTGCGGTACATCTGAACGACAAAAAATCATGAATCCCAACTATTTGAGTCCTGCCAACAAGAAAAGATTTTAACCACAACAGGGTTTTAAGACTAAATCCAATCAAACACAATTTCTCTAATAAAACTGCGTGACTTACTTACGTTGTCAAACGCTTTTGAAAAATTCGAATATACAGCATCTACTTCATATTTTTTCTCAAACGCGTCTGACAAAAACTGTCAAAACTGCAACAAATTGGTTGTCGTAGATTTTGCTTGCTGGAAACCGTGTTAACTTTCGGAAATATATGACTTAGATATCCAGGCTAATTGATCAGTAACTAATGAATCTAACATTTTGGGAATAACCGACTGTATGCTAATTCTGCGATAATTAATAAACTCATTCTAATCACTAGATTCAAATATAGGTCTTACATAAGATGCTTTCCAAATATTAGACACGTAACAGGTAACTAAAGGCATTTTAAAAAGCATGTGAATTGGTTTGCTCAACGAATAAAAACAGTTAATCAATAAATCAGAAAGTACACTATCAGGGTTGACAGAAAATGAATTATTTAGACTAGCAATACGATTAAGAACTGATTTCATATCTGCACAGGTCGATAACTGTTAATTTGAATAGTAGACAAGTTGACATTCGACGTATCTTGTTCATAGACTGATGCGAAATGAGCCGCAAAAAGGTTAACTATATCCAATTCATTTTCAGCAGTAACTCCATCCAGCTTCATACCTCTTGGAATCACTTCTTCCTTTCTCATGTCCTTGGCAAATTTCCAAAACCTACTTGGTTTGCAAGATATGTAATCTTGAATTATTTCCAAATATTCTTGATGTAGCTGGCGACTTGCTGTTTTACATGATGAACGTAAATTACAAAATCTTAACAAATCTTCATTTAAACTAGTCCGTTTGAATCGTGCACGTGCTATTTTCTTTTGTGTGATCATTCTAATTAAATCGGAATTGTACGACTTAGGGAAGTTATGTTTTTCACGTTAATATTTCTTGTATGTATAAATAAATGCATTCCCTTATGAATATAATTGTAAAATGTTCGAACGGATTCATCTAAGTTGGTTGCAATTAGTTAGATTTTGTTTTCAGTTAAGATTATGGGAAAAGTGATTAAGGCCCTCATAATCAGCAAATTTAAAGAGAAATATCATTATCGGCGATTGGTAATTTCTGAGTTTGAAAAACCTGATAGTGATTATAAAAATATAATTTTCCTGATGACTTCAATAACACTCACTCTCGGAGTATATTCATATATTGAATATTATAATTGTCAATAACTGCTAATTTGATAGACGAGTAAATAAAGCAAATTCTTCTTAGATAATCTTAAATTGCATATTGTATATCTTATGTACGAACTAAATACACATGGCTTGAAAAATGAAATAATTAGTTTTACCAACTCATAAATATTTCGACTAAAGAATACCCATTTATAGTAGAAGAGTGTTGATCTCCTACCGATAAAAACCACTATTTTGGGATTGCTGTTGTCTATGGTCAGTCTAGGACTATCGGTCATTTCTAATAGAAAACTCTATCGAAATGATCGCTGAGAATTGGTAACCAGGTAACCTTAAGTGACGCTCAAGGATTTGAGGAGGCCAATTAGAATTGTACGAAGCCAAACCTTCGACGATTGCCATCAGGTCGCGATATCGTATTTCGGGAATTTTATTCCAGAGAAAGGACTTTCACCTAGTTATCTATAGAAGTTTAAAGTAAGCTTTTAATATACTCCAGGATACATAGGATCTTAGTATCACTTGTTATTACTTTCTCTATGCCTCTGGGCACTGTATCTCAAAAACAATTGATCTTATTGAGATGAAACTTTAAACTTATGGTTTTACCGTTAAAAACTGGAACTTAAAAGCTTTTGGTGAACATTTAAAAACCGATTTGTGTTTTTTTTTTGTCAATATTTTGCTAAATTTGAAAAACATTTGAAAATTTGAAACAAAAGTCAAAGTAAATGAGAAATGAACATGTTTTATAATAAATTTTTTTATAAAGTTCTTAACTTCGAAGAAAAAACATAAGAATTTTGATCTTTTTTGCCTATTTCTAATAAACTATAGGAGTTGCCTTTTTTGCGTAAACGTCATAGTTTTCGAGAAAAATGTAAGGAAGTTACTATGGTGACTACATTTCCATTTTTTATGTTTTTTTACATTTTACAACTTTTAATTAAAACCCTCGCTTATGATTTACTGATCGAAGGGTGGGATAGAGGCCACCCACACACCGTGCATATATATGATAACTTTAAATACTAATAGTTGATAATTTTGCTGCTTACAAAACAATGAAACCTTGTATGTAATAAAAATAAAGCATAATCCAAATTTAAGTTTAAATATAAATGATCTTCTATAGCTAAACTTTTGTAAGCTTGATTTATATAATATTTATTAATTTACACACTTTGTCAATTTCTTTATTTAAAGTTTTTAATTAAAGTTTTTGCAAACCACTACAAGATCAGTAATTAAAGCTATTATGTTTATGTAGGGTAGGTGGGTGGTCTATATTCCACCCTCCAGTCAGTAAAACATCATCAAAAATTATTTGAAATATTTGTATGAATACATCAATTTAAAAAATGCAATTATTTTGTGTTTGTTCACATTTTACAACTTTTAACTAAAACCCTCGCTTGTGTTTTACTGATTGGAGGGATAGAGGCCCTATATATACATGATAAATTTAATTGCTAATCGTTGATGATTTTGCTGCTAAAAACAATCTGTAGTAGTCTGTAATAAGAAATAAAACAAAGTAAAATTTAAGTTTAAATGACTTTCTTAAGCTAATCTTATCTAATTTAGATTTGAAGTCTGCCCTTCATGTATCGAATTTTTACTAATTTGCTCACTCAAAAATTTCTTTTTTATTCAAAAAGTTGTGTAATTAATTTTATTGGCACCGCGAGAAGATGAGAAATTAAAGTTTAAATGTATATGTGGAGTGGGTGGGTGATCCTTTTCAGAAGAAACTTTAAACTTAAGGTTTTTCTTTAAAAACTGGAACTGAAAACCTTTTGGTAAACACTCATTCACATGAAATGTATATAACAAGTAATTGTAAAAAAATCAAAATTGAGCAAATGGTTAAAAAAACTATGATGACTAGATCACCATTTTATATGTCGTATTTACGGCGTAGCATTATGTACGTATCTCAAAGCGACATTCTGCACACACTTGGAGTTTCGCTATTAAAGAGGTTTTTATTTACTCGTCTACGCAGGAACATGGAGATAGGGCGCATGGGGATCTAATTCTGGCTAGGCTGATATAATCAGATAATTTTAACCAACTGGTCGGATTACTGCAGGAATATATATTTTAAAAGGTTTTTAAATTGTTGGCGAGATCAGTAGAGAAATGAACACCAGACTAAAATACATGAGTATTGCACATGAGTTAAGCTCACTTTCGATAGTAACCGACGGTATAAAGAGAAAAAGCAAAAATCCTGCAGATACCGGTAGTGGATAAAGTAGCCGTTGGTAGTGGGAGAAAGAAAAATCGAACATGCAGAACACTGGCTGTGGATCAAGTAGCAGTCGATGGCAATAGACGTACAAAATGGGAGAAAAAAAGAAGAAGAATCCGCCGCGAGAGGCGTGAACGTGGAAGAAGAAAGAATTAAGTAGAAGTAAGTCATGCATATAGATAAAACCGGTGGTGGACCGATTAGAGACTGAGGCATTAACGTGCCAGAAGCAGAAGAGAGAAACAGAGAACGTATATACGTTATTACAAGAAAGAAGAAAGAAGAGTGAAAAAAGTAAAATGATGAACGGACATAGTCAAGAAGCCAGCAGATTGCAGATTGCACTACATTGGTGTCGTGCCGAAAATATTATCCAGCGGATAGCTACACCACAGAGGTGTACAGGATGGTACAGTGGCCGGCGACTACACTTTAGTATCATTTGCATTCTGTTGATGATCTGTGGTGTTCAATGAGTTTAACAATAAGTCACACACGTCAGCAAGTTTTATGTTTTAATAAGTACTTGTGCCTTTTGGGAGAAAACAATGTATATTATATCCAAAAAATCTAAAAGTAGAATCTTTGGACGATAGTGAAATACTTATAAGAAGAATTGGGCGAACGCAACGGTTGCCAATTGATTCGGAAAAATCAAATGAAGAAGACTGTTTACTATGGTCAGACTTTTATTTACCGAGGACCAATAGTGAATTTTAATGGTCTCCCGGTCCAAACGTATTTAAATATATTACCATCGAAACGAAGATGTAGTACAATCAAAATTGCAATATAAGGAAATTAGATTTAAAAAAAGTACTAAATATGTCGCAGCCGAACTTTATAGGAATTGTAAAATTGTAAAACAAGGATGATTATTGGTCAACGAATCCGTTAACATAAACTCCAGTATTTAGCAAAACGATGTCCCGTAACAGATTCAGACAAATTTTATCATTTTTACATTTTTCCGACAACAATAATAATCCGGATAATGCCTAACGACTTTTTAAAGTGAAATCCATAATCGATAATTATTCCAAAAAGTTTGAAGATAATTTTATTCTTGGTCAAAACATCTCAATTGTTGAAGAAATGATACCGTGGCGTGGACGATTAATTTTTAAAGTTTACAATCCGAAAATTACAAAATATGGCATACTCAATAGAATTCTATGTGATTCCAACACGGGATGTATTTCCTCATTCAAAATATGTACCGGCGCTGAACAGCCTTCCCAAAAACAGTGATGAAACTATTGACCCGTTCTTATGGAAAGTGGATACCACTATACATGGAAAATTACTACAATAGTGTGGAACTTGCAGAGAATTTCGAGTTTGTAGAACGATACGCCAATATAGAGGATTTTCAGAAGAATTAAACTGCGCAAAACTTAAACTTAAGCTTTAAATGTCATCAACAAAAAGGTGAAGTACTTGCACAATTATGGAGAGTTTAGAAAAATTATAAGAATGATCTCTACCGTACATAATGCCACTTTAATTTACAATTAAACAAAATGCAGAAAAACAAATTGCACAATAAAATAAACCTAAAAGTGTATTGCATTATAATTAATTCATAAAGGGCAGACCAATTTCTGAGTTATAAAAACGGTTAATGGTTCACTATTTAATGCATTTAGAACATGTCAACAATTCTATACAGAACGCAAGAATCGGAGATTTTTAATTGAAATTGTCTGAATAGTGGATAAAAGATCATGTACCTGTTCCTGAGCAAAACTGAGAGGTCGCTACTATATCGCGAGCGTCCCATCACGATCTGATCGATAGACTTTCCGGTCAGCTAAAGCAACACTTGTTTCGGAAAATAACGAAAATGAGGAAATCACCATTTAAAAGAAGAGCGCCAAATTTAATGTGCAAGTTTTGTGGAGTTACGCTACATCTTGGAGATTATTTTGCTTCACATCATTTAAAAGAGAAATACTAAATTATTATTAAAGAAAATGTAAATAAAGAAATATATAAAACAAACAAATTTTACATTTATTTAAATATGTATGTTCAAAATTTCATGGAAAATGAGGCAGGATTGAAAATTTATTAGAGCTAACGTTGAGATTAGTAAAACTTGAAAACTTATAATCTCCCAATAACCTCAAAAACGGCCTGCGAAAAGCGAAGTAATCTGAATTAGTGCTGCCGGCGCCAAGCAAAGAAATTTTTAAGAAACTGCACGGAAACACTTTTATTAGTAATGACCTCTAGTCACCATTGGTTTACCCACTTCTCGTAAGTGTCTCCAAGCTGCTCTCCGGTACCTCCTCGACAAAATAGATTAATGCTATAATCTATAATAATAATAAAGGATGCTACAATTCCTTAAATATCTTTATGCAGATAACATTATAGTTATTATCTCGTAATTATCCATACCTCCAGATAACAATGTTGTCAGGAGCCATAACGAAACATATTCTCAATAGTATAAGGTAAAGAATTGATCAACACTTTTTTTTTGTTTCACTAATTTTTTATATTTAACTAGTTTCGCTTGTGACAGCATTTTAAATAGTGGAGTAAATATAGAAAATCAATGAAACAAATAAAGAGTTGATCAAGTCTTCACCTAATATTTCATAATGCTTAACCATGAGATAGGTGAGAAAGTTATTCAAGAAATATTCTCAATAGTGTTTCGATAAAGACTTCGTTTTATTATATTATAAATAGTAAGTGTTTTAGTTTAATTTTTCTCCTAAATTACCACATAATAATGGCCGAAAGAATTCTATCCTTAAAATAATTTGTTATTTAAAAAATTTAGACCAAATCTTGTCCTTATATGAGTATCAAATAATGCAAAATATAAAGCAATAAAAAGCAATATTACTTACAATTTTTGCTATTTCCATCACTTATCCAAGTACATCTAAATCATTTATTTATATTCTCTATAATAGGCAGTCTTTAACTTTGAGGACTAAATCATAATTCTTGGGGCCAAATTCTAGTTAATTTTCCTCTTTAAATCGATTCATTTTTGGATACATACAATTTACAAAATACAGAAAGTATTTAACAATTTGTCGATACCGCCTCAGAGTCATAGAAAATTTTTAATGCAGTTTGTAGCTCCATTTTCCATATTAAGGTACAGAATAATAAAAACTATCATATGATACGTGGGAATAAGTGCCTTTAAAAAACGCACTACTTTAATTACTTATATGCCCACACGAGAAATATGTCTAATAAAGTTTACCTTAATGATATTTCATTTTAGATTTAGTCAAATAGGTAGAATATTGCTCGAAGGGAAAGTGTGAAAATAGCTTTTAATACCAATATGAAGTGTATTGCTGATTAACAAATCATAAATAATAACAACGTTATAACTACTTATATTAGAATAGTAAAATAATTTCTAATAACCTCGAGTAAAGATACTAACTATGTTTTACTTAGCAATTTCAATACGTTTATAGAAGCACACATGCCTAAGGTTTTATTCTTTTAGGCCTTATATTTACAGAAACCTTCGGGTGTTACGTTTCTACTTAGTTCAAATAATGGGTCTAAATAATTCATTAACCTAAACTGTATCGATTCGTTCTCAGCCAATACGAGTGCTAGTACTTGACGTATAAAATATATAACAAGGGAGGATTATCGGACCGAGTTATATACACCCTATAAACTAAATAATTGATAATATACAGGTATTTTACAAATTGTTTACTAAACAATATTATGTGAATGTTTTAAGCTTTATTTTATTGCTCTTTAATTTTGAATTTAGTTATAATCATCATTTACAGACTGTTATACATATAAATAATGTATAATAATAAATTATATGTAAATAATCTTCGGTATTTAATTGTTTAAATTTTATAATTATTCCTTATAATAAATACAGATAACATTATGAAAATACCAAAACAATATAAATTTTAAAAACAGATATGTATTAAAGTATAGATTTTCAACTTTTATAGGACAACACAATAAATCAAATACAAATAAAATATTCAGTTGAGTCGTTCAATGAATGTATTGAAATATTACATTCATAATTATATATTATTTGTATATGAATTACATTACGCACATTGATTAATAGTATTCATCAGTTTCTATTTATTTATTTATTCAATGCTAATTTCATCAAAGATGTAATTTCCCTAATCCTCTTTGGGCATAAAGGTCGCCATTCGTATTTACTGGAAGCGGTAGAAAATTACAAACCCAAATTTAATCCCAGAATTTCCCCACTAAATGACCACACGGGCCCAACGCACTCATTAAATGTAATTATGTCACTAAGATAATTATTAGCAATTAATATTAAATGTATTATAATTGTTTACTATATATAATACTTGATAGATAGATAAAGCGTTGAGATATTGAAAATCCATATTAATTTATATATTAAAGTTATAAATAACTTGGATTTTCAAAAATGTGTGTTTATTTCCACTACAATTGTTTCGCAAATTGAAAATCTGCGTTATTTACAACTTTAATATACAA
Source organism: Ontholestes murinus (assembly GCA_963969525.1). NCBI lineage: Eukaryota > Metazoa > Arthropoda > Insecta > Coleoptera > Staphylinidae > Ontholestes > Ontholestes murinus. The sequence goes on along the minus strand of OZ018395.1, from coordinate 30,829,118 downwards.
TTATATAATACTAGTAGAAGAAAATTAACACATAAATTAATTAATTATTAAACAACATGTTCTTTTCACTTCTATTTAGAATGAGCTAGATAACATCAACCCTATTGCTACATTTTGTAATCAACCTTCCCAATTACATTAAAAATTTTATTAAAATTTAATGAAAAAATTATTAAGGTATAATAATTAATCATATGAATTTATATTGTGTAAAACATTTACTTTCCTGATTATTAATACATTAAAAACATTCAGCAAAACAATAAGTAGCAGCCTGTTATATTATAAGGAAGCAATTCATGCTGTCTGGCAGCAGCATGCTATAAATCAAATGCAGGGTTTAACATCCTGCTTGGGAGGAGTGTATTAACCCACGATTTTGCAATATTTTAGGTCTTTCGAGCAACGGCGTTTACGATGTTTACTACTTGAAGCTTCTGCTTCCCTCGATTATCGGCGTTTATTAGCCCCGTTAATTACTAGGCCGAAGAAAAAATTAATCGAATCACGGCTGGGGTCGAACGTGCACTGTTTATTCTATAGGGGCTTCGCTCATCGACGCCCGGATCTAATTTTATACATAGGGTACTTACTAAAAGTGAAAGTTTCTAATAACATTAAGCTAGTTTACCTAATTATAAAGATAGGTAGCAAAAATAGGCAAAAAAGCTATCAAATTAAGAATAATGAAAATTACGAGGTATAATAAAAACGTTGTTCATTCCTATTTAACTTTTTAATAACATACTTCATAATAAAAAATAAATGTTTAAAGTAAACATGCTTACATAAATATCAATTAATTAAATCATTGTAAAATTGCAAACACAATTGTAAACTTGCAAATCAAAATGTGTTACCGTTGAATTATTGTTTCCCTATCAATAAATTACGGACCGGTTTGTAGGTATCTGGATCTCATCAGCGTAGCGCAGTTGAAGACATGGAAACGGAATTTTAACTCTGCAGGTAATCGTAAAACCAAATAATGCAATTAAGTCACCTTAAGAATATTATTACGTTTTGTTGTCATCTGTAATTCCTTTCTAAAAACCTAAATATTCTTTAACTAGATCTACTGAAACTAAAATAAAGCTCTAGTTTCAGTAAATTTAGTTGAAGAATATTTAGGATTTTAGAAAGGAATTACAGACGATGACAAAACAGGATAATGTTCTTAAGGTGACTTAATTACAATATTTTTTATACAACAAAATATATAAAGAGAGTTATTGGCAATGATAAATGATTTGTATTATGGGATACTAAAAAGACTATTAGGGGAAGAGGAAGGAGAAGGATAAGAAAGAGCAGAGTAAAATTTCAAGTAATGTATTGGAATAGAGGAAAATTCCAAAGAAAAGTTTTGTATATATTACAACATTTTTAAAACTTCATTGTGAATTATTCTAAACTTTAAGACGAAAATCCGTAAATAACATTTAAATTAATTATGACAATTTTTAATCATAAAGGTATTCGTTATGCTGATGCACAATTTTATATCAACGGAAGATAATAATAGATATAGAAGGCCGGACATGAAGTGCTCTTTGATCCGTCCCCATGGTAATTGGTGATGGTGCATTACCACTAGGGTAATTACAGGGAGCCATTTGTCATCGTTTGTCTTCGAGATTTGCAAGAATTTCATTAGCATGACGCGGCCGGCCCTTCCACTGACCGAACTGCTCCTTTCTCCCTCTAATTACCGTTAATGGTTATTACTGACCGAACAGAGAGAGTGCGATCGTTTCCTGAATTAGGGATGCACGTGTCACCACCCCTACGGTCGCCTTAGATGCGATTTATGTGTGCTTCAACTTGTACCTCTCCCCCCTCGGCGGCGTGGTGTGTGTTTGTTGGATAGCTGCTTAGACTGGACCGGACAGAGATATACAGCACCTGCAGCAGACACACCGTGATTAACACGACACGGTGCACATAACCCCCGAGGGAAACGAGCACACCCTGTATACGTATACGTATAAATGATATACAACTATGGCCTGCCGTTCCTTTCCTTTCCGTTCCTTTCCTGGCCCATGCGTCGCTGAAATATGTAACAGCTTTATACTTCCTGCGGGCGCATTGTATCCGTCTAGGAATCGTTTATCTTGGCGCTGGGCCAAAGAGGAAGTTACACTGCACTTCGAGAGCATTGTTAAATCTTTAAAATCGTAAAAATTGACTTTACATATCATTATTTCACTCCTTTCAATTCCATCCAATCAGAAAGTTCACACTGTATTATGACGTCACTGTATAGTATAATTAATTAGCTTATTCTATGGCACCAATGGTTAGTAATTTTAATCCGGAATTTCTCAATTTCTTCATAGAAATAAGAGGCCGTTAAAGATTTTGTGATGCATTTTTAATGAAGAAGGAGACATGATTACTTTGTTTTACCTCTTAATTTAAAATTACAAGTGGCTAGAGTTTCGATTAACTGTTAGTCATTATGAAATTAGTCGAAACTATAGTCATGTGTAATTTTAAATAAAGTGGCAAAAGAATGTAATCGTGTCTCTTTCTTCATTATATTCAAGATGTACCACAAAGTAAGCGCCTCCAAAATTAAACGTACATTTTTAACTTAAAGATTTTTTTTAATTCAAACAAAAGATAAATATAGAAGAAAACAAAATAACTTTTAATAAATTTGATTTTTTTAAAGTCATGATTTTAACCATTCAAGCTGGTTTTATCTATAGTACAAATTTCATGATTACTTGTGTCTAAACTCTCCATTATTCTTCAAATATCATGATTGATAATGTCGTTGTGAAATGAAGAAGTGAATTGATAGATGATAATTTTGAAATATTTATATCGAGATGTTATCAGATGATTTCGAGAGATGCATATGTGATAAAGAATGTCAAGGTTATATGAGCTAGTGATAAATTTTTGTTAAAAGAATTTAAGGCGTTCCTCAGTGGGGATTAGGTTAATTAAATAATACAGACTTAGTGTTAGATGGAAGGGCTATTTTTGTAGATACCTGGATATTTTTTAAAGACGAGGGATGAGGTTTATAGAAACAGGATAGTGGCCTACTAAAGAAGTGGTCGGCAGGTTATTTTTTTATATAAGAACAGCTGTTGTTGGTATGCTTCGAATTTTATATATGAGATTTCTGAAATGCCTTATTTTACACTCATTTGAAGTTTTAAAAATGGGTTTTAAGGATGAGTTTAGGATTCAATATATAAAGAATAGGTGATAGACGAGAGCACATAATAAAATATTTCAGATTTTAACTTATACGAGTCCATTGGATAAATAGTGGTCAATTAAATTTAGGAGATGAGGTGGGATCTTCCAGGAATTGCATTTAAACAGCAAAATCCGATACTAGACTTAGTAAAAATATTTTTGAATGTCTATTTGATTTATTCTGTTTTTTTTATTTCTCTATAAAAATAAGTAGAAATACATAAATATATTTTCCTAAAAATTTGAAGCATAGAACATGAAGGCACACGACTTCCGGTGTTTTTCCACTCAACCCATTATAGTTGGCAGCTCGTAATGCTAATTATCAAACAACTCCTGCTACTGAGGCAATATTTTAGCAATTTCTGACATAATGTTGATTGATAAGTTATGTGAAGATGATGCAATATAAAATAACTTGTAATCACTTTCTCCGCAATTGTTTTTTATTTTGCTAATTTTGCTATTTTACAGCTATTGACAATGTTTACATCGTTAACGAAATGTACATTTTTAAATAAAAATAAACTGTGGAGAAAGTGATTACACTATTTTATATTGACTACAACGGATTTTTGGCGTTTGAGGTGTACTATTTGGCAGTTTGAGGTAAGGATCAAAAGAAGTGAAATGATGTTCTAGGTAACGAAATTCTTATGTTGCGGTTTTCATGGTTATGAGGGTTCTTCTTTGTGAATTTTAAGAAGTGGTGTTTCAGCGGTCCTTAATAAAGATTATTTATGTTAATTGGTATAAGAGTTTAAAAAATATTGAGTGAATTCTTATAATGATTTAGACCATATCTAATTTAAGTGAGGATGCGAAGGCCTATTCTTTCAGAATTTTTAAGATGGCGGCGTCGAAATTATTGAAGTAGTTATAAGCTGTATTTTTAAAGTGGTGTCCATTTCTTCTTGATTCGAGAAAATTAAAGCTTAACATATTTGTTAATTAAAAAAAATAATCAAATTATATCAAGTCTGGTAATGTTTCTACTGTTTTATCAATATATAATTTGGTTACAGGCTGCAAATGAACTTACATCACTCAAAATTAGATAAAAAAATTATAAAAATCGTTTAATTTCAAGTCAAATATTACTTAAAATATAGCTCATATTAATCCAATTTTATTTTATCTGACATCTATTACTATTTTAATATAGTGTCTTGTATTTTGCTTTTTATATTTGTAGGATATCTTTTATATTTTATTTATTTGATGTACGTTGCCGTTTAAATGTGGTGTGTTGTATTTAATTTATTTATTGATATTTTTAATATGTTGTGTCACACTTGTCTAATTAGTGAGTAATTTGTCTTACTTGGTATGTAATTATTTATTTGTAATTGACTTATCTAAGACCTCCGTCATTAGCATCAATAAATGTATTATTATTATTAATAATTTTGTTTACAAATAATGACACAATATAAAATAGAAGTAGTATTTTTAATTTTAGACGCTAATTACATTGTTAAAATTACAAGATATTGATATAATTTACCTATTCTCTGCATGTGGAAATTTTTCGAAATATGCATGATGCAGCGGAGGTATATAAGGTAATAACTGCTTGTTGTCTTTATATTTTTCACAAGTAATAGGCCTAGCATCTTGGTTCAAAGGGGCCAGGGCGATTTTTCTAATTTTAGCAGTCTTCCAGGACGTGTAGGTTTACATTTTTTTGTTTTAAATTCTTTGTCTTTCATCGATGTTTTATATAAAATACTGTATGGTGCACGTTTGATAAATCTCATCTAACATATTTGCAACCAATTTACTTTTTCTCGTGTTTTTTCTTATCTGTTTTTTAATCGCATTTATCATAATATTCCTGTGGTTTGTACAGAAAATTCATTTTTCGCAATGCCATTTCTATGATGCCAAAATCTGCATCGTTCGGAAGGTATGAATGCCCAATAAAAAAAAAATTGTGATCAATTATGTCAATGTTATTTTCCAACCTTCAATCACATCAATACCATTTGTAAATTTCGATTTTGCGATCCCCTGGAAGCTATAGTTTCGTCCCATACATACATTTTAACTTTTAGGTCGTGGAAATTGTGAAATCCTTGTTTAAATCATACATATTTTGCTTATAATATTTTATAATTTTCCTTATTTTGTAAAGTACTTTTGTCCGATATTTTACTTAATTTTGGATAATTTGTTGCATATATTTCCTTTATCTCATCTGATTAAGATTTTACCTTTATTCCTCTTCTCTTTTTAAGATCCATTAATAATTTGTTGTTCATAGCGGAATTATCTTCATCCTCTGAATTTAAGATTATTCGTCTGTTTATTTTCATGGGCTTTGTTTTTGTGTGAATGTATTTAAAGTTAAATAAAATAAATATTTTCAATTGTCATAAAATAATATCACTATCTGATGTTAATATGAAGGAAAAAAATAGAATAAGTAACCTAATCTAGTAACTCTTGACACGTAATATGACACGTAATTTAAAACAAATGTTTGATTGTTGAGGCACCCAAGTGTTGAAAATCTATAAATTGTTATCTAAATAGTAAAACAAATGTAAATTAACAGGCTACTGATCAGCAACCATCTGCTAAGCCACCTACCTCTGTCAATTGGACTTGCACCACTTTCATAATCGATAATTATGTAATTTCATTTACGAACCAATTTTAAATTGTACAAAACATGGAATTTTTTAAAGAAATTAAACACGAACTATTTATACATTAAAAATTACATTAAATTAAGCATGAATTACGTGATATCTAATTTTTTTCAAAAATGGACTTAAATGACTTTCAAAATAAACGGTCCATATCATAGATTATTGTTCTCATTTCTGTTTCTCCATCTACCCTTTCATTATCTTTCTTTATGGTTTTCAGATATAGAATCAGTTTTCTTTATATTAATTGTTTTATTTTTGCCAATAAATTTTTATGTTGTCTGTTGTTTCTCTTTTTTCTTTCTCTAAATTAGGATTGTTATTGCGCTTATTCTGCATTCTTTTCTTACTATAGCTCATGTACATAATTTTATATTATTATCTTACATTTGTTTTTAGTATTCCACGTTATTTTGGAGACTTCTTTATCTGATTATATGACCATCTCGTTCACAAATGGCAACACTTTATCTTAAATACCTTTTCTAATATATCAAGATTAATCTTTAATAATACATACCTTTTTTGCTCTCTTTTAAATATTAGTACTGAGATCCAAATACTATATTTCTATTGTATAATTATGTTATTTAGTATTTTTTATATTTAGCTTTTGTCTGCATATTTCTCATATTGTATTACATATACTTACTACTTTTAAGTCTTGCAGCTTCTATCTATCTATTATTATGTTAATTTGAATTTGTTTTATTTCTTCAATATTTCTGTATCTTTCGTTATATATTTTTCGGTATTTTTAAAAAAATATTTACTTAGATTTCTTTTACTTTGTGTGGTCTTATCTATTTTCTATTCTGTGCTTTTTTCTATTTCCTCTTATATCACTTCTTAGTCTAAATAGTGGGCACTTCCAATTCTGCATATCGGTTAACTTTTATTTGTTTACAATTTGTCTAACAATTTCTATTCATTTTAATTTTCTAGAAAAAGAGAAAGAGGCTATGGATTCTTTAAATTTGTTTTTAAAGATAAATTCAATCGAGAAGTTTTGCAGGTGAAATATTTAATATATTTTTAAGGCAACAAAAGCGAATTTTTAAAACGAATAATTTCTTTAAACTCTAGAAAATAAATATGCCACCATAAATAAATATAGCGGCAGAGGTGTTATTAAATTTTAAATCTAATCTAATTTTTATCTAAATTTTTGAATGGTCACATCTTCTTTCTGTGCCTGACCATTTAAAAATTTGGATAAAAATCAGATTAGATTTAAAATTTAATAACACCTCTACGGATATATTTATATATGGTGGCATATTTATTTTAAAACAGAAGTTTTAAACTCATGGGCCAACATTTCGTTTGATTTATTCAAACTTATTCAGGACTGTACTGTAGTAGAAAGATTTTTCTATTCTCGAAATTCGTCAGTTTGAATTTAAATTGTGAGGTCCTTTTCATGTAGGCTGTTACTGTATGTACAACTTGATGAATGCTGTTATTTGTATTGCAATGACTTCCTTGAAATTTTTATCCCAAATATTTGAATGATCAGGCTAATTTTTAATGTGCAGTTTTTGATTCATGATTAATTATTTTACATGAGTAAAACATCTACAATGAATTCCATATCTTAGCGAGCTTTCAAAATTCTAATAATGTACCGTGATTTCTGTCCACATTATGTCTTAAGTCTCTCGGTATGCAAAGAGTCTTTCAATCGAGACTTCCGAAGTTGACAGTTGATGGAAGGCCAAATTTTTGAAGCTACATCTATCAAATTAGCTGTCATTTATTCTGTATATACTTTCTTCACTGCACTCTTGATGAAACGAAATTATAATATTAGGTAATTTCAAATTAAAACACATATTCAGTTTCCTGACCCGTATTTCCGTTAATGACGATCATTCTCAAAGGAATTACAAAATAAGTTATTTTGTAATTCCTTTGAGAATGGTCGTGTTAGGAAACTGAATATTACAATATGAAACTAAACAATTGTTTTAATTTGAAATTACCCAATACTGTAATTTATTCTGTTTATTTTGCCAAATCACCATGGATTAATATAGCATTCAACAGCACGTGCAAACGAAATTGTTTTATCAAAATGGTTTCTCGCGCTTCATCCATTTTACGGTCACTAAAATCGTCCAAACGAAGTTATTCGCAGTGTGGTTGATAAATTTGAGTCCGTGACTCTTCAGTAATCAATGAACCCGTACGATAAAGAAGCGCAAAATCTGCCAAAACATCGCCATTATCCGTGAGAGTATGCAGGAGAATCTGAGGCAGTCGATTTCGCGTCGCTCACAAGAGCTCTGTCTTTCACACACCACAACTTGGCGATTTTTTTGTTGTGACTTGGCCCTGCACCCATACAAAATTCAATTGACTCAGTAGCTCAAGGTAAACGACCATAGGCAACAACGAACCGTGTTGAATGGACTCTAGAGCATTTGGAAATGGTCCCTAATTTTCATCAAAAAATCATATTCAGAGAAGAGGCCCATTACTGGATGAATAAATAAAATTGTTGAATTTGGCACAATACCAATCCACACGAGATCTAAAAGCGTTCAATGCATCTTAAAAAAGTCACTGTTTGGTGTAGATTTTGGGCTGGCGGTGTCATCGGTCCAAAATTCTTTAAGACGTTTACCAGGCCATCACAGTTAACAGCAAGCAGTATAGGTCGACGATTACCTGCGTCGACTTGTATATGTGGTTTCAACAGGATGGCGCTATGTGATTTGAAGGCATGGTCATCTCGCGTGGAGGTGATGTGAACTGGTCACCGACATCGTGCAATTTGACCCCGTTAGACTTTTTCTTGTAGGAATTTCCTAAGTCGCAGGTCTATGCAAAAAAAAAAACAATAAACTAGAGCGGCCCTTAAAGCCAACAAAGACCATGGCATCAGTCAAATTCAGCCTGATTTATACATGAGAGTAATAAAAAAAATGACATTTTGGATGCGTGCCACCCTACAAGGCCGTAGCGTAGATTTTGATGATGTTATATTCCATACATAATGACATTAATAGTAATAGGCATTTCAAATTAATACAAACATTTCGATGATATCTCATAAATACTTCATTTTATTTAAATTTAAAAGACAGGAAGCCAGTAATGAAGTAACTGTTTCTAATGAGAATTCTCCCAAACAACGTTAAACTAGTGTCAGGTATGGGGTATAAAATTAGAATATAAAATCAAATTAATAGATTTAAGTGCAGTTAGAATAACGTGATTTGCCTACCATGCAAGGCAGCATAACACGAAAAAATCGACAATACAAAAAAATAATCTAAATTTGATATAAAGGAAAAATATGTCATAAAATATGATGTAATTTGTAAAACTCTCTAATAACATCTTTGCAACTTGGAGAGTTTTTTGATGATTGTAATCTAAGAATAAATGTTTAAAAATTCTCAAACCTGGAAAACTTTTCCTTTGATCCTAAAAAAACCAAGCAAATTTGAAGAAGTAATTCTTAAAAATTGGCATAATATGAAAATATTGATGCAAACTTCTAAAAAAAGAATGTAAGGAATAATGCTGAAATTAATTTAGAAATATGTGATAAAAATTGCTCAAAATTCTATTTGTCGAGAAGTGTTAAATTTTTTTAACGAAGATAAGGGATTAAATAGAATAACAGTTTCAAGAAAATTCTAATTAAATAATAGAAGATATTATGTAAAGAACCCAAAATATTAAAACAAATTAATAAAAAATATTAAAATTTTCGAAGAGAAATTTCTAGAAATTTCAGAATAAATTGATACTGTAATTCCTATTTTTGTTTGATTAGTTTTATTAACTTAGTATAAAGATATCAGTTTACGGCCTAATCCTCTTACTCAATAAAAATTAAGGTTTGCAAGTTGAATTTCATTACTAATAGCATTAAAAGCTTAAGAAAGTTTCCTATGATTTTATTGATTTTTCGGAAGCATTCGTAAATTTAATTATATAATGAAGCTCATTTTTATGTATCGATTAAATTTTATATATGCAAAACATTTACTTGGTATTTTCCTCTATAGATTTTATAAAAATATGACTTGAAAACTATATTTAGCTACGTCTGTCATCTTCGTCCCTTCTTCTTCCTGTTTCCCGCCTCATTCTCGTCAGTATCTTTACCCTGACCCGTTCTTCTCTCATCCATTCTTTCACACTTCTACATCTATCCACTGAATTATCTTTTACTCTCTTGTATTCCTGCGTCAGATGTCTCCACGTCTCATTTTCATTCTCACACAGCACGCATTCTCCTTAGCCCACCAATTTCTTCCTCCCTCTTTCCTCCACCCCGCATTTAACCATTGCCAGGATCACGCTTTCTTTTCTTCTTACGTAGTTATTTTCCAGCCATATGGGCCTCCTTCTATGTACCTGCCACCCCCTATAGCCCTCATTGCATCCACTCTTCTTTATACTCCTTCGCTTTCTAATTTACCTATCCCGTCACATTCATTCCTTACTCTAACCACTCCTTCATGATCTCTTCTAACAAACAAACCGTATCATAAATTCTCCTCCTTTCCATTCTGCACCTACCCAAATTTACCTTCCATATCTTCTTCGCCAATTTTTTATCATCGAATCTCCAACGTTTCATTTTATATCCAGCCACTCTCCTCATGGTTTCACCCTACATGCTCTCACTTCTTTAGAAAACACTAATGTTCTTTCCTTAACTTTTTATACCTTCTGACGGTCTATCCTCCGCCCAATACATCAAGCTATATTTCGCGCATGCACACCATAGATAACACCTCACTCTTGCACATCCATACACCTTCCCCATTTTCTCTCAACACCCCCCACGCTTTTCTCGTCTTCTTATGTAAATTTTATAAGAAGTAGTTTCTCCATTTTGATTTTGATTGATTTTCTATTGCTTTTCTATCATATTAGGGATAATTTCTAAAATATTAAAAATTAGGAAATATTATTTTTTGATTTAAATATTAATAGAAGAGAAGGTGCTGATTAAGCATCCAGCAATGTAATGACTTCTTCTAGTTATATAATTCTTAATTTTAATGCTTGGTAGAGCTATTATATGATAAGAAGGTGTTTTAATGCTTATAGAAATTGCTCTTTGTCATTTATATTTTTAATGTTTACACTTGTTTATCTCTTATTATTAAATTAGATTTTTCTCTTTTATTTTGATTTTCTTAAATTATTTTATTTTATATCTTCTAGAATATTCCTCTTCTATACCTTCTGCTACTTCAGTTTTCTTTTATTTAATTTTTTAATGTTATTTCTTTTGGTTACACTATGAACTTCCTAAAATATTTCACTTCTATTAATTATACCCTACTTTTTATTAAATTATGTTTAGTATCTTTATTTTTAATCTATAAGGTTTTGTTAGTCTAAATATAGTATTTTGTTTCTTTTGTTACGGATAACCAACAATAAGTGTATATTCAAATATATGCGGTTTTCTGTTTATAGACAATAACACTTTTTTATTTGTCATAAAATATTGTTATACCTTTGAATGGTTTTATTACTTATATATGTTATAAATCACATAGAATCATATATTAAAAATACAAAGCAAATAATGTAAAAATAAATACTTAACCCGGCGCATTCGCCATAATGAAACGGCATATTTGCACTTATTTTTTCTTTAAATCAACATTTTAATTTTCATTTAAATATACATAAATAATATATAATTTTAAATATTAAATTATTTAATTATTGCTACGAAATCATTATTCATTGTCCAAATTGTGATTTCTATTTTATAACTGGCATTTTATTTTTTATATACAATTAAATAAACAAATGACTTGCCTAATGGTCCACTTGGATTATAGTTAATTTATCACTATCAACAATTATATAGAGTAGTGATTTTATGACCACACAAAATAGGATAATGATTATTATTATGTGATATTGTTTTTAAGAAAATATTATAAATAAACGAAGTAATACATTAAGATTTTATTTGTAAACACATTTATTACTATAATCGCACATACATAATATCTATGTATAAAACCATTATATAATTCAGAATAAAAAAGTGTCACACCTTCTTTTTTCATCTTCCTAACAACATAACTTTTTTGCCACCGACTCTCGCGAAAAAGTAAACAAAACAGGACATATTATTGCGCACGCGGCGGCACCCCTTACGACGGGGCAATATATCATTTTTGTAATTTCCTGCGTTTAGTTCGAAGTGCAGAAAAAACAGATCCACGCAGAAAATTACTTTCTTATTCTGCATGAACTTACGACCTTGATTCATGGCCTCGAGAGTGACACGGGAGGACGGCGAAAAAATCTGCCACCCACTCTCCGACGCTTTACGATTCTACTCTTAATGCAAAAAGAAAGAGAAGAGAAAGGGGAATTATGACTGGACGGGAATATAAATTTCTGGGTTATTATATCTCATCTGTGCTAAAAAAAGGAGAATATGCATACGCGAAAATTTGATGATGCCTATTTATCAGGGCGAATAAAGTGAATGTAATACGATTTATTTAAATTTATATTCTAAGAATATTAATATTTTAATCATATAATAAATATATGACGGTAGAAGACATTACTTTGTAATATATCTTAGAAACAGAAAGTTTTCAAGGTAACAATAAAGTGCAGTTTATTTTAAAGTTCCATATGTGATAAAAATTTCACTTTAATTAAATATGCGATATAAGCTAGATATCGCTATACGCTTGCGCTTAAAACTATATTATAAAAAGATAGTAATTTAATATTGATATGTATAAATATCGAGAAATATTTTATATTTTACGTAAATATAACTTATGTCTCATATAACAGACGCGATCTTTTATAACCATAATTTTATAACAACATAATTAAGTCGAAAATATTATTATAAAATTATTAAACCATGACATGCTTTTAGTAGGTCATGGCATAAGTCTCGTAAATTTTCATTATAATATTATTATTTTTTGTTGTTGTTATAACAGGTATGCGTACGAGAAAGCGAGTTGCTTTCGTTGAACTTTGTAATTACCAACCCGCCAGAAATTGGCTGTTGAAGATAGGCAGGCAAAAATGTCAGTAATTAAATATTCTTAATTAACTAACTGCTCCGTGGATTGCACCCTCCTCCTTTAATTAATTCATAATTAATTTAACCCACATCACGTTTCCCAGTTTGTCTAAACTCAAATGTTTGACGGCATCTATAATTTAAAATTTTCGATCCCACCTTGCTAACTTAACAGGAATCTACATTCAACAGTTACGAAGATCTTAATTATGTGCATTGATAAATATTATAAATGCAATTCGCATTAATGGTTGCTCAATAAACTATCTCTTAATTTTGATTTCAAAACGTTAACCTTAAAATTTGTTTGCAATAAATATTTTTAAGTGCATAGTTTCATTGTTGTTTAGGAAAATATATAATTATATTGAATTGATACATAATTATTGCGGCATTTTTTCCACATCAACCTAACACAATAATAGTAACTATATAAATTACTGTTAATAATTCAGTAAAATTAAACATTAAATAATTTCTATATTGTAGACAAGAAGTCATTTGCATGATTTTAACACCAATATTTTTAATTTGAGAGTGTGGCATGATAAGATTTAATCTTAAAATATGCATCAACATTTGTGCATCGTATAAAGATTAAATACACCAGATTGTGGTGATCGATTTGAGGGCAGATGAAGCTATCGATGGTTGAAAAGGTCGCCGGGAAAAGGGCAACGTTATGAATTTTCAGGGCTGACCGAACGTGTGCAGGCTGGCAATTTAATTGACATCGCACAGGCATACGTCCAAGCTGACATTTTTATCGCGTAAGCTTAAATTCCGACAGTAAAAATAATCAAGTTAAATTTTATAACTCACTTCTTTCCCCTTTTATAAAGATTTGAATGAGAAAATAATTCCATTAACATATGTAGCATAAAAGAAATTATAAAAACTAAACCTTAGAACTAATTATAAAAATATATACTATAGTAATATTATGAATTGATAAAAAGTTATTTATCGTGATAGATTTGCTTCAACCTCAAGAAGGCTTGGAATTAAGTATATAATTAACCATTTGTGGAGTTTGAGTATAATTTTGTCTGTAATATAATCCCGTTTCTTCATTATTGATAACAATGAGCAAAGCTCGAAACAGATCTGTAATTGTCAAAAGGATGAATAATAGTTATTTATCTAAATAGTGGGATAAGAGCATCATTAACTGACGAATGCGGTGAGTTGCTGAGACGAGGGCGTAGCCCGAGTCGAAGTAAGAGCATGAGTCTCAGTTAATATGCCTTATCCCACGTATTAAATACAACTTTTTATCTACGACTGCTCAGAATTACGGAAATTATACTTTTGAATTGAATTCGACGAAAAATCGGAATATCATAGTATGTATGTAGAACCATAGCAACATGTAATTTGAATGTCAACCATTTAAGTCAAAACTTCAAGAATTAATTTTCTAATTTCTGTTTTTCTGTGAAATAATGAGCGACTCCGAATCTCTGCCTTCGGATATCGAAGAATCGGCCACGCAGGTAGTTTCAACGTTATTGCCGGAAAAATCAAAAATTAAATATGAGCAAGCTTATGAATGTTTGCGGAAATGGTGCGATGAGAAGAAAATAAAAAATGAAGCAAGTGAAAAGGTACTTCGAAATGCTATAAACCTTCAAGTCTGTGGGCATACTACTCGATGATACGTGCGATGATATCCATAAAGAAAAATGTAGATATCAGTAAATTTATTCAATTGGTCGCATTTCTGAAGAGGCAGTCGGAAGGATATAAACCGAAGAAATACAATATTTTAACAAAACAACATATAACCCGATTTTTACAAGAAGCTGATGATGAAAAGTGGCTACTAACAAAGGTAAATAAGAACAAGGCATGAAATTTTAGATTAAGAAATATTTTCAGGTAGTTTTGATCTTTGGAATTGGTGGAGCCTGTAGAAAAGAAGAACTCACTTACATGCAAGTGACCAACGTTAGGAACGAATGGCAGGTCTTCTGCGTCACAATACCAAATACAAAGACCAAAATTTTGCGAGAGTTTGTTATAACATCAGGAGACATTGATGGGATCAATTTCGTAGACATTATAAAAAAATACATGCCACTGCGTCCACATAATGCCGTAGAGAGGTTTTTTGTTGGTTACAGGAATGACAAATGTATAAAACAGCCCGTTGGCATTAACACGATTGGTAGCATGCCTAAAAATATTGCTTCTTTTTTAAAATTACCAAATGCTAAAGAGTACACTGGTCACTGCTTCAGAAGATCGTCAACCTCACTGTTGGCGGACCTGCTAACAATAAAAAGGCACGGGGGCTGAAGAACAATACAGTAGCCGAAGGATACATAGAAACTTCGGTTGAAAATAAGAAACGTATCGCAACGAATATTCTTGGAGAAAAGAATGTACTTGTAGAAGCTACAACCAGTAAACGCAGTAGTTTGGAAATTTCTAAAACAGAAATGTCCTCAGGAATACACTTGAATAAATGTAAACATGTTATTATTAATGCTAGTATGGCAGGTGTGTGTTATGCGAGAGTGGAGAGGACACATGGAGTCATTTAGGCCAAGAGTGCAAGGAGGTGCGCGAAGAGTGGATAGGGGGAATGAAAAGGATAGGTGAATGAATGAGAGAGGATGGGGCAGGCATAGAGATTGTGAGAAGAATGTTACGAGAAAAAGAAAGAAGAAGAAGTGGGGCTGAGGCAGGCGGCTGAGAAAATCGGCAGAAAAAAAGAAAACGAAGAAGAAGAAAAAAATAGTAATAATAATAATATAGTAATTATATGAAATATGTAAATATGGGGTGTATGCCAATAAAGGTCTTTTTTTAATGCTCATAAATAATTGTTTAATAAATTTGATCGTTAGTTGGTATTAAAAAATGAGTGTGTTTTTGATTTCATTACCTCACTAGTTAGGTAATGAGTTTCATTACGTAACTCAAATGAATGTCAAATTCGTCACTTATCTAAGCAGTCGTAGATAAAATAATATATGTTCACTAATTTGTTAAATAAAGTTATTAATAACAAATATTTGGCCAACGAAATCAGGACTAGATGTTAAACTAAATATAAGTATTCCATTAAATACTTATTTGATAACATGGAGAAGGAACTATGTATATTTAAATATATAGAATGTATTAATACAGCAGTAATAAACTTAAAAAAAAATAAACAATTAAAAATGTTATTTCTATTTATTCGATATGAACTCTAGTTAAAAACAATCACTTTAAACTAATTTAATTTGGTAAGGAAAGCAAAATATATATATGTAAAAACCAGAAGATTTTGTTGCCTTATACTTTATATTTTTTTTATATGAAAATTTATATGAACTTGGTTTCTTAGGAAAAAATATATTTTCATATTTAAGTATACAAAATAATTGTATAGACTAGTCATATTAATAGTTTATAAAGATAGACAGGTTTTTATAAGAGAACACCGTGAAATTTTCAGGATTTCACGAATCTACAATCCTAAGGGTTTTTAATTATTGTATCTCTAAAATTGGATACTGTTTTATGATTTATATTCAAATATAACTCTTACATAAGTACATTAAAGAAAGAAATATTGATCAATAGAAATCGAATATTAATTGAATAGGTTTTCGTTATTTCCCGTTTTTTTTCTAGATATTAATTCGGTTTGTATTCGTTTATTTTTAATATTTTTCTTAAGCTAGCGTGTTTTAATAATAATAATAATAATAATAATCGTTTATTTCTCGACAGATTATACATACAATGAGGAAGAAATATAAATAAAATTAAAGTTAACTAAATAATGAAAAACTATAATTAATAACATAATAAAATGGAATGTAAATAATATGTACGCCGCCAATATTTATTATTTAATTGAACCAAAGATAAACTTCTTAATTTCAGAAGGGGTAGTATTAAATATGTCAATATTAGAAAACTCATTATATAGCCTGGCCATCCGAACCAAAGGAGAATAATACAAAATAAACGGTTGAATAAACAAAAGAGCTGATGCATCTGCAATTCAGCCTTGGAACGTGAAAATTTAGTTGTGAAAGTAAATTGAAATCGTTTATTCTATTATTAATTAAATTAAAAAGAAACAATAATGGTGATAATGTTCTTCGAGACTCCAATGATGGTATATCGAATTCCAAAAGCAACAACTCATGATTGTAATTTTGGACAGGATATACTTTATATTTTTTAAAGTATAACAATTTTAGAAATTTGCGCTGGATGGATTCAATTTGTTGTATATAACGTGAAAGAAATGGAGACCATATAATCGAGCAATATTCAAGTTTCGATCTGACAAATGCGAAATACAAACATTTTAAAGCAAAAATATCGTTGAAATCAGTGGAGTTCCGTATAATGAATCCCAACATTTTATAACTGGAGCTGCATATTTCGTTGATATGTGCTTGAAATGTTAATTTGCTGTCAAGCAAAACACCCAGATTTTTAATAATATTGCAGTTCGAAAGTTGATGATTGCCGATAAAATAATTACAATTAATAGGATTGTAATAAAACTGATAAACTAATAAAATTACATTTATTTATATTTAAATCCAAGGCATTATTTACACACCATTCCTCAATTCTTTGTAGGTCTTGCATTAAAACTAAACAGTCATCATACGAATTAATTTCACGATACAATTTTATGTCATCCGCATAAAGTAATACATTAGAGTTCAAAGTACATACAATATCATTTATAAAACATATGAATATTAAAGGACCAAGATTTGACCCTTGCGGTACACCACTTGTAGCAATAAATTCGGGTGATTTAACACCATTATAATCCACATATTGGATTCTATTACTAAGGTATGATTTTTTAGAAATCTTCTCTATTATAATGTTATGATTAATGCTATCGAACGCTTTTTTAAAATCTAAATAAATCGCATTCATCTGTCCACGTCTATCCAAAACTTCGGATATAAATTGAGTAAAATTTAGCAGATTCGTGGAGGTTGATCTATTAGGAACAAATCCATGCTGGTAAGGCGTAATACTATTCGAGACATGATAATAACATTTAATAGACATAATACTTTCAAATAGCTTGGCAAAATAATTTATTATCGCGATTGGTCTGTAGTTACTAACACAACTTTTATCGCCTGATTTAAAAATTGGACTAATCCGAGCAACTTTCCAAACATCAGGAAATGAGGCAGTTTTTAAAATTAAGTTGAAAATATGTTTTAAATGTGTAACAAAAGAAGCTATACAATCTTTTACAATAATAGAAGGTATTCTATCTGGACCACAAATGAAAGTAGATTTTAATTTTTTAGCGGCTGATATTATATCATCATCAGATAAACAATTAATATGTAAAGTTGTGTTAGAACTCGTAGTTATAGTCGGGTTAAAATTAAAATTTGAAGCTGGTTTATACACACTCTTGAAAAATTTTGCAAAACTATTAACAATTTACTGCTCAGTGTCAATAACAATATTACCGCTTTTCATAATACCGGGAATTCGGGAGGATGACCGTTTTTTATTAACAAAAGACCAGAACTTTTTGGGATCCTGTTTTATAAATGATTCTTGTTGTAGAATATAAGAATGATGATCTTTGTTAATTTCCACCTTTACAATACGTCGTATTTCTCTGATTTTGCGAGTGTAGAAATTGAGTTTGCACCGTTTTTGTAATTTTAAATATCTCGACTTAACACGAATGAGTCTCTCAGTATTTTGAGAAAACCATGATGGAAATTTAGGCTTTTCTTGATGTTTAATAATGGGGACACTTTTCTTGAACATATAATGCAGTTAGGAATACAATAGTGAAACAGCTATAGTAGGGTATTTAGAGGATATAATATCATCCCAACAACATTCCAATATGTCGTGACATAATACAGACAAATTGGCTCGTTTAAAATTAAATTGTAATTCAATTGGTTTAATCCTAAATATTGGCGAATTAATATTTTTAAGAGCAACATTAAAACATAAGGAAGGATGATAATTATCTATGCCTACAACTGGATCAGCAAGATTTAAAATTTTACAATTAATACTATTTGTATGCAGTATCAGGTCTAAAAGTCTATTTTTTGAATTTAATATATTGTTTACTTGAAACAATTTATTAAAAGTAATGAAATTTATTAATGAATCAGTCTGGGGAGTCGAGTCAGAGCCGTGTGTTACAAAGTCGTAAAAATATGGTAAGTTAAAATCTCCAGTAATTAATGTAGGTGTTCCAAAATTAACGTACTGATCAATTAAATCAAAAATAAGATTATAAGTTTGTAAATTGGAGTTTGGTGGCAAGTAAATACAGACAATATCGATAACATCTAAATTAATGTGTATTTTCACACCTACAATATCAACATTGTTTATTGATAATCCGAAACCATTGATCCGTTGTGGTAAATATTTACGATCGACTGCAAGCAAGCATCCACCTCCTTTTTTCCCAACTCTGTCAGCCCGGAATACAGAGAAATTGGAAGGAAACAATTCAGCATCAAATATGCTATCATGTAACCATGTTTCGGTAAAAGCATAAATTTCATTATCCGCTGATAATATATTATTGTATAAAGTTTGTGTTTTCGTCGCTAAACCTCGAACATTTTGATAATACATTTGGAGAGAAAATGAATTACTGGATGTACTTAGGCGTTTTTTGAAAAAGATTGGCGATGATTAGAAGCTACGATAGTTGGATTATGGTTTATAAATTTTATTTTTAAATTAGATTCACCATTCTTTTGACGGTCATTTAATTCTGCATATAGTAGCTTTAAGTGGTTTCTTTGAATGACAGTTTGGTCCTTTTAAATTTTATATTACTACCGGATATATTGTAAGAAGCTTTCAAGATTTCAGCAGCTGTTTCCTTCTCATCGAAGATTAATTTTAATGGTCTTGAGTTGGATCCGGTCTTCTTTCCTAGGCGAAACAATGATTTAGGAGCCGGGAAATTACCAAGAGGTTGCAAGATCGCAGCAACTTCTGCAAGATCGTGTTTTGTCCTGTTGCTGTTTTCAACATCATTTGATTCTGGTAGATTATATAACAATAGGTTATATTTTCTACTATTTCTATCGGTAACTTCCTCGATGGCTTCACTTACCACAGAATCAAAGATTGCTGATATTGTTTGGTCATTCACCCCGTGATTGGAAGCTTGTGCTAATTGGAGTTCAATAGTGTCTACGTTGTCATATAATTTTTGCATATTTTCTTCCAATGAAGAGAGTTTTTGCTCAAACGCTGTCACAATATTTTGAATTTCAACCTTAAATGGCTCAAAATGTTTTTGTAGTAGTTTATCAAACATTTTTTCTAATTGTGAAATTTGTTTGGAATTAAACACATCCGGTGAGTTATCACCGCCCGTAGACAACCGTGAAGGAGTTTGATGGCATTTGACACAAGTAAAGTTATTGCTACGCATTTTCTTTAATCGATTTATTTCGTCTCCAGATAAATCTGCGCATCTGGAGTGGAACCACTTGTCACAAGGTCCAATACATTTCAGGTAGAAAGAATTAGGACTAATGTTGGCTGAACAATGGTGACAGGTATAAAAACCCATCCTAATTTTATTAAAATGGAATAGGATGAGACACAACACAAAGCTTCACGTTAGTGGGTGCGTAATAACGACTTGCTCGATAGACAAAACTGGGTAAGAGTAGACCACGGATGGTAGCACATAAGAATACAAAGGTGATAAAGGGAAGGATAGAAAATTAATTGTAACTGTAAATGCTGATATAAATGAGGTAAAATGGGGAAAAATTAATGCGTTATGATCGGTTTAGCATACGAGCCGTGTGCGCTCGAAATTAGTGGGCGCAAAAAATAGCACAGATAAACCGGCACGGTACGGCACAATGATGTACGACAGTTAAAATTAAACAAAATCGTTCTTACCGTTTAAAAGCCGTCGAATGTTGGAAAAGTAATGCTTCAATTGTTATTACCAACAATACTAGAATCGTTTGAGAAAATTTCACATTAATTAGAAGCCTAGATCAACTATAAAATCGCGAAAAATTGGGGCAACACTAATCAAGCGTGCGAAAGAGAGTATGTTTTTCTACCTGTTTGAGTTAATTATTTACTATTTTACAACCTACTCAAAACTTAACTGGGATTACGAAGCGTACTGGCTCATAAAATAAAACAAATAAATAAATAAATTCCTATGCAATAATTTATTAAAATATCTTCAATTCCAAAATTTGTTAAACTATTGAGAAACATTTCTACACAGTTTCATGATAAGATAATATAATCATGATTAATCTTTCCATATATTTTTTAAAATTTGTTAACAAATATTTATCTTATTGCTGAAATGTTAGTTCACCTGAATTTTTCTAAAACTTAAGTTATAATACAAAGAAGTTTCGTAATAAAATGAAAACATAAGGTTTTTTACTTTAAAAATTTACAATAAAATTATAACTACTAAGACAAAAATAAGATTTACTAAAACTTTAAATGTATATCGAATCATTTGTTATTAATTGAAAAAATAAATAAAAATATTTCTAACAAAGCAATCCAGAAAATAATACATATTCTTGATAGAAGTGTTCGCCTGTGCGAATATTAAACAGTTCAGTAGGAGTTAAAGTAATTTCAACTAAATAAATTTATTAAAAATTTCTTATAGAAGGCTCTCTCATGACGTTGATACGTTAAAATACCCATAAAGATGATTTTCTGACCTTAATAAAATCCTATTTTATTTAGTTCGTTTAAATATTCTTAAAAAAAATTGATGAGACTATAATACACCTTCCTACATTATGTGCAATTAAGAAATACCAAAATAGTAAATAAAAATAGTAAAAGTAGTACTTAACATATACTATTGAAACTTAACCAATAATTGAACAACAGAAGGGGCGATAATTCAACAAAAAATAGTACTGCGCTAGGTAATATAATGAGCAAACCAACAACGGTGAAACACGAGAGTATACTACATGCAGCAAAGGCAATCTCTGACAAGAAGATCAAGGGCAAAAACATATACATGATAAAGTACATCAAAGCAGCAACTTTTTTATTGTCCCCTGTAAAATTACTTTAGCATTAACGCTGGAGTATTGCGAATCCTTGGAAGAAGTGGCTCATGACAACAAGGTAACTATAGGCTGGGTAAAATGACACAACAACAGCGTAGGTAATAGAAGAGCAGATTGGTTGGCAAGGAAGGAATCCGGACGAACGATATGCAGACCGTACCCCTCTTTGCTGTTCTCCCTGCTAGACTTGATTACGCTACTGAAAAATGCATCAATTAGATGCCACAAGGAGCAATGAGCAATGGATCGAGTGGAAGAGCATGAAAGTTCGTGAACTCCGCCTTCAAGGTCTATGCTCAAAATTTTAAAGTGATTTATTGTATTTATGTTTGTATTTTATGTATATTTTTTTAATAGATCTTGTGAAGCAAATAAACTAAACTAAACTAAATGGGACAATACATCGCTTCGTCGCGATGAACACCAAAACTGTCAAATACTGTATGCAACTGTTTATTTATATATTTATTTTTGTCCTTCTATATTAAATAATACACTTAAAAATAAATTATCAAAAAAGCATACATAAAATTTTGTACGGGCGGAGTTCACAACTAAATATGTTCTTTCACTCAAACCCAATTATTAACCTTGATGTTAAGGCAGCAAGGGTCCTCCTCGACATTTGGAGTCTGATTTATATTTAGTTTTTAATTCTTTAAACACCTTTTAAGGAGAGAATATTTTGTCTGTTAATGTCAGCATGACATATATAAATATCAATTGTCAAGAGAAAACCTAACAGGACACTGAAATTTAAGATCGCACCTGAAGAGACTGGGACTACAATCTAGTCCTACCTGCAAATGGAATGAAGAGTAAGAGGAAACCGCTGAGAATTTACTTCTAGACTGCTGATTTCCAACCTGCGTGAATCCACGATGAGAAAGGGATATCTAAAGTTATCAGACATCCTAAGAGTCCCTGCTGCCCTGGCGTTTGCTAATGCCTTCGGTTGGCTTGGCCGTAACAAGGAATGAGGACTCAGTGGGAGGACCGAAATTCAGAATTCAACACAGCAACAAATAAAATATTCTTTTGGAAGATCATAAACAAGTGAAATCACATATAAAAACTGAGTATATATTAAATTCAAAAATCGCAGTAAAAATATATAAAATGATTTGTCGCCCATTACTATGGTTGTGTCCTCTACCTTAACCGTTTACACAATCCCCCAAACCAGCTCCTCTATGATATTACCTTTGTTATTCCCATTCAAGAACGCTATAGATATATATCAAAAAAATTATCCAAAAATTCTTTCAACTTCTATACATTATCCCTATACTTTCTTCCCAGAAACCCAAGTAGATAAGTCCTACATTCAAAACCCACATTCTACCAAATTTGATTTTATTTCATCATTTCATCCATCTACTCATTAACGAATGACTTCTGGTCGATATCCTTTTGACAAATTAATACACTAACTCATCACTCATTATTTATTAGTTATTAGTTATTATTTAAATATAAACATGTAAAACATTGCAAATAAACATGCATATTATTTGTAATAAATGACGAAATAAATGAGATGTAATGAGTAAAACATATTTTTAATACAAAATGGAAAATGATGATATGATCATCATAGAATTTTCCCTGAACTATAAGCAGAAAGATATTTTTTATTATATTATCTTCTATAATTATATATATTGTATGTTTATAAAATAAATCACTTTTGTTTTGAGTTACACAGATATACACTATTGGAAATATTGCAATAATTTGGAGTTTTAGCAGGTAACAGCCTGATCAATTCAATATATACAATGTACGTTTAAAACTTATTAAGAATCCATAATTGTAACTGAAGTGAATTAAGGCTTTTGGAGAAATGATTATTGGAAATCCGCATTTTCTCGAAAATCCAGATTTTACGCAAACAAATTATTTCGTATAAATTACTGATTTCATTATTTTTATTTAGTTTTCTAATTGAATAAACTACAAAATAAACATTCTTTTATTTTTTCTTGAAGGCAAAAAGTATATGAAAAATATTGTTTAAATGAAGTTTTATTTTATTCTTTATCTTTTGTTTTTTTTGTATCTGCAAAGAAAAATCAAATAGAGGGCTTAAAAAGCTATTCAGATCGTTCAAAAAATAATACATTATTAAGTTTAAAGATTGAGCTTAAAATCTGTGGCAGTTTTTAAGATACAGCGCTGACGGACAAAAATACACAAAATTTTAATTTTAATCGATACTTGTTCTGCTACTCTCTTGATGGAACCAAATTTTCAAATTAGGAGAAGTAAAACTCTTGTTATGTTCCATTTCTTTTCTGAAATATTAATAAACATTACTTATTTTCCCCTAATTTTATAATAAATTATGCAGTTAACTACTCAATAATTAATTTTCCCATTTTTATATTGATTTTGTCAAAATTAATTATACTGAATGTTACTTACATCAAAAATTCAAGATTTATTAATTAGGATATTTTAAGAATATTTTGTCCTTTAATGGTTTTAAAAAACACGCTTTGTTCTAAAGATATAGGGCGGATAAATCTATTTTTGACGTTTTTAAAATTATAAATGTAGTCAAAATATAAGTATGGCATACTAAACTCGATTTACTGACTACTAAAAATAGAAATGCATTGTTATCTCTTTATTTATTTATTTATTTGTTTATAAACGGGAAGCCCGTTTTATAATATATATATATATATATATATATATATATATATATATATATATATATATATATATATATATATACATACAATAACAGCAGGTAAGTGCAGATATCGAAGAGAAATGCAGTTTAATCGTCGATTTAATTTAAATTTGTCGAGACTGGGGGACGTTTGACTGTTTGACATTTATTTCTATCTTAAATAGTTAATTTTTGCTTGTAAAGTCCTTCATGATTAATCGCTATGCGTACGTGGAGATGACTGGCTAGAATTTTATTTATGGACTTGCTGATGACTATTCGTTACAAGCTATGCCTAATATTCCTGATAGAAAAACCTTGCATCTACGTCTTCATGAAACAGGCATATTGGAACAAAGTAGAGAATCAGTGGTAATAAGAACGGTAAAGTGGAAGAAAATATGCGAGACATGATAGAGGAATATCCAGCTATTTTTCCTCGAAAAATTATAAATTTATTAAATTATTTATTACTTACAGGATTTGCAAAATTCTTAGAGTCTATTGAGACTATTTGTCCTACCCATATCACAAGCAGCTTGTTTACGCACTTCTTCTTGCTGATAATCCTCCACATATTGCCTTCTATCAATAGCTTTTGCATACATTGGTTCAATTTCCTTAACTACTGACGCTGATTCTTTTTATCAATGAAGCGATTTTTTGAAGAAATGCAATAAGAAATGTAATAACCATGTTTGAGCTAAAAAAATCCACATAAGATACTTGAAGATTGTTTTTAACATCAGTTCTCGTGGAATATTTGATTTGGAATTTTGAATGTATGGCTAATTAAACTAATATTTCCACCAAAAAGATACGAGGTGTATTGCAAATTTAAAAAATGCTATCATAGTTTCTGGAAGATGTACCAGTTTAAAAAGAAATGTAATGTGTTTTATGCACGATTGTACATTTTAGTGTGGTTATTCATGAGTATCGGATTGCTCGTGGTAGATCTCACTCATGGCCTGCTTGATCTTCGAACTTAAAGCCCCTAAATTATTTCCAATATGGCTAACTAAAGTCATTAGTTTACACTACTGCAGTGTAAAATATGGACGACTTGTGTAATTAAATAATTGCTGGGGCGTAAGACAATAAAAAAAGACCCTAGTATTTTAAAAAGTACGGCAGTTAATGGGGACGTTTGGTTACTGTGAAAAATTTTGTTCGCCCTGTATCTTTTAAATACTATCCATATTTATCAACACATCGACGGATTTTTACAAAACACAGAACAATTAGTTATGCTACAGCTACATTTCATTGTAGGCATTATAAGCAATGCAACTAGAATATATTTTATTCTTATCGTTGATTGTTCGTGCATACTGCTGCAATGCGGATCAATGCTTTCGAGAAACAATGTTATTTCGGATTTGGGGTTGAATTAATGGCTAGTAATATTCGTGACTTGGATGCAATTAATACTAGTAAACCATTCACTGTGTTTGTATGCTTAAATTCCACGAAAAATTGAAAATGAGGCATTTACATTGTTAGCAAATCTATTAAGTAGAAAGTTATAAATATTATCTCGTTAATAAAAGTTAAATTATATTAAATTATTTTGATGTCTTTGCAGCGTAATTTCCGAGGGTAGAACTTCGCGAAATAAACATCGCACCACTGCCGGATGAATTACGAGCTGCATAACAAATGAGCGCATGATTTTAGGAAATATAATTTAGAATTAGAGGCTCGCATGCACGGGTTGCAATTATCATTTTCTTGGCGGACCGGCGGTTATTACAATATCAAAGATATGGAAATTCCGCGAACACGGTGCAATACTGTCCTAAATAAATAATTTCCCAGCGAAATTCGCCGGTGGCAGGAACGGTGGGCGAGGGGCGGCTGCTTTATGCCCTGTGCATGTTGCCTGCCTGGAAGTACAATGGTGGTGTTTTTATGTCGGGGAGAGAGTCGAAATGTCGGATAATCCCGGAGTGCACGCACCATAAATCAGATGGTTCTATAGTTATGTGCTTTGGAAGTCCTCCTCCCATTAATTCGGCTCCAGCACGCTGTTACTCGTTTGCATCTGATGGTTTGTGGGTGTGTATGTGTGTGTGTGTGTGTATACGAGTGCGAAGGAGCAGGGATTAAACGATCTAAAGCTGGGAATCCAATTATTTCAACACGATTAATAATGTTGGATTAAATATAAGTACAATAAATAGTAAGTATGAAAAAAAATAATAGCATTGCTATAATGGTTGTTAAGTCCATGGAGCGAATATTAAAATAAATTGGAATAATTTAAAATAATCTTTATTAACACAGACTAACTTTCTCAGTAGATTTTGACGTAAAGTTTGAATAATATTGAAGTTATTTTTACAAATACTAATATATTATAAAACATCTTTATTACAGCAACTTACATAACATTTTGTTGACTGTGGTCAGGGCTATCAACCATAGGTCTTTCTGCCCTGTCAGAAAAAGTTATTAAGAGGTAAAAATTAAATGAACTGCCCAGATGATACGATCTAATGAATTCGTAAATTGTGAGCACATACTAATATTAATTTGACATAAGTCAAATAAGTATACATACATTCAAGGTTAAATTATGTTACATTTTGAATATATGATGAAGAAGTGTCAAATAGTTATCAATAGACTGTTTCTTCTTAAGAGCATCATATGTGGGTATGAGTGGAAGAACCCGATATTATGAAATATGTCCATTCCGATGGAATCTGATCTGATGTAGGAGTTTTTAATGTTTTGTAAGCATTTTGGAATAAGTGAATAATAAAATAAAGAAAAGAAAGTGTTATATTTCCTCTAAACTTTTTTGTGGAAATAGCTCTTCATACAAATGGTCGATTAAATATTTTTCAACGTAGTAACCTAGAGATTTCTGATTTTTCATATAGAGGAGCTATTTTTTAACTAGTGGTTCTTTTGTAAGAAAACAACAGATTTTTATTTTTATTACAGAAGCACATGTTTCATCATTAAATACACAGTATTCTTCTACCTCATGCAGCAACTCTCTGATGGAACATGTTACAGTGATCAACAATAAAAGTAAAACTATCCCAACTGCTATATTTAAATCTAATGTATTATGGAATTTGGTCATGTATCCACCAATTAAAATCAATATTTATTCTTTTATTAATTTCAAGTTAAATGATCTAACCCTAGCGCACCCTAACATACAAATTCAAAATATATGCATCCATTCTGATAAAATAATTTCTATATGACATGACTTTGAAAGATAAATGCACAATATTTCATATCAAATTCGAACCCCTACAACAAAACCAACGATTTACTTGATCACAGAGAATTCGTATTATCATAGAGCGTGTCAGTTTTCAAGGGCCATAAGTTAGAGGAGCGTATCTGCAAATTGAATTTCACGTGTGTTATTGCTTTTATAGTGAAAATGCATGCCACTAGCACAATAAAACGATTTCGATCTATAATGTTCCGCCGGCGTCATATATTTTCTTTATCGGTACACATTTCCCCAGACTACGACGACTCGATACAATCTCATTTTATTTTCTTCACAACTTACCTATTAACTTCAACACACCCACACTTCTGAGGGTGTATCATTATATTTAAAATATATTCATAAATATGAAAGCCATTATGCTAAAACATTCATTACACGGCCCAAATTTATACGGAATTCGTGAATGAATAATTTAATAATTGTGGGTTAACTAAAATTGAAAAACAAAATTACGATTTAGGAAATAAAAGTATGTATGACGAGACGAGAGAGGTAAATTTATAGAGTTAAAGGGTTAAAACATACGTTTATTTGGAAAAATTATTTTTCGCTCAGTTCATCTTTATTATTTAGATGAAAGAAAACTTCAGTTTGATAACACATGTGGCAGTGAGGGTCGAAAATGTAGAAACTTCGCCGGGAAAAAGTCACTTATGTGGAAAGTTTCGTAGCGTAAAAACAGTGTAAGATGTTGCTTATTTAAACTTTACTCGGGAAACTAAAATTCGTTTGTTTTTTCGCATATTCAGTTTCACTGAATTTATGTCAAACTACTTTAATTTGATAAGTTACAAATTAATTATAGATTTAAATTACACGTGTATTCTAATAATGATGCATTACTGATACTTATGCTGAATTCCTAAAATTAATGTAAAAATTATACAATATTGTATTAGCCTATATAAATATTTTGAGCAATTTTATAGAAATAATTTAGCAATTTTATGGAACACAAGCTTCGCAGAATTTGCTCAAACACCAGCTTCTCTAACGAACTATTATGGATAAGGTTGAAGGACGCAGAGGACTTAGCAAGAATCAGCAATTGTGGTTGATAGAACATCCCTGATTGGGCTGGCATAAGGTCTGCTAGTGAACTGATGTTCATAGCTTAAAATAAGGATACATTTACTATGATGATTGCCAATGTAAGAGGAATCAGAGAAGGCACATCAATGAAGTTGAAGCCCTATATTATCTTATCGAAACCACTTACTGCGCATATATCATGATTAATATTTATTAAAACCATGTAATAATTTTACATAACATGTAAACTTCTACATCATCAGCTAAAGATGAATTATAACGTGCACCTTTATAGAAGGCAAATTTTGATCAATGGCCGTTAAAATGAAATTTTTTTCATAGAGTTATTTACGATTCCAGGAATCACCAGTTTAATAACGACACGCAGTACTACAAGTAAAAACAAACGACGGTAATAAATTCCTGGGCCGGTCCCCTTCTCAAGAATATGATTTACAACCGCCGTTGACACTGTGCTGACACGTTATTTAGTTTTTCCCATTTCCACTCATCAAAAACTCGTCTAGGCTGATAGTGGTTGTCTTTCGGAGTCATTAATTTATCACCCCCTGATGAATTGTGTCCGATCACGGAACGTGTATGTATCGGAAAACACATGTTTTACCACCACCTGCATCTCCTATCCCTTTTAGTCCGCACGGGGTCCCCGGGGATACGCGAGGCCCTTCGTGCGTGGAAAATGAATGGGACCGCATTAATCTTCTCCCCGGAATGGTGTTCGACCACGGTTACGTTCAGGTAACAATCATCAACGCCAGATTGTTAAATGAGGCGGTTCTAATTTCATTTTTGGAGACTTCAGAGGGATGCTCGACGGCCGCACAATCGATTCATCTGGCATCCGCACAAAACTGACCGCAAATTGAATTTCCTGCCAACTTATGAAAGGAATTGAAGAGAATTTTTAACGATTAAAATATCGAACGAAATATAATATAATATAGAAAGGAGCAGACTTTAAGAATAACCAAGGTTATGAAGGGGAATTTAAAGAAAAATATATAAAGAATAACCGAAATGAAGGGCCAATAACAAGTTTGCAAAGAGGTACATTAAGTGCGTATTATTCCCTCTTTTAAAAGTGAATTTCCATGTTCCGCAGTGAAGTTTAACTCCGGCCCTCTCCTAGAAGCCATCAACAAGTAATAAAAAATGATGGATAAACTTGCATCCCTCCCTTGAGGCTGTCGTTGTTTAATTACATTTCTTGGCAAAGGACTATATTATTTTTTTATTCTCTTGAAAGAGATTTTTGCATCCATAATCGTGTCTTAATTAGTTTTTATAATGATGATATATTTAAAATAAATATCAATAAGTGTTATATGTCATTAATTAATAGTATACATTTCTTAAATGTATAATAATATTAGAGAATCGTAAATGTATATTCTGTGTTTGTGATATTATTCTCGTGTACCTAGCACATTTCGAGAGGAAGCATTTAGAATATTTAACTGAATATATATCCTCATGAGACTCATGAGTTTTTATAACCTAGTAAGTAAGGTTGGATTTTGTCACTGTTTTAACTGAAATATATACAGAATTATAATAATTTATACAAATTACGAAGATATATCGGCATGCAACGACATATTTTTTTAAATTATTAATTATTCTTCTTCCAGTTATACAAACAATATATTTTCATTATATACGTATTTTTTAATAATTTCTTATTTACTCAAATAAACAATAATAATACTTTTAGCATTCGTTTCTACAACTATTAATTATTGTATAACAGGAAAAATATTATAAAGTATTAAAAAATTTTAAACTTTTAAATGAATGATTATAAAAAAAACAATTTTATGGTGTTTAATATTTTACCATTAATTTAAAATTTTCAAAAATAAACTGTCAGAACTTGTCGAAGCTATTGTAATTTTTTGCTCGGTTGGTGCAAGGGTGGATCATTAAAAGGGAAAATAGGGTACGTCGTTATAATAGTGCTGACACTCGACAAGTATCAAGTGGAGAGATGTCGTCGATTTTTTTTCATTCTTTCCTGTCTTCTCTTTATATCTCGTCGTGCAATTAAGGGGAAGATTTACTGCTTTAATTGAGGATGCAGAGGAACGCAATTTGCATATTAATAATAAGTGTTATTGTTGTCTTCCGTGAAGCGGGCGTGATTTATCGCAGCGGAAACACGTGATTATTAATCAATTACAGATAATGTCAGGGTGATATTAGATTATCCGAGGGTAGGACTGATGTCGGACTCACCTGCAGCTGGTGATAGTTTGGTGATGACGCCCCATCGCTGCTTCCACTGAAAAAAGAAAGATAATACATTATAAAAAATATTATTTATTATCATTTAGCTTTTAAAAATACTAATATAAAAACACTGTTACAAGATATAAATGTTTATGTTATTTTAAAGTTTTTATATTTGAATATAATTATAAGAAGAAAACAAACATCTATCTATTCATTTGATTGAACGTTGAATTCTTCACGAGACATTTTCTTATTTTTTCCTTTTTCAGATTTCAATGCATACAATGCCAATATTCTCTAAAATAAAAAAGGGATACCAATGACAAGTATTTTATATATATTTTATGAAAATATTTACGATAAAGGTAAGAATTGACAACCTATGAAAATCTATTCTTACTATTGCACTTACAAAAACAATGAGTTTATTGAGAGTTTTATAATAAAAATTACTGATTATTTTAAGAATAACAAATAATAATGGGGTGAGTAACTAGAAGAAATATTTAAAATTTACTTAAAAATATGGAATCACAAAAAGTACACTGTAAGAATACATTCGATGCGATCATTATGAAAACAAAAATCTAATTGCATATTTTACAAGAAAGCGTATTTATTATTATTACTTCGTCATACATTTTAAAAGTTATGAATGTGACCTTTTCTTGGTTATTATTACACGATTATTTTAATAAACAAATAATATTATCAAAGTAAATGTCTTTTTTATAATCCAATTTTAACCAGCGTTTAAAATTTTAAAAGGCCTGACTTGAACAGCTTAACTACAAGTAGAAATAGAAAACTTCCTCTTGAGTTCCTCTTTAAATTATAATTGTTAAAGAACTCAACACCAAAACTCCGATTTATACTGCAATCTGTACTATACGAGTATAGGTTTAAGTTTCCTAAAACTAAATAAATGATTGCCGCTCTTAAGGAGTCGAAGGCCAATAGAATTAAAATTAAAATTGAGTCTCTTACTATTTCTTCAAAGTTTGAATCAAAGACAATGGACAAAAAAATTCATCACAAGTGTCACAGCAAACGATATCAGAGATTAGTTACATAAATTGCATAATAATTAAACGATGTATTTAATCAATAATAAATTTAAAAATACGAAAACATTTCGTGAATCTACAACAATGAGTCTTACTAAGACTACAAAACAAATTAATTTCAAACAACTACTTCTCTTGCTAATACTTCGACAGACATTGAATAATACAAATTAATTTGCGTGTTACAAATAGTACAACTATCAAAGCAACACTAGTTTGAACGTATTTCTTTCTGTAAAATGAACTGAAAATGATTTAATGTACGTTAAATAATTTGTGAGTGACTATATTATGATAAATTGGAACAAAAAATTAATTTAAGTTGATGTAATTAAAATAAATTAAAAAGCTTTTACTAATTTATTTTAATTACATCAACTTAAATTAATTTTTTGTTCCAATTTATCATAATATAGTCACTCACAAATTATTTAACGTACATTAAATCATTTTCAGTTCATTTTACAGAAAGAAATACGTTCAAACTAGTGTTGCTTTGATAGTTGTACTATTTGTAACACGCAAATTAATTTGTATTATTCAATGTCTGTCGAAGTATTAGCTAGAGAAGTAGTTGTTTCAAATTAATTTGTTTTGTAGTCTTAGTAAGACTCATTGTTGTAGATTCACGAAATGTTTTCGTATTTTTAAATTTATTATTTAATTTTCTACAACGAACTAAAGGATTTTAATACATTTTATTATTTAATCAATAACATTATTTATAAATACTCGGCATACCTGTGACTTTAAATTAACTAAACATAGTGATAATATGGAGTTCAATTCTAAAGATAATGCTTTCCTTAAGTCGTTCAAGCAATAACCAAAGATATGTCGCTTCAGTCGGTTATAAGGAATATATTGAGTTCATTGCGTGGCTGAAAATAATGTCATTTCCATAAAGATGGTAAAAACATCGCCCTCTCTAAAACTTTTCTGGATGCAAAAGCAAGCACTAGACCTCTAGCTATGCCTCAGAATTATCGTCCCATAAGCTAATATTTGTTTAAAAAAAAATAAAAATAAATTTATTTTTGGTACTTATTGTCAACTCACACAACTTGCTTGATAACTATATAAATTACTTCGGTATCCAAATGCCGCGCACAGTGAACCAAAGCATGAAAAAAAACCTGGTCGAAATATGAAAAAGTGTAAGAATATTCTTCAAATTGTTTCCTCACTGCTTTTCAAACGGATATATTACGGTTTTTGTTAAAAGATATACTCGAAATAAAGAAAACGGTGTAAAACGTATATTTCATTGGAAGGTGGTACAAGTAATAATTCCGCAACTTCCCGTAGTAATGGTTTAACATTACCTGAATTTGGAGGTTAAAAAAAAGAAATTAGTGGGTTTGGCGATATGAAGAGACGGTTGAACACATCTGTCATTGTTTTTACACGGGAACATTTTCTCGATAAATTTTTGTGTAAGCGACGAATGTCTTTATTCCGCGCTTCCTGCGCTTTCTCAGATAACGGACCAATTGGAAGCGGTGAAACTTAGATGATGGCGTAACCTTGAATTAACACAACGCATATGGAAGACGACATGTGATACCACAAGTAAAATTCAACATAACGCTTCGTTACATGTTTGAATTTCTCACCTGCTCGACATCGCTTGTAACAAAACGTTGCTGATCGCTATAATATTTTCGCAGTTATAAGCACGTTTTCAGAAAAAATGTCTGGCCGTGGTACCGTCATTCGATGTGCCAAATCCAGGTTTTAGCACATCTCAATAATCAAAATAAGACGTTTTCTTTCTGCTCTGCAGGGCAGGATTTCCATTTTTTACTTTTTTGCTAAGATAAACGAAATTCAGTCCAAGTGTCAAAAATTGCCTTATTAAACAAAAGTGTAGCTGTCATTTCCAGGGATTATTATTGGGATTTTGATCAAACTGTTAGACCAAACCCTAACACATGACACATCACCGTAATTAGAAAATAAAATATATTTGAAAATGTAAAAATACAAGATGGTTCCCATAAGAAAAAACTAATTTGATGATGTTTTCCCAAAATCGAAACGTCGAATTATTATACAACCACGTTGTAGAGCGCGAAGTGTCAATTTTCTTGAAGTATCTCTTTAAATAGTCTCGCAAAACATTTTTTTTTTTTGAAAATTTCGATTATTTTCGGTATCTCTGGAAGTAGCCAGAATATTTTATATTAATGAAATTATTGAATGAAATAAAATGAAAAGATGCAACTGAAATAATATCCATGATGCCAAAATTTACTATTATTTAGAAGAATCGAAAAAGGACAATGGAGATAAATGCGATCTATGTTCATCTGTAGGCAGTGCCACTCAAGCAGAAAATTGATCGATACGTTCATTGGAATCGACTATTGCCAATATTATCGAAAAACAAATTAAAATTCAATTTGAAATTTAAAAAAAATGAATTGATATCCTCAATAAACGCACGAATCAATGAACTCAGAGACCGGCACTAGAACAGGAAAATCTATAATTGAAATATAAGGATAACATTTACAAGAAAACAACTGAGCTTATCTCCGAAATAGAGGAGCAAAGTCATTTATAATCTTCCTGAATCGACAAAAACAAATACTGACGAGAAAATTGTAAATGATACAATTTACCCAATAAATATGTGCAAAGAAGTAATAGATATTAATCCCATAAAAATCATTAGAATCGGTAAAATATCAGACAAGCCTTCCCGATAAAAGTGGTGTTCACTGATGAAGGACATGCCAAACAATTATTAATTAAAAGTAAAGCGATAAAAACCGGCATAAATATAAAGTCAGATCTAACACTGTTGCATAGAATCATTTAAAAGCACTAAAAATAGAATTAAATAAACGCATCGAGGTTGGAGAAAAGAATATCACCATTAAATATATCCGGGCAATTACAAAATAGTTAAATATGAAAACTAAATGCTTCTCAATAGACAACACACCTTAACATCTATTAACAAAATGTAATGGATTAAATACCAATACCAGTGAATCTTACAATATATTAATTAACGATTTCGACGTCATCACACTGACAAACTTGGCTGAAGGATGGTGTTTATAACAGTGAACTATTTTCTAATCAATATTTTGTACACATAGTTGACAGGAGAATACGAAATCTGTTATATTCAAACATCTTTGGAGGAAGACCAACATCATCGTTATTTATTGATTTAGCAGTCTAAAACATAAAAGTGAACATGAATGCAACTCTGAAGCGGCGAATTCATTTCCTTTGCCAAAAAAATTCTTAAATAAACTAGTCGGATATAGAATCATCATCTGATGTACATGTTAGGAACCCTGAGAAATTTTGGACCTACGTGAACAATAAGAAGGCTCAATCACGTATCATGGGCTGCATGACACGCGATGGCATCACACTCCAAGGTTTTGCAGAACACGTTAATTAAGTCATAATATGTATCCAATGGCGACAACTTTACACCAAAATCGTTTTAACACAATTTAAGAAACTTTTATATTTCAGAGGATTAAGTCTTTAGAGGTCTCCGTCAATTAAAACCAAAAATAACTATGGGTCCGGGCAATATACCAGCATTTTTATTAAAGGACTGTGCTACCTATTTTGTTAAACCCTTAACCCATATTTTTAATATAATATTATCTAACGGTATTTCCACTGACTGCTGGAAGACTACACGAATTTGCCCTGCTCCAAAAGAGAGAGAGAAGACTAACATGGGAAATTACAGACCTATTGCACTTATATCCAATTTTAGTAAAGCCTTTTTTTACTTATATTGGAAAATAAATAACACACTAAACACTATTCAACATGGATTTATGAAAAGGAAATCAACTCAAACTAATTTAATAAATATAACCCAATTCATATCTGATAACTTAGTAAGAGGGAGACAGGTTTATGTAATCTATGCGAACACGAGCAAAGTTGGTGATTTAAGCAGTCGGTGTTATAAATATGAAAAAAGAAAATATAAAAATAGGAGTGAAGGTGAAACATTTGGAAAATATTTTTTTAAGTAAAGGGAGGAGAGAAAACGTTTTTATTTTAACATTGTTTGAGAATAAATATGAAACACAAGAAATACACTCAATAAAATACAACATTTAAACGAATGAACGAAAAAACTGACAGATATTTTTAAGAATATCCAAATGATGCATATAGGGATATATTAATGTCAAACAGAGGCGAAAGCTTACCGAAGATCTAGGAATAGATGAGGAGAAGATGTTATTTGAACATTTAAAGTTAGTATATAGCAGTTAAATGCTAAAAGAAAAATTCAAATTTAAAATATTTAGATATGCAGTTAAAATATAGAGATAGAATTCTAAAGAATATATCTATATTTTTTTCAATGAAAGATAAAAGAGTTGATAAAGCGGTAGATGGATATTAAGGATATACCTATTTTTTTACTCTGTGCTATCCTTATCCGTCTCTTAAAACTTTAACCAAACTTCAACTTGCATACTACCGTAGCTATCCTCATTGATGAATGCCTCCTATTTCGAATAAAAATGTTCTTTAAATAAAATATAATATTTTTATTCAAAAAAAGTATTTAAATGAGCAAAAACCGCCTTTTCTCCTTGAATTGAAAGTAAATAATTATTTAAAACATCTAAACGTACTAATACGCAGTAATATATTATCTTTAAGGCCTAGAAGACTTTGATCTTGAACACACTCAATCAATAAATCAATCAATTTATTGGTGTTAAAAGATTACATCTTTATACAAGTCAAGAGAAAGGTGTATAAAAATTAAGTATGCGCATAGCAGACTATAGTTAATAAGTTCCTAAAAATACCTAATTATAAACAGCGTATTCAGTAAAATATGATACAAAGTTTGGGAAAAATAAAATAAAATATTCAAACAATATCGAAAATAGAATGGTTTCTCAATTGAGAGCTACAGCAATATTAATTATACAAATTTTTTATAAAACTCAAAATTTAAATTCACCTTCTGTGAAACCATCATTGAAAGTGCTCTTAAGCAGTGTGTAGCTTTCTTCAATTTTCCAGACACATAGTCACTATGACTATTCCAACTTAATTTTGAGTCAAGTTAAAATTTAAAAATTAATACTTATAACTAAGATTTAAAAAGATAAATGTCACATAATTAAAATCTAGACTAGAATTGAATTTTAAAACATAAAATGTAAAATAATAAAAACTTTAAATTATATTCGCGGTTAATATAAATACAAACCTTTTGAAAGAACTCACCCTCACTATAGAATGCACGCTTTATCAGTAAGTTTTTAACTACTCTTTTGAAATTAGCAAATGTCAGATTTTTGTTTGTGCTTTTTGTAGTCTTAGTAGAAGAAGTACAAAGAAGGCAAGGTTAGTATGCCAATATGTTTAAAGGCATTTTCGCAGTCATCTTGGTACTTAAGTGAAGCTATTATCCTAATTGCTCTTCTTTGCAATCTGAAAAGTCGATGCCTACAAGTTGCATGGCTATTACTAATTTGGTAATCCGTAGTGTATGTGGCAATGTAATGTAGCAAAATATGTGGTTTTTAGCACCACCATCATTGAAAATGCTCTTAAAAGAATAAGTAATTTGCGTGTTACAAAATAGCAAGGCTATCAAAGCAACACTAGTTTGAACGTATTTCTCTCTGTAAAATGAACTAAAAATGATTCAATCATTTTTAGTTTATTTTATATTATAGTCACTCACAAACTATTTGACGTACATTCAATCATTTTTAGTTCATTTTACAGAAAGAAATATGTTCAAACTAGTGTTGCTTTGATAGCCTTGCTATTTTGTAACACGCAAATTACTTTTGTATTATTCAATGTCTGTCGAAGTATTAGCTAGAGAAGTAGTTGTTTCAAAAGTGATTTGTTTCTTGTAGTCTTAATAAGACTCATTTGTTGTAAATTTTAGGAAATATTTTCGTGTTTTTCTAATTATTAGTGAATTTTCTACAACGTAAAGGACTTATATATTTTATTATTAGATTCCCTGTGTTCAACGTCAACGTTTTTGAGAGTAAATAAAATTTCAACAGTTTTCGTTTCATTCATGACTAGTTTATTTGCTTTAAACCATTCTGATGCCTTAGTTTTATTTGACAAATTTTGTGACTTGGCCTCATTAATACTATATCCTGTGCTTAAAAGAGTTGTATCATCAGCAAATAAGATACTTTTATCAGGCAGTAGTGTTTGCGAAAAGTAATTGATGAACACCAGGAATAAGACGGGACCCAAAATTGAACCCTGCGGTACACCGTACTTGATTATAGAATAGTCAGATTCTAGATTATTTAAACATACTTTCTGCGTTCTTCCGGCCAAACATGATCTGACAAGCTCAATACTAAGTTCACAAAACCCATATTTATCAAGTTTACGAAGCAGTAGTTCATGATTTACACAATCGAATGCCTTGCTAAGGTCAAGAAATGTTGCCATAGATAAAGAACCATTCTCAAAGCATTCGATTGTGTGTTCTACGAAGAAATGAATAACAGATAAAGTTGACATTCCTGCTCCTTCAAGATTGTTTTAATTACCTTTGATATTATAGGTAACAGACTGATAGGCCTATAATTATTTAAGTCAGATTTCGTCCCTCTTTTTGTAAATGGGAATTAATTTTTCAGATTCATATTATCCAGGAAGTTATTACTAGTGATGATGTCATTAATTAGTGCCGTTATAGGAATGGTAAGAAGATCTATTACTGCTTTTAGTATAAAAGATGAAACTCTATACACATCAAAGGTCTTGCTATTTTTTAAACATCAGTTACCTTCGATACCGATACCTCCTGAAAGCTAAAGGTCCGCATAGGATTGACATTGATATCAAGAGAATTCAAATTCGAATGCGGGATATTGTTTAATATATTATCCGCGATGGTGGAAAAATGATAATTAAAATCTTCGCACGTTATGTTACATTTAACATTATGTTCCATATTTGACTTCTTATTCAATTAATAACTTCCCAAGTCGCTTTTTGTTTATTACTAGAGCGCTTGATATATTCTTCATGTGCTTTAATTTTCTCAGTTTTAATAGCATTCTTATAAACATGGTGGTGTTGGTCTCGGATGTGCTTATTTTCAAGGATATGCGTTCTTTTGTGGGTTTCTGAAAGTAACTCAAACGTGTTACGCATTTTGAGTAATTTATTATTAAATCATTTGATTTCCTGGTCGTTTCTCAGGAGGATTTTCCTTTCAGGGAATGCTAGTATGATAAAATAAGTTAATTTACTTTGGAACATATTTGATTTAGTGTTTACATCATGGTTATCATACATGAATGACCAATCTGTACCCGCGAGTAATTCATAAAAATACATTCTTTCCTGCAATGTTATGGGCCTGTGAATTCGAGTAGGGTTGTTTTTTGTTGGTGTTTCAGAGATTGCAATTGATACTGAAATACCAACATGGTCAGATAGATGTGTCTCAAAGGGACAAATATATTTAAGTCATAATTGGTAAAAACATTATCAATACAATTGCCATTTCTAGTATTGAACAATACGATTTCAGATGTTTATAATGATAATTATAATAATACAAATAATGTTTAATTTCTAAATAAAGATACATACAAAATACACAGAAAACTCAGTTCTAATTATCATTAACAAATCCTAAGGTGGGATTCAGTTTTAAGGAAAACCCTAAACTGCTCAGACTGCACTTTGAGGGTAAGAGTGTTAAAATGAATATTAAAATCTCCATCCAAGAGAATAAAACAATTAGTTAATTTTAATTTATCCGGTAGAATGTTTAGTTTTAAAATAAATGTATTTAAATCTCCACTAGGAGCTCTGTAGACGAGAATGGAGTATAAATTATACTTGGAAATAAACACGGGCCAATACACAAAAAGAACAACGAGTAGTGCCGTAAGTTGGCGCATGTTAGCCTTAATCAACTTTTAGAAAAGTTAAGTCAAAAATTGTTACATACTAA
Source organism: Ontholestes murinus (assembly GCA_963969525.1). Lineage (NCBI taxonomy): Eukaryota > Metazoa > Arthropoda > Insecta > Coleoptera > Staphylinidae > Ontholestes > Ontholestes murinus. The sequence continues at coordinate 30,788,830 of OZ018395.1, read as the reverse complement.
GAATAAATTAATTGACTTCATTAAATGATTTAGCTAATAAATTATAATATTTTACCTTTCCCACTAGTAAAATTTAGTCCAAATTTGTCTTGAAGATTATAAAAAATTCATATTCTAGCTATTAAAGTAAAAGCACTTTTTAATTTTCAAAAACTATTATTTGTTGAAATAACACGCAATTGTTTCACACTGTGGCTTCTTCAAGTCTTTATAGTAGTTGTTTATTTGCAACAAATAAAAGTTTTTGAAAATTAAAAAAATGCTTTTACTTTAATAGTTATCACTTGTTGAATTTCAACAAATAACGGTCTCATCAATTAATATGCATATTCTAGCATCACCACTCATTAATTTCTCTTTTTTTAAATTAAATTAACCCTGCTAACTCAATCATATATTTTTTTGCCTGGAACATATTTCTATGTTTGTTTTACAATTTATATGGTCAAGAAAATTTCTAATATATATAACATAGTTTCTCTACACAAATGCAGACATAATTGTACTAGTGTTTTAAGATTCATCCAAAGTGAGTACATTTATGTACGATTTTTTGGAGTTTTTTTGATAGAGCTTCAAAAAGCCAATCTAAGAAGAAAATTAATTTAATTATTTTTTTAATTTATACAATAATATTTTTTTTGCCTTTATTATTTTGCACTGCAGATTTATATTATTTAAAAATCGATTATAAATCTGTATTGTAGAATAATATAGGCAAAAACTTGATAACTGTGTAAATTTACTCTAGAAATTAAATTTTATTAATAAGAGGATTAATTAAGCACTTGGTTATGCTTCACTATTTTTATATTTCTCAAACTCGTTTCGACCCTTGGTCTTTAAATTTTCTTGTTAGAAGGTGGCCCAAATCAAATTAAATATTAATTTACCTATGCAGTATTACTAGAATTAAAAATGAGAAAAATTAATTACCTTACAATAATTATGCAAGAACTAACAGTTTATCGTTAAAACAACTACTCATCTTAAAGCACCACCAGGCATGGATTACATAACTATTAGCTTCTCTTGGGGGCCTTTCACTTGGAAGGAACCACGATTTAATGGTATACTGACGAGCTGTGATCAGTGAAATACGTGTCTTGATATTTTCATGGCGTAATAATTTTGTGATGTGTTTAAAAACGATAACAAAACAAAATTTGTTTCTTTGTACTTAATGTGATTTAAATAATGTGACGGCTGCTTAAAGTAGCTATCTAAACTTTTAACTTGTCGCATAATCGTTGTAAGATAACGGTGTAGTAATGCTTAGAGGAATTATTTCTTCTCGTTACCAATCTAGACTGTAAAGTTAATGTATTTAAAATCATTATTGAATTAATTCTTTTAATAGTTGAATTATTAACAATCGTGCAATTAATCAAGTTAATTAAAAATATTTATTTAAAGTTTAATACGTCAAAAATTTACACATAAAATTGTTATTCCATGGCTAATATTTCGTAAATACACAATGCATTCATTTTTACCCTCATACAAGTACCACAAACCACTACCAAAATAAAATTTATTGACTCTGTTTTTCTTTATAGACACAAAAGTATCCCTTGCTTTTCTAGAATATCGAAGGGGATTCACTTACAAAATGTTAAAGAGTTCGAACAAGTTAAGAAATTATTTCGAGCGTTTAATTTCCAACAACACACCAGACCCTCACTAAGGGCGACATTTCGCGGTCGATAGAATAAGAAAATGGAAGAAATTTCACCACCGGTGCAGCACGTTAAATCTCGCACACATTCACGTAAGGAAAGAGAGAAAAGGGGGGCCACAAAAGAATAGTGATCTTCCACTTTGCGCTCGTGAAACCGGGGATCGAATAATTGAACGGTTCTTATAGTAAATTGGGGGTGAAGGTATTTATAGGTTTCTTTAAAAAAATCACGTTCGCTCCTGGGACTGGCACATCAAAGGGCCCTCCTTCACACATTCCATGCTTTAATTCAATCTCATTATATAATAATTGGACGTATGTGTTTAAATACTCTACTGGTGAGGTTTTATTATTTTTTAATTCAATAAAATAATTTCTTTTAAATACGCCCACAATAAAAAGTATTAGCTTAATTAACAATAAAAAGTATTAAGATTTAGTATGTAATATAAAATAATATCTTAAACTTATTCATCTTAAAAATTGTCTAGTACATTATAAGATTCTACTGGTTTTAGAGAAATGGTCGCTTTATTCATCTCAATTATTCGTGTTTAATTAGAACAATTAAGAAGTAACTTCATTTCATGGACGAAGTTTATTTACGTATTTACTCATCCTCGTTATTATTCATTGCATCAATTGTGTCCCTTAATTCAAGACGTACGCACGCACTCTAAGACTAATCCCTCTGTTTATTCAGAAAAAAAGAGGGGTCGAAAAGATGGGCGCGTTGCATTGTTCACGTCTTTATAATAAATAGGTGCTTATTACTTGTAATATTTAGTGGTTTTAATAGGGGTGACGCGGGGGGGCTTTATTGTTTAATTTATATTCGCCATCTCCTCCATTCCGGGTTTGATTAATTGACGTAAATACACCTTAATTAATGATTTTATTTACACATTAGCTCGAGATGGATTCCGCGTAATGAATTGTGCGCCTCGGGATTATGTTATAGGTGGATGGTGGGTTGGTGGGATTATTAATGTAGTTCTGAAGGATGTTGAATCATTACTCCCGGCTCCGATTTGTTTGCATTAAGTAATTTGAATATCAGTCAGATCTGCTAGCGGTAAGTCATTATAACTGAATAATTACTCAATTATTAATCAGTAGTGGAAAAGAACTTGGTAATATTTTAGACAGTATTTCAACACACAAATAATTAACATAATTCATGGTACTTCTATTAGTTTTAACATCTAAAATTAACTAATCACAGAACATATAATATTTCTTCACCTGAAGAAGCTACAGTGTAGCGAAACAATTGTAGTGAGTAAAATAAAATCTTAAAAATCATAAATAGTTTACTATTATTATTATATTAGTAGAACATATAATTTTAAAATTATGCGATACTTATAAGTTATAAAATTAAACAATATATAACGTGACGGGGCAACAAGGATTTGAGTGGAAGAACGTATTTAAATATGAACTCCGCCCGTGCTTCTTTTGCCCAAAATTTTATTTATGTTTTTTGTTTAATTTATTTGATTTTATATGTACTTTTAAGAAAAAAGTCCAAGAAATAAAATAAATAAATATCATGTAAAATATATCTATCAAAATAGGAAGAGTATTATGTAATTCTTAAAATAAATAACATAAATATATTTATAAAATATATACATAAAATATAATATAACAAACAATTAGATGTTAATTACTGTATTCAATATTCTGTACTATTAAGTGTATACCATCAAGAAGATATGTTGCTTTTTGAGGTTTCACTTCATCTAAGAATGAGTATAATTTAGAAAAACTGGACTTTGTTGATATCATCTCACACATGATATATGTTTTTATAGTTTTAACCTTTATAAGTTTATTATCAAATCAGCAATTGCAACTAGATGCAGTTTCTTTTAAAGATCTTAATTCCAAGACGTATCAGTAATGGCTTCCACCATAATCATATTTCGTCTAAGCTTTCTAGTGATTCTTATAAATAAAGTCAGTCACGCATAATCATTGTAAATATTGATATTATAGTTTACTTATTAATTAAGATTCTGTGAAAAGGGAAATTCCATTTAAAAATACTTAAACTGGATTTTTCAAACTCGATTAATCATCATCGCGAAGAGTCATAAAAACAAAATATCCGAACGGACAGACACAAAACGGCCCGCGCGGTTGAGTAATAACAAGAAAAAGTATTTAATTAATCCGAAACTGCCAGAATCAGGCGTACCATTCGGGGGCTTGATTATTTTTATGATTAATAGACAAAATTTCCCCATAAATCCCGCATTAACTCCGCGGAATGGTTATTAATTTTAAAACTTAAACAAAACAATGAGCGACGGTCGGGACATAATGAATGTCCCATCATCCCCATGTGAAATTAATGCCGATCCTCTCCACCCCTAAAAAAAGGAAGAAAATAACTTTATTGACAAAACTCCTGTTTTTTTCCGTCTTTGCTCCTCATACCCTTACTATATAACATATTTTTAACTACTAATACTCATGTTATTACACGATATATTTATTATATTTATAATTTTATTTCATTTTTTTAATATTTTTTTTGTCGACTATTACGGCACTTATAATGTTTGTCTGTTAAAAAAAATAAGACAATTGTTTGAGACTAAAGAACTTGAATTAAAAAAAGAAATAAAAGCGTGATGTTAACAAAATCTTGCTAATACCTGGTAAATTTAGCAACATTACTGAATTAGTTGAAAGTTGAAAATCATTCATGTTACAATGATTATTAAATTTTTCAATTGAAAAAGCTGAAATTTAACAGCAACGTAACATCTTGACTCTTTAGGAAAGAAAAATTCTTAAAATATAATAGAATCGTTATTTTTCCTATTTTTCCTGATTCGATTTTTACACTAAAATTATATGTGAACTGTTGAATTTCCGAATTTTAAAAAGTTTTAAGTTAACACCGTCATGAAAAAAAAATGCTCTAAACCAATATCTTAAGACAGTGTCACATTATATTACACCAACGCTCTAAGGAAGAAAGGTAACATAAAAAAAAATACATAGAAAAATAGATGTATTTCTGATTCGAATTCTACTTTAAAAATAATCGTAGTTTTCATTCTTTCATTCAAGTATTTAATTTGAATTCTTAATGAAAGGCGCTATCTTGAGCCATCTGTCATTTCAATTATACTAGAGTTAATCACTCACCTGTTTATATAATTCCTACCCAAAGATTTAAACAACTGCTAAATAACAAGCATTTATCAGATTTCAAGACTTTTACAAGTAAATTCAAACTAGCAGTTAATTGGGTACAAAATAGATGTAATGATACTCAGTTTTTTTCTAAACACATATTGAAACACTTACTATGTTTTTACCACAATTAATTTATTGTAATATGGTTTACATATATACAAAAATCAGTTTTTTTATATATTTAAGTATTACATGAAGATCATGAAGTAAAAGTGTGGTTCTACACTATGATAACACTTTTTTAAATTGGTATACTTTTATATCATTTTATATCATAATCCTTAGGAATAAGTAAGAATTATAAATGTTAGTACTTTATAGTTTTTATATTTATATATATTTCAATTTAGTATATTATGGCTTCTATTTACAAATAATATTTGGATATTCATATTCCACTGTAATGTGGCGTATAGGGATAGTTTATAATTCCATATGCTGGAGTAGTAAATTACACATATTTTTTTTTATCTAGAGACCTTTTAAGTAGAAAAAATTTAAAGTAGACATTTAAATTACCAGATTTCTTGTAGAGATCTGCCTAATTGGCCTTTAGATTTTTTTGGGCAGTTATTGCATGTTAATAAAATAATCACCACGATATGAACTTTATTCCATATATAATTTTTGTTATTCTTCAATTGTTTTGGTTAGTCTATTATAAGAATTATTTCTTTATGTTTTTAAAGCATTTTTGACTTGATACATTCTAACCCCTTCTTATCACTGATCCTAAAAAGATTTTAATTAAAAATTTCAATCCTGACTCATTCCTAGCAGCTATTAGAAAAATAAACTGGCATACAAAAAAAAATTAATGAGAAAATAGAGTTTTTTTAAATAATAATTTATTGTTTTTTCCCAACACAAATTCGCGCATCTAAAAGACAAACTCCATGGTTAACATACAATATAAAGGAAATCATGAAAATTAGAGACAATGCATACAAACGTTATAAACATTCCCAAAATCCTGTTCATTTCGAATTTTACGAAACTATATGAAACTTAACCTCTAAGGCTATTCGTACAGAACAAAAATCATATGTACAATTTATGTGCCAAAATTCCTATGAGATGAAAAATAAATGTGGAAAGAATTAAAAAATCTTAATTTTTATGGTAAAAGTAAAGTTAAAATTCCTTCTAATCTTATGAATGTGAATTCAATAAATGACTATTTCGTATATCAAGTTAAACAGTTGCTAACAAATCAAAATATATTAGATTTCTACAATAACAATACCAAAGCTAATTTTAAAACTCATTTAGAATTTCTACTGAAACGGATTTCGAGGTTTTAAAAATAATTAATTTTACAAAAACCAGTGCCATTGGTATTGATAATATGAGTATTCTGAATATTAAGATATGTTATCCTTTTAGAATACATTACTCACATTATTAACTCATATTTTACACAAAATCAGTTTCCTGATTGTTGAAAGGAGTGGTATAGGAATTATAATTGTATATTTCCTACAACCAAAACTAATGCCCCTTCCACATTCAAAGATCTACGACCTATAAATATTCTCCCTACGATATCAAAGATCCCAGAAAAGGTTTTAGCAAAACAACTCCGAACTGATTTAAATAATAATAATAATAATAATAATTGTCTTTTATTTCAACAAAACATAATATATAATACAGAATACATACATTGTTAACAACATAAAATATAAAATAAAATAAAACTTTTAATTACATATTTATGTGTGTAGAAATATGGCGAAGTTCAGCTTTACATACAATATGTTAGCTGTTTTTCAACTTAACCTAAGACATTAAAACTTAACATTCATCTGTTCGAAAAGCGATAGATAGTGCACTACAATTAAAAAAAAAGATGATTCTCAACAATTTATACATTAAAGAAACAATTTTTATAGAGCAGAACAAATTTTTGTTTACTAAATCCTAATATATAAGTCGGGCATTGGTTTATTAATTTACAAATTTGATAAGAAAAAGAACGACAGAAAAAGGCTGTTTTATGCTTAGGGGGTGTTAATGTACCTTTAAATCTAATGTTAATATTGTGAACGTCTCCTCTGTATGATATTTTATTATGTAGATACTGAGGACACTTGTGAGTAATTATTTTTTTAAATAATAATACTTGGTGTATTTGTCGTGTTTGTTGCATACTTAGCCATCCTAGTCCTCTTCTTTTAGCCGTAACTGGTTGCCTTCTAGGTATTCCACATACAAAACGTACACAGCTATTTTGTAATTTTTGAATTTTGTTAGCGGTTGCAACATCTAGACACGGCCCGTATAACACATTGCAATGAGAAAAGATTGATAGCACAAGAGATTCACAAAGAATTTTTTTGCAATTCCGTGGTAATAAATGCCTAGAACTATACAATATTTTTAATTGATAAAATGCCCGTTGGCAACATTTTGCAACATAACTTTTAAAACGAAGATCTTTATCTATTGTGACTCCCAGCACCTTAACTTCACTCTGAAATGCTATTGGTACATTATTGATACAAATTGTCCCATTTATATATTCCATTGCAAGTTCCCTCGTTTTTTTTCTTAAAAAAACCATGGCACAAGACTTATTCGGATTTAAAAATAATGAATGGTTATAACAACCTTTATATAAGTTCTGCAGGTCTTCATTTATCTTATTACAAGCGCCTGCAATGTCGTCCTTTTGGAAAGATAAATATATTTGAGTGTCATCTGCATAATATTGCGATGAACAGAATTTAAGATATTTTGTTAAAACCGACGAATATATTATATACAACAAGGGGCCGATGATCGATCCATGGGGTACCCCACTCTGGACGGATAATGGCAACGAAATATCGTTACTAGTAACAACTTGTTGTGAACGATTGCATAGATAATTTTGGAACAGTAATACTGCTTGTGGACTCAAACCAATGTAATTTAGAATGGCGAGCAGAACATTATGATTTATTGTATTAAAAGCGCTTGAAAAATCAAGTAGTACCAATATTGTTAATTTGTCGTTATCAGTTTCCCTAACAATATTATCAACAACATTTAGCAAAGAGGTACAGCAATTATGCCCACTTCTAAAACCAGATTGCGTATCTGGTAAAACATTGTTCCTATCAGGAACTTTATCAAATGATAAATAAAACTTACTTTGTTAATATCACACACGGAGTAAGTTTTATTTATCATTTGATAAAGTTCCTGATTCAATATGTATCACAAAGTTATGGCTTCAAGCATCCAACATATTGTTCCTATCAACAAATAATTGTAATTGTTCCTTTAGAACCTTTTCAATAACCTTTGATAGCGTTGGCAGAATACTGACTGGTCTTAAATCCTTAAAATCTTTTAGTGTCGTTACTTTCGGCAGAGGTATTACATGTGCCACTTTCCATACATCTGGAAATACCGAGTTAATAATACAAAAATTTATTATGTTTCTTAAGAACGGAAGTATGAAAGGACAGCACAATTTTATGAATCTTATGTCAATTCCATCATGGCCCACAGCTTTAGATTTAATGCTACAAATATACTTTAAGATCATGATTTCTGTTATAGGTACAAAATGAAGTTCCTCAACCCCAATTTTGTTTTCATTATAAAATTTTACCAAATTATAATTTTCATTTGTCATAATGGAATTGACAAAGAACTCATTTAGTTTATTCGCATCTTTTAAATTTTCTGGAATTTCAACTTTGGGCTTCCTTTTATAAATATCCAGTTTATTAAAAGATTGCCACATATTACTGCCAACTCGTAACTGATATTCCACAAACGCTTTCTTTTCATGCCTGATTAAAGATGTAACTGCATTACGAAGATTTTTATAAAATTCCCAGTGTTCACAGAACTTAGTCTTCTTATATCTACTTAATGCAGCATTGCGATCTGAAATAAGCTTTTTAATAGTTTCGGTAATCCATGGACTGTACTTTTTAGTGAAACGACGAGTTATTAAGGGAACATGTAAGTCATATAGGGTCAATAAATTTTGATTTAAGAAAAGTATTTTCTCATTAATATCATCTATGTCAAAAATATTATTCCATGGTATAGATTCCAGATCCGCTTTGAATTGATTATAATCTAGTTTGCTGTAGTCCCTATATGTTCTAATAACACTTGGCTCACTTTTACCCAAAATATTTAAAGTGTAAAATGAGTATACTATTTGACTGTTCCCACAATAAGGATTTCGACCTGATCATAGTTGCTGTTATATCATATATAGTTATTTACGAGACAGAAAATAAAGAGTAACTAGTGATGAAAATACATCCCCATTCCGAGTAATCACTTGCGGGATAGGCCAAGGCACGAACAATCCTATGACCACATTTATAATTTATACTTGCTTCTTGTACTCCATCTTAATATACACGTTGTCCCCTGAAATTTTGAATATGAGTAATGTAATTTGTACTATATCTCGATTATTATTATTGGTTGCTATGGTTGTTGCTGCAATGTGCATGTCAATTTGACATTTTGAAGCTATAATGCTAAAAGGAATTTTATGATCATCTGGGATATTGTTTGGCTCAACAAGAAGAACATTCAATAAGATGAACATTGCAGTTACTTGTTATTCGTTACGTCAGAATTGTGTCCGTAAAAATAGTAATATTAAAATAACTTGTAAATATGTTTCATTTTGATTCCCTATTTTATTACAAATTAGAAATTACTGATAATTTCCCGTTGGTCAATCCATTCAAATATGTGACGAGTGTGGTAACTAAGCAGCGAGTAATGCATTAAAATGCCCGTATTCAAAATTTCAGGGGACAACGTGTATACTTGTTATCATATGTATGCAGATGACACGCAATAATACCTCTCCTTTGATATAAATAATCTTGACGTTGCACAAAATCAACTTATTGGTAATCTTAAAAGTCTAGCTGAAAACTCTGTTGATCATGCACTGCAAATTAATCCGTCTAAAACTCAAATTATTCTTGTCGGTCCTCAAAATAGTAGAAATATTGCAAAACAATATTTAAAAATAACTCTGAATTGAGTTGTTTTAACTATTAGTGACTGCGTTAAAAACTTAAGATTATTTATAGACTCAAATTGGAAATTTAAAACCAGCACCTCTTATCTTTTACGAAATACTTATATGGAATTAAAATAAATATTTATGAACAGATATAACCTTAATACAAAAACTAAAGTAATGTTATGTGAAAGCTTGGTACTGTCGAATTTAATTATTGTGATATTATATACCCCAAATTTTTGGATCAAATTGATGTAAAATGAATTATAAAAAATGCAAATACATGTTTGCGTTTGATATATGGCACTCAAAAACTCTCTAGAAATCACATAAGATGCGAGAGGCACAATGACTTAATTTGAACAACCGTTGCAATCTATACTCTGCCTACTTTTTCTACAAATTTATAACAACCAAATGCCCACAATACTTACATAAGAAAATAACTTATAGAAGTGATGTGCACAATACAAATGTTAGATTGCGGAGCCTCATGTCAATACTTAAACATAAACTCCATATTTTTAAGAAGTCATTCTCATACTCTATTACGGAATGCTTTAACCGGAGGTCTGGTGGAATAAGAGTATAGATTTGAGCCATCCAGCTGATACTAATACTGATCCAGATCTCATTGGCCATTTATTTTTTCTGTTCTGTATAATATTTTGTATCCCACTTATAATGGTCAATAAATGATTTAAATTGTGGGAGCCCGAGTTCGCGAGTTGGTTGCCACGCCAATATAGGGCGACGAAATAAAAGCGGCGCACGATATAAGTGCATGCCAAACGAGGGCGTTAAAATCATTAAGCAAACGGAACGGTCCCAAGCAGTAGTAGGCTTGCATGGATCTCAACCGGCAGAGACTTAGCTAGTATCATATACAGCAGGTGAAATCCACACAGTCTCGGCGAGCTCACCATTGTTCGCCCGGTCAAAGGGCTCCCCATAGTCCTGTGGCCATCGAAAAATAAACCTCCGACGATCCAGGTAGCCCCACCAAACTGCGGAGGACCAGCGCCGACAGAAGAAGGTTAAGAATGACCGGCGATGTGCCGGCTGCTACGCCACGATACCGCCAACGCTATAATCTGCCATCGACGACCGAGAAGGAGGACGGCCACCGATCCACGACGCCACGAAGGACACCAGAGCTACTGGTGCGCACACACAAAATTTGTTTATTTGTAAATAGCAAATAAACCGACTTAAAACCTCTTTAGTGTTTGATCGACCACCGCACACGCCCCACAACTTGTGACCCCGACCTAATCAAACCAAAAGGCGAGTGTGTGTGAGCAACGAAGAAGTCAACAGAATACAAGTGCGTATTCCGCCGTTTTGGGACGACGACACAGAATTATGGTTCGCTCAGGTGGAAAGCCAATTCGAACTAGCAAGAATCGCCACGGACGACACGAAATATAGATACGTAGCTGGAAACCTGGAGCCACGCTTTGCCAAAGAAGTGCGAGATGTACTAATATCACCACCCGCCTTCAGGGAAAACCGAACTCATCCGACGCCTCAGCGTGAGCCAAGAAAACCAAATTCGGCAGTTGTTAGAACGAGAAGAACTAGGAGACAGGAAGCCATCGCAATTCCTGCGACACCTGCAGCATCTAGCAGGCACCTCCATCCCAGACTCGTTACTACGTTCCTTATGGCTCAGAAGACTCCCAAGCAGCACGCAAGCCATACTTGCAACACAAACCAAGATACCGATAGACGAAGTTGCAGATCTAGACGATGCCATAGCCAACACAACCTCGTCAGCAGTCAACGAAATCAACACAAGCGACGACTTAAGGACTGTTATAGCCGAGGTAGCACAATTGAAAACCCAGCTCCGAAAGCAAGAAAATGCCAGATCTTCACAGCAATTTCATTCACGACTCCGTCCACACAGCCGAAACCGCGAACGAGCCCGAAGCCAATTAAAGGAACGAACATTCGACACGTGTTGGTTCCATTTCAAATTCGGCCAGACAGCACGCAACTATCGACCCCCCTGCAAATATGAGAAATCGGGAAACGGCCAAGGCAGTCAATAGAGGCGGCTACTGACTACTCGCCGAGCGCATCGCACCGCCTGTATATCACCGATCAACAATCGAAGATACCATATCTTGTCGATACAGAAGCAGACGTATGTGTTTTCCCGCGCCGATTCGTTCCACAAAAGCCACATCGATCCGATTAAAACCTGTACGCAGTAAATGGAGCCGTCATACACACGAATGGCTCGATCAATTTAAATCTGGACCTGAACCTACGAAGAAATTTTCCATGGCGATTTGTTAACACCAGACGTACACAAGGCAATAATAGGTGCCGATTTCTGGTCCTGTTATGGATTACCAAAACTCCGTGATGGTACGACAAATCTCACAGCAACAGGTCAGATCCAAACAACGGAAGAAGCAGGAATAATTACTCTCGGCCAAGGTGAAAAACAACACCCGATTTTGCAAAAATTCCCAAGGATCTGCAAGCCATCTGGTTTACCGATTTTTACACAACATGGCACATAGCACATTATACACACCACCCCCGGTCCACCAGTGTGCAGCAGGCCAAGACGACTTGCACCAGATAAATTAGCGATCGCGAAAAACGAATCCAGGAGCTTGTACCAGATGGGAATCGCACGACCTTCGAAGAGTGCTTGGTCCTCACCACTGCATTTGGCTCCGAAGAAAAATTAAGTTCAACTATTTTTAATTGTAAAACTGAAATTGATATTATGAATAAATCCGGAATTTGCAAGCTCACTTGTTCCCATTGTAAAAGCGTGTACATCGGCCAATCTGGTCGTAATTTTCGAATTAGATTGAACGAACATAAAAAATCATTTTGTCAGAAAAATAATAATTCAACTATTGCTAATCACTTGCTGGAAACGAATCACCCTTTTGAAAATAACATTCTTTCGGTAATCCACTTAACAGATAAAGGACGCAAAATGGATTTACTAGAAGCCATGGAAATTTTTAAAGCTAAGAATAATCCGGGAATTTTCCTTCTTAACGACCAGGTAGACCTGATGTACACGCCTCTATTCAACTGCTTGATATAAATATGTTAGACTCCGTAATGTTAAACACTTTATGTTTGATAATGACTAGTTGATAGTCGAAACTATAGTCACATGTAATTTGTTAAATAAAAAGTGGTAAAACTAAGTGATCCTGTTTTCTTTCTTTAATTAAAATTGTTTTTTATATATTAATAAATTCAATTTTAACAACAATTACTAAACCTGATGCTTCAATTTATAAATTAATATATAAAACAACAGATTAATTTCGGTACCTTCTTTAAAAATAATCAAAATTTAATTTTTTTATGTCTCTTTGATACTAAATCTAGAATCACTTGTGCAAACATTTTTGAAGAAAAAAGAAAAAAATAATTATTTTGAGCAAATATTCGAGTGTGGTATATCATTAAATTAGGCCAACTGTTTACCTTTACTCTCTAGAAAAACTTAAACTTAAAAACCTCAATTAAAAAAGCGTTTTATTTCTATCTAAATTTTAATCCACTTATTCAAGTGTTTATTTAGAATTCATAATTAATTTTGAGCCATCTGTCACCTCTGTTAGATTTAAAGTATAAAGTATATAAACAGCTTTTGATCAATCTGGTTAAATGGATAGAAACTAGGTTACATCTTGCTCCGATTTTTACTTTAAATTCAGGAAAACATATTTTCCACATGAACATCCATAGATTTCAGTTTGGATCCTTCTACAGTATTACTACATGAAAACTTTAATGAAATTTAGTAAAATTTATCGCTTTGTAATCAATGATTATGACCTAAAAATATCGAAGTTTCAATACTTTGATGTCGGTATCTTGAGCTATTTACTTTTATTAACTTTAAAGTATATCACTAATATTTCTATTGCAGAAATAAAATATTAAAACGTAATAAGTAAATAATTTATAATATTCTATAAAACATCAGTCAATTAATTAATAACGTTACTATTAACAATATGATAAAATCAATAAAAAGAAATAACATAATTTATGAAGTTGTCCATTATTTAAGGTCTCAAATAAACCGCAGTTATTATACTCTTCCCAGCTTTAGAATGGATTCGCCAGTAGAAATTCTTTTACCACCTTTTTAAATTTGTGAATTAGTAATTTGCAAATATTAATTAGAAGAACATTAAAAATTTGTATACCCAGATATCTTACCTTGCCTTTAACCTGCAGTATTGAAGACATATATTAACCTGATGCCTAGTATTGTAATTATGTATGGAATTATGATTCCGATACGTATTAATATATGTCTTTATATAAGTAACGCACTCACATATAAATAGGCAAGAGAGACTTAAAATTTGAGTATTTATGGACAGGATTTACAATCACCGACGCCACACAAAATTCGGATAGCCTGCCTTTGCAACCCAAAAATACGGTGTCGGCTAGCAAAATGATCCCATGATGTCAGTCCATATAGTAGTTAAGACTAATAGAGACTAAAGTATGCGGTCATTTATACTTCCTTGCTGACTTAGGTTGATAACCTACATAGGATAAAAATATTTTTTGCTAATTTACTGGTAAGAGTTTCTCCATGTATTATCCCTTTTAAGGAGAAATCAATATCTAACCCTAGAAAGTTAACATTTTGTTTTTCGTTATTAGTCCCGTAAAGAGAAAAGTTCAAACGTAAAGATTTATTTTCGTTTAATGTTAAAGAGTTACTGGCAAACCAAATTAAAGCTAATGACTCTGCCTCATCTCCCAAGGTAATTGGAGTTTGAACATGTTTTACCGTACTATAAATTTTGGTGTCATCCACATACAGAATCTGTTTATGTTCCGATATATATCTGGGAAGGTTATTAATGTAAAGGAGAAATAATAAAGGCCCAAGTATAAACCCCCGAGGAACCCCAAGTGTAATTGGCAATTCACCCGTCCATGACCACTAACATACTGATACCGACCAGATAAATATGATAAAATCAATGAAAAACTGTCTGGATGGATATTGTAAAAAAACAATTTTCTTAGTAATATTTCATAGGAGACATAATCAAAGGCTCTCGTCAGATCTAAAAATGCGACTTTTAAAATTTGACTACCCTTAAAAGTGTCTAGCATAAATTCATTAAAATTTAATATCGCCTAGAGACCTTTTTAACACCGCTCTACTATACCACAGGGGATTCGCCAAAATAATTACATTTGTTTTGTTCACAACCATATAAATTTATATTTAGCTTCTTGCATTATAATAGTAAAATTTGTAAAAGCTCGTATAAATAATATTTGGGCTAAATTTATAGTTAAAATTGGGCCATAATCATACAGAAGAAACATAAAGAGAAAAATCCAAATCAATACTACGAAAAGCATTAAATTAACAAGAGATATTAAATATTTAGTATTTTCTATTGCACTTTATCTACACCATGTATTTGATTGCCCATCTAAGCAGATACTAACCATATATATATAAATAATAAACGCGATTTTTACTTTTGGATAAATAAATAAAGACAATAATATTTCTAAATTAAAATATAAACATGTGTGATGAATTTAGGTTTATTGTCGTATATATAAGTAAAACAAACTAGTTCGTGCAAAAATGCGAATGAAGTACATAAATAAATTGGGCAGTTATTTTAACAACTAAAAAAACAATGAATGATGCTTCATAAAAATCACCAATTAAGAAAACAACAAATGATGCTTCAGAAAAATTATTACAAGAAGATAGTACGTAAATAATAAATTCTTCTAGACTAAAAAAAAACTAAACTCATTCATGGCTACAATTCAGCATTGTTGAGAAGTTTGCTTTCGTAAGAAGTATCTTGCTCGTAAAAATAACAAACAAATGACAGTCTGCGTAATATGAGAAAAACATCACACTTTATGACAGACGTAAGTCGCAAATATCCTGATCTTTTGCCAGCATATAATGACGACAGACGTAAATACTCCATAGCATTGAATAAAGCCAAAATATTTGCAAATGTATCTATTAAAACAAAACTCTGGGAATCAACCTAAAGCATTATGGTTCTCATTACAACCTAATAAGCCCATTAATTACATTCTGATGAATCAATGTATCGAGGAAATGACTTTCTATCCCGCTTTCCGAGGGCTCGTGAAGTTTCTGTCTACAAAAAAGGTGATATAGGCGAGTGTAATAATTATAGACCCATATCTACGTTGCCCATAGTGTTAAAAATATTCAAAACAATTTTGTACAAGCAGCTAGTTGACTTTTTAACTACCAATAACATAATTTCAGATATTTTGTACGGTTTTCGTAATGAAAGATCTACGAGGACTGCAATCTTGGCCTTCACAAATGAGTTTCAAAAGGGATACGTACTTACTCTCCAAGTTTTAGATATCACTCAGGCTTTTGAATGTATCTCTTTCATGATATTCTTCTGCGGAAGCTGTACTATTACAACTTTCACTCAACAAGCCGTCTTATAAACTCATATCTGGAAAATTTAATATAGATAGTAAAAGTAAATAACAGTAACTCAGATGAACTAATAATATTTATGATATGCCTTAAGGATCTATATTAGGGCCCTTGATATTTTTAATTTATATAAATGACCTCCCGTATCAAATTATATTATCATCAAGCGTATGCTAACGACACGTTGAAGAGAACTTGACATCTTAAGCACAAATAAGAACGAGATATATAAAGCATCAAAATGATTCACAGCAAATAAACTGTCAGTCAATCCCGAAAAGACAACCACTATTACATTCTCGAAGCTATCATGGCATGCCCATGAATACGACATTGCTAATAAACATTACTGATCAGGCTTACTGATAATGTGTTTACTAATATAGGAGCATTCTGCTATTAGTAACATAGTACTTACAACTCCGCCCAGTAAGGATCAGTTCTTTAAAGGGCTACCCAGAATGCATCATTCTCCGAATTTAAGGTTTTAATTGTGCCTTCCTTATATGCGATCGATTGTTGGCAATATGTTCATAAAAATGTTCATCTCTACAAGACAAATTTTAATTCTCATAACTACGAGAAATATTATACGTCCTCACTGAGTAAATCGCAGAATGTAGTAAATTATGACTGCAATAAGTTATACAGGATCCGGCAGAGAAGTAAGACGTTTTTGAAAAAAAATCATAACTCAGACAATTTTCAATTAAATTAAGATGTTATTTCTTTAATAGATATGTGTGGATTTTCAATTTCGTAATCATTTTAAAAAAAGGGGTAAAAAAACATTTGTGTACGCAAAATAATGTCATCTAAGTAATGTATGTTTTCTACACAACACTGAAGTCATGTCCTTCCAACATGTTTGCCGGTATCGCTAGAATTTCTCGGGTGATAGCATTGAGAAGCCTTTAAAAATCGCAACGCGTAAGATCAAGCGATCGTGGTGGGCACTCGATGTACCCTCATAGCGAACTGAGCCGTCGTGGCAAAGTTTCAGTTTCGGTACAACCATCATTGTATATGAGTGAAAGTGTAAATCAAATGCAAAATTCGGAGTAGTGACCGGCCACTCATCCACAGTGCGCAAGCATGCTGCACCACCAATCAACGTAGACTCGCTTCTACAACTGCCCAAACTCGAGCCACATTTTCGGAGGTTCAGAAACTTCGTTCTCCAGCTTGAGGTACTACAGGATTTAACGATCCTCTAGTATGGAAGTTTTGCACCCACTTCAAGATATTGTTTTGCGTAGGAACACGACCTGGTCTTACAACATTGAATTGTGTTCGAAATATGCGTTGTGTAGCAACCACAGAACGCCCATTTGTCATAAATAAAGCATTGGTCTAAAGGCTATGGTTCAATAACTACTAAACCAATGGCAAGGTCGGGTGGTCACATATCAACTATTCCGAAAACGTAAGGCTCCCCCTGAGGTGAGTTATACGCGTTCCAAAAAACATCATCAAAAAACTGTATAATATGCTGCCCCTAAATGTACTAAAAACTGTCTGGAAAAGCATTACATAATCAAAAATTATTTAATAACTACGAGTTTTTATATTCTTAAGGAAATCCTAGCTAGTAAGTTTTCGGAAATTATATATAATTAAATGCATGTTACGGAAATCACTTTTAAAATTTAATATGTTTGTCGCATTCATCATATATTGATATGTACTCGTATATAATTATTGATTGTATAGAATATGTTTTGAACAAAAATCGTATGACAATAACATATTTTTTCACCTCCGCAACTTAAAAATTTTAAAAAGATTTTGGATTAAATTGACATAAAACATGATGCAAAATTAATTTACTAAGTTGTCTAAGAAAATCAATGCTTTTCTTTTGTCCATCAGTAGAAACAAGACATTTCATTTTTTTTAAATTTAAATTATAAGTCAAATCCGTCATAAATGTTTCATACACTTCGCCAACTAAATTCATAAGCAAAATTGTGTTTTAAGATTTATCGCCTCTTTATTAAACTCCTCACTTTCCATAATGCCGCGATCGTTAAACCCAGATTAAATCTGTATTACCATGTAATAACAGTCGTAATCTGAAAAACACATTATATACTAAAAAACGAGTAAACGGTAATAAATCAATCAAACTATTACCTCCACACATCCCGAAAATCCATTAAATGGCTGAAATATGCTAATCGGCCCTTTCCGCATACGCAAAAACAATTTATCGATTAGCACAGACTGATGGTTTCATTTGGAAATTTCAAGTTTTCCTTTAAACTGACAGAATTTGATCTATTCGGAAACGGTTCGAGGATTTTAACTGTTCCGCCGCTAATTCGAAACTTATTCACTAGTTTCGGCGGCGTCGGTGAAGAGAGGGACGGAAACGTGAAAATAGTTAACGGTTCAATCAATCAAAGTTTGGAAATAGGAACGGGAACGGGAAGGGTTTCTCGAAATGGGACGATGTTTTATAACTTCGGTTTGTGGTAAATTAGTTTTATGCGATTAACGTGGAGAGGCGTACGGTGGAGTAATCCACTGAATATGGCTTTTATGTTTAAATTCAGACATAGACTTTATACATAGATAAATGTAATATATTGCAGAATTATAAAAGTTATTTGTAATTGTAGGTTAATACAAAACAATCTATTACAATTGTTTGAAATTTTTGATAGTAGCTATTTTAAAACACATTTGAGGTCAATTGAAATCATATAAGAATTTAAAATGAGATCATCAGTATAAATATTATTACGTGAATATATGTAAATTTCGAGCGTTTCGGTTGGTTGATTTATAGTCGAGAGGGGGCTGACATGATCCGGAAGAATGGTCTCCGTAGTAGTAGTAGTAGCTGCAGGAAGGGTGGAAAGGGTGTCCTGAAACAAAGCGCGATATCCTGACTGGAGTTGGGTGGCGTAGTTGTTTGAATGTGTACGCTATTTATTTACGGGGGAAACATTCGCAAATTCGCGCCCATTCAAATCAAAAACGGTTCTGTACACATTGTCGGAGGGCCATTGTTTCCCGGTGGATTCAATATGCTACGAACAGGGAAATCGGCACGAACTGTACGTGCGATATGTATCGGTGCACTTTGTTTATAATTAATTAATAGCAAAGTAACTTCTTGTAAACTCAATTGAAAAGAAATTAGCTTTATTTTAACCCAGAATTAATGTAGAATTGAATAATTAAAAAATGCTAAATAATATATCTAAGATATCCAACAAAGTAAATAAATAAATAAATAAAAGAATAAACTTGAAGTAAAAGTGACGTTTACAATACTTTACTGTCAAAATTACTTATTAATGCTGTTACAAGTTAGATCTACTTTTTCTAAACTTTTATGGCTATGCTTATTTACTAAATAAGTAAATATCTATTATATTAATTTAGAGTCTAAGGATTTCATTTTAACAGATTTCTTAACTGGTAACACCAGAATTTTATTTATTATGCATCATAGAAAATTTGATATGGTAGGTAATATTTGTAAAGTAGATAATACCATTGCGGTGCTATCTATTATCCAAAGCAATGCATGCATCCCTATATTTCCCTTTCTATATTGATGATATCCAAAATAGATAAAAACTGATCCGTGGCCATTGCTGACACAGAAACAATAATTTATACAATAAAACAAATTAATATTTCTTGTTTGAGAAAAGCAAAAAAATGTATACGAAATTGTAAACAAAAATTATTAAAAGAAAAGAGAAAGGTATTAAAATTGTTTACCAGATATGTTTCTATTGTATATAATATTGCCTGTTAGTCATTTCTTTATTATTTACCTCTTCATGGAACAAAGATACTAGCCAAAATATGAACATGCTGAAATGCCAGAAGCATCCGCATTATTGAAAATGTAAGTACAAGATTAAATTTTAGAAAATCGGCAAATCATCAAGCGTTGAGCTTCACCTCTGAGAAACATAGGCTCTAAGAATTCAAATTCTTATTGGGTTGCTCAAATATTTATTCTACAATACACATTCTACACTAGAAGTCACTATTCTTATAAACAAGCCAAATGCCTGAGATAACCTATAAATACTTGCGCAACATTGTCATTCTTATATTAATGTGAATTTATCGTCCAATAATGGGAAAATTGATAACAAAAAGGTGGGACAATTTTGCAAATACATCTTTATCAATTATCGAAATCATGGGCTTCAAAGGGTTAAACAGTGAAGGTTAGGATATTGGTTTGAGTGGAAGATCATCTTCAAGTGTGAATTCCGCCCCTCAGCATGGTGTTTAAATTATAAGTATCTTATTTCCTTCAATATTGTGAATGTCTCATTAATTTATTTGTATATGTAATCATGTTTGATATAGTTTAAATAAAGATAAAGATAAAAAAAACATACTGTAAAGGGTTGTACATTATCCTT
This sequence comes from Ontholestes murinus, assembly GCA_963969525.1. NCBI lineage: Eukaryota > Metazoa > Arthropoda > Insecta > Coleoptera > Staphylinidae > Ontholestes > Ontholestes murinus. The sequence goes on along the minus strand of OZ018395.1, from coordinate 30,768,035 downwards.
ACATAATTTTTACAATTTAAAAATTTTCTAAATGACGCATTTCTCAAAAATATAGGATGTGAATAATATAATAGTTGGCCAAAAATAACAGAGTTAGATTGCTCTGGGTTCCATGTCACGCTAGGATCAAAGTCAATGAAATTGCCGACGATCTCGCCAAAGAGACTCCAAAACTCCATTTGTTGAAGCAGAACCATACAGTGGAAACACAAGTCGATGATCCAGGAATTGGAAAATACTGCCAAAAGTACCCACCTAAGGAGCACGCCTGGCTTGCGGCGAACGGAAATGTTTATCACCTTCTCTGCTGTAAGGTCTGGATGGTTTCTCAGATTAAGCAAGGGCTACCTAAGGCTTATAACCGGGCTGCTAACCGGACACAAAAATATCACCTTACTAAGATGGATCAGACAACATATGCCAACTTCAGATTTTGCAACGAGGCAGAAGAAACTGCATAGCACCTACTGTGTGAATGTTCTGCCCTGTCCCTTTAAAAAGGGATCTACCTGTCATCGGCCTTTTTAAAGCCTAATGAACTGGTACACATTAATTCGCAAACTGTCGTATACTACGTAAAAAGTCTAGACATTGAGGGACTCAAGTAGGTCAGGGATAATTACCAAAGATCTCTTAGGTCGAAGTAATTTCGGAAGGCTTGGAAGCCATACGACCCACCGAACATATAACATAACATAACAACCTTCGATTTTTATTATTGTTTATAATATCACTACTTAATTGTTTATAATTCAGTGTAAAAATGGTATTTTATATAATAATTACTTTTCATAACATCATAAATCATATTTCGAAATTATATTCACATGAGTTGAATTTTTTTTATTATCTTCTGATTCAGTTTTGATAGAGGAACCTCTTATCATATTGCTATATGCTATATAAATCAGTCACATCGTCATTGATAAAATATTTACTACAAGGCTAAATTTTAGAAATATAAATATCTTCTTCATCAATCAATCAATCCCTTAATATAACTTTTTGCTAAATATAGGTTTGATTTTTTCAATTCTGATGGAAATTGTCGTTAAAAAATACTTCTGATAAGGCAATTCCCGTAACCGATAATTATATAAGTTGCTTGAACACTGATAAGCAAATTTCTGAAAAAATGAGTTTTCATCGCAGTATAAAATGAAAAATTCTTAAAATTCAAAGCAAAGAATGATTTATTTATGTACGGAGCTAGATAGAATATGAATAGAATAGAATAGAATATGATTTATTGTGATATACATTATTGTTTACACTTGTCATGGATATAACTAGATAATAGTAGTAAAAAGTAATATTGGTGGCATATGTAAAATGTAAAATTATGTAAACTAAAACAAGTAATAACAAAAATTCCAATAAAATATAATATAAAAATAAAACGGGTACCAAGAATAAGCGAATTAAAATATAGAACACTAACAGTTTCAAAAGTAACAGGATAAAATATAATAACATAGTATACAATAAGTAAAGCTTACTATATTACAAAACAATGCAAATATTAAAAATTAAAAACATGAGATCAAGTATTACCAATACAATAATATAGTAATAAATAAAAATAAAAACGGATACAAATAAAAATCGAAATAGAAAATAAATACAAAGCAGTTTAAAATAACAGGTTAAAATGGCCTTTAGAATAAATAAAAATAACAAGGCACAATAAAGTAGAACTTAACAGATTGGTTAATAATGCGGAAGTTAAACATTAAAAAAGAAAATAAAATCAAGCATCACCAATACAACAAAAGCATAGCTATTTATTCAAGAAAGTTGATATATTAAAAAACTATGTCCGTTATTAAAAATTCCTCTAGTGTGTAGAATGCTTTTTCTATTAGGTATTTCTTGACATTATTTTTAAAGCATTTCATTGGCATATTTTTTATGTAGTCGGGTAGCTTGTTAAAAAATTTAATAGCATAATATCGTGGACCAGTTTGTGTTCTTTTAAGTCGAATTTGATTGAGACAAATACAATTCCTTCCACGTGTTGCATAAGAATGTTGTTGGGCGGGATAATCTTCCAAATGTTTTTTTAAATAACAAACGCATTCTAATATAAATAAGGAAGGAACAGTAAGTATATTTAGTTTTTTTAAAAGAGTCTCTACAGTCATCTTGGTATCCGATATGAGCTATTATCCTTAGGGCTCGTCTTTGTAGAGCAAACACTCTGTTACGGCAGGTTGAGTGACCCCAAACCAATATTCCATACCGGATATGGGTTTCGATGAGAGCGAAATATGCTACAAGTACTGCACTATCATTGCAGTGGCGTGATATAGTTCGTAGGCAGTAAGTATTTTTTGAAATCTTTGCGCACAGTATTTCAGTATGATCGGTCCAATTTAGCTGGTTGTCCAAATGGACACCAAGAAAGCATACACTTTCAACTGGCTCGTCAGATTTGGAGGTGGAGAAAACCTTTTTTTTTGTTATAGTATCGTTTAAAATGAGCCTATTATGAACACACCATTGTGATACTCTACTGAGTTGTACACTATTCATTGCCTCCATGTTCATTGCAGTACGAGCACTAGTTATGATAGTAGTGTCGTCAGCATACATTATAACTTCAGCGTCACTAACGATAGATGGTAGATCATTTATATAAATGATAAATAGTACCGGGCCTAGAATTGACCCTTGAGGTACACCGATATTTATAGGAAGTACATCTGACTGGTTTCCATTTTGATATACTAGCTGCTTTCGATTTTGTAAATATGATCTAATCATTCCAACGCTATTTTTGTCAAAATTGTATTTTTCAAGCTTGCTTAAGAGTATATCATGAGGAACACAGTCAAATGCTTTGCTGAAGTCCAGGAATGATGCCATGCATGGCGTTTTGTTTTCAAAATTATCACAGATTAAATCACAGAGTTGCGTAATTGCATCAATGGTTAACCTATTTGAACGAAAACCATACTAATTTATATTAAAAAGTTTATTACTCTCAAAATACTCCACTAATTGACGCTTGAGGGCTGTTTTAAAGATTTTTGATATTAACGGGAGTATTGAAATCGGTCGATAGTTGGTGACATCGTTTCGATCTCCCTTCTTGTAAATAGGAATAACCTTAGCGAGTTTTAAAGTATCCGGAAATACCCCTTCATCCAGGCACTCATTTATCAATTTTGTAATTGGATGAATAAGTAAATCCTTGACACTTTTTAACATTTCTGACGTCAATCCATAGATATCAGATCCTTTTGTATTTTTTAATTGATTTATAAACTCTCTTACTTGACATTCAGACACTTTTTTAAAGTTAAAGGGAATAGATTTTACCGATGGGAATTCAATATCTAAGGTGTTGGGCACTTGTATTGTAGACATTAAGCCGGCAACGTTCGCGAAATAGTTATTAAAATCGTTGCAAGTTATGGTACAGTTGCTTTGAACTTGTGTTTTAGACGCTCTATGATTATTTAGTAGGTTCCATGTAGCTTTAGATTTATTGTTGCTATTTAATATGTACTGGTCATTTGCTTGTTTTTGTTTGTGTACAATGGCTAGATTATATTTATGTCTATAGTTATTTACAGCATCTTTTTGTTTTATTCCTGGGTGGGTTTTATAATCTTCCCTAAGTAATCTCAATATTTCACGCATATTGAACAGCTCTGTGTCAAACCACTTTACCTGTGCTTCACGCACACGTGTTTTAGTTATTATTTTGGTAGGGAAAGATTTGTTGATTGTACGTTTGAGTACAGTATTAAAATGATCCCACTTGATATTTATATTTGATGAGCTATTTAAAAAGTTTCAATCAATTTTATTAATGAGGTTAAAAAAGTTTACTTTCCTTCAATTGTGACAGGTCTGGAGTGTACTTCTGTTTTTCGGGGTTGAACTATAGGATACCGAACCGTTACGGCTATCGCTTCGTGATCTGATATAAGTAAATTGGCCGGTAGTACTGAAATGAGATCGCTTTCAATATTTGTAAAGACGTTATCTAAACAGTTTGCTTTTCTTGTTGCAAAATTGACAGTTTTATTAAGGTTAAAAGTACTCATAACATCAATCAACGCATTACTTCTCGGGTCATCTAGATTAAAATGAACGTTAAAATCGCCTCCGACAATAACATTGTACTGATTGGGCCAGAAGTCATTTATGTGAAGCACTGCGCACTCATTGCTACTTAGCCAGTGTTCGGACACAGCAATAAAACTAAAAGATTTATCAATAAGAAAATTTACCAGTTCACTCACTTTGTTTTTAATTGATTGAGCGTTTAAAAATAAATATTTCACTTCTGATGTTTTTGTAGTAGTGTTAATTACTTGATTTTGTTTTCCTCTCTCGCATGTCGAAAATATTTATTAAAGATGAATCTTCGTACTATTATTCCAGCAGGCCAGGTTTCTTCTTTCATCAAAGTGTCCAGGTGGCTGAAATCAGCACTCATCTTGAACGCCTTTTTGGTGCCTCTCGTAATTAGTTCCTCGATTTCAACCCTACTTATTACTGGGTGATTTTTCTGAATATACGTATTGATGTCATCAATTGTCACTTCTGCTGCACAGTTCCCAATATACAGGGTGTCCCGTTAATGTGGGGAAATGGCTGGACCATACATTCCTGGGGTCAAAATATGACGATTTAACGCAACTTATCTATATCCAAAAATTTACGGTTAAGCCGGAATTTATCTTCAAAGTTCCAAAAATTTTTATTTCTTTTGTTTATAACAATTGAACGCTTCATTCGATTTGAATGAAATTTATTATTAATAACTACCATAATATAATACATTATTTCAGTTATTATGGTCATTATTGGTTAACAAGAAGTATAAAAAACAGTAGTACCACCACTTAAAAATTAAAATATTTTTTTATTGGTGCATCAAATGAAAACTAAAAAAAGACTATTCAAAAGACCATTTAATTTAAAAACTTTTTTGTCTCTTAATAATATTTGATATCTTTTACGGTTTTTCCACAAAAAAATAAAATATATATTTTTTATCTAATAAAAACAAAATCTAGTTTTCCATCGAATCGAAAAAAAATGTTTTTCGTGGCTGTCTTTGTTTAAAAAATGTAAAATATGTATAATAACAATTATTTAGTGTCTTTTATTAATTAATTTTTAACTTTATTATAGTTCATAAATATTCATATTTGGAGCAAACAGATACCTTGCTTGTATTAGGATTTTGCGAAGGAAATTGTTTGAAAAGTGTTAGATGTTGTTTCGATTTACTTTGTTAATTATTATTATTTAATTTTTATTCAATTGAGTAAATTGATTTTCTTATTAATGAGTGCATAATGAGTATACTATATTCATATTTTATTTTTTGTGCAAAAACCGTACAAGATATCAAACACTAGAGACAAGAAAGTTTTTAAATCAAATGCCATTTTAAGTGGTATTTTTTAGATTTTATTGGATGCATCAATAAAAAAATATTTTAGATTTTAAGTGGTGGTAATCCTGTTTTTTATAATTCCTGTCCATCAATAATTTCCATAATAACTGGAATGATTTATTATATTATGGTAGTTATTAATAGTAAATTTCATTCAATTCGAATAAATCGTTCAATTGTTATAAACAAAAGAAATAAATTCTTTTGGAACTTTGAAGACAAATTCCGGCTTAACCGTAAATATTTGAATATAGATAAGTTGCGTTAAATCGTCATATTTTGACCCGAGGAATCTATGGTTCAGACATTAATGGGACACTAAATTATTATTATTATACATAATTTACATTTTTTAAACAAAGACAGCCACGAAAAACATTTATTTTCGATTCGATGGAAAACTAGATTTTGTTTTTATTAGATAAAAAGATATATATTTTATTTTTTTGTAGGAAAACCGTAAAAGATATCAAATATTGTTAAGAGACAAAAAAGTTTTTAAATTAAATGGTCTTTTAAATAGTGTTTTTATAGTTTTCATTTGATGCACCAATAAAAAAATATTTTAGTTTTTAAGTGGTGGTACTACTGTTTTTTATACTTCTTGTTAACCAATAATGGCCATAATAACTGAAATTATGTATTATATTGTGGTAGTTATTAATAATAAATTTCATTCAAATCGAATGAAGCGTTCAATTGTTATAAACAAAAGAAATAAAAAATTTTGAAACTTTGAAGATAAATTCCGGCTTAACCGTAAATTTTTGGATATAGATAAGTTGCGTTAAATCGTCATATTTTGACTCCAGGAATCTATGGTCCAGCCATTTCCCCACATTAACGGGACACCCTGTATATCCAGGCCTTTTTGTTTGCCGCCTTGAAAGAATTTCCCGATGAGAAATTACCCGTTACTGTTGTTTGCTTACGTTTTTTATAAGTTTTTAATTGCCATTCGGATTCAACAACTTCTTTAGGCTCTAATTCCGGACTCTCCTTTGCTTTCGGTTTTGTTGACGGTGAATTTGATTTTGTAGAATGATGTACCGCACTCGACATATTATTTTTGTTATCGCGGACGTTGCGTTTATTTGGTATGAACTTTGACAGATAAGCACTTGATAATGACCTGCAAAGGTCGAAACTATAGTTGTGTCAAAATTGATAATATATTGTAAACTTTGTTTGTGTATATTATACAATAAATAGTGGTATAAAAACTTAAAAATTATTTTCATTTAACCTTTTTTAAAATGAACTACCACATAGTAACGGTCGCTACCATCATTTTCATTTGACAGATAATTTTTGTATAGATGTTATTCCTTTTATGGAACTTTGTTCTTACAGAAATTTCGAATATAGCTATTATCCTTGATAAAGCGACTTGAATAGGTGTAGGGTTAGTTCTTAACCTATTAACCGGGGAGTTCCCTTTTTAAATATGCAACATATAACGGGCGCGTACTCTTACACTATGACGTGTAGCACGTCACGCCCGGAGGAAGTATTTTCATATATATTTTTTTAATTTTGGTAAATACTTAACTAAAAATATACTGAGTTATGTATTGCTTGAAAACAAAGTTACAAGAAATATTAAGTTTAAATTAAAAAGCTTCTTCATGACTGCTTTGTTCAAATTATTATACTTTATTTTGTAATACTTTTTGAACACTCTACTTGTAGAAAAGCTAATTTTCTAAATGAAATTTTGTATGAACAGTGTAAAATTTGGTAATTTTTAGAAATAACAAAAATGTTTACTTCTTAATATATTCAATTGGTTTGCTAGTTTGCAATCGACATAAATAAGGCAAATGTTTTATGTCACCCAAAAGTTCTAACCCCTGAGGAAACATAAGTTTTGATTTAAACGATGTTGTAAAGGGTTTTCCAATAAGAGGTTTCATTTGGAATAGCCCGATATCTGGGCAGCTGTCACTTTTGCAGTTGTCATCTTTTGACATTCGATAAGTAAAAACTACGCCATTAGTGAAAATGCAATGATACATTCTTCAACAACGCATTGAAATTGTTAAAATTCACTACAGAAATGGTGAAAATTTTGCAGTCACAGTTCTTCAAACTGAAGCACTTTTGTATCGTCGCGAAGCACCTTCTCGGCCAGCAATAGTAAAACTGGTTAAGAAATTTGAGCTGATAGAACAACTTAGTGATGTGAAGAATCGAAACCTTGTGCGTCGCTCATGAACAATTGAGAATATTGCTGCTGTAGCCAATAGTATTAACGAAAATCCAGGTTTGTCGATACTTCGTCGATCTTTGCAATTAGACATTCCAAAAACGACATTATACCGTATTTTGCATAAGGACTTAAGTTTGAAGGCTTTTAAAGTTCAGTTAACACAAGAACTTAAGCCGGACGATCACCAGCAACGTCGTATCTTTGCTGATAGGGTCCTTGAAATGCATCAAAATGATCTGGATTTTCATCGAAAAATCATCCCCTTAACTACTGACAGAAGAGCCACAGAATTAAATAAAATAATTCAATTGCCAGTGACAATGGTTTTCCCACTAACCTCATTCAAAACCTAATAAACAAAAAACGTCAAAAAAAACAAGGGTTTTAATATATCCGAAAATAGCTAATTTAAATGCATCGTTCATTCCGCTCACATACTTTGGAAAAACCAGCGAACAGATTGCTAATATTTTTCGAAAAGAGAATCATCTAGTAGCGTTTAAACCTCCTAGAAATTTATCAAACATGCTATTCAATGCCAAAGATAAAGTCGATTCTCTTAAAGAATCTGGTGTATATGAGATCCGTTGTTCAGAATGCAATAGTGTGTATGTAGGTCAAACAGGACTCGTTTTTCCGAACATCATCGTGCTTTTCGTCTTAATCATTATACTCACATTACAAATAATGTGAGGGCATATCATAATGGTGAAAGAATAATTAAAATGGAGCACATTTGCTTATAAAAAATTAAAAAGAACCTAACTAAGGAAGAACGTTGGTTTGAGTGAAAGAACATTAGTAAACAGTGCACTCCACCGTTGATTCCAGTGTTACAAGTTAGTTGTTTATTAAAAGTATGTATATCATTAATAATTACAAAAAACACGAAAATATTTTCGTAAAATCTACAAAAAATGAGTCTTATTGAGACTACAAGAACAAATAACTTTAAAACCACTACTTCTCTAGCTAATACCTCGACAGACATTGAATGGTTTTTGAAAACCTAGAAAATTTTACATTTTGGTTTCAAAAATGTGAAAAATATTAATGTGTACGGTTCCATATTTAATAGTAGTGTTTTTATATCTTGTTTAAATTTCAAAATGATCCCTTGGGGAATTCCTGCAGTTACATTCGAGATGTTGGACTCAATACTATTACCCTATCTATATGATACGATTTTATTAAGTTATGGCTGATTCCTCTTATATGATATTTATTTAGCTTGTTTAGTAGTATATCATAATATCATTTATTTAGTACAATTTATTTATTCAAATATGCTTACATAATATTCCTAATCGAAAGCTTTCGTTATGTCCAAGAATATTCCTAATGAAATGTCTCTAGTGTCTATTGCTTGTCCTATGAAGTATATTAGTGCCACTAGAGCCGTATTGGTTGATTTGTGTTTAATGTTAATTATAACTCATTCGAATATTTTCGAAAAGTGTTTTAGTAGACTGATTCACCTAAAGTTTGAAAGGGTGCTTGGATTGCCTTCTTCGAAAATTGGTCTGACTATCGAAATTTTTAGATTATCTGGAAATTCTCCAGTTTCAATACATTTGTTTATTATGTTCGTTAAGTGATATTTTATAATGTGGATACAATTTTTAATTACCTATACCGAGATAAGATCACAACCTGTTGCTGCTGTATAATAATAATAATAATAATATACATTTATTTCCAATGTAAGTACAGTGTTCATTAAACATAAGATGTCAATTGTTACAGGACAGTTACAAAAACAAGTTACAATTAATTGTTACATAACAATTGTTTGATTCACATATTCATTTATATTATATGGCTCCAATGTGCATAATAGATTGAACAAACCTTGCTTCAATTTACTATAAGTTTCAGCATTTTTTATACTTTTCGGAAGGTGGTTATGAAGTTTAATGCAGCTATATAGTGGTCCCCGTTCAAACAAGCTTAATTTATGAGAGGGGTAATTATACATAATGCCATGTCTGGTATTATGGGTATTACTAAGGGCGTGTTGAGAAAATAGATGTTTATTTTTGTATAGGAACTTCATGCATTCATAAATATATACTGCAGGAACAGTCAAGATTCCTAATCTTTTAAACACTCCCTTACAGCTGTCTTGTTGTTTCATTTTACATATTTTTTCTAATAGCACGCTTCTGTACAACTAGTATTGAATGACAATGAGTACTGCTACCCCAAAATAATATTCCATATTTAAGATGTGAATAAAAATTAGCGTAGTAGAATATTTTTACTATATCATCATTCGTATTATTTCTTAAAATTTTGAGGCCATATGAGGCTTTGCTAAGGCTGGACTCAACAGAGTTAATATGTTGTCTGTAGCTCAATGTTTCATCTAGTATAATACCTAGAAGTTTGGCACTATATGTAAATTTAAATGATACGTTAGCCAGGGTAATATTTTAAGGAACTGACTATGCTGCATACTTCCTCTTCAGTAACTGGCTTTAGAAATATGGATGCTGCAAAAGAGCATTATCTTATCGTGGTAGTTTAATTTGGGATTTTTTATTGTTGTTCTTAAAGCAGTATTAAAAGAATTCATTTATTTCGTTAGCATTCACAGGTGTATGTTAATTCGGTTGTGTTGACTTGTTGTATTTGTTTTACTATATACCACGTGGTTTTATTTATGTTATCTGTGTTCACAAGTTTATAGTCATAATAGTTTTTGTTTGATGCTATCAGTTTTTCATTGTAATTTTTTCATGGCTTTATAATCCTTTACATAGTCGGTATTCTACAGGGTCGCTGATATGTATGGAAACGGTCGAATATCTCCTAAAGTAAAAGAACTAGCGAAAATGTTAAGATACAAAAGTTTTAGGGTTTTCTAAAAACTGTCAGAAATTAAGTATATAGGATCAGTTAGAAAGTCAGGACGAAACAAACTTGCTTTTTCTTTAATGGAATACCCCGTATATTGTTCCATTTTTCAATTCATCTCGAAATTCTACACAAAATTGGTATAGCAAATCATAAAGCTAAACTTTACTGTTTTAGAGATATTGAACTTTGAAAATCATATACGCTTTACTTATACGTACCATTTTCGCGCGAAAATTATCCAATCAGAAGTAGTTTTGTGTGTAATGAAGCAGCGTTGTTATGGAGATTTCCATCTCCATAACAACGCTGCGTCCTACCTACCTTTGACAGGTGACTTGATGGCTAACTATTTTTGTATAATTTATAAAAACAAATTGATTTTCAAAGTTAGATATTTCTAAAACGGCCAAGTTTAGTCTTGAGATATCTTGAGATAAATTGAAATATGGAACAATATACGGGGTGTTCCATTAAAGAAAAAGCAAGTTTGTTTCATCCTGATTTTTTTAACTGATCCTGTATACTTAATAGTTTTTAAAAACCCCTAAAACTTTTGTATCTTAACATTTTTCGCTAGCTCTCTTACTTTAGGAGATATTCGACCGTTTCCATACATATGAGCAACCCTGTATATGCGTAAATTGTCATATACATTTAGCAATTCTTTGGTAGCTCGTAATTCTGGAGTTATTTTTGTATGATCTCTGTTATTATTATTCGTTTTGAATTAAATCAGTGGAAAACATTCATTATATATTAGCAAGAATTTATGTAAGAATGCGTTCCATCTATCATTGAATGACTGTTAATGTAATATTGTTTCCCAGTTTATTTCAGAAAGCTTTATGTTAAATGAGTTTAATGTGTTTTTATTTATATTTGGCTTATAGTAGATTTTTGTCGGTTTATGTTTTGTTAATAATTTGTAGAATGTGACTTTTTGTCCATAATGGTCGGAAATATGCGCTTGGATGACTTCAGATTTATGACTGCTATCTATGGTATATTACATATTATGTTGTCTATAAACGAAATTATTGTATGTGTTAATCTGGTAAATGTATTGATTAGTGGTTTAGCTTCGTAACTTATTGTTAGGTTAAATATTGATATCCATTTTTTCAAAAAATGTTTCAATTTTCCCGCTAGGGAGTCTACAAAGTCCTATTGTGAGTATCTTTATGTTATTTATTAAGAGTTCAGCTGCCACAATTTCAATTTGATAATTAATTGAGAGATTATTGATGTCTTCACGAGTGTTTGCGTTTATGCTATTTTTTCCATATACAGCTACTCCCCTATGAATATTTTCTTGTCTGCAACACAACACAAAATGAAGTAATATCCTTTAATGTTGTAGGGTTTGAGTTGCTTATTTCTTTCCAGTGTTCTGTTATCGTTATTATTTGCCAATTTTTGTTTTCGGAAATAACGTTATTTAATATATTTATTGCAGTGTTTATTGATTGTACATATTGATTAATTATCTCATGCGCCCCTTCAGATTTTTCTGCTTCGAAACTTTGTGTGTAGATGATGTAAATATGGATTGATGTAAACTCCTTCTGGCCACATTTCTGGATCTTTAACAATGTCGGCATCTGATTTTAGAACGCTTACTTTAAAGGACGAATATTGCTGTGGTTTTTTTGAAAACATTTTTTCGCATTCCGCTTCCTTAATATTTATAAATGTTATATGCTGCATAAGTGATTCTGTTATTAGAGCTGGATCCAGTCCACTAATATGGAAGTGGTGTCTTATTTTCCTGCCCTTTATTTCCAGTTTTCCATTAGATGTTCCAGCGATTGATATCCTGTTTCTTCTACGTTTCTTTTCCACGAGTATAAAATTATTAGTATTTGGCGGCGTTCATTTGTCCTATAGTATCATTGCCGAAAATTTGGTTTTTGTTGGAGAGCTGGTTGGGTGTTTCTTGTCCGTTGAAGATGATGTGTTCGGATTTCGTGTGCTTGAAGACTACATGTGATGCGATATCTTGTGACAGCTTGTTAAATTTTCCATTATTTATGGTTGTAGATTTCTTTGTATTTGATCAGATTTGGTTTGCATGTGCGCTAAACTTAGTTTGTTTATATCTTTTTTTGTGTATTATGAGAGATTAGGGAATTTATTAATTTATCTTTTTATATTATATCTTGTTTTAAATCACAAACGTGCTCAGTTACTGGTTGAAGGCAGATTCTCTGTACTCCCAGCGGTGACAGGCCAATACCCCAAACTTGCCTTCGCTTTTCATACAGCTTGAGTGGAAATCAGTGTCGCATATTGCGCAAGTTCAAAGTTTAAAGTAAAAAAATTAAACTGTTCACAAATTCACTTTAGGATATTGAGATATATCTAAATCATCTAGCATTAGAAGGAATATTTGATTTCAAAATTGAGACAATTTACTTTCAAAGTTATTATCAAAAATATATATCAAACCTGTGTAATATTTATTAGGATACCCATAAATTTAACCTTTCTATGCATTAACTACTCATTTTTATGGTCCATTTACATATCATAATATAGCTGGTATGGGAAACATACCGTTACTTCAAACGTTAATGGGAAATTTTATAATTTCTGAAGAAATGAGATATCAGTCCAGATAGCTTTCCAGAGATTTTATTCAAGGATTGTTGACAAGGCTCGCAACACATATACTTAAATACATAAACAACACCAAGAGTTTAATTAACCTCTAATTAACATATATGTTCTAAGCATTGACTTTAATCTTGATTCTGTGAAGAATTATAAGAATACATATTATAATTGACTACGACTTTGGACTATATTAATATACTCATTATACACTTTCTACATGTACTCTTCTGTAATAGTTCTACTTAAATAGTTTGTTTATATTTTACAGTTTTCCATACGAATTTTGTAGTTTTAAGCCTGAAAGCTCGTTTGAATTAAAACATCTCAAAAGAATGAGCCGGTTAGAGTCAGAGGCCACTTATACATAATAATGGCAAATTGAGTGGTGCCTAGAACTGTAGTCGATATACAAACAGGGGCGCTACACAAACGCATAAAGCGTTTTTAATTAGCATGTCAAATGCGAATTATGCCGCCATATCTTCTAGAACTACACTAATTAAAGCGGCTGGTGTGCTGTGCCGAAATTATTTTCTACACTGCATCGGCCTCTGTTCCTTGGTGGAATGACTGCCGCAGCGCAATTAGGGATACGACTAGTGAAAACTTTAAATCGCAAACGACCGAACACAAGACGTGTCCTTTCCGAGATTAAAGAGCAGCCGTCGGTGCAGTTTATTTCATCGATTAAAGGACATGAAAGTTTTAAAAAGATTAATATGACGCTGGCTATATTATTATACCAATGCATTAATTATCCAACGGCTTTGAAAAAAAAACGTATTTAATCTTTTAAATAGCAAAAAACTCATTATAAATGTTTTTCTTGTAAAGAGCTGAAAATGGCTATTAGAAAATTTCTATAATTACGATTCTCACCATTAATATATCTATTATTAGAAGAGTTAGAGCAACGGTTAAATGGGGAATGGGTTTCATTAAATCAATCTGGAAAGCAGTTTTTAAGACACGAGCTTTCGTATGCCTTTATATTCCACATGCATAATTTTGTTATTTATTTATTCAAATTATCGTGTTAGACTGTTACAATTTTATATATGCGTTTATTTTTTTATAAACTTATAATTATGAATTAATTTCCCTTAATTAATTAAACTCAAACAGATTCACTTTATACTTTGGGAAATATCATCTCACTGCGTGTATACTTCATGGCTTTAATACATCACTCACGTGCAGGGAAAAAAAAGGTAAAAGATCAACGGCCCTTTAATCTTGAAATTAATCCATTAGATAAACAAGAGGAGCGCTCACGCTCTGAATTCCCCGAATTCCCAGCATCGGCTATACCATAACTCATAAAAGTTGCTGGCCGCCGATATTTGATGGCCGAACAACTTGTAATCTCTGCCCGCCCGGAAGGAACGAGAGGATTTGAGGTCGAATCTCGTCCTGATTAGCGGCCTCCGTCGGACGTTAACTGTAGGAAGTGCATCGAGGGCCTTTTCGAAGGGATAAACGGAAAAAAACGGGGAAAAACGTTAAGCTTCCTATAATGGTCCTTCGCATCGCCGACGATGGACACCTTTGGCAAAAGGGAAAAAAAAACGCGCGGGTCATCAATCATCGATATTAAAGAAACACTGGACGTGATGTAAAAATGTATAATGAAAGATTTAAATGAGAAATTTAATTTGAAATTTTTATTATAGAATTTTACTCTAGAGTGTGAGAATTACCTTCCTTTACGTACATTTATATTTTAATTAATGGCAAGATAAAAATCTTCATTACTGTCTATTACAAGAAAAATGGTTTAAATTGTGAATATTATTATTAGTATTTCGTTTTGGTTTATCAATTTGAGAAATACGGATTTAAGAAAAAGTTGGTTCTTATTTTTGTTAAAAATGCTATTGAATTAAATTATATATAATAATATAATAGGGTTTTTTGAAGTAGAACATAGAAAAAAAATCTTATATCGGTATGATTGATACAGTTCACACGTTTTTATATGAAAGTTTGGTATTAATCATACGCAAAGATAGAAAGGGAGAGGGAGGGAAAAGCATGAAAGTGAAAATGTGCTCTGCCACGATCCATATTCCTCAGCATTCCCTATTACACGTAATTTATGGCTTTAATCATCAGCGATCGTTGCTTTAACGAGATTATAAATATACGGTACAGTGTATTTTTTGTTATTATAGCGCAAACAAAAGGGAAAAGGGGGGAAACGATATCAAAACGTCATTAATATCAATAGGCGCGTTTATTTATTACTTGCATGAATGATTCGTACCGCGTTTCGGTCGACAAGGAAATAAGTAAACCGAAAAGAAATATAACTTCTGGGCGTTAGTTTAAATCAACAAAAAATTGTTTATATTTTGTTAAATAGAATAATTATGTTTGTGTTAGTAATTCGTATAATTTTCCTTAATATACTAGTTATACCAAAACTAATAAAAAATTGTCAGCCATCAATAAATTAAGGTTGTGTGGAAGATTTTTACATATATTAAATATTTTCACAAATAAAAAACTTTTTAACTTTGTGTAACACTGACTTTATTTAGTGACTATAGTTTCGTCAATTTTAACTTGTCATTATCAAACTAGAAGTTACTAAATAAAGTCAGTGTTATACAAACAGAGTTAAAAAGTTTTTTACTTGTGAAGAATAATGTATAACGAAGTAGAAGCTTCCACCGTTAACAGTTTAAATTTTTTTATTTAGTAATCTTGGTTTGTATACATTCACGTATCATTTTCAAATTGTAAATATTTTTGTTTTAATCTGGGTCACGAAATAAAAACTCTTGTTATATAAACAACGTAAAAATGTGTTAAATTTTATAATTAAGCATGTATAATGAAGTAGAAGCGTTCATCCCAAGAGTAGACAAAAACTACAAATTCAAATAAATACTCGCCAATTACAATGATTTTTAATGTTTAATTTTAGAAAGATTATCAAAATAAAACAATCACATATAAAACCAAAATAATAAAAAAAGTTTAGCTAATGCGGTGCCTACGTTCAGAATGGTTTAGCGAAGACACGAAGCTTGAATTCTGCTTAATGTAGGATAAGGAACAATGCAGAATAAGAAAGAAATCGAAAAGTTCATTATAGAAAAATGCGATTTAGTTAGCAAACTAACGGCGAATGAAGAAAGCAAAGATAAGTTTTGAGATCTTAGAGAAATAATAATAATAATAGTTATTTAGAAATTTAAGGCACAACTAACTAATTGGGATAAGTGCTCCAGTGCTCCACAGAAAATCATTCTTATGATGTTGATTGATATTATTGATTTTGTTCATCCCTAAGAATCTAACGAAGGGCAGTATTAGGTCATAATGGTGATTTCCCTTTCTTAATCGTTAAGGGCGGAGTTTTCTCCACATTTTCTTGTAAGTACTTCCTTCAATTCGGATATACATGTATCTACAGGTTCAGATTGTAGAAGAGGTTACAGCATTAAAGGTAGAGCTGACTAATAGAGATTAGGGTTCTATCATACAAAAAAAAAATCGTCTTTATGGTGTTGCTTGAAGTTACTGATTTTGTTTTTCACTAAGAATCTAGCGAAGGACAGTATCAGGTCATAACGGAGGGATTTATCCATCTTGATCTTTAAGGCCGAGTTTGAGCTTCAAGTTTTCTTCATATTTTCTTGAACGTCCTTTTTTAATTCGTTTATTGGTGTATGCACATTCGTTTACAAAAGTCACTGGTATTTATTAATAAAATAGGGTATAGAAATATATAGATAAAAATAGGTAAAATAATGCCCTTAATATGTTACAATAAATAAATAAACTCAATATAAACTACAAATAAGCTAGTTACATACAAAATAAAATATGAAAACATATATAAAATATAAATATAGGTATAATAACAATAATTCTTTAGCGCATTAATTATATAACAAAACTAAAGTTTTAAAATGAGTAATAAATAGAGAGCATAAATTTACTATAAATTTGATTAGTTCAATTAAGCAAACCCAATTGCCTGAGAATATATGTACAAACTTATAAGCAACAACTAAATAGCATATAATTTAAAAATGTCATAAAATTAGTTGCAGATATAAGAAATTGCGTAGGGACAAGATATATAATTTAATTGCTCTGTTATAGACTTAATTTACATATTTGCCTCATGTACACTAGTCTCTTATTTATTAACATTAACACTAACATATATGAAATCAAAACAGATATAGATTTCATATATGTTAATAAATAAGAGACTAGTGTACATAAGGTAGATATGTAAATTAAGTCTATAGCGGACCAATTAAATTAAATATCTTGTCCCTATGCAATTTCTTTATGTGCTAAGAAATCATCGATTTTATAAGGTGACAATTCAAGCAGTAATTCCTTAATGGTACCTTTTAATTTATTAAATGGTTCTCGTCTGAGATTTATAAAGCCTAATTGGGGTAGTTTTATGTTATTACAATGTCTGGTGGGATACTCATGGTGTTCGTGCATCGTATACGTCCACTAATAATGCGAATGTTTTTAGGCTACAAGCCGAAAAATCTGTAGCCAGAAGCCGAGTGGCCCTACATAAGAATTTCGTATTGAGGATAACAGTGACAGCGCTTGTAATATACGGTTTTGAATATCCACTCAGATACATAATCTGTAAGGCTCCTTACATTCGCTTTGCTAATTCAGCCTGAAGAATCAATGTTTTGTTCTTATTTTGAACGTCAGATATAGAAGTTCCCATATTGACAATTGTCGTATCGTCAGCAAACAGATAGGTGTCGCAATTGTTCAAGTATAGGGGGAAGTTGTTAATATATACAAGAAATAGTAATGGATCCAGAACAGATCCTTGTGGTACACCATGCCTAATTGGCAGTAAACTGAATGATTTATTGCGAAAACATATATTCTGTTTGCGATTGGATCAATAAGATTTAATTATATTGCAGCTTGGACTATAAAAACCGTATTTGCGAAGTTTCTCAACTAATTCAGAATGTTGAAAGCAGTCAAAATCCTTGCTTAAGTCCAAGAACGAGGCTAATTCATATTAACCACTTTCAAAAACACTCCAGAATATTATTAACAAAAGCTTGAATATCCAGGGTTGTGGATCGATTTTCTCTAAATCCAAATTATTTTTTATTCAATATGTTCTTTCGCCCAAGAAAAATTTTCATTATTTTTTCAATAATATTAAATATTACATATATCCTTTAATTTGAATATAGCTGTATTTATAGCTTCAGATTGTAGAAGGGGTGACGATAGTAAAGACACAGCTGACTAATAGAGATAAGTGCTTCCGCACCACATAATTTTGTCCTTAAAATTCCAAAAGGTGCGAGGGGCCACTCTCCAAAGCAGATGGCGATAAGGTCATCAGTTAAAAAAAATAATTTCTATGTTTAAGGGTCACGGACTTTAACTTAATGTCATATTTCATTTCACAAATTTTGTAAGCTGACAATCAAAAGTAACCGCAATCTCTTTGCTATTATAATATTTTTGAGTAAGTGTATTACATAAATAGACAGTTTATAGCAATTCTCGGCAGAATATGTATTACTAGAGTGCGAAAACTTCGTATTGATTAATGTTCTACAACAAACAACAAAGTTGTGTGGAATTATAGAAAACTAATCCATTGGACCTTATTTTATAAAAGGCATTTTGAATACAATCAAATATTATTTTTAATCAGTCTCTACAAATACTATTACTATGTACACTGCAACAGTCTACCTAATTCAGTACTTAAATTGATAAAATGTTATTTCAATGGTCGGTGGAGCGGCCCAATTAATTGGCTTTCAAGATCGCTGGATTATTCTCTATATGTTTATTAAAAGATAAGGTTTATTATTATTGCGTACCCAAAGTTTCGACAGATATATATACTTGTATACTGTATACAATTATTTAAACATTAGACAAAAAAGACAACATAAAACAAGCGACCAAGTACACCTTTGCAAAGGAAACAATAACAGAAAATGCCTTTAATGGGTATGTTTCCTTAATCCCAAACTTAAATATTTCTATAGAATTCAATAATTCGTCTCAGGGATAAATTCGGACCAGCAATACAAAAAATTTCATTATTATGTCATTTTCCGTACATGTCAGAATAAGTTTTTAACCTTGTATAATATTCATTTTAATAATTGTTTTGAATTGAATTTAAAATAAAATATATATAATAGCTGTACTGCTGAGATCGATAGATAGAAACACGTGTCTGTAGATGTTTATAATCTTGATTGTTACATTATTTAATTGCTTTTGCTAGGTCATTACAATTAAGTTAGGGTAAATTCAATTCTTTTTCATATTTTCTTAAATCATATTTACTCAAAAACTGTTTAACGTACAGGGTCTACAATGAAAGTTATGCGCATGATTTTATTCTGACGGGACTATCCATCGCTGTGGTGTAAAACTTGTCGGGAAATGTGGTGGTGGGTTTGTCCTTCTAATGAAGCTGGCCGCCAGTTTACTCCGAGCAGGATGAGTGGAGAGGCGTCCCTTTGCGTGAAATGTGTTTTCGGCTTTTTAACACCGCGCAATTGAGCATTAGCTTGAATAGCGATATGCAATCAAGATTTGTGTGCGGCTTGGAAAGAATGCAACCGAAACATTCCAGATGCTTCAAGAGGCCTTCAAGGATAACTGCATTTCAAGGTCGCAATCCGGGAGATGGAACCCCATTCTGGACGCCCAATGTCTTTAAAATACATCTATTATAAATAAAAATAAAAATATTAGCACTATTTAAGCATTAGGTCTATACTTGGATATTACTGAAAGTATTCAGAAGCAGTATTGATGGTAAATATATGAGTATTAAACTATTGATAATGGTCACTTTGTGTCCGAAATATATAATTGGTGTTTAAATGAACTGTGCGAAGAAAGGATTTTAGTGCTTTATTTCATAAATATGGGTTTCTTTGAAGAATTGATGTCCGTCAGTTCTGCTTACAACATTCTTTTTATTATTTTGTAATATATTTCTTGTGTTTTAATTGTTAAAAAGTAGTACAAAGATTAATCAATATAATAACAGAAAATAAACGACCAGAACTAACGAAAACGTGAACTTCGAATGGACAAGAATTGTTGGATTTGATTCAAAATGTGTCGGGCATTCTTAATTATATCATAACCAGATAAATCCTGGATGTTTGAGTACGACCCAGAGCCGAAAAGGCAGAGCAGCGAGTGGCATCCAAAATCACCCTCCAGTCTCAATAAAGCGCAAATGAGCAAGTCTCGCATCAAAACGATGCCCATCGTCTTTTTTGACGTCCAATTATCTGTACAGCAGGGAGAATCTGTTAACTCAAAATCACGGTCTGGCGCCATGGTGAAGCCTACTTCCCTAGTCACACGGCCTTCATTGTTACTAATTTCCTGGCCCGGAGCAACACTCCGATGGTCCCCCAGTCCTCTTATAGTCCTGATTTTGTTTCCCCAACTCAAAAAAAGAGCTAAAAGGAAAGCATTATGAGTCCACACAAAACATACAAACGTATGATACAACGCTTCTAAGAGACATTTCCGTCGAGGAGTTATTGTGTGTCCTCCAGGCATGGCAGATACGTCTCTGTAAATGAACTGATACTGAAGAAGAGAATGTTGAATGATTTTAAGCATTTGTACCGGTGCAATCAATAAATATATTTTTCACAGAAAATGTGCATTACTTCAATATTGAACCCTGTATATGTTTCTAAATTATTTGACAGAAATAAATACATTCAAACTAGTGTAAATTACTTTTGTTTAATTCAATATGTGGGAGGTATTACTCAGAAAAGAAATTTATTCAAGAAGTGATTTATTTGTAGTCTTAATAAAACTCATTGTTGTAGATTTATTAAATATTTTCTTATTAATTATTTTTGCAACGACTTAAGGACTTTAATATATTTTATTATATTTTTAGTTAGAATTTTTTCTTTTTATGTTTTTCGTTTTTTCTACACTACAGAAGATATATAAACATTATGTAACTATCTTATAAGATAAGAAAATGAGCAGTATGAGGAAAGTATTATGATACCCATTTCATTTTTTATATGTAGTTCTTACATATTGAGGTATTGTATCTATGAAACATCTAATATATAAAATAATTTAATTTCTTTTAAAATTATTATGTTGGAAAATAAGCAAAACACGAACATTTAATCTAGCCTTCCTATTTTCTGCCTAGAAATAAAAGTAATTAATGTAGAAGCAATATCCTATTATTAGAACATCATTTGGTTATAAAATGATGTTTTTATTTTGAGAAAGCAAGATTATATCGATCTGATTAAACATGTCATGCAAACGTGTATCACGAAATTAAATATCCGGGGGTGTATAGTTACGAGAAGTAGTTGATATTGAATGTTTGTTGTAGCTTAGTGATATGTAAATTAACATTAACAATCAAAATAATTTATATAGTATTAAAATCAATTTGACTTTATATTAGCAGTATTTAATAATGAATTAAAGCAGTTAAAAGGAGAGAAAACTATTCTTTATAGGAAATATTATACTTATAGTTTTTAAGAATAATAACGAAAAGATTTACCTAAAATTTTAAAATTTATAATACTTTCTCATTTAAATATATATCGAATTTATTATTAAAAGTTAATTTACAAATATAGTGAGGTCAGCTGAGACTAATTATTATTAGCATCCAGAACTATTTGGATTTTTATGTATACATTATATATTATAAAGTAATAGAATAATACTTTGAAATGAAACCTTGCTCAAATATATATAAATCTTAATCTAACTATGTAAAGCATGATTCTTACACTCTTTATTCTATACAAAGCACTTTGCTAATTTGATTCTCGTTTATCACGTGGCGAAACATTTTTAATGTTAAGGGTTGTTTATAGAAAAGCACTTGGCTGGTATCACAATTATTTACGATTTATTCCAACTAGTTTCGATTTTTACATCATTATCTAGGAATGGTACAGAAGATAAAATGTTTTTGCTTAAATACTAAAATTGTACATTTTGTACAAGTAATGAGGGCGGTCATAATTGGGAACTCCAGATTTCATCGTTTTAGTTTACGAGGTGTTTTCTCCCGCTTTAGCACTTTGTTAATTTTTAATCCTTCTTGTTACCTACATGTAAAATCTGAAAATCATTTTCTTCGAAGAAGTGGTTATGTGTGATGCGGTATATACTAGATCTAATGTGGTGAATGTGATGTTACATTTATAGGCCAAACCGGATGAACATTTAGTATAAGATAAAAAGAATATAGAAAAGCCATATTAGACAATATAGGTACCACCGGTTTCGCTAAGCATTGCATCACACATAACTACTTGGTTATGGAGGGTAACATTTGTTTTATGCGATAATACTTTTATTTTCAGTTACCTGACACGTGTTTCAAAGTCTAAGCTTTGATAATGGTCTGCAAAGACCGAAACTCGTGCCAGGCAACTGAAAATAAAAACATTAACATATGTATCCATCAAGAGTGTGCGTGACAAAGAATCAACTTTACTTTATTTTCTTCATTATTACTTCCACTACTAAGACATAGACTTTTGACGTTGCTGTAAATCGAAATGTTAATATCAAAGCATTGTTTAAGATGATATTATTTCAACGTAAGTAGCTTTAAAACCTAAAATAATTATATTTTCCTACTAAATTAATGCCTACTCCTGGCATTTTAAAGTGTAAATTCTTATAAATATTAATTTACCGATGCAGTATTGTTGGAAATTAAATATATTTATGGAAAAAAAATCCTCTGGGTATTACTAAACCGTTGTTTTAAAATATGTTAACACTAAGAGCTAATAGTTAAAACTAGTATTCTTCGTACTAAAGCATGCATCTTATCTATATTAATATCGTTTTTAAACGCGCCTTAAAAATTAATCAAATCGATTGATTCTCTTGGGGGCATTTCACTAGGAAAACCGCACGTAATTATAGCATAGCATCACCGAGAAACATATTATACTTGAAAACTTAAGACAATTATTGAACATAAAATATTTATGCGCACATAATCTAATAAAAAGCTGAAAGCACACGAAACTTTATTGCCAAAATAAAATTTTAATATACTTATCCAGAAAAAAAAAAAACACCTCTATTATATTATATTACTTTTTTTACGTACAAGTCTTATGCTTTATTCATTTTTTATATTTATGGTAGTGGTGACTTCAATTATTAGAATAAAATATTATCGTAAATCCACCAATTCAAGTAGATATTTAAACTAAAATTCTAATGCACCACATAAAATTCAATTAAATATTCACGCATTAAACATATAACATAGAAACCGCCTTGAGTTGCTATCTAATGTAGTATATACACAACATCCCTTGTGGTGACTATGATCGCTCGTATATAGATCAAACCTCGCAATGGGTCAAAAATCGTATGACACAACATAGGATAATTGCAAGATAAACAAGAAGAGTTACGCTCTTGCAATTCACTGCAATTTATTGTCACACTCCCCTAATTTTTCTCGTTACAAGTACATCATACCGAGGTAGACTGTTTCTGGAAATTGATTAATCTTTGAGGCGTTAACATCGTGATACATTTTGGAAAATTAAACAAAAACGTTTACTTTGTGTGATATCAACAAAGTAAACGTTTTTGTTTAAGTTTCTGGAAATGTTTCACATTCAGAGAAATAATAGTTTTGAACTCCAAGACGGATACTGATGGCTTAAGGAACATATATTCGTACATAATTAGCATTGCATCCTGTTACGTATCTCTTATAAAGATTGATGCGTACATATCATTTACTTTTGAAATTATAATAATTTATATTATTTCACAATACCTAAAATTGTCACAATTTCATATTTATCATATTTAGTTCTTCCTAACGTACCTATATTCCTTTCTGGATACAAATTCTAAAATTCACTACAGTATATAAACAAGTAAGCGATTGTTTTTGAGGGAGAATAACTATCGAATCACGGTCAGACTCAAAGGACAATGAAGTATATTTGATTATGCATGTCTCGATTGTTCCTCTTCGTATGATTTTTAAATGTTATTTAATGGATAGTTGGTTTCCTAATTTGAATCTTCAAATCATTGATACAAACTAGCAAAATCGCGAATTAATTGTAAATTTACGACCTTTGAAGTCATGTAAGCAATGTCACCTGCATGAACTACAATGAAGTTTACTTCCTAATAGAGTGAATCTATGATCTAAAAGGAAATTTTCTGATATCTGTTGCTAATGATATGAAGTGCATTGTTAGAGTTGTGTTGAAATCTAGTTTTGCTGTGGAGAAACTAAGTCTATTAATACGGTCCGGCGTGCGTACTAGACTCAGTCAACTTCAGATTTTCGGCGCACAGACTTAGTTCATGCTGCACCCAGACAGTTGACTATTTATGTTGAAGTGCTCTGTAAAAACTCAGAAGAGGCTTGTAGAATAAAAAAAGTTAAAATTATTAAAGGTAAATATGAATTACACTAAAAGTGGTAATAATATTGTTGTATACATAGAATATAAAAAATATACCTTAAATCTATTAAATAGACATCCTCGATCAGTTGGAAATACAAGTAGTAATTAACTTGATCAATTTAAATTTTCGGAGTTTATGTAACTTTTTCTTCTGGGTTAAAATTAGTATGTATAGTTTTACCCACATTTTCTCTGATGAAATCATCAAGTATACTAAACTAAATGAAATGAAGTTTATATGTAAGTTCTGCAAACACAATCTTGAGGTCGTGTCGAATCTTCTACGATGCAAGCTTCTAATTTCTGATCTTATCATGAATTCTTATACTTTAAATTTTATTTTTATATTTAAATATATCTGTTTCAAAACAAATGTTTCTGCGTAAATTCAAACTGTGCAAAACTGATTATTACCGTACGTGAAAGTAATGTAATCAAAATAATGTGATATATTTTACAGAAGGAAAGGTATAAATACTCATAAAATAGTCTTTTAAATTTAGTATTCATTATTTTATTTTCAGTTTTAAATTCAATTATAAAAACAATTATCAATTATCTAAAAGCCACATACCAGTTTGGTTTCCGACCTCAAAAATCAACCACTACTCCTCTATCCATGCTCACCTCCAAAATACAAACCAATCATCTTGAAGGTAATAAATCAATAATTATGTTCCTAGACTTTCAGAAAGCTCTTGAATCGGTTTGTTATATGGCCTCCTTTACAAATGCTTCCTCTTAAATATCCCACGCCACTTAATAATACTTATATACAACAAATCCTCTCCTCTCCAACAAATCCAGGAAAGTTAGAATTAAAAAAAAACACTTCCCGATCCATTCCCAATCCACAAATGTGTCCCCCAGGGCTATCCCCTATCACCCCTGTTTTATAACAGTTTCTGTCACGATCTGTATAATCCCAATCTTACGTAGTTTAATCCCTCCCTTTTCTCTGCCGAATACCGCCATTATCGATCATACTCCAACTCCCCAGGTTGTCCAACAATCCCTTCAAAAATCATTCAATGCGATCCAATCCTGATGCTCCCAATGGCGTATAAAAGTCAATCCCTCTAAATCCAAACTTCTAATTCCGCATCACAAAATTACGCCACACTTCTTCTCCATTATCATAAACAATACCATAATTTATCCACCTACTCCTGTAAATACCTAGGCATCCTGTTTGACTCCCAACTCTGCTTGAAATCCCATGCACAAGCTATAAAGGTCAAGGTTAAAACTAGAGCTCGACATTTTCGAGCATTAACCTATAAAAACCAGGGGATTTCTACTAAAACAACAGTGACAATCTACAAATCCATCTGTCGACCTCTTATAGACTACGGTGCATTCCTTTTCAACCAAATCCATCTTTCCACTCTCACTTTAACGTCGCCGAAACGTTAGCCCCACGACCCTCACCAAACTCAGACACCCAATTAATCTGCTCCATAACCACTCAAATAAGCTCTTATATATACCGAGGTTACTGCTATCTATCTCTTAAGTCTTAAATTGCCAACAATCTGTTTAATGTGTCCTTTCTCAATAAATTTTGCATTCCCCGAAATCCCAATATTCCACCTAAATTTAAACACCCTTCATCAATTCATTGATTCGAATCACTCAAACAGTTAAGCTAGCTAGCAACATAATTTATTTATTTTTACAGATTACTTAGAGACAAGACAGTGCAGAAAGACCCATACTGCGTATCACTTATAAATGTTAAATCACTTGTACATATCATTGTTCAAATATTCTCTCTTGAATTAAAAAAGTGTATAAAGAAAAAGTAGGGTAACATTGTAAAATATAAAATAGTTAAAAAATTATACTTAAAAATTATCCATATACTCTACCAAAAAGACAATAGAAATAATTACAAATAGGTATATTTTTAATAAATCAATACAAACAACTACGAGTCTACGGTATTTTTTCAATTTTAAGAGTTAAATCATTTACATTCAGTAATTTGAAATTGATGTTTAATAAGAAAATCGCACGAGCCATAAATATCAATTAGTTTCGAATTACATTCGGGCGTATTAGCGGTTGTTAATATTTGCGGCCCTGTCTGCTCACAATTTGTTGATAAACAGAGCACCAGCGGCATCCACGTCAGGATTACGCTCCCCAACGTGGAAACATTAATGAAAATAATACAAACGTTTATTGTTTTAATACGTCGATGCAAATATTTACACCCGCTCGCCGATAATAAATCGATGTTAAACAAAAGCGAGTCGTTTTTTTTAAATGTGTTAAATTAAACATTCCGCTTAAATTCCTAGTGTGGTCTGGTTTTAATGTTCAATTAGAAAGAAGCTTATAGTTTTTTTATATGATACATAAATTAAGATTCTATGAACTACATTTTAAAACGTATCAGTTAATAGAAGTAAAATCACTAAACAATTACAATGTAGTCATTACAATTATTATATTAAATTAATTAAGTTAAACTATAATATTTTTATGTGCATTAAACACCAATTGTTTAATGCTGAATGTTAACTACATTCTGAAACAAATAAAATCATAATATTGATGAGGAATTTATAGAATTATAAAATCAAAAATCTTGATTGATTTTTGATTCTAAGATGTATAACATACGTCTCCTTATTTTAAATTACAAAAGTTTATATAATACTTATAATAGCTGAAATTTTTTTTCTTTGTAGAAGCCGACAACATTAGTAGACTCAACAAATAAATGGTTAAATAGATAAAGCATAAAAGCACCTTTCGATATGTTGTACCAGTATTAGTGAAACTTAATTTTATTATAAACTTTCTAGCCTTTCCATGAGAAATTTAAATTTTTGTAAGAATAAATTTTTATGTATGTGATATGGATACATATTTTAACTATCGCCACCAACATCTTTATCATCGTTCATTGATATGGTTTATCCCAAGAATTCATTCAGACTGATGGGCCTTGTCGAAGAGGAACTGATTCCCTATATTCAGGCCCATATATGCCCATATCGGAGCCCGCTTCTGTTTTTGATGCATCCTTATATCATAGTTATGTTTTAGGTTTTTGATTCAGAATGTCTTGGCTTGATACGAGGGCGAACTGAAATGTTTTCGGAATCGACAAGAGATGGCACACAATTGTTCAAGTGGATTTATAAGTCTGCAAGGGTCACTTTTTTTATAGCAACTATCAAAATTTCAGACGTCTACTGTAAATAGTTTTTGTTTAAGAGTGTGTTTTGTACAGCAAGTCAGGCGGTTTCGCAAAAATAAATAAAATCGAATTTCGTGCAGTTATAAAACACTTCTGGATGGCTGGAAAAAGGCCACGGAAATTCGAAATATTTTGCTAGAGGTTCATGTCGGATCTATTTCATCATTTTCGACCATCAGCTTCTAGTTGAGCGAGTTGAAACGTGGCCGCACAAGCACAAATGAGCAACCACCAATGATGAAATAGTAAACAAGATGTTGTGTTAGCCGATCGCCGATTGAAGCTGAAAGAGATTGCAGAGGCAATAGGCATCTCAGATGAAGGCGTTGGCCATATCCTACACGAAATTTTGGGAATGGAAAAGCTTTCAACGCTATGGGTACCTCGTTTGCTCACACCGGAGCAAAAGCAAAAACGGGTCACCGTTTTGGCGGAGTGTCTGGCCAGGATTCAACGCAATCGAAGGGATTTCTTTATACGTTTCGTAACCATAGATGAGATTTGTATCCAAAGCAAAGATCGTTTCATCGGATTCGATGTAGCATTGAACGACGAGAATGCACCGGCTCATTCATCTGGCGTCGTCGTGTCCATATTTAATGAGTTACGCTACGAATTAGTCTCTCAGCCTCCATATTTACCGAACCTAGCCCCCAGCGACTTTTTCCTATTTCCAAACCTGAAAAAAATGCAGTCAGTAAAGATATTTGCCTCAAATAAGGAGGTCATAGCCGCTATAGATGGTTATTTTGCAGACATTTAAACATCCTTATTTTCCAACGGTTTAAAGAGACTGGAGCCCAGTTTAAAAAAGTGTATTGATCTTCGAGAAGACTACATCGAAAATTAAAAATAAATAACCACATCGATACCGTATTTTTTGTCGATTCCGGAAACATTTCAGCACGGCCTCGTAGTCGCCAAAACCTATCAAATCGAAGTGCGATACGAAATCAAATTTGGTCCGCAACGAATGTTGCTATTTATTTATTGAGAACTAGCAACACTGGTATTACCAAGTGAAATCTGACGTTACCATTGTTTGAGATTTTTGATGTTATACGTACTCATGACGTAGCCTAACTCAAGAACAGTGCATCAATCAACTGAATTCAACTTCTGGCGATGAAGCCTCATCCACAGCTACTGTATATTGCTGGTACACTGAAAAAAAACGTGAACGTCACGGAAGAAGTTAAAGAAAGTCGTCTAAAATCGGTGGTTATAATTTTACACAAACATTTGGGTGTTCGGAAGTTATATGCACGTTGGATTCCAGACTTGTTGACAGATGCTCAAAAAAATACTCGCAACGATTGGTGACATAAAATGATTTCAAAATACAACTGTGGTACATCCAAAGCCATATTCAGCATCGTTAAAGGTGACAACTTGTGGATTTATTTGTATGAGCCAGAAAGAAAAGAATAATTGGCGTTTCAATGTGAAGTTAACTTATTAAAAGTCGTTCGTTTTCGAAGCGTTAAGAAGCAAATGGTGGTATTTTTCTTCACGAAAACCGGCCAAACATTGTAGTATACGGTCATTTCTTTGTTTGTTTTCGGTAAATTAAGAGAAACCAACCCAAAACGACGAATAATTTTGTATCACGACAATGCGAGCTCACACACGTCACGTACAACAAGAAAATATTTGAACACACAAAAAATTGAATTGATGGGTTATCTGCTTTACAGCCCCGACTAGGCATCCAAACTTTTTCCTATTCCAAGTAATTAAAGATAAACTGCGTGAACAACGATTTTCATCGCCCGAAAAAGTGAGTGTTTTATAGCTACCATCTTCTTCCTAGAGAAAGTGCTTAGAAGGGTGGATCAATAGCATGCACAGGTGTATATTAAAGGCGATTATTTTGAAAAGCAATAAAAATATTTTTGATAAAATTTATTTGTTTATTCTTTCTATCATCAATGCATAAGTAGCAACTCTCGTACCACGTCAGTTCAAGGAAGTAGGTCTAGTGAAGCTTCCATTGCTACAGATGCAGGCCATTCTCTGAAGGCTTTGAAGTTTCTTTTGTACCGTTACTCATTAAGTCTTGACCTACCATACTAATGAGCCATATATAATAATGGATCTTACTACCATACTGTACAGCCAATGTATTTTTTTAAGTTCTGTCCCCATGATCTGCCAAAGAGCCTGCGGGAAAGTCATAGTACCGCTGTAAAGTAAAGTTATATTAATTTGCAGTCACTATTGAAATATCTGAAGAAATACGGTATGTGATGCGTTTTACTATAAAAAAGGCAAAACCGCTGCAAGAACATGCTAAAAAAATTGTGAAGTATACAATGAAAATTCTGTTAGCGAACGAAGGACCCAGGAGTGGTTTGCTAGAATCCGTTCTGGAAATTTGGATGGTTAAGATGCACCTCGCTCTGGCCGGCCATTAACTGAAAAAGTCGATGAAGTTTTGCAACTGATGGAGCAAGACCGTCACGCAGGAAATAAATATGAACTATATGAAAATTTAGAATCATTTGAAGAAGAAGTAGCAGCCTACAAAAAGAAGCTTGAAATTTAATTCAACGAAAAATGCTTCTTTTGAGTATTTTGTGAGAATGGAAGAGAAATATTAATTATGAGTTGTTGCAACCTGGCAAAACTATCAATTCGGTCCTTTACTGTGCAGAAAAGAGACCAGAATTGGCCAACAGAAAGGGAGTTGTCATTCATCACGACAATTCTCAGCCACACACATCTTTGACGCCTCGGAATAAATTGACGGAACTTGGTTGGGAAATTTTGATGCATCCACTGTACAGACCGGACGTGGCACCGTCTGACTCATGTATTTTGATCTCTGCAAAACTCTCTTGACGGTAAAAAATTGGCCGACCGTAGCGCCGCTAAGAATCACTTGGCCAAGTTTTTCGGAGAAGTTCTACACCAATGAAATTATGAAATTACCAGATAATTGGTAAAAGGTCAAATATAATAATGGTCAATTTACTTGATTGAAATTGATTTTCAATTTAAAAAAATGTTTGATCAAATATGTACGAGAAAACCGCGGAGACTTTTTATACGACCCAATACATATAAATACAAAACTATTATACAAAACAAGAACAAAATGAATAGATGAAGGTGGGCGGAATATAGGCAGCTGCGATAATTGTCCACTCTAACCCTTGTTTCTGGTAGGTAGTGAGGGTCCCTCCTTCTTTCTAGCTTGAAGTAGTAGTAGCGATTGGCTATCGACCATGTGGTCTTTCTGCCGTGGGATTTGTGTATTTGTGTATGTGTAAATGAGCTTGTTACTTTAAAAAATGACCCCCGTCACTCTAAAGCACCATTAATTGTATCCCAATGGTGAATGGTACCGGTCACCTATCCAACTGCTGACCCGAACCGATGTTACTGCGCATAGTTCTGGGCCTTGTTTTTTTTCTATTTACCAATAATATTTGCCTTAATTTAGGCTTATATTTCATCTTTTTGAAAATGTGATTATGACTGTTAAAAATGACAATAGACATGCGGGCTCTATATGTTATATTTAGTAAAGTGTTTAGTTAGTGGTACAAAACAAAATTATGAAAGTTTATTTTTTAATTCTAATAAAAAATAAAATATCTAACGTTTTTCTTCTTAATAAATATTTCATTTAAAGCCTCATTTAGGGGAATTGAAAGAAAAACAATACAGCAATTAGATAGCTTGGTTTATTGCAGAACATATTATTATTCGAAAATATATTTAATTAAGAAAAAACCAAATTAAATGGGTTTTTGTTATTTTTATTAACATTGAATGGCGACTTATTTTTGCACAATACAGCAGAAGTAATATTTACTATAATATTCTTTCATCAGTCAAATATTTTAATAAAACATATTTCTTTGCTTAATGCTCAAATCATCTAATCGTTAGATGCTAATGCAGAAAATATTATCGGGTAGTCCATTTTTTGTACGAGTTGAAGATCTAGCACAGCTAATTTATGAAAAAGTTTTATTGGTTCTAGGCAATGGTTGTTTTCCCTTTTAAATATAGATAGTGAAAAGCAACATAATCGGCATACTATTTTACTGTTTTACTATTGAAAAGTAAAAATGCTAATAAAACAAGAAAATCTAGTTTCTAAAATTTCAATCGGAGAATTTAGAAAATGCATCACAATTAAAACTAATGAAGTCCCAATAAAGGCATTAGTTAGTGCAAAACTGCGAACAACAACTAATGAAGTTATAGAGAGATTAAATGTAATCTTAAATCTAACCTATCTGTTTTTATGTTCATGTTCATTACTTATTTTTGGAAGCACATCATAAATTGATATGCAAAATTTCATACAGCCATACATTGTAAAGTGGTTACTCATTAGAAAATATGATGTTATATATTTGGTTAAAAACAAACGAATCGTTTTTTTATCACAATAATCAATTCTAAAGTGTAATGTCATCAGCTGAAACAGAAACAGAACAGAATTAACTCGCTAAAAGCTTTTAATTCATTTTATTAAAACTATAAAAGCTTTTAGCGAGTTAATTCTGTTCTGTTTCTGTTTCAGCTGATGACATTACACTTTAGAATTGATTATTGTGATAAAAAAAATGATTCTTTTTTAATTTAACCAAACACATCACATTCTCTAATGAGTAACCACTTTAGAATGTATGGCTGTATGAAATTTTGCATATCAATTTATGATTTTATAGTTTTGATAGAGTACTGAATTGATAAGGGTGTTACATGGCTAAACTCAATTATTCATTTAAAATTAATAACACGGATGTGAGTTACCTTTAATTATGTATGCTACAATTGTTTCATCACACAATAGATTCATCACGCAGATAAGTAATGATGATAATTACTCATCTGTCTGATGAAGCCATGGTGTAGTAAAACAATTGGAGCAGTGTCTTTATATAATTAAAAGTAAACTCTTAAAACATCCGTATTTTTTTTCTTTAAATGTAATAAATGATGGAATACTGCTATGCAACTAATGTTTTCCAGATATAATGATAATGATAATGAAATTATTTTGTGTATTTATCATGAATTACCACGTAGTAACGGTCGCAATTATTCTTATGATTAATAATGAAATTACTTTCAAGTCTCTAGTTCAAATTGGGTAAATTAAAGCACTTGTTATGTTCCATAATTTTATTTTCAGTTTCCTGACACGTGTTTCGATCTTTTACGATCATTCTCAAAGTTTATACTTTGAGAATGATCGTAAAAGATCGAAACACGTGTCAGGAAACTGAAAATAAAATTATGGAACATAACAAGTGCTTTAATTTACCCAATTTGAACTAGAGACTTGAAAGTAATTTCATTATCCTCATATTTTTTTCAATTTTAGACGAAATAATTCATCACTGATATTATATACCTCCCTAATTTCTTGATCTTGATCTTTATATTTTTATCTTGTTTTTTAAATTCAAAAATACTATTGAACTAAACAAAGTTTTAAATGATTTCCGAAATTAAGCCTAAGAAGAGTTTCAGGATGGTCTTAATTGTTGAAAATAACAAACACTAAATCAACACATTTACTATGTTTTTACCACTACAAATTATATAATATATAGTCCATCCGTTGGATCTCCGTCCTACGTCACAAACTATCGCTTCAAAAAACGACGAAAGATTTAGTGTGCGTTCTTTTTCTAACGCATTTGGTTTACTTTATCAGACTAAATGTTTTTGTGTCGTTTCTCGGAGCGATATTTTGTGACGTAGGACGGAAGATCCAACGGATGGACTATATATTACAAAAACACAACTTAACTTTCGACGTTGTAATGCCATTACCAATGGTAACGGTTGGAACCATTCTTATGATTGAAAGCGGTAACAGAGTTTCTATTCAGAAAAAGAGGTTTTCTTAGAGAAGTATTTTCGTTTTCTGTCAGATATTTATGAAATCAGATTGGTATATTCTAGTTTTCTACTTATTGATTTTTCTGCGTTATCTATTTATCAGAGTAGTTTCATATCCATCTATTATTTACTATTATGGATGTGTGCTAGTACTGCACTGCTTTATTTTTAAATATATAGTAACATATTTTTCATCAATCAAGAGGAAAACAAAATATAATACACAATATTACAATCTTTATTATTGTGTAATGCTTCAAGATTACCCAAAGGAAAAAGTACGATATCATTGGCGTACTATAAACTCGATTAATCACAGCAGATGAAAAAACTGTACAAAATAAAAAAAATATGAGAAGGCTGAAAGACCTACGATCGATAGTCATGACGACAACGACGGAACAATTGTAAAATTGTTATATCGTCAAAAATGTATAAATGTAACTTTCAACATGTTTATATCTCTCCAATTAAGAGAATGAGAAAAATTAAATATTTTTATGATTGTTTATTCAACACAAAATCTTTAGGTAAATTAGGCAAAACAAATATTTAATAAAAAAAATACAGACAGTTTCTTCATTCATTATACATTACAGTCGTCTTTACTTCCTTAATTTTCTCTGATATTGGGACCAACGTGCACTGAACTTAATTAAAACTAATTAACACGCCCCCATTCTCAGCGAACGCATAAAGAAACAATTAAAAAGAAACCTGCATCGGCAGACAATATACAGGGTAGGATGGTGCAATTAGATGAGCGAGTTATTCGGTCTTTGTAGCTTGATGGAAATTTAAAGTTGAAAATTTAATTTACCATCGTGCGGCGCGCCATAATTGGAAAATTCTTCCAAATCGACCGTTGATTGCGCATCTCAATTCGAATAATTTAATATTGAACTCTAATTATATTTGTCGGTGAGAGAAGGGGAGCGATATCTGAAACTTCTTTCGTCTTCTTTTCAATTATACGCGACTGAATCACTGAGTTAGGGGATAACTTTTTTTGTTAAATACAATGAATAAAAAAATTCTATTGATTTTATATAATTTCGCAACATTGCATAGAAAATAACCATTTTTTCCAAAATAACAATTTAAAAATATTGTACTCAGGTAATAAAGGTCGGCATCTTAATTACAGAGAGGGATTAGAGATAAATAAGGCCATAATTAGCGGCAAACAAATAACTAACAATATTGATTTGGAAGTCCCCGATTATGACGGCCCTTATTACCTGAATTTGTAATCCATATATATTAGTGTAACCTTTTGTGCATTATTCATTCATTACTCCTTGATAATGACATTTTGTCGAAACTAGTCGGAGAAAAAATAATAAATATTCTGTGAAACAAACCAAGTGTTTTTAATTTCTAATCAAGATAAAATAATAGGAGTATGAAATATATGAAGAGAGAGTATTATGTGGTATGTTATATATTAGAGGATACATAATTTAAAATTTAAGAAAATTAATACGAAATTTCATTGATCCTTAATTTAATTTAAGATTTAATTGCTATTTCTAAATACGGTTTTGTAAACTGCAGTGAAATCAAATTTGGATACGAGGGTGTAATCATCTCAGCTAATAATTAAAGTAGTGGGTTAGAGTCGGCGTAGGGTGGATGATTTATGTGGCGAGACCGTGAGCAGTGCAGGGAAAGTTTGTTTGTAAATGTTTTTTTCCGGTAGTTTAAGAGGTTTTATAAAGTTCCGGAAGTAATTATTTCCTCCTCGGCAATAACGTCGGCCTGTACACACCAGCCACATCGGTCACTGTAAATAATTTATTTCCCATCTGAATTATTTAACGTATATCTCAACAGTTAATAAATCAGTTTTTGTCCATTAGATATATTATTTAAAAAAATGTATATGCAATTTTATACACCATAATTATTAAGGTATCTCCATGTTATATTATTTAAGTACTAAGCAAAAACCTATAAATCACAAATGCCTCTATAAATTACACGGCCATTAAAAAGCCATTACCATGTTTGTCAAGTTTTTATCGAACGTCAATACGGTAATTACTGTTTAATATAAAGGTTTTGATTGTTTATGTGATATAAACCATAGAAAATAAAAGTTTGTGTACATTATTATCATCTACCCTTCAGTTATATTATTTAATAAATAATTAGAAAATATGAAGCTATTCGTAAACATACAATATACATATGAAATAATTTATAATTTTTATTTACAATTATTATAAGTAACTTTAATATGTTATTACTAAATCAATTACAAGAATTAAATGCTTGTATATTTTATACAAAATGTATGCATATCTTACTTTGTAAACAGGAAAAGCGAACACAATAATTCTTTAATATTATAATTACAATATCGGGGATTAAAATTTGCTTAATTACAATTAAGAGGATCATAACTTTTCTGATTTTGGATATTTAGGAAGAATATAAAATGTTTAAGTTTTCTTTAACGGAAATTATATTTTGCCTGTTACAGACTTTTAAATTGTTATAGTTTGTAGGAAACCGCATTGCTTCCGCCCTGTGATTTCGCGGAAAAAAATCCACTCCTATCGATTCATACTGTATCGTTTCTTCCACTAGATGATGCATGCAAATAAACCAGCCGAGTTCCTCCCGCAATACCGGAAAGTTTCAAGATGGCATTGAGACGTTTATTAGGAAGCCATACTCTCACTGCATACAAGTTGATGGAAATCAAACATCACGTAGCTGCAAATAGAGATTTGTAAACTACGGTTTGGAAACTAATTTATTCGGAAACTTATGAATATGATAGGTATGTAGATAAGAACTATAAGTAAAAATAAATTATTTATAGATTAGTTTAAGTTGATGATGCCTTAGTATTGAAGATCTTTATAATAAAATTTGACAATATTAATTATTGAATTATATCTATATAAAAAAGCTAACCTTGAATATCAACATACTAGGTATTCATCGAAATTGTTAATGTGACTTGTTACAATTTATGTTAAATTTTGTATTAAATGGTGATTGTAACCCGTATGAATTCATTTGGCCTAATAAATGCAGAGTGGAAAACAATAGATGTTATAGTGAAGGCGGGAGAAAATCTCGAGCTCTTCCACAAGCCGATAAGAAGCGACGCATGTTAAGTGGTTATGAATATGTATGAAATCCATGAGTAGTCATGTGAGAAAATCAGACATCATATACACGATGTTGTAGACTTATCTTTTAAAAATCACCAGATGCACCCTTTATGTTCTCAGACGCAAATTTAAATATTATAATTATTTTCAGTCAGGCATAACGTGCCTAACATGCGTATAGTATGTGTAAGGATTTGTCATAATCTGATACACACAGGACACTCAACATCTTGAAAATAATAATAATGTTCACTATATATTGAACTAAAATTGATTGATAATAAAAGCGCATTCACTTGTACTTACTTATTTACATTATCAATGTTATTTAATATATTCCTATTTAATAGATAATTTATTTAATTCTAAGTGAAGGGTAACATCGAGAAGTGCTGAATTATTTAGTTTTATTGGGGTTAGAAAAATGTATGTGATACATTATTGTTTTTTATTTCCAAAATATAATGCAAATATTATTTTTTGCATATGTAATCTTAAAAACTTATAAAATAATAAGTAAAGAACTGTTAAACACATGGCTGGTTTCACAGAATTAGTATATTTACTTAACTAGTTTCGCTTGTCATAACATTATCCAGAGAGATTATCAGCGATTTATCATATTTTTGATGAAAACGATAAAACGAAATTAAAGTTCCTATAATTATTTTACTAAAATAATGATTTAGAATGCAAAAATTACATTATAAATTTGTATTTTTGGTCTTTATATTTTGTCTTACTTCAGCATATTTTGTGCACCACATTAATCAACCATGAAAAATTGGTCTTATTTTGTTCCTTTTTTTTGTTTCACATTTTATTTTTTTGCTGCAGTTTAAAAAGTTTATCTCTTGTTATTAATGTAACTTTCTGGATAGCTCTTCTAGCTCCATAAGATAATATTCCTCGTTATGGATTTTGTTTTAGAAACAGTGACACTTTCTAAAGAACGTTATCAAAATTTTTGATTGTCAAGGATTGATGTAAACCAACAGCAGAATCATCGCCTTTACCATTACTTGACAACGTCGATGTTGGCTCAGACTCACTTAGTTCAGGTTGCAAAAATCTGATGATTGAAATTGGCTATTTTAAAAGACATGACGTTTAATTTGATTCCCTTCAGGTGACTTAAAACATTTTTTCAACATTTTAAAACATGTTTCTAACACAATAAATTTAAATAAAAAACATAATAATAAGTGGCGATTTTAATATGCACTTTCAAAAAGAAGGCTGTATTTCTAATAGTTTTTGTAATTTTACGCCAACACTGGGTATTTTTAAAACTGTTTGACTTTGTAACCAGATTCAAGAGTACTATTGATAACGTCTAAACTAATATTTCCCCAAATTCTATAGAAACTTTTCCTTCCATAAAAGTTTTGTCTGACTATACCGGTATTGCAAAGGTAAGTGTCCCGACTGTAACTGAAAATCCGTTTACATATAAATATTATCAACCAATTACCAAAGATGGTTTGAGAGCCACCTCTCAATCTCAGGGATTTAAATCACAGAGCTGAATATTTTATACAACATCTAAATTTAATGAATGCTTTCCAATGTTTTAGTGCAATCATATTAATCGAATTAACTAGTTTACTGAGGAATTACGTCACACGATAAATACTTTAAATTTTCTTAAATCAGCCTCTATGATTCAAGAATTTGTTGAGCTTTGTAAAAAATATAAACTAATAAAACTGTGCCGCATTGATGCGTATTCTTTGTATCTCAAAGAATTTTTTTTTTATGGAAACTAATCCAACCAACTAATCCCTAAACATAAACAACTCAAACGTCAAATATCATCTGTTGAATTTAATATTTATTTCACCAATATTGCATCGAATATCTTAAATAGTATTGAAGAGTATTGTAGGTAAGTGGAGGCAAGCAATCGTGTCCCAGTAGCTACTTTCAGTTCACAGAGGTATCTGACTCAAAAGTTCGTGAAGTTGTTATGTCCCCCAAAAACTATAACACAAGAGACTGATTTAATCTTACATCTAAGTTAATAAAAGCAGCAATTGATGTTATTTTGAGTCCTCTGACTAAGCTTATTAATTCATGGAGTCGTTTCAATATTTTTCCAATTCCCTTAAATTGGCAGCTTTAACAAAAAATTGAGATATTAATGAATGCAGCAATTGCAGACCAAATTCAATTCTGCCTTCTTTCAGCTTAATAAACTCTTTTGTCCCGAAAAATATAATTAGATCATATTTTTTCTATTTTAAGATGGCGACGCGCAAAAGTGTTTCAGACGATCCGGTGTGTAATGTATGTGCCGTCAGTGTTAAAAAAGGTACTAAGTGCAAAAAATGTAATAATGTGTTTCATAATTCATGTGCCCTCAAAGTGCCGGGCCTATATGTGGATGAAAACGCGTTTATAATTTGTTGTGCGAAAATTCATGAGGTAATAACCTCTAAACCACTAATAAAACAAATAAATAGTGAAACTGTAAATGTTGAAATTTGTAGACTTTGGTCGGAAATAGCAAATATAAAAGCCTGTTTGATGAAGCCAAAGCCAACACCAAGTCCAGATTTGCAATCTAAATGTATGAATCTAGAAAATAATAAAAGTGAAGTTGTAAAGGTTCTCCCATGCAACACTGTAATTAAGGCCGTTAACGTGCAGCAGAGCCAACACATACGGAAAAAAGCAGCTGTCAGTTCAAATTTGACAGAAGTAAATAAACAAACATCAGGTGATAATGATCATAAATCCAATAGCAATCGTTTTACGGAGGTGACACCGAAGAGAAGAAGGAAACTCCATACTATGCATATTATTGGAACAGGAGGGGCCGGTAAATCGAAAATACAAGCCGAGGCTAAACGTACATGGATACTTATAAAAAGAGTTTAACAATGTGTCTCGGTTGATGATATTAAAGAGCATGTGGAAACTATAATTGGCCACAGAGATATACTATGTGAAAAAGTTCAATTAACTCCGTCTAACTCGGGCTTCAAGATTGGTGCTGATTTCAAAGAACATCAGAAGTTAATGGATCCAAAAAATTGGCCGGATGGCATTGTATTAAATAGATATATTTTTAAACGGGCCAGCCGAGTCCCGATCACATCATAAGAAATCGTTAAATCCTGCGTCTAATAATGTGTTTAATTTATATTTTTCAAACATACAGTGCATCAGAAATAAATATAATGAATTTGATGCGTTCCTTGCTGATAATGGCCCTTTTAATATCATTTGTCT
Source organism: Ontholestes murinus (assembly GCA_963969525.1). Lineage (NCBI taxonomy): Eukaryota > Metazoa > Arthropoda > Insecta > Coleoptera > Staphylinidae > Ontholestes > Ontholestes murinus. The sequence continues at coordinate 30,727,978 of OZ018395.1, read as the reverse complement.
TTGTGAGCACTGGTTAAGGGCGAACGAAGTAATACATACACGGTTTGACAATTTCACTGTAGGACCGTATTTTACGCGCAGTCAATACCGAAATGGTGGTGTGATGCAGCTAATAGAAAATAAAATAAAATTTAAAGCAATTGATAACTTGAATGTACTTTCACAAGAAAAACATTGTGAAATAGCTGCATCATTAATTAAAATCACTGTGATAGTTGTATATCGCTCCCCCTGTGAAGATTTTAATATTTTTATGTCCATTATGGGCAATTTATTGAGCAAAGTACACATTAGTAATGAAATAATAATCGTAGGTGATTTTAATGTAAAATTTAATTATAATGATCCCCAAGCAACCCTTCTCTGTGATTTACTGGCAACATATGGCATGGTTAATATGGTATCTTTTAGTACAAGACTGAAAAATTGTTTGGATAATGTTTTTACTAACGTATGTGATAGAAAAATTAATGTTTATCCTCTGGACTCCAAACTATCTGTCTATATAGGTATACATATAAAACTCGAAGTAGAAAGGGAACGTAATATTGAATATCGTATTACAAGACCCTTTACTACTGAAGGTAAAATACAACTTTTTAATGTCCTCGAATCAACTAATTTTGATTTTATATACAATACTGGTACATGCGTAGATAAAACATTTTCAATCTTCATAAATTACATTCAGCAATGCATTTTGGAAAGTTTTCCCGAAAAATCCCTATGTGAAACATGCTCGAAAAACTGCAAATGCAGCGTTTATAAAACGTAATAATAATAGCCCCAAAATTATGTGGTCAATTATAAAAAATAAACCCACACAATGTGATATTAACTGTGATATACAAGCAGATGTATTTAAAACCTATTTTAGTACAATAGCGGAAATAATTATAACACAACTACCTCATTCTAATTCTAGCCCCATCGACATGTTATGCAATAGCTTGCCTAACATAACGGGTTCTTATTTTAAATTTCAAAAAGTTGGGCCTGGTGAGGTAAGGGATGTAATCAATAGATTAAGTAAATCCAAATCACGTGATATATATGGTATGAATATTGAAATCATGAAAACAATTATTAATATAATAATTCATCCCTTAACAAAATTAATAAATTCTTGCATAGAACAAGGCATATTCCCCCAATGTCTAAAAAAAGGGTATGTTGTCCCAATCTTCAAAATGGGATCAAAGGTGGACGTAAACAACTATAGGCCTATTTCTTTACTGCCAATTTCTTCAAAAATTCTGGAAAAAAATTTATTTAAACAAATTGTGGCCTACATGGATGCGAATAACATACTAAACAATAAACAATATGGTTTCCGAAAGGGTCGTTCTACGAGTGATGCAGTCATTGCCCTTGTGGATGAGATACAAATGGGTTTCAATAGTGGAAAGGATACCATCGCATGCTTTCTAGATCTCAGTAAGGCATTTGACTGTGTCCCTCATGACGTACTTCTCAGGAAACTGTATTGCTATAACTTCGATCCATCAAGCTGTCGACTTTTGAACTCATATTTAACGAACAGATCGCAGCAAGTGTTAGTAAATTCCAACTGGTCTGCAGAAACAATAATTCGATACGGTGTATCCCAAGGGTCAATTCTAGGCCCTCTATTGTTTATTATACAGTGTGTAAAGTGATGGGGTTTCCTATAAGGAAAACTTTTTTAATATGAATTTTAGGAAAAAAACTTATTCTTTATAAAAAATTTTGCTTGCTTCGAAACCCCTTATGGTCAAAGAAAAAAACAGTTAACACTTAAGGTAAGATAAAAAAATTGAAATTATGTCGAGTTGTCGATTTCAAATATGACTGAAAAACTCGGACTTAGTCATATTTAAAATCAACAACTCGACATAATTTCAATTTTTACTTTCCCTATATACGAAGTATATTTAGGGGAAGTATTTTTTTCGTGATTTTTTTTTGAATTTTTTTTTGAGGAAATATCCGTCTTCTAATTTCTGGAAAAAAAATTTTTTGTGTATGTGTGTGTCTCTGTCTGACTGTCTGTCGGTCGGCGCTGTATCTCAAAAACGAATGATCAGAACTGAAAAGCTTTTGGTGAACAATTATAGACCGGAAGTGGATGTTTATTCGAGGCGTTTTTTTTGTTTTTTCGTGATATTTTTCTAAATATAAAAAATTTTAAAAAACCGTTCAAAGAAAAGTTAAAGGGAATGAAAAACTGAATAAGTTTTATTGAAACATATTTTTCATAAAATTCTTAACTTTTGAGAAAAAAAATAAAAATTGAAAATTTTGACATTTTTTGCCAATTGCTGATAAATTATTATAATTACATGAAACGTGTATTACAAATAATTGTACAGAATTCAAAAGTGGACAAATCATTAAGAATAGCCCTTTTGCATAAACCTCATAGCTTTCGAGTAAAATATAGAGAAAGTACTATGATGGCCACATAACCATTTTATTTATCTTATCTTAAGTGTTAAATGGATTTTTCTTTGACCATAAGGGGTTTCGAAGCAAGCAAATTTTTTTATAAAGAATAAGTTTTTTTCCTAAAATTCACATTAAAAAAGTTTTTCCTATAGGAAACCCCATCACTTTACACACTGTATATATAAACGATTTGCCGCAACAACTACAATCTAAGTGTATATTATATGCGGATGATACCACCGATTTCACTTCAAGCAATGACACGAAAACTGCATATCAAATCAACGAAAATTGCGGTTAAACAGTTGTTGATTGGTTTTCTGCAAATAAATTATCCCTTAATATAAATAAAACTGTTGAGGTCGAATTATCTACAAAGACTGACACTCACTGTGATTCTACAAAGTTTTTAGGTGTTTACATAGACAGCAGGCTGGATTGGAAGATGCACGGTAAGTTCATTTCTGAAAAACTATGTAAAGTAATTTATCTATTTCGTAGTTTGGATCATTCCTTACCTCAATATGCACTAAAATCGGCATATTTTGCATTGTTTCACTGTCATATTACATACAGTATCCTTGCATGGGGACATTCTAGTATATCAGACAGATTATTTGGTTTACAGAGACGTGTAATACTTGCTTCCATAGGTTATAGAGACGATTGCAAATCAGCCTTCAGATATTTAGGCATCCTTACATTACCTTGTATTTTTATATTAGAATCTCTAACCTATGTTAGTAAAAATATTTCGCCTTATTGTACACATCTAGATACTCACAAGTATCACACGAGACATAATGAAAATATTAACTTGCAATTCTTGCGTATTAATAAATGTAGAAATGGTATAAACTACTTTGGTCCTAAACTTTTTAATGCACTACTTCAAAATGTAAAATGTGTCTCCCCAGTGAAGTTTAGAGCCTACGTTAAAAAGTATCTCACAGAGAAGGCATTTTATAGAATTGCCGAGTGTTTTGCTAATAATTTTACCGATTTTATAATTTCGGATCCGTAGTATGTATTTCTAAATTAATAATAATTTTAAGTTTCATTGTATTTTTAGTATGTAAGTTGTATTTTTAACCTGTGACTATTTATATTTTACTTATACATTAATTTTAATATGTTGTGTCGTTATTTTATATTATTTTATGATTTTATTTATAAACCACTATTTATTTACAATGTCTTTTATCTTTACACATATTTTAACGTGTTGTATTTGTATATCATTTTATTTTAACAATTTTAATTTTATCTTTATTGATTAATTATTTATTATTTTATCTACTGACATATTTTATATTTTATTTATTTTATCGTACTTAGCTTATTTGTACACAATATTTTTTTTATACTTTGTTCTATTAGCTTGTATTCATACATATATTTAATCGTTATGCCTGTTTGGAATTAATTATTAAATCATGTATCTTTCTTTGACGTGTGTAAACAATATGTAAGAGCACAAATAAATATTATTATTATTATTATTATTTACTCTACATATGAGAAGAATGAATTTATGGTTGGACAATTCTTGGACTTATCTAAGGCGTTCGACTGCGATCCGCATGATATATTGGTTCAGAAATTGTACTACTATACTATTTATCCTTCCAGTATCAAATTAATATTCTCCTATTTAACAAATCGTTCTCAATCAGTTCATATAAATAATTTACAATCTTCACACCTTATGATATAGCATCATGTACCGCAAGGTTCCATACTAGGACCAATTCTATTTCTAATTTATATTAATGACTTTCCTTCATATATTCCAGGTAAAAAAATCTGTATGCAGATTATACCTCTTTACCTAATGGACCTATTCACTTGTAACAAATTAAAACTAATCGCCGAGAAAACTCTTTACGTAATTGCGATCAGTCTTTTAACACATCGACAAAATTTCTAAGTATAACCATTGATTGTACATTACTATGGAGTTTTCATATCTTCTTCAATTTTTAAGAAGGTAGCTAGCAATATACTTATTCTTCGAAGCTTTACACACAGCCCACTCTGGTGCAAACTCATTTAACGTATGGAATATTAGCTTTGGGGTCATACATCATCAAAAAATTCTTACTCTGTATGCTATTATCATTTTAAATTGCTTAGACTATTTCTCTGTAAATGCAGAGAATTATTGTACGCATGAAAATATTCATAAGCATAACGCTCGAAATAGATATAATGTGATTACGAAATTTTCTCGTCTTACAAATACACAAAATAGCACGAATGACTTTTGTCTGAAGCTCTTCATTGCTCTTCCTGGAGAACTCAAAAACTGCATATTATTAGAATGAAACTTCAGAACATGTTGCTTTGCAATTCTATTTATACAATGATTGATTTTCTCACTTGATATTATTAGCTTGTTGTAATTAATATTGTTGTGCAGAGTGCAATTAACTTCCTTGATTGTATTATTTTGTTTATAAAGTGAATGTACTTACTATATTTATTTTGATTTATACACTTGTTACCTAATTTTTCATTGACTCCTGCAACAAATTGTAATTAATTTTGTAAGTATTAATTTGTAAGTATCAATAAACTTTATACTTTATTCTTTTGGAATCCTAATTGCAATGACTACGCTTATTATATTTATATTAACCCCAAGCTCACCATCTGAAATGTCGATAAATATGATGTAAACTGTAAATTTATTGTTATCCATAATATTAAAAAACTGGTAAATATTCTCTCCATTGAATCCTTTTGCACAAACATTCTTCAAATTGCAAGATGTTCGGCAAAAAATAAAGGTAGTATACCAAGTTCTCTCATTTCATCCATATTTGAAGTTTTTCCCATGGTGCAATTTTTAATTGTTGCTTTAGGAACTAAATGTATACAGCTTGACTTTAGAACTAACGACTAATCTAGAAAATTTACAAATGTACCCTAGTAAAGAGACAAGTGCAAGGATAGTTGAAAGTTTTGGATATGTTCATGTGCATTATTATTATATTTATTGAATTTTTTATTACAAGCGAGAACATTTCCAAATTCAATAAACATATATTTTATGCAGACAGTAATTTATTTACTGAATTGATGAGACAGATACATGATACACTTAAATTAAACACAACTGAACACTGCAACAGTATTTATCTGCCACGTGAAGCAAGTAATATTTTAATTTGATATTGCCTCTTCTTCTGAAATTTTATAATAAAAAAAACTTTCATAGAAGATATCATTTAAGGTTTTATTTTAAATTATTTAACATTAAGCAATTTTATGGTCTCTGGAAGTTTGGTATAGGTTAAAGGTAATTATTAGAATGAGTGTTTCTGTTTATAAAATTTATTATGTACACGATATTATTTTGTGGATATATTCTAATATGTACAGAAAGGATAGCGGTAATATTCTTAAACGTGCCACCAATATTTCACAATCATGTATATATCATAGTCCAGATATTACCTAACCGCCCCAACAATGTTTTACTATTGCCAAGTGACTATATATTAGATATGATTCTATTAATAAAAAAAATCAAGTTCATATAGCTGACAATAATACAAAGTGGTTAATTGTTTAAAAATATATACATGTCAGCATTTTTTGCTGACTATAATGTGATCAATAAGAAGAAGTAAGTTGGTAAAAAGGTAAATTTATTGGCATAAAACCAGCTTGATTCGTTTAATTAGTCAAATGAATAATATAAAAGAATTAAGAAAACGAGAAGCTCCGAAATCGATCCTTGAGGTACATTGTGTGTAAATTCTACCTCATCGTTGATTAATTATTCTTGTTTATAGATACACATTTACAAGTCGACAGCAACGAGGATGAAAATTTCAAAAATACGAAGAAGAAAAAACTCTTATTATATTCCATAGTTTGGAACTTTGGATCATAACAAGAGTTTTTCTTCACCAATCTGATTCAATTTAGAAGTTTACGCAACAAGTATAATTATTAAATTGTTGATTAACTTAGTTTACAAATTATCAGGTATTCAAGTCAGATGGATCTCCTCTTTTATAAGTCAAAGAAATCCATTCCGATTTATTCATTCATGCATGAGTTAATTGAATTCGTCCAAAAAATTACTACGACGTTAACTAGCGCTTTTAGTAATGAAATAAATTATCATATTTTTGACTTAGACCTACATAGTTTCTGTAAATTTGAAATTTACGAGACTCTGGCATTAAAATTTAATTTGGGCAAATCTATAGCAAGTGCGTTTGCTACACTACCAAACATGTATTGAAATTATCGCATTATTTTTAAATTTTTCTATTGTAATGTTCAACTATCGTACATAGCGTCTTGATACTATTAGATGCATTACTAATAAAGGTCTCATTACAACATATCTTGCCGTTAGGATAATGACGACCCTTACTACGTGGTAATCCATACAAAGAATAAAACACTTACTAGTTTTTTACCACAAATAATTTATCTTTACGTATCTATTACACATATTCAAAAAATCACTAATTAAGTTTCGACGTATTAAGGTCAATATCAAATATTATTATTATTATAATCATATTTCTTCTACCCTTTAGGGTGTAGAATTTTGTAGTTATTCAGTTACAGTATGTTTTTTAAATTAATATGTTTCAGCTCTTCTTATTTCTTGTGCTTTCTTTCATCTGGGCGTTAGATATTATTCTTATTTCCATAATGTTTTCAACATATTTGTCTCTCTTTTCTTCTTCCGGTTCATTTTTTTTTGCTATATATTTTTTGTTTGGTTGGTGTCTTCTCTTCTGTGTAAGTATCTACTGCGGCTGTATGTCTTCAATTATGTTGTTTAGTTCTCTTATTTATAGTTTTCTTCTTATGTCCACGTTTCTGATTTTGTCTGTTTTGGTTAATTCGTATACTTTTCTTAGGTACTTCATTTCTAATGTCTGTATGTTGTTCTTTTGTCTCCTGTTTAGCATCCACGTTTCGCATCCATATAATAGTGTTAGTATTAATATTACTTTGAATATTGTTAGATTTTTTTCTTAATATCTTCGTGTTATTTAGTATTATCGTTTAGATCATCTGAAAGGTTCTGGTTGCCCTAAGTACTTAATTTGTTCGGTATGTTATATTTTTGTGTTGCTTATTTTGATTTGTTATGTTTCTTTTCCTTTCCTTACTTTTATTATTTGCTTTTTTCTATGTTGATTTTTAGTCTTGCTTTTGCTAGCTCTTCACTCCAAATCTTTATGTTTGTTTCTAGGACCTTCATGCTTTAAACTATTAATGCTACATCATCTACAAATATACATTCGGTGATTTCTATTGCTTTTAGGTTCCTGTATCATATGTGTATGTTTTTGTTTTCTCTTTTATATTATTTTATAGTCTTGTTAGTTGCTTAATTCCTTAATTTCCTATGTATTTAAGTTGTTCGTTTTTGATGTATTCTATTCCCGGGGCTTCATTTTTCTTAATGCTTCGTTTACTTCTTCCGGTGTTATTCTTTTCTTTATTTCTTCTTCTTTTTGTTTTTGTTTTCTTATTTTTTTCTGCAGTTTCGTTTATTTTCAATAAAGCTTTAATTCGCCAGACTAATAAAATGATTTACATCATATTCCGTAATCGGTTGAATTGTAATTTGAATCAGACTAAAGACGCATAGTTCAATTTTAATGCTTAGTTGAAAGCAAAAAAAAACCAAAATCAAATGCTTAAAAATATATGCGTGTCCAATATCTAATTTTATCTACGATCGTACAGAAAGTAGACGCTTTTTGCATCATTTTTCATTGTAAAAGTGGCATTTTAAAGCACTAGTGCTTTTTTACGTTTTTATTGCACGGTAATGTCAAACTGTTTTTATTGCACAGAAATTTCAAATTTGACAGAATATATTGTAGCACAAATTTTCGACGAAAAACTTAATTTTTTAGTAATTGATAGAAATAACTAATAAATTATAAATAAAATATATATTACAAACCAAATGACAGATTTAACAACTCTGAAGATTTCAATTAATGCAAGTCGAAGCGATTACAATAAAGCGAACATTTTTTCCATAAATAATAATGGCGGCCGACATTTGTGCAACTTGTTTACTGGTTGCTAAGTAACGCTTTCACTGTGCACTGCGGTTAAAATATGTTTTCATTTATTAAATTATTGAAATAACATTAAAATATTACTCATAAGAATATATTCTTTGAAATCCTTTACGATCGAAGATAAAATTTTGTAAGGCACACGTGTAAAAAGTTTCTTTATTGCACTCCTGGCTTTAAAAAAACTCGCTCGTTCCTCGCTCGTGTTTTTAAACGCCAGTTCGTGCAATAAAGCATCACTTTTTACACTTGTACCTTAAATAACTATTAATAAGTATTAGTTATAGTGGTATAAAATCCTATGTTAATATAGCACGTTTTTAATTAATAAATTAAATATTTTAATATTTTTTTTGTCAATCAAACATAATACAAAAGCAAGTACAACCTAAAGTACGGTCTCGAAGACGATTATATTAGAATTTACATTATCTTGAGACCACTTTGGAATTATTCCCGGTCCTAATATTCCAAATACAAGTGGTCGTAGTAAACGTATCTGTTGTCGTAAAGATGCCATTGAACTTGATTCGGCAACAGTAGTAGCAGTAGCAAAAGGGTCTCTCGGTCGTCCTTTCTTTTATCTCCGCTTTTTACGTTTGATAAATTATGTACTCCCCGTGAGACCTTCCACATAACATGGCGATGTAAGAGCACGTAGAGGCCATTCAACAGAATATACTGCTCTAACGAAAAATGTCATTTTATATTATGTGGGTCTGCACGCGTTTTCGCACATTCCACCCTCAGACATTGATTAATCCCATTTATATCCCGATATCGGGGATACCGAAGCTTTTACGATTACAAGGTAATAATTTGTCGAGTACGTGTACTTATCTCGATACGAAATTGGGTTAAAGCATAATTGAAAGAACACCATTTAAATATAATCGAAATCAATCAACACTTAACTAACGCACTTACTATGTTTTAACCACTAAAAATTTTTAGTATTTTTAGTGGTTAAAACATAGTAAGTGCGTTAGTTAAGTGTTTATCATGAATTACCACGTAGTAACGGTCACCACAATCCTTATGGTGAAATCAATCAATTTTGGAAATTCTTAGATCTTAATAAAGCACAGTTATATTCCTCACATTAAATAATTTTATAACTAAATTTACATTTTAAGTTTATATTTTAGTACTTAACATGTAGATTTAGTGAAATGTACATTAAGCTAAGAAATAAACTTGGAAAGAAAGAAATTAAACTTTGGGTTATTAACGATTAATAATAAATCTAAAGACTACATTAATTCTTTAGTATTATGAAAAATTATTTCTTTTCTATTATAAAATATTACTCTTAGAGTCAATTTTTCAGTTTCAATTAAAGGAATACTGATAATATTTTGCTAAAATTAATTTATTATTGACTCAACTAGTTACAACTTCCTTGTTTTCTGATAAACCAACATAAGACGTTTTCTTTTCTTGTTTAATTTTGTCACTTATCTCTTGGTGAAACATTATGAAATAATAGGCAAATAATTTATAAACACTGGGTTGGTTCCACTATTTAGTAAAACAAATCAAGTGTTTATTAATTCCTTACCATATTCTTCCTATTTTGAGGAATTTTAACAGCAATTATATATCAACATTAAAAATTGCATTTGCTATTAAATTAAATATACATGAGGATCTTAATGATAGTACTATATTTATTTAAAGAATTAAATTGCCAGCAGTGTTATATGTACATAATGAAACACCAGTGTTATCTAAATTTCATTTGAATTCAAGTTGCAAGGTGGGCGGGTTAAAATGATTAGTGCGATAGTTTTGAGTTAGCTTTGATAGTGCATTAAATATGTAGTGGTTGTACGGCAGTAATTTGTGTGAGAGATGAATTAAGTTGTAATTAGTTTAAAATTGCTACAATTATGCCACACATCTCTACATCTCTCCGAACTATGAGTAGTTCAGTATTCGCCAGGCTCCCGTGCCGCGTTTAGAAAGGGACGTAAATTAGCTCCATACATTAAATACTAATTACCGACACTAACATATTTCTGATAGTATTATTAAGTTGGCAGCAGAGCTGAATAACTTAATAGCTACACGTACATGTGCATTATATTTTTTTTGTCGTAATTGTGTTGTAATTATTTTTATTCTTTTCTACCATTTAAAACATGAATATTTCATAGCTTAGAAAGAAATAATTGTAGCGCATATTTAAAACTTAAATTATATTAAAAATAGTGTATATATTTATAGAAATAATTTATCTACACAAAAAGGGCCAATAAATATTAATACAATAATATACTTCAAAACTTTGTAGAAACTAAGTATAATGACGATATAATTTTTAAAAATGTTAATTGTGATCTTAAAAATATTAGTTAAATAGTCTTTGCATGCACAAACATTTTAAATTTTAATCAATCATTTTCAATACATTTTAAAATTAATTTAATTTTTGTATTTATTATACCTTTATACTTGATATTATATAATATCTAATATATAACTAACTAGTACATATTAAAGAAAAAAAAATAGAAATATTAATTTTTAATTTAGGTACAGACTATTTAATATGTAATTACTTTCTCTAAACTTTTTTGTGATTGGTTTAGTAATGCACAAGAGGTCTTTTATAAACTATTTAATTTAAAAAAAATAAACATATAACATATTAAAATATTATTATACAGGCTTGCAAATTTTAAGTACCCAAAAAATATAATATTGATAAATGGTGGAGGAGCCAGGTTACATATTTATTGGTGTTTATTTTTCCAAATACTGTTTCCAATCTTGTTATATATACAAAAAATTATCGAGAATAAAAATAAAGAATACAAATAATCACACATAAACATGAAATGCAGTCTAGTGTCTGAAGTAATGTATGTCTAATGTAATTTTACTAAAATGATTTTCTAGTAATATCTAAAACAATATTATACTAAATTTGTTTATTCTTTTATAGAAAAAGGCTCATAAACATGACCAAACTGGAGTGAATTTTTAAATAACATTTACATTGAATTAACAATTCAGTTTAAGTAATTTGTAATACCGTTTGACGTTTACTCTATAATGAATTAGATAAAATTATAAAGCAAGAACATACAAACAAATATTATGTTATACCAATTTTAATTGATCTCAATATTTAAACATAGTTAATACAAACGCAGACTTATTTTCTTAAAAAAAATACGTGTGAAACTATTACTGTTAAAATAAAAATATAAGAAAAGATGTATTGGTTTGATGAAGAATATTACATGCTAAGAGAAAAGTGAGGAAAGTAATGAAAGAATTTATACAAAGCCAAGGAGAAGAGAACTAGGCAATAAAAGCTAGAATGATGTTCGGGGTATATACGTAAAGAAAAGAAATACAGGCTGAAAAGAACAAGTCAATTCTTTACTTGAATGTGTAAAAATGAATCAAAAATATGAAACCTCGAAAAAAGAAGGTAAGAAAAACGACAGATATTACTGCCATTGAAGAATAGACAAAAAAGTAGAAGCGCCAATGGACTACTATAGGATAGAAGAACATAGTTATTTATGTGAAGGTTTGATTTTAGATTTTGTAGAGGAAGAGGTAATAAATTTGTTTAAGAAATAAAACGAATTAAAGCAGCAAATATAGACGAACTAAAAAATTATTTTTAGTTGACCAGGGAAAAGGGAAGGAAAATATAATAAGGTGCTGAATTGAATGAGGAAAGGAGAAGCAAAATGACCATTGGCAGTTTGAGTTTTTAATTTATTTGATCCATCAGAAAATGCCAGATGAGTATTTCAAAAACTAGAACCCTTAATAAAAAAAATTTACTGTGTGTGCTTAACAAGTAGGGAGCGGTTTGAAAGATGTTATGCCTGGGAGATACTTTTCTACGATTGTGAAATATAGATGCTCACCACAAAAGATTATAACAAAGGTTCTAAATGTATCGAAGACTGCGTAAAATACAGTGGACAAGCAGAACCCGTAACGAAGAAGTTCTCCACATAATAGGCCACGGCAGACTAATATTTTAGATAGTCATCGAAAACTAAAATACATCGAACACCTATATAATTGTGTAACTACGCTTACCCACCTATTCAGCCTCAAGCACTCTTCATCAGATGTACCTTTCATCGTCACAACAGCTGCTGAGCTGCGGCCTTAAAACGCTATCCCAGCACCACCTTCCACCTAGCGGAGTCCAAAGAACCTACATGCGCATCTCTTAGCATCCGACACCTGTCGAACCCCAATGAGCACCAGTAGGAGGTGGAGGTCGCACTTTACTAATCGACAAGATGCTTCGCAGTCTTCTCACTAAACTGCTTAGATTATTCCGCTTGTAAGCTTGTAGTAACTGATGGACTCCGGCTGACAAGTTGGTAGTGGCAAACCGGAGAAGCTGAGATTTTTGCGATGTGATAGTGTCACCAGCCGTAACACAGGACGGACAGAAGTAACTAGGACTATGCGAGCCCTCGGCCGAAGGGAAGGGTAGCTTAGCCCAACGTGCGAATCTGCAATATATTCAGAGTTACTCCCGCCCGAACACCTATGCAGAGGGCCTAGATATGAAATCCTACGTCTGATTCTAAATGGTAAAATAGAAGGAAAATTTAGATAGGACGCAAAAAACTGTCATGTCTACGGATCTAGGCAGTGAACTAGTATGAACGCTGATGATCTCCTTCATGCGGCGTAGAAGCTTTAGAACAATCAAAAAACATGGCAGTCACCAAAGTTGACTAGGGACCACCGCACTTAAAGCAGAAAATGAAAGTCTATCAAAAGCAAACAACCTAAAATTCGGACTACAAGTGTGGATTATGTGCCTATTACATAATAGAAAGAAACATGAGAAAAGAGCGGTGTGTTGTAAGAGAGAAGTAAGGTAACCTATTCGGAAAAGGAAAAGTGCTGCCAAGGAAAGGACAGGGAAATTTGTATCGAAGAAGAAGGTGAGAAATTGATGGTGCAAATACTTTTATATTTTTTTTACTTGTATTTATTTATACATTTCATAATAATTTACATTTTACACAAAAAAAAATCTAATGTATTCCATGAAAACTAAAACGTAAACAATATTGAAATAATTTAATAAATAAATATATAGTAATGACTATCCTTTAAAAAATTAATTACATTAATTTTTTCAATTATTTGTATACAGTGTGGAAAAGCCAAATGAAATAAAATCATTATTTCGACACTGTGCATATTTATAGAAAATCGCCAAAGGCGTCAAATTTAAATTATAAATTGACATTCTTCAACGTAAAAATGTGATCAATACCATCAACCTCCTTCAAGTGACAGTTACAACCCCCATTTTTTAATTGGAAATATAGGATTATGATATAGCGTTTGATAATTCTCTTCATTCTCTATTCAAATTTGCTGTTTTCAATTTTATTGCAAAAATAATATTAAAAACATAAAATCATCAGATTTTCGTAATTCACTTTAATAAATTCAATATTTTTCATAATGTAAAAAATAAAAAAATGCATATGCGAATTTCAATGCAGTACATGTTAAAAAAAATCTCATCATGAACGTTTCAGTAACATCATAATATTTAATAAAAGTTTCTTCTATCGATCCTCGCCCCCTATTCAGCGATTGGAAAATGTTAAGTTGAGGTACTGGCAGACATTGATTCGGTAATGTGGTGGTGCTCCAACTTGCTGGACCAAAGAATGGCAAACAATTCGTACCCAAACATTAACTTTCTCCACGGGACACAAATTTTCAATAGAAAACATTAAATTATTAAAACATTCAACCGATAATAGATTTAATATGCTGGAAGCAATTGAGATGAAGAAACAAAAATTATTTATTGAATTTTGATCTTAGTCCTTTAGATATCCCATTGCTTGAAATTATTCCAATTTTAAATTTTCCTAAAACATAACTTTTAAACCCACCCCGATTTTTGAATTATTTTTATTCAGTTAATAATAATTAATACGCCCAGCTTTTTTGACTTTGTTTGACATTTGTATTTATTTTTTATGTTAATTAACTATTGGAAATGAACACATCATGTTCGAAATGTATATATGGTGTAAAATAAAAGCGGTGAAGAAAGGATATATTTTTTAAATACTATTAATTAATACTCTTCGCGTAGTCAAATATTTAATCAGAAATTAACCTTTTTTGTTTATTTTCTAATTATTAAGACTAAACGGGAAATAATGTTTTTGTGTACGGTAGCGAATATTTCGGTAATCAGATGATTTGTTTTTTAATGTTATTTTTTCAATAAAATTGAAAATTATTTTATAATAATTTTGAACAGAGAATAAAGAGACCTTTCAAACCACATATCACAAGCTTATCCCATTTAAAAAGAATGTTGTTGTCGCCGAAGGAAGTTGAAGGTAAGGATCATAGTTTCACGTTGAAGAATGTCAATTTATAATTTAAATTTGACGTGTTTCGGGATTACCAATACAGTACAGTACAGTACAGTACAGTAACTTTTCTATAGCATAACGACTTTAAATTAAAACACTCCAGCATATATGAGTAGCTATAATTTACCCTTGCTATGCCCAACCTAATTGAAAATTTACTCTGAACCTTTTCAACTAAATCAATACTATTATTGTAATGAGGGCATCATATAATAGTACAATACTCTAACTGAGGCCTAACAAGAGACACGTAAAGAGTTTTGTAAGTGTCTGTGCCAAATTGTTTCGAAAACCTGTCAATAAATCCCAAAGTATAAAACGCTTTACTAGTAATGTAATGGATATGGGGAATAAATGAAGGACGATAATCAAAAACTACACCCAAGTTACGAATTTGTTTGACACAAGTTAATTTATTATTACCCATTGAATGTGCAAAATTATTAATTCTAACACGACCAAAAGAAATAGAAAGGCATTTATTTAGATTAAGTTTATGATTATTAATTAAACACCACTCCAATAAATTATTTAAATCCAATTGTAAATTATTGTGATCTGATAGGGATCTGACAACAGTAAATATTTTAACATAAACTACCAATATCATTAATAAAAATCAAAAAAGGACAGGCCCACAATGCGATCCCTGAGGTACCCCAGACGTGGCAGCAATCGGCCTAGAAACAAAATTACCTATTTTGACGAATTGATTCCTTTCACTTAAGTAGCTGGAAAACCATCTGATTACTAAATCACCAAATCCAAGACCTTCTAGTTTATTCAAAAGAACAGCATGATTCACCTGATCGAAGGCCTTGGAAAAATCGGTATAAATAGAATCCACTTGGTTTCCCTTTACGACTGAAGTACATCTGGTATAATAATAAATTAGATGTTGTTGACCTGCCTTCAAGAAACCCATGTTGTTCGTCACAAATAAGGTGTTTACAATACCAAATAAGTTGTTTAGAAACCCTAGCATTATCATTTATTTGTTTATTATTTTATTAATATGATTTTGGAAACGAAATTGAGTGTTTAGTATTACGCCAAGATCATTTATTTCAGAAAGTTGTTCAAGATGTTTGTTATTTATTGGTTAAGTGAAGTCAAGGGTAATTTTTTTTTTAACACTGATGTATATATTTAGATTTTACTGTATTTAATTGTAAGTTGCTATTTACACACCATTTAAATATATCATTTAAATCGTGTTGCATTGAGTTATGATGTGTGCTCTTTTCTATTGTTTCGAATAATTTAGTGTCATCTGCATAAGGTAAATCTGAAAAAAACGTACATGTGAAATTATAGCATTAGTAAAAATATGAAATAAAATAAGACATAAATGAGATTTTTGTGGTACCCCTGACTTGGCTTTAAAATCTTTGGACACTGCACTTCAACACATTTATTCCTATTACAAGTAAAGCTACTGACAATTGACAATTCTAGGGTTGAAACCAAAAACATTGAGTTGATTAATTAATAACTTATAGCTAACGCTGTCAAAAGCTTTTGAAAAAAGGTATAAATAACATCTACTTAATTGCGATTCTCAAAAGCTTCCAAAAATTAAGTTGTTTATGGTAGACTTTCCTTTCTGAAAACCATGTTGCTGATAGAGAATTATTATATAACCAACGCATCTGTTGTGATAGAATTAAGTCTAAAATTTTAGGAATTACAAATTGTAGACATACACCCCTGTAATATGTGACCTCATCGATCTTACCAGATTTGAAAATAGGTGTTATATAACTTTGTTTCCATAAATTGGGAAATATTTCGTGTTTAATTGACATATCAAATAAGGGTGATTGATCAAGTTAGTGCAAAGATACAATATTTCAAAAACACACTTGGAATTTCATGTGGACCATAAGTGGAAGTACATTTCAAATTGTTAATTGCTTCAAATATTTCAGTCGGACTTTCGCTAAGTTTATGATGAAAATTTATCGATGAATCAGATATAAATTGAGGAGCTTCATTGACATCAGCTGAATATGATTAATTTAAAAAAAATATAGTTCACTGCTTTAGATAATCCTGTCTTATTGGTTTACCTATATCCACTACTAATAATTCATAAATAATTTAATTTGATGGATTATATTAAGGGTAATTGAGATGCCTTAGTCTAATAAGAGTTTTAAAGAGCACCTATTCAAAGATTTATGGGCAATTGACAAGTTTAAGCGATAACATTAATAATGTAAAGGGATTTTTAAAATAAAAAATTATATTTATCTGTTTTTAGTATTCAGATAAAGATTAAACACTCGAAACATATGCCGATATATGTACAAGTATGCATAAGATATCCGAGTGTTAGATAACGCCAGCGTTGTAATAGTTGTTACTATTTTGAGGGATTTTAAGTAATATCTAAATATTTGTTGAATTTGGTTCTCGTTTATCACGTTGTGAAACAGTTTTAATATTAAGGGTTGTTTACAATGAGGCACATGGTTTCTTTTACATTTTCTTCACTGGCGATGATAAATGGATTGTATTAGAGAACACCACGCGAAACGATTTTTGTGCAAATTTAATGCAAGGGCATCGTGTATTTTGTGCTGCTACTATAGAACCAAACCATTATTAGGGCTGTATACAGTCGCCAATTGGACAAATTTAATGAAGCCATCAACGAAAAGCGGCCAGAATTGGCAAATCATAAGGGCGTTGTGTTCCACAAGGCGATATATAGGTTATAGGTTATAGGTTAAGTAGGGTCTTAGTGAGGCGTGTTAGCCTCTCGTGAACTGCGACCTAACAGATCTATTGTTCTACCCTTAACCAATCACTTCCCAAGCAGTCCCACGTCCACCATGAACCTGGTAACTATCTTGGGGGTGATAATGCTCACTTCTTCGGGGGGATAATCGGTCCCTGCCGAAGTGTGAAAGACGCTTGTGAGCAATCGCGACACAAGTGCATAGTATGTGCTCGGTAGTTTCATCTGCCGAATCACACAATCTGCAGTTTCCACTTTCCTCTTTTCCCATTTTCCGCAAATGGTATCGGAGGGCACAATGCCCTGTCATGAGTCCGGTGAAAGTTCTTAGCTCTTCAAGGCGATATAACAAACAAGTTTAGTGACCCGCTAGAAGTTGCTGAAGCTTGTATAGGATTTATAGACCATCCACAATACTCACCAGACCTTACGCCACTTAACTACAATTTATTTTGACCTTTGCAAAATGGTAAACAATTTTAGAATTTTAGAAGCATTTTAAAATTTCATATATATTCTACATTAGGAACCTATTATTTTAGAGAAGGTTCAAAGCTACTTGGGAAAATGCAATACGTGTATTGTCAAAATTAATCAATTATCATCCCATATCTTTAATTACTACATATACAAAAATCAACAAAGCATTACTAAAAATAAGACTAGACAAATTTATGTTTATGTTTATGTTTATGTTTATGTTTATGTTTATGTTTATGTTTATGTTTATGTTTATGTTTATGTTTATGTTTATGTTTATGTTTATGTTTATGTTTATGTTTATGTTTATGTTTATGTTTATGTTTATGTTTATGTTTATGTTTATGTTTATGTTTATGTTTATGTTTATGTTTATGTTTATGTTTATGTTTATGTTTATGTTTATGTTTATGTTTATGTTTATGTTTATGTTTATGTTTATGTTTATGTTTATGTTTATGTTTATGTTTATGTTTATGTTTATGTTTATGTTTATGTTTATGTTTATGTTTATGTTTATGTTTATGTTTATGTTTATGTTTATGTTTATGTTTATGTTTATGTTTATGTTTATGTTTATGTTTATGTTTATGTTTATGTTTATGTTTATGTTTATGTTTATGTTTATGTTTATGTTTATGTTTATGTTTATGTTTATGTTTATGTTTATGTTTATGTTTATGTTTATGTTTATGTTTATGTTTATGTTTATGTTTATGTTTATGTTTATGTTTATGTTTATGTTTATGTTTATGTTTATGTTTATGTTTATGTTTATGTTTATGTTTATGTTTATGTTTATGTTTATGTTTATGTTTATGTTTATGTTTATGTTTATGTTTATGTTTATGTTTATGTTTATGTTTATGTTTATGTTTATGTTTATGTTTATGTTTATGTTTATGTTTATGTTTATGTTTATGTTTATGTTTATGTTTATGTTTATGTTTATGTTTATGTTTATGTTTATGTTTATGTTTATGTTTATGTTTATGTTTATGTTTATGTTTATGTTTATGTTTATGTTTATGTTTATGTTTATGTTTATGTTTATGTTTATGTTTATGTTTATTAATCTTTAGCTTTCATTCCAAAAAAATAAATACATATGAATATACACAAATATAAAACAAAACGTACAAAAATTTTGACTGGATGAAGCTGGGCGGAGTTCGTGCAGCTGCGACGTTCTTCCACTCTAACCCTTGTATTGGTCCATGATGATGAGGGTGTAAATATCCTCTTGGACACCTTTATTTATTATTATTATTATTATTTATTTATTTATTTATTACAAAATATCACTTGATGTCGGTTAACTCCGAGATAGAGTATCTAACAAGACGCAGTGCGATACTTAACATCCGATATTTACAAAAGACTTGATAATTCAAAAATGTTATACGCTAGTGGTGGCGCATTCGGTTACGGCCCCGAACATCCGTGCAGCAACGTTGGTTCGGGTCAGTAGTTGGATGCGGTACCATTCACCATTGGGATACAATTAATGATGCTTTAGAGTGACAGGGGCGATCCTTTAAAGTAACAAGCTCAGAAACTTTCAAAAAACTGATTTTGAAATACCACATGGTACCTACTTGGATCAGTGCATTTATATTTTATTTAATTGTTTATTAGATATTAAAAGTCATGGATATACTATCAGTTATCCGAACAATACATCAATTTACGACGCTTGGACCTGGAATGAACTTAAGTTATGCGGAAAGTGACCTATCTCGTATTAAAAAAAATGGTTTTAGGGAAGATTATTAGCAAGATACACTATATAGCTTGCTCCTCTAACTCGGCTATAATACCAAATTTTACACAATATATAAAAATAAAAATAATTCCCTTCAATTTAATATGCTCATAAATAAATCACAAAATTTCTCGGAATTATTATAGATTTCAATCTTTAAAAAGCTTTTGAAGTTGAATATGTACACAACTCCAAAGACTTTTATGCACGGAATTATTAATGGAAACCAGCCTTACTTTAAATGTTTAAATATGTTTATATTTAATGTTTGCCATTTACAAGTTGTAAAACTTCGTGACTTTCTCCGGTTTGTCTATTGCTTAGATTTATGTTTAGTTTTATTATTATTATTATCATCGTTTGTTGCCGTAAACAAGAAATAAGCTACATTATTTATATTATTATATGATCATTTTAATGATATATCTTGTTTTGGGTTCGGTGGGCCGTATGGCCTCTAAGCCTCCCGAAATTACCTTGACCTAAGAAATCTTTTGTAAATATCTCTGTCCTACTTAAGTCCCTCAATGTCTAGACTTTTTACGTAGTCTACGATAGTTTGAAAGTTAATGTGTACCAATTCATCAGACTTTAAAATGCCGATGACAGGTAGTTTCCTTTTTGAAGGGACAGGGCAGACCATTCACACAGTAGGTGATCATTTGTTTCTTGTACCTCGTTGCAGAATCTGCAGTTGGCATTTGTTGTCTGACCCATCTTAGTAAGGTGGTATTTCAGAGGGCAACCGGTAGTTAACTGTACTGTGTACTAAAATCCAAGAAAATTCGTTTCTGAGCATATTTTTCGGCTGATATAAAATTGTCACATTTAGAAAAAATTACAAATTCTAGGTAAGATCAATTTCAATTCATTTCTAATACTATATAACAACACAAGATTATGGTATATCACAATCTAAGCTAGAGAATTAAGAAATAAAAGTGTGAGTGAAAATAATTAGGTTTCCCAGAAAACATTATTAATCTTATAGAAAAAAAAACACCATCAAGCTTCATGTGCGATTACGTGATCGATTATTTAAAACACGAAACGAGCCTTATCTCCCCCACTTGCGGTGCTGCGTTTACAATAAAACCGATTTCGATTAAAATCTGCAAGTAATCGAAGAGCCGAAGACGAAAATCCCATTTCATATTTATATGGAAATGCAAATGAAAGGGACAGAAAAAAAAACGTCGAAAACAAATCCGCGATTGCACTCTTTATGCGCTTGTCGACGACTCGACTCCACTCACTTCACGGAAAATTACGCGATTCCATTTTACCGACCCGGAACGCGGCTCTTTTTAGAGCCGCAAATAAAACCTAATCAGATCTACCTGCGACAGGTTAGGCGAAGGAACGGGAGAGGGCGTCGTTGCTTTTGTGTAACTAGCCGAATTACGCCGTGTTTTTCCATCCCGCAAATTCGGGCCTTGGGAAAAACCAGGAGAGAAAGGAATTCGACTGTATTGATTGAGTCCTACCTTTTTCGTTGATTGATTCGTATTAAATGAAACCATGCAGTGTTTTCACAAGAAACATCCGTTGAATCGTACCTGCCAGAACCTTTCGATATACTATCATTGGAGAATAAGTAATGAAGCAAAATAATAAAACAAAAAGTGTAAAAAATAGGATTAAGATAAGAAATTAGTGTAAAAATAGAAAATCGTTATAGAGTTATTAAACAGTTCTACTCTAAATATATGAATTATAATAATAAAAGTCCAATAGATTAACCAAGTGAAAAGAATAAAGAATAAGATAATTTAGGTGAGTGAAAGGCACTTAAGTCACGAAAGTTAAATCAGCACCAAAGATTAATAACCGGGTCTTCTAAAGCTATAAAATTGAATTGCATACTAAGGTTCTTCTATGATAAAGTTAAGTTTAGGCAAAATATAGGACATCCACTTTTTATTAAGACATCGTTGATACCAATTACTGTTTTTTTTTTCCGAGGTGCTCTATTTAAAATTAAGTCCACTAATTTATTAACTATATAACGAAAAATGTCTTAGTGACATACTTTCTTCATCTTAGGCCTAGGTTCAGTTTAAGATACCCTTTTCTTATGTCAGTTTAACTTACCATTGATAATGAATACATCGTGTTTGAAATGTACATATAGTATTTAAATAAAACAGTGAAGAAAAGGGTATCTTAACCTTTTAATAATAATTACTCTTCACGTACTCAAACATTCCGACAGAAAAGTCTCCGATATGTTTCTATATTAGAAGATTTGTTTCCTTTCGGAAAAATATGTTAGAAGTTTTAGTGGAGGAACGTATTGTTAAATCAGCTTTTAACATTTGGGGGTGCTCATGGCAACCGTGTGTACCATCGCTGTAACCTTCACACTGATTTTGTAGTGGTCGAAATTAATTTATTTTATGAATTTTAAAATAGGAAGTTTTAGAGTTGATCAATAATCAATATAGGGTATATAGATTAGGATTTATTTATTTAAATATATGTTACTAAAATCTTGTTTTAGGGTCGCCTGTGCCTCAGTAAATTACCACTTTTAATAATTTTTACATGTGATGTATAATAATGATTATGTTCTTTAATATAATTAATTTAATTAAGTAATTAAAGTATATTTCTTTGGTAGCAATTAAATATTAAAATACCTCAATCTCTTATCATTTTAACAGGAGGGTATTGGCCAAGTTAAAATGCTTTATCTTACAGTTAGTTGACTAATCATAAAGTTAAAAGTCCCGTTATTAGTGACTATTATTATGATTATGGCTTGTTAAAAGGTCGCATTTGGAATTTAAAAATAAGGCTTATAAATAAAAATGGAGGTTCGAAATTGAATTATATCAACTTTTTTTCCTTCGTCTCCATATAAATTCATTGTTTCCCTCCTGATCTATAGAAAGTGACTTTTTTATTATTTCGCGCGTTCGAATGAATATAATCCCGAATTCCAAATGCAAATGCCTTCTACTTCAACTGCGTGCACACAATGCAACCACCCCTCCCCTATATTCCCCGTTCGTATATAAGTACGGCTTTTGTCACCTAATTCCATAATATATACAGGGTATACCGAAACTTAATCATCTTATACAAAATACAAAATATCTGAGACAAAAATATTTTATTCATTTTAATACAAATATCAAAGTAAATACTAAAATTTATCATAACTCATAATACTTTGTATATAATTATTTAGGCTATAATTATTTATTAGGCGAAGAGTATCAATTGTTTTGTTCCATAATGAAACAAAACAAGTGTTAACTTTATAATTATATAATATTGATTTTAATATAAAAATAATTTATTTAGTGTTACTAGAAAAATACAATTGAATAGTTAATGTTACTAATACAAAAATGTAACATTACGAATTATTCCGAGTATTAGTTGGTATTATTGCATTTATTTCATTTGATTTTAAACTGCCGAAACGATTCTTTATTCGAAAGAAATGAATGGATGTCGGAGACAATTGTACTGCTACTTTTGACAAATACGAACATAACACCTACTTAGACTTAATATTTTTTTTTTCATTCTACTGAGATTTTATCACTTTTTATCACTTCTTTTAAGTGGCACCATATTGCTTCTAACCTTGAATTTGACACATTAGGAAATTTGTCGATTATAAATCAATACGTTATAATTCGTTAACAGTTATTATTAGAGGGACCACTTTAAATAGGAAGCATAAATCAGATTTTTCTACTTCTTATATAGATAATTAAAAAAATTATAAATAGTAAATGTCTACCAATCAAACGTTGTCTGATATTAAAAATATAACTGATATTTTTTATGTTAAAATCTAGGTTTAAATCTCTGTCTATATGAAAGGAATATTCGGCTATTACTCAAGGGTCATATGGGTGTTGGCAAAGAAATAGGTTCGGATTGATTCTTAATGAGGTATGCGGGTTACAAAGATTAACACTGCTCTTAATCTTCAAATATCTCTTGGTGTTTAAGCTGGAGATATCCGGCGGTTTTTAGAAACCGGCTTTAATTTTTGGGGATCCATTATAACAATCGAGAGTTTCCTGATTTCGCTATTCTCTGTGCCCAAGAAACAAGGTCTTGACATAGGAAGCTGGATATCGCAAATACCTAAGCAAATTGTTCCTACCTTTAAAAACATAATATTTCGGCTCTGGCTATGGCATATTTGCCCTAGTAGAAAATTCTAAGTTTTAGGAAGATTGCGTAACGTCTTATAGCCCATATAGGAATTCGACTTTCTTTTATACATTGATTTCGACGTTGATAATATCATAGAACATTCAGTGGTGCTTATTTGTGACGAAAAAGGATTTTGTAAGGTGGCGTGCTGGTAATTGGAACATTTATTATTAGACTGTAACTGATTTTAGGGACATAAAAAGGGCGTTCAAGGTTTCTGCATATTAAATGGTGTTGAGTGTTGGTTATTAGGTATCTTATTACGATTGACTGGAGGTAAACTTATAGTAGAACTATGCTTTGCGAGGATCGAAAAGTTTTGATTCATCAGGTTCTGGCGGTTTTGGTTCTACAGACTTAATTTTAACCTCGAGTTTTTATTTGTTTGCGACTGTTTCTTTAGCGCATGGTTATTCGAATGATTTTATAATCGTAGTGAACAGTTAAGCACCGTCAGTTGAGTCAGTCCTGGTTGTGAAAAACCAATACCATGTGACTATCTGTAATACTGCGCCTTTATTAATTTTTCATGTAAGATAGTAATATGTCTACGGTACATCTTAAATACCTAGTCATGTCTGTATTGCTGTGATAATTGAAGCAAAGATAAATACTTCCATCAGGTGATAGCGGATGTTGATAAGAAGGCTTTAATCTAGTCGGTTTTGCTTTTGGATGGTTGGTATAGTACTGTCAACGCATTCTTATTTATTTTGTAGTTAAGTACTAATTTTCAGTCTACATCTAATCTTATATTGAGCAGTAGTGCACGTGGGATACTGTTTTCGGTCAGTTATTGATATTCTTCTTGTCCAGTGCGTCATTCTTAGGTTTCTTGTGCATTACTTTACATTTTGAGCGCTTTTCATAATAATATAATTACCAGTTACGGATTTACAGTGTTCATATTGATGACAACGTGACCTGAAAAATTATGTTTTAATAGTTTCAAATCATTCCTGTACCACACGTTCTCATTAAAAGATTTTGTTGAAAACATGAATTTACATTCAATAATTTACCTGCTAAGAATAAATAATATAGTATAGTTGTTACTTTAGCTTGAATTGTAGTATAACAGTCACGCTTATAGAATATTATATGGAACATGTTACAAGAAATCGAATATATTGATTTTGAATAGGATTTTATTAGAAATTTTTAGCAAGAAAATATAATTACGATTATATCTTTAGATCTTCTCTTAAACTAAAGGTTTATACTCAAACGAGTTTCAATTGTTGCAAAGTAAAACTTTTTCAACTGATTAATTGTTAAGTATAGTTTGAGATTTCTGATGAGAAAACAATACTTATTTAAGGTTGTTATTAGTTGATTACAGTGAGTGGACCAGTTCAGATTTTCATCAATGAATAAGCCAAGAAATTTTGTGGATTTTGTCGATATCAGTCTATTTTGATCAATGCTAATTCAAATGATTAAATCGTGTTTAGATTGTTTCGTAAAAAAACGGATGTACGAGGTTTTTGTGGTGTTAATTATAAAACTATATAATATAATTGCTCTGAAATAAGGTTGCAGTGTATCTCTAGTTGAGGGTTTAATGGATGACTTCAAATAGTTGAGGTATTATCTGCGTATATATACAAATCTTCCACAATGTGATGAAAATATCATTGATATACAAGATGAATATCGTGGGACCTAGTATTGACCTTTGAGGGGAACCTAGATTTATTTTATTAATATCTGAAAAGTAAGTAATTCTTGAATATTCATTTAGTATGTTAAATTTAACACAATGCCGCCTGTTTGCAATATATGATCGAAACCAATCATGGGACCATAATTATATAATTTACAGAGCAAGATATTAATGTCAATACAGTCAAAAGCTTAACTAAGATCAATAAATATTTCAATATTCTCCAAGCTATAAACAATCAATTATTTGTTATGAAAAGAATGTAATGCTGTTATAGTGAAGCACTTTTTAAAAAGCCGTGTTGTGCGGATGTTAAGATTTTAAACTTTGTAGGAAACTTTCGAATCTATGTTAATTAAAATAAATTTTGCAATATAGAATATAATAAATAGAACACCATATCTTGAAAATATTTCAGAATCAAAATTTAAAACAAGATTATAAATATTACATTGACATGACTATCTATCATCGAACATTTTACGTTTTTAATGTACAAGCTTACCACAGTGCGTACTATGTATTATGTAATGTCTCTTAATTTATAGGAACAAATTTTTCAATCTGATGTCCCTTTCTACATAATATATTTATAAACTATCTGTTTGACTATTATTATATCACATGATGTCATATGTTAACGCCCTTAAATTTATTCAAAAATTGAAATATTGATGGCTTTTAATAAAATCTAATGATATTGACTGGTACCAAAGTCAAGTGTCTGCGACTGTCCCGGAGGAATCTGCGTCTTATCACAGGTATCCTTACGGGTCACTGTCAGCTAAGGAAACACTTGTTCACTATGAGTCTAGTGGAAACCCCCATATGTAGAGCATGTGAAGAAGAGGACGAAACAGTGAAGCATGTGTAAACCACCTGCCCAGCTCTCGCCCACCATAGAGAGTCCATGCTAGGGGAGCTCTGGCCGAACATGGCCAACATTAGGGAAACCCCTCCAAGCATTGTGCTGTCCTTTGCTCGTCACTTTGGATGGCTAAATGAGTGATAGAACAACGGAGGGCTGTTCTCAGCTACGAAAGGATGATTCTGGTACATCTAATCGGTAATCTAGTAATTATTATTTCTTCTCTATACGTCATGTATTAGGTTTAGATTGATTCGTTGCTCAAAAGTTTTCCATTTTAGTACGATTTTGTTTTGCTTTGCTATAAATAACATCTGCATCGTCTTGTTGATATATCTAATGGTACCCAACAAAATCTATTGTTGGGTACTATGTTTATGTTGTTTTATTGTATGTAGAACGGCGAGTTTTAAGTTTTTTTACTTCATGATATTACTTTTATGATTACCAAGTATTCTACTTTTATGTAACTAGTTAGGTTTTCTAAATGTTACTACAGGTGGCAGTATTAATAGCATACTTTGTTTTAACATTTGAGTGGTTTTTACCTTGATAATGATCTTATTTGTGTAGTTTGCTAGTTTATATTGGTATTTATTTATTCAATGTGTGAATAAAGCTGTTCGCAAAACTTTTATAATTAAAAAAAATATATATACAATAATCTCGACTTCACATGAAAAGGCTCAAGTTCGCGTCCACATGATCTTCCACTCTCGCCCAATACTGCTTTGTTAGCTCTACTACCATTAAAGGATACTTTGATGATCTTCCATCAGTTTACTTCCCATATATATCTTATTTGTTTCCAGAATGAAAACTTTATTATTAACTAGTTACCGGAGTTTGACGAGTATACTCGTCATGGAGAAGTGCCAGGATTTTTTATCATGACGAGGTTAAAGAAATGGTTTCCAACGAATAGCAATGAGATTAGATGCTTTATCGTGCTCATGATCAAACATTACAAATAAACCTCTCAAAAAGGGAATCTATATACCAACTTCACAATCAGAGAACACCAAGAACCAAGTTGATTAAAATTAAAATTTTGGAAAATATTGTAGAAAAGTGTCAAAGATTATATATTCTGCAAATGGAAATGCGGAAAGGACGATTATTCTGGAAACAATATGTCTTCATGTGTTGAATATTATTTATTTGAATGAATTTATATTGTATAAAAAATAATGGATCATTATCGCATTAACGGTCAACTTTTTGATGTAATTTATTTAGGACATTATAGCATCGTATCCAACACAAATAATTCTGCTACCTACTCATCATGAAACCGAATTATTAATAATTTTCCGAATTATATACCTGGAAATTTGAAAACAAACTACGAAGGTGTTTACTTCGTTATAAACGTCGGATCAGGAAAGAATAGAGTTTCTGGTGTTCAATTTGCAAAGTCCCATTGTGTGTAGTACCATATTTCGATGAATACCACTCCATAACAGGAATTTACATTTTTAGCTTTAGATATTTTTCTTGCGTTTTTCGTTAATTATGTAATATATGTTAAATAAATAAATAAATTACTAATAATATTACCAATTTTATAATATCTTTCTGATGAAATATTTTAGTAGCGACACTTACTCGTGACACAAAGAAATACGCACTTTCAAAACGGAGCGACACAGTTAACTGATTAAATATACAGGGTCCAGCAGAGAAGCATGTTTTGGGAACGCGGATAACTCAGCGCAAGGGCAGCCTAACGTTATCAAAATGGTTGATATGTGACCACCCGACTTTGCCATTCAATCTTGAAAAGCACGATCGTGTCCCTACGCGAAACAGCATTCTGGAATGGGTGCAGAACCTCCGTACTAGAGGATTATTAAAGCCTAGAGCACCTTGAGGTGGAGAAAGAGATGTCAGAACCACTGAATATGCTCAAGCTCAAGTTAAGACAGCTATGGAAGCATGTCAACATGCTGCGTATTTTTTCCTTCCAGAGTTGATAAGGCGTGATATTGATATTAAATCATATTTAGCGAGATGGCACAACACCTTAAGGAAGTCTATTGCATTTTTGAGAGACATTTTCCAGGATGGTTCATTTCGCGTGATATTGGTATTAGATCATGTTTCAGCAAGATGGGACAACAATTTAAGGAAGTCTATTGCATTTTAATAATAATAATAATAATAATAATAAGTTTATTAACGGGAAGCCCCTCTATAATACATAATTTACATGTGTAATTAGCTAACTAAAACTAAAATATAAACTAAAACATAATTGATGAAGAAACAGTATTAAGATAACCACTTAGTGGAAGACAACAAACAAAAATATAATAAATATGGAATTAAAGTAGTATTATTATAAATAGATTATTTTATATGAATGTTTAATTGACATTTAAAGTGGGAATAAGATGAATTAAATAATTGAAACCAATTAAATCCGTTGTAAAAATTTGCAGATCTTAATATACGTACCATACTGTGATGATATGCAAAATTGGAAGTATGAGTAAGGATTCTAAAAATAGGTGTATTTCTTGTTCGGCGATTATTAATATTCACGTGAAAATCTATGTGCCCTAGTATCTCAGAACAAGAAACACGACCATTAATTATGGCGTGCAAAAAACATAAATCCTGAATCTTTCTTCGCGCTTCTAAGGAAAGGATGTTTAATCGAGACATGATGTGGCAGTAAGATCCATATACATGCTGCAGTCCTAACTTGAACTCAATGCATCTTAAAAACTTTCTTTGGACGCTCTCGATAAGGGTAACATCTCTCAGTAGAAACGGATTCCAGACAACAGTTGCATATTCTAAGTGTGACCTAACAAGCGAACAATATAATATCTTTAAGCATTGAGTGTTAAGAATCTTACATGTTCGCCATATGAATCCCCATAAACTTCTGGCTTTATTGCACTTTGATATTATATGGGACCGAAACATTAATTTGCTGTCAAATATGACACCTAGATCCTTTATCTCAGACATATAATAAATACTTACAATTCTCAAATATGTTACAAATATCATTAATAAATACTAGAAATAAAACAGGACCGCAGTGTGAGCCTTGAGGGACCTCCGAGGTAACATTAAAGCTATTTGATGAAATTCCATTAATTTTTACAGATTGTGTTCGGCCCTTAAGGAAAGATTCTAACCAGCATACAATATTTGTGTTGAATCCGTTAATTGCTCGGCTACAATCATGTCAAATAATTTTGGTATAACGGATTGAATTGCTACTCCGCGATAATTTTCGACCATGTCTCGCCTACCCGATTTAAATATTGGCGCAATAAAACTGTGTTTCCACAAAGACGGAAATTTACGGGAGCTGATCGAAGTTTGAAAAAGTCTATGTATTGGTGTCACTAGTGAAAAAATACAATGCTTTATTATGCAGCTAGGAATTCCATCAGGGCCAGAAGTGTAGCTGTTATCCAGAGCCATTACATGATTGAATACCTCTTCACGGCTTATGTAGAGTTGATTATCTGGAACTTGACTGTCAACCAATGGCGCCTCATACGGTCCTTCCAGAAGCTTATCAGAATAACATGACTTAAAGTGTTGTGCATACGACTCAATTATATCTTCGGCTGATGAAACAGCACCACCTTGGAAGATCATATCAGAGGGAACACCATTTTTGAGAGACATTTTCCAGGACGGTTCATTTCGATACATCGAGTGGCCCCACGACCGCCCAATCTCACGCCCTGCGATTTTTTCTGTGGGGGTATCTAAAGTCCGCGTATTTATTGAGAAACCACGGACCCTTGATCAGCTGTCCAATGCTTTTACCTGAGAAATTCAAGCGATTCCGGCCATATTGGAAGGAGGTATGAACAACTTCTCAACTAGACTTGAAAAGTGTATGAAAAAGAACGGACATAATTTACACGACATCTGTTCTTTAATATGAATACGAAATGGCAAATCCACAATTACCTATTAAATAAATAAAATTTTATTTTAATTGAAAGTTCTCAGAGTTATGATTCTTTTTAAAACAGTCGTACTTGCCAAATGACATAAAAGACTTTGTCTAAAATATCCTACAAAAGGATCAAAATAGAGCATATTTGCTTAAAAATAATTAAAAATAAATCCGGAAATGGCGAAAGTGTGTCACCTGTCTACGGAAGAACGTGGGTTTGAGTGGAAGAACATTGGTACTCAGTGAACTCCGCTCGTGACTCCTGTGTCCTAAATTATTTGTGTATTATTTGATTGTATGTATATTATATATTTTTTTGTAATTTTTAAGCAGGAGAAACAAAGATAATAATAAAGAGTAATAATAAAGAATAAAGAATAAAGACTCTGTATTATGTCACGTTGACGTTTTTGAAAAGACTTGTGCTAATTATAATGAGTTTATGTCAATAGATATGATAGGAAAAATAATTTTTGAGCATACATTGTCTAATTTGTTTTTTTTTTTATATTTAATGTTATTTTTGAAGTACATTCCGTTATTCTAATGTTAAGAAATTGTATTAACCTAAAAGTTATGTGTATTGTTGTTATTATATAAGGCGTCTGGATTGTGATATCTCTGATGTTCAATTTTCGTTGCTAATTATACGGTGGGTTTTCCTATGCTTTTTTAATTCTTCTACTAGTACTTCTTTTGTAAACAGGTATGCTTATTTTCTTGGAGTACGGTTTCTAATTAAGCGTATTCTTATTGGTGGCATCTTTTCGATAAATTTTGCCTCGGATACATATTATCTCTTCGGCATTCCTTCTCAACCAGATTATATTGAACAATCAATATAATCAGGTATATAAAGCTATACAGCTCAAAGTGCTTGCCTACAAAAATGGCAACGGCATTAGTATCATATTGAAAAAATTCATCTCTTTCTATTCCAGGCTTTGATGGTCATTTTTCTTGTTAGAGTTTGGATAATTTGCCACATTTCTGTTTTAAAGCTAGTGCTAGTTATTGATTAAGTATATTATTTTTTATACAGATTAGAATGTCTTCCTTTTGCTCTTCCTTATTTGAAGTTGTTGTTTTTAGTTGTTAGATTGCCATAGATAATTGTCACTTTGTGTCAGAACAGGATTTTAGCAAAGCTAAATTATTTATTTACATAATATGCTTCGATATAAAAGGCTCTGCTGTATAGAATTTGTAGATAAAATCTGATCTGAACCGCAAATACTCTATTTATTCAAGAATCGAATCTTGGGCCACCTAAGTACAAAATTGATTAATTTATTATTACAATTATAAATATTTATCTTATATATAATAAATAAATTATAACAAGTTTCACCATGAATTAATTAGATATAACTTTTGAAATATTGGCTTGAAATTTACTGAAAGAAAAAGTTAACAAAACAACTTTTGCTTTAAGTAGGTTAGCAAATTTTATAATTTTTTTAATCGGGTTTTTTAATCAATATAATTATTAATTGAAGTGCTTAGTCTAAAAGTAGTTTAGACCTTAGAAGCCTAATATAGCTTGTTCTCTTGTTCTCGACTCAGGAAAATTATTAATATATACTTGTGGATTGGTTTAGACAATAGTTACATGCAATTTGTTAAAATTCAATTAAAACTTCTGTGAAATTAGTACTAAGCAATATAATATTATCCTATACATCTTAAAAAAGATATTACCAATTTTGTTGGATTCACAATTTTTGATATTAATAAACCATTATATTGTCCATGATGTAAACTTTGTGATATCAAAATGCAATAATGTAGCAAGTGGATTTTATACACGTATAATTTTTAATATATACATCAGCAAGTGCATAATAAAACTGTAGTGATAAACCACTAGAAGCAAATCTATAATATCGTAAAGCTTTATGGTGGAAGCAAATACGATTGCAAAATTTTATGTTACGATTCAGTATAAAATACGAGCACACGTAATAAATGCCCTATTTTTTAATATCTACTACCCTATAAAGGTATATTATCTATATTTTAGTACTATATGTAAACCACAAGCCTAATTATAAAACACGTAATTTATAGGACCAGTTTCAATACTGCAAAAGATATAACTTTTTTTTTTGTTAGGGGTTAATATCATGTCTGTACTCGTTTCGAGAGGGATGTCTGCACTTGAAGAAACGAGTGGATGAAGTTGTGTAAATGCGGACATTTGCTCGCGAGACATGTGCGTCGAGAGGAGAGAAGAAGATTTATTATGGTAATGTGTGGGAAACGCTCCCTCACGCACGCCACTGACTCAATATTTACGCGAAGCTAATGCATGCACGCTAACCACCACATCCCCATTCGCGCCCCGCTATAAATTCCACATTTCCTACAAGAATCATAATAATAATAAATAGCGAAATAACGCCGCCGCCGCCGTAATAATAAATTTGCATATTTCATTCTTCATCATTTGCTCACTAATGTAATCTTGAAACAAATATATGCACAGTGTAATCGTTGCATAAAATTTAAAATACGGTTAGTTTTTTTTTCTCTACTTCCGCAATAAAATTTATTTGTAAATTTAGCAAATGGTCGCACGAAAAAAGGGAACACTATTGCACAGCGGCGTGTTTCCGAGGGATATAAATCGAAAGGAGTAAAAACACTCGGCGGGTGTAATCCAATTACGCGCCCCCTTTTATTTATATAGACGTTTTTCAGGCGCGTAATTGAGTATATAAAAATTTTCTTAATAGTTTATACACACACGTACATACTCGCACAGATGGAACACGAGAGAGGGAAATAAATAAAAAGAGGGGCGCGGGAAATCGGTTATTTCCTATCCCCTTCCTGGATCAGGTGTGCAAACAAAATAGTTTCCTATAAAAATTTGCGAGCCATCCGCAATTACGTTTTATTTATACACGGCTCGTCTTTAAAATAACTATGGTTCCCAATAGCCAATTAGTTTTCTATTTTCTTCAAACATCAATACATTACCAATCTCGAGTAAATTATATAAAAACTGAAAAATTACTGAATAAATAAATATGTCTATACCAAATTGACTAACTTTGTTTAGCAAGCAATGAAAATTAAACATAAAAATGATAAGAAGTTTTATTACCTATTATAAAAAATGCTTGTAATTTGTTATCATAAGTTAACAACTTAAATAATTATAATAAATTTCAATGCTATTTAAAATTGTATATTTAATTACTACCGTTTTTAATAATATTTAATTGCTACAATAATAGGTTTCGATTTTAATGCAATTATAAAATAAATAAGATTTTTATCAACAATTCTTATTCGTACGCTGGCAATACAGACTAAAAGAAAAAATACATCAAAACAAATCCACCAAGCTGCAAAAAGAATACCAACGTTTTCGTATTACATGCGAACGGAGGTTTTTTTCCATTACTTTCTTCCAGTTTTCCTCCCCATAGCGGACACTTAATATATTTCATCGGGAAATCTTCCCGCTTTATTGCTGGGATACAACGAGCACACGACCATGAAAATTGTATTCAATGTTAAGAATTACATATTAGATTGCATTGTATCTTTACGACCAGGAAATCATCCCAAAACCGGCCCCCCACCCCTGAAAAGGGATAATGCACTCACATTACGTCCCTTTGTTCTCATACACGGTCGTTAGCGTTTGAATTCCAGAAATGAAAAATTATATTTAAAATGCAACATTACGTGTGCGGAATGGACTTTTTCCTCATCTTTAGAAACGGAATTATGATTGGATTGCATGTGCAGATTAAATGCGTTGTTTCCGATTAATTCCTAGCTATCGTCGTAATTGTTATCCGCTGTAATTCTCGTTCTGCTAAATGATTGCAATAACTTGTGCACATACTGGAATGTAATCTTGTTTGATTGTTAAATTACTACTCTATTCATATACATAAAAAATTAATGAATCCTTTAAGAAGGTAACTAGTCGTATTCTATTCGATAAGTTCAATAGACCTGTCACGAAATTATAACATAAAGCAATCTCCTGATACGTGTTTTGCTAATTATTTCATACTAAGAAGAAATCTTCTGAGATAATTTAGAGCCAATAAAATAGATATTTTGACCGGAAGACTCATTTTTAATCAATAGAAACAGCTTTAAAATCAATGTGAATTTTCGATGTTTGTTTTTCGGTTTTTAATTATTCTCACTATAAATAACACTGTTGTTAACATAATCAACGATTTGTCTATTACCGCAATGGAAAGTGTTCAGTTTAATCCATTAGAATTAACACGTTTAGAAAACTTTTAAGCCAAATTGCTAATTATCTTAGGTTAACAAATCCGAACGAGTGCCCTGGCCATTGTTTTCGAAGAACTGCGGCCACATTCCTCACAGATGCTGAAGCAGACATTTTGAACTTAAAACGATATTGCGGTTGGAAAAGTTGTAGCTGAATCGTACTTAGAAGAGTTAATAAATAACAAAAAATACTTGTTATTGTATGGGACAATATGTAGAATATTCAATCATGTCCAAACAAATTTTGCGCGATAGTACTTTACTAAACACATAAATATTCACAATATTCTTCCTGAAACTTCTTATCCGACGAGGCCAAAACTGCCACAGAAAACTGCACAAACTGCAAAATTAACACTACTACTAATTCGTAGGTTTTGGCCAGCACTTCTTTTAAGTTTGGGCCTTTGTTTCAGATTTTATAACTATTCCTAGGCCCTTCTAATATTTATTTTTTTAATTATTATCAACAGAAAACTTTTTCTTTTTTTCTATCAACGGATATAATTTTGTTATACTTCTGAGAGGAATTTCATAATTTAAACTATAATTTATACAATACGTGCAAAGGTATCGCTTAGTGTATATTTTGCATGTTAATATTAATTACAAACTTAAGTAAACACGTTTTTTATTGCGTGTTTACAAACCAGATTTGCCATTGCCAC
Organism: Ontholestes murinus; assembly: GCA_963969525.1. Lineage (NCBI taxonomy): Eukaryota > Metazoa > Arthropoda > Insecta > Coleoptera > Staphylinidae > Ontholestes > Ontholestes murinus. The sequence continues at coordinate 30,692,474 of OZ018395.1, read as the reverse complement.
GAATAAGACATCAAATCTGGAATTATTTATTTTGTAGTCCTAATAAAGTATTAAACATAATACAATCTGATAAACGAGGGGAGGGCGTTATCTAAATTAATACCACTGTAAATAATTATTGTGTTATCGTTCCAGTGTCCCCAACATGTGTGGGGGCGTTTTACTATCTCCGAAAACAATCTCTCACTCTATCCATCCCTTTATTTCCACGGAACAATTTTTCATAATAATCTTTCCCTCTCCTCGCACGTTTTCCCATCCACATGCTACGCTTATTATAATTATAATACGTAAATCAATATCAAATAATTGGGGGGAACGCATCTACGAAGAGGACAGACAATTTTCGCGTAATGGCTGTTGTTTTCGAACTAACTCTTAATGAGCTCGTGATTATTATTGACTTAGTTTTAATTGCCGTGGTCGCATCTCTTAAACTCGCAAACACGGAATCGTAAATTTACTACCGCGGAGGAACATGCACGTAGTTGCAACCAGTTATAGGTGGTAAGGGGAGAATTTATCGAGACATCAAAGTACGCAATAATATAAAATGTACTCGAGTTGCCTGGGATTATAAAAGTTTATGTTATAATCTATTTTGCTAGGCAATTTGCATGTGGAGTTACGGACTATAAAACAGCGACTATTCTCAATTCTGCGGTTTGCGGCTTTAATACAATTTTGTAATTTGATCATGGATAGATCAAATAATTTAAATTGAGTATGATAACAAATTATGCACTGTATGGTGAAAAGCTATTACAATAATACAGCTGAAACATCTGGTTAGCCGACCGGACTTAATATAATTTGAATAACTAACGGCTCGTAAAAAAAACTGCTAACAAATTGAAAACAGTATGTTTAATATAATCAAAGTATATTTAATCCACAATTTGCAATTTTATAACACACTAACTTTAATTGAACATTTTAGGCGACTTTAAACTGTTCTTTATTCAAACCTCAACCGTACTTTCATAAAATAATGAAATGTGTTTTAAGCATATATTTCAAGTTTTAATATCTGCCATATCAAAATGGTCTCTATTTTAAAACCACGGGACAACTTTTAGATAAATGTTATATTTAGGTCAGTTCTACGTTTGCTAATTAAGAGCTAGAATAAAATAAGCGGAATAACACTCTTTTGTATATTGTGTGTTTTCCTTTGAGATTAAATATCATAAATTCAACAATTTTGACTATTTTACTAGAAGTGAGGTTATTTAACATTAAATTATAATCAATAAATAAGGCTTTTTCGACACAATACTATTGGAAATATTTGGTTATAATTTTTTGAGCAATATATTTGGTACTTTTGTGACCAAAACGAACAATTTGTGTTTTAATAAAATAATGTTCAGCAAATAATAAAGGGAATTTTGAAGCAGACATTATAATTGTTAAGCAATTGACTTTCCAGATATCAAATAAAATTTGTATACAAGGAGTTTGAAAGTTTAATGCCAGATTCTTAACGTTCTTCTAGTTTTTGTTAGATATCCAAGGATTAACCTGTGAAACTATTTGGTTGCAAATTTCAACTAAATGTTCGGTTATAGAAGTTTTACAGCAAAATAACTTGCAGCGGTAGGATTTTGGGTCTAGGAGAACACAAAATTTATTGAGAAGATTTACATTAAAGAAATTGTTGATTCACTGACGCTATGTATATATTGGGTTATTGATGGTTTCATAAAGAAGGAATTGTGAAAAGGTTTGATGTAATGAGCGAGGATTTACAGGGCTCTTCCAATGATTCTGGACATGTCAAAAGTAGAGGGAGGGATTTAGTTTAAAAGCATTGAACTGTAGCCTATAAAATGGCAGTTTTGTTCTTCTACTAGAGAATTCCATACATCTAGTTTTGAAGAGTTATTACTGATTTCTAAATTCATTGAACCCTATTTCTTATATTAACAGCTTACTTTTGACTGAAAATTAATCTGAAATATTTTCCTTCAAGAACAATTTTGTATGGTTAATTTTTTTTTTGATTGCAATCATGATCATACTCCAATGACACTCCATATTTAATACTTGGAAGAAACCTTTCCTAAAACTAAATTGCATTGACAATAATCTATTAATTTAATTAACATTCAGAATTCTAGAAAAGAATTTTGTAAATTTAGAGTATAAGACTATACATTTTCTTACTTCCCTAGTTAACATTAGCTTTCTTGTAGAAAATAAAGTAATAATAGGAAACAAATAGTAAATCTACAACAATTTAATTAATTAAAAATTTATTTATTATTTTATAGGTTTATGAAATGTTTTGTATTTTTAAATTATTAGTTAATTTTCAACAACGTACGTAAAGAACTTAATAAAATTTTATTATTAAAAAACAACATTTACAAAGTAATGTTAGGAAAATCTATAATAATGCATTAAAATGTTTCTTCCTTTCAAGCAACCTCAAAGAGTTTTTATTTATTTATCTTTTATCCTTTTGCCCATTACAGGTATCGGACTAAACGATATATCAGTTATTTTCTTTACTCTTTTTTTCCACTGATATTCCTCCCCATAATATTCCTCTTCTTTCGGCTGCATGATGTACTTGCTCGTTCCAGCCCTTCCTTGATCTTCTTGCTAAATTTTTGCCATGTATTTTTACCTCGTGTATTCTTTTCGCTAATCTATTATCTTCTAATCTAAATATATGACCCAACCATTCTAATTGTTTCTCTTCTATTACTGATTTAATTACTGGTTACCTATGATTCACTACTATATATTACATGAGTAAAGGTCTTATAATTCTTTTATATACTTATTTTTGTTGTTTTTGTATTCTCTTTTTCTCTAAGAATGTTTTCTTTATTGTATTATAGATCCTTCCTTCTTTGCATATTCTTTCATCTATTTCTAGATCTATCTTTTCTATTTTCGTTATTGTTAATCAGTTTTAATCATAATGATGGTTGCGACCGTTACTATGTGGTAATTTATAATGAACACTGAATAAAACACTTACTATGTTTTTAACCACTATAATTTATTATAATATATAAATATATTACAATGGGTACACATTGTAATATATTTATATATTATAATAAATTATAGTGGTTAAAAACATAGTAAGTGTTTTATTCAGTGTTCGTTAATCTGTTTAACTTGCTCTATCTGTTTTCCGTTTAACTCTGTTTTGTGATTGCTCCCTTTTGATGAAATGATCATTGTTTTGGTTTTGTTTGTATTTCTTATTTTCATATTTATCTTATCCAGCTCTTCTTTGTAGATTGCCAGGTTTCTTTACAATTTTTCTTCGGAATCTGCTATTCGTGTTTTGTCGTCTGCAAACATTAATATTTGCATTTACCAAATTTCTATACCCTATCTTTGTGTTCACGGCTCTTTGATTGCTATTTCTTATTGCTTCGTCTATAAATGCAAATAGTAAAGGACGCTTAATGTACAGCCTGGTCTCAGTCCTATTTTGGTCGTGAAATCCTCCGATTTTACATTATTTTTATTATTTCTGTATAACTCCTTCACTGTGTTTATTATGGCTCTTTCTATTCCTCTTTTGCAAAGTATATGCCACATGTCCTCTCTCTCCTGTCGTATGCTTTATTTTATATCGGTGAAGAATATGTGCAACTCTTTTCCCTTTTTAATCATTTTGTCTGCTAGTTGTCTCATTATGTATATTAAGTCTTGTGTGCTTTTATTTTTTTCTGAATTCGTGTTATTCTTCTCCCAGCTGTTCATATAATTTTTCTTTTATTCTTGCCTCTATTATCTTAGAATGGATTTTCCCTGGTATACTTGTGAGTATAATACCGCTGCAGTTATCACATATTTTCGTGTCTTCCTTTTTTTGTATGAGTACTATAATTCCCTTATTCCAATCCTCGGGCATCTTGCAATTCTTCATTGTGTCATATATTATTTCCAGAAATTCTTCTTTCCTCTTTTCTCCTATATATTTCATCCTTTCGGCTGTGATGTCATTTACGCCTGGAGCTCCAGTACTTCCATTGTTATTTCGTCGTTTCCTCCATTTGTTTCACCTTCAATTTGTTCTTCATCTCCATTGTGGTCTGTTTCTGTTATTTCGTTAAAGTATCTATTATTTCCATATTTCTAATGTCTTCTTATCTTCTGCTGTTATATTTCCGTTTTTGTCTTTTATACTTGCTTGGCTTAGTGTCCTTTTATTCCTCATTTGTTTAACTGTGCTGTAAAACATCTTTTGGTTTTCTGTGAACGTTTCTCTCAATTTCTTACCGAACTTTTCCAAGAATTGCTTTTTTGCTATCCTGATTTAATGTTTCGCTATTTTATTTCCAATGCTTTCTAATTATCTTTTTTATTTTACTAATTGTTTTATCTCTTCTGACCACCACATGTTCTTCTTCCTCTGTTTGTTTGATATAGTGCTTGTTCTACAGCTTTCTTTGGCTGATTCTTTTAGGATTTCTTTGAACTTTTTCCATTCGTTTTCTGCTCCTTCACTTTTGTTTCTTTGTAGTCTAACTTCTGTGTTTTCATTTCTATTAATTCCTCTCCTTTTCTTTTCATACTTCTTACATTCCATATTCCCATTTTTATTGCATCTAATTTATTTCTTGTACCATTTTCTCTCTGTGATGTTTTGCTTTTTGCTTTTCTATTAGTTGCTTTTCTATTAGTTTTTTTAGAATTATTTCTACTCCATTTGCTTCCTTACTCTATCTATACTCCTCTCCATTAATTGATATCTTTCGGTATAATATTATCACTCTCTTACCTTTTGCTTTTTCTTCTCTTGCTATTTCTCTAATTTCTTATGCCTGATATTATGATATTGTTTTTTTTTCATTTGATTTTCTTCCTTTTCCGATCTGTTTTCTAGGTTGTCGATTCTACATCTTTTGATTTTCTAGCTCCCACACTTCTCTTCTTTATTATTAATTTCTTTCTTTAGATTTCTGATATCTTCTATTCGTTCTTCTGTGTTTTTTTGTCATTTCTCTCATCTTATCTTTAAACATACTCTTTAGTTCCTCCATTTCTACTTCGTTCTTACCTATGTTTACTATTGTCCTTACTTCTACGTGAGTTTTGTCCTTGTTTTCTTCTATCTTTGTTTTTGTTGCTTCAACGTATTGTTTGACTGCTTCCGTTCTTCCATCATTTTCTATTCTCATTTCTCTGGGGACCTTAATGTTTTTTTTTACTCTTTTAGAAACCTTGTAGTCGATTTTCAGGTCTGTTGATATCTTTTTCTTCACTTTTGGTTTATCTTTCTCTTTTTTTACTTATTTGTGTCTTTATTTCTCACTTCCTTTTAGTTTAATATATTTTAACACCACTTATTTACTTTTTATGAACTTTTGTATGTACTTGATTCGCGGTAACTGTGTGCAGTCCATCATTGTCGGTTTGCTCGCAGCACAAAATGTTATTAGGATTTAATCCACTAATACTACAAACAATTATGCTGAGTATTCTTAATTATTGTGGCATACATAATCTTAATTGTATGCTAATTAATAAAAAAAAACATCTTACACTAGTAATACGATGTAGAAATTCAGATTTTATGTTAAAAAAGGTCAAAAAGTCTTTTTTGTTTTTGCACTTGATGAAGGCGAGGAAACTACGTTGGTGACATTTAAATTTACTTAATATTGGCGTTATTGATATTACAGGCGATTACTACACAGCATAATTCTATATCTGTCGAGGTATTAGCCAGAGAATTAGTTATTTCAATAAGTGATTTCTTTTGTAGTGTTAGTAAGACTGGACTAGTTTGTTGTAGATTTTTCTATTTATTAGTTAATTTTCTACAAGGTATAGGACTTAAGAATACATTTTATAATTACTATACAGCTTGGGTCCATTCGAACTCTATATTACGAAGAATAAATTCATACCCAATGAAGCATTCTACCTGCGATGACGTCAGCATTAATTGTGCAGAGCGTATACTTTTGCGAGCAGGCGATTATACATAATATTAAACTACATCTAGACGATAATAGATTGATAATTGAATTTAATCCAGAGAGATTTCAGTACGAAAATACTGTGCTTAGAAATGCTTCTGAAAATCGTTTCTGATATAAAGTGAGAATTGATATTGTTTTGATTGGGTGATCACAGTATACTGTTCCTCGTAAGTAAGCAGTTGCGCACCAACTTCATGGTAAAGACAATTATTTAGAGCAGCATCTCATGGCAATCAAATTCTATGATTCTTAAGGGAAGCGAGTAATCGAGATAGTTCATTAAATTTCCGATGAGCATGTACACATTGAGTGCCCTTGTTTCTAAAGATAATGATACTGTGTTACCTAGGCGGGAAATAAACCGGTTGTAGGCAGCGAGAGAACACGTCTAGAGTGAGTTTCCAATAAACAACTTTGATGGCGAAGTAAACAAACGCACAGATGTACGCTTTTAAAACACTGACACCTCGCATATGCCTGGTGGTAATATTGAATGATTAAAACTGATTAATACCAATACTGCAAAACGGTGCAGCGCCAAATGCATTATCTATCTGGATCTAGCTTATTGGCATTTTAAGTGTCGGTTTGAAGGTAATGCATAATTACAGCAAAAGTTGCTTGAGTTGTCATTAATCAAAAATACAAAACCACTGGCAGATAAGAGCATAAGTAGATATAAGCACGTTTTAGATAGCATGTTTCAAGAAATAAAAGTTGAATGAGGAATAATATTAAGAGGCCACTGATTAATAAGATCCCAAAGATACTTAAATCTAACAGAAGGGGTGGTGGTACTAGGAATCAAGATGTGTTTATGTTAGTCAGAGTACAATCAAGAAATGTAGGAAAACACTTTAGCAACGACAATGGTTATCAATTTTGGACAAGTGGAAATTGTAGTCCCAACACGGTACGAGCAAGATCCATCAATATAGGCAAATCGGAATATCCAGCCAAATTCTCAGAGTAAATGACCACATTTCGTTATCGTGTTTGCAATAACACCCAAAATTTTCTTTAGATTCAATGACATAGATGGCTTTATAAAGGAGGGATTGTGAAAAGATTTCATGTAATAAGTGAAGATTTATAGGGCTACTTGCCGACGATTCTAAAAATGTCGAAAATGGAGGTAGAGATTTAGTTTAAATGCATTGAACCGTAACCTATAAAATGGCAGTTTGTTCTAAAACTTCTAGAATTTAATGGAAGTAATTTATTTCTAAGAAAATTTTATACATCTTGTTTTGAGGAATTATTACTAATTTGCACCTGAATCCCTTCTATCTTATTTATTATATTGACACGTTACTTTTTGCTGACAATTAATATGTAATATTTTCACCGATATGTAAATTCCTTTCAAAACAATTTTATATGGTTAAGAAAATTTTTGATGACAAACATGATCCTACACAAATATCATTCTATACTTTGGACTTTAAAGCAACTATTCCCAAAACCAAATTGCATTCATAATATCCAAGAGGATATTTGCTTCCTCAGCATCATGGTCAAGGATTAGAGTGAAAGATCATCGCTTGAACTCCGCCCAACTCCATTCATCCAAAAGTTTGGTATAATTATTGTGTATATTCATTTGTATTTTTTGAAAAGAAAGCTAAAGACTAAAACTAATAAACTAAACTAATCCATTAATTTTGTATTCAATATTCGAAAAAACAATTTTATAATGAAATTTCAATAAGTTTACTTTAACATTTAATATTAAAAATATCTAAAAACGATAATTTAGACTTATTAGAACTACACGTTTTTTTTAATAAAACAACTACTTCCCTATTTATTATTAGCCAAACATATTTATCTTGTAGTATTTTAGAAAATTAAGTAATAATAAGAAACGGATAGTAAATTTACAACAATGAGTCTTTTTCATTTTTGTAGCTTTGTGAAATGTTTTGTATTTTTTAATTATTAGTCTGCAATGTAAGTAAATGACTTAATAAATTTTATTATTTAAAAATAAGACTTTTCAAAATAATAGCAAAAAATTTTTAAAAAAACATAAAAATATTTCTTCCTTTTAAATAATCCCAAATAGTTATTGGGATTTAATAATTTAATATTTTTTTATAATATTTAATTTAATTCCAATAATTCCAATAACTATTTGGAATTGTTTAAATTGTTTAATTGTTGTTCCTGAGTTATTGCGGCATACCTAATTAATCTTTATTTATGCTAATTAACAAAAAAAACACATCTTACATAAGTCATACAATGTAGAATTTCAGATTTCATGTTAAGAACGTCAGAACGTGTTTTGTGATGTGCAGCTAATGGTAGTTTATAGAGCACTGGCTGATGAAAATGATAAAACTCCCTTGGCGGCATTTAGATTCACTTGATGTTAGGATTATTGATATTACAGGCGAATACTACATAGCGTGGGCGCACTTGCACTCTGTATTACGAAGAAAAAATCATAACCAAAGAAACATTTTGCATGTAATGGCTAAGAGTCAGCATTAATTGTGCAGAGAGTATTCTTTTGCGAGCAGGCGATTATACACACTTAGAACCACTTAGAACGCTATTGCAGTACAAAAATACTCTGGAAATGCTTCTGAAAAACATTTCTGGCGCGCTGTTATAGTTGCAAGCGGCTACCAGAAAAATTTAGACATAGCGTTACTGTCATAAGCACGTTTTAAATAGGTACTACTCAGAATTAAATGTTGTATGAGAAGTAATATTAACAGGTCACTGATAAATTGGTGGTGGGTACTAGGAAACAACATGTGTTGCTTGTCGGTAGTGTATATCGTTTATAGGTTGATTTTCAATATTAAGCTGAGAACATGATCTTAATATTTATATTGTATATGTTGGTGTGAGTACAACAACCTTATTTCATGGCAAGAAATATAGAAAAACTCACTTCAACGACAATGGTTTCATGATAGATGCGCCGCACGAAAGTCGGATATACTTTGTTTTCAATTTTGAACAAGTAGAAATGGTAGTCTTCATACGGTACGAGCAAGATCCATGTCTGTAGACCACATGAATCGTCGTTGTGGATCAACAAGGTACTTATCCGCCAATATGTTGAGACCGATATTAACATAGGTCGGCGAGAAACGGTTATTCTTTGGCAGAAAAAGATCCAAACATGTATCAAGCCGTGAATTTTTTTACTACGACAGGTTGCAAGTTAAAAACGCCGTTGAGACGTTTAGTATTCTATGATGGGCGCTGCAGTTTATGAGTAATAATGGAAGAGTTAAGCGGCAATGCAAGACGAACCAAAGTAAGAACGTCAAATTTAAGAAGATAACCGACCTGATAGGTCGAAACTGTATTCAGCGTATTGCCCTTCTTAAATTTCGTATGAGGAGGATACTTAGATGTGTACCATAATAAATTGGAAACAATGTCATGAAATCGGCAAAGCACTAAATTGATAGTCTTGAGGGCACTTCAAAGCATCTAGTGAAAATATATGACATTTCAAAATAAGACTAATAACTGTTTGGTATAGAAATGTATTACGAAGTGAAAGCCTCTTCAATTACTCATTTAAACTAAATTTCGTTACCATGGAGGCAGTGGCAAAGCTCAAGGACAGAAAGTACTTACCACAGGGTTTGATAATAATAATAATAATAATAATAATAATACAATGAACATACCTAATAGTTTGTTTGTATAAATAGATTTAATCTCTGCTGGCTATAGTTTCGACAAGACACTTGTCATTTTCAAAATATAAGTGATTAAAAAATACAAAAAATAGCTATCTATAACATTACAACCTTTTGTAGTATGTTGGATAAATAAATGAATAGTACTAATATTAACAAACAGTCGAGAATAGAGGAGTGTAAATAAGGTCAATTTTCTCGTTTAATAGTGGAAATTCTGGATTGGCACGGGCTTTGTGAATTTCGAGTGATTCCAACAGATCTATTTTTTGTCTCTTTTCGTCAAAGTGCAATATTGAGAGTACATCATCACCAAAAGAATGTGACTCATCAATAAAATATTTAAAAAGTTAATTTATCTGTTTGTCTTAGCTGATATTAATTTGTTGCTCTCCATACTGCTTCTCAACTTTAATACAGTTTAATATCACTGGTAAACCATGTCGGAAAGATTTATTTCTTGGAGCATATCTGGACGCAGACGCATCAAATATATTATAAAGGACATTATAGAATTCTCGAACAGCTTCATTAACATCAGTTAGACTCTCTAGAAAGGACCAATCAGCACAAGAAAGTTTATTATATAGAATGAGGTAGTTGGCTCTTCTGAAGTTATAGCGGCTGTTACTATTACTAGGAAATGAAATTGCCTTCCTAGGTACATCAACATCCAAAGAGAGCAGGGTGATGCAAATCTTCAGTTATAAGTGGCACGTTCCATAACAAATTTAGTGTCACTATTAGACACGGTCAAGAAGTTTGCCATTATTATTGTAAATCATGTTATACTGTTGGAGACCCAAAGTGATGATAAAAATATTCAGAATATTAACTTTAGGAATTAGAGTTGACGATTGTGCTTGTTCATTGTATTGCGGGATGTTAAAATCACCCAGTATTAAAACCTGTTTATCAACAAGAGCTACTTCCAAACATTCTAAGGAAATGGCTAGATACTCATTTGATATATCTGTCGGTGTATACAGAGAACAACCGTAAAAAAGTTTGACCAGTTTTGCATCTACAGGCAACTATATCAATTAAGGGAGCAATGTTGACTAAGTGTATGGTATCAAGAGTCTCAGTTACTTTTATCAACAGCAAGCAGTACGCCAACTCCAGTGGAGCGTCCAGCAGCAGAAATTTTTTTACCACAACGTGTAATCTTATAATTGAAAGTCATAAGTTCTTCATCTGAAATGGAATTATTTAGCCATGTCTCAGTAAGTGCTTTTATTTTATCATTATTATTGTAATAAACAGAGTGGCCGAACATGGCCAATATTAGGGAAACCCCTCCAAGCGTTGTGCTGTCCTTTGCTCGTCACCTGGGGTGGCTAAAAGAGTGATAGAACAACGGAGGGCTGTCCCAGCCAGGGGCGGCACAACGGGCCTACTAAGGCTTAGGTGTTCTGGTCAATGATTTGGTCACCTTTGGAAAACTCAATCTAGATCAATATCCAGAACAAGCAGAGTGAAGAGTGTAGGTCTTAGTTCAAAGTACTCAAGTATTTTGGTAATATATATTCATTGTAGAGAGATTACTGTCAGGCATCTTTAGTAGATCTATAGTAGTCCGCTTGCATGCGAGTCTGATTACTAGAGATGTTAATACTGTTGAATTTGTCAATTTTCTTTAATTTATTACAATTTTGAATAGTATTCATAACTCAAGAGAATAATGATTCAGAAATCTAGCAGGTTGCACATCAGATTTTATAACATTCAATACAGGCAGAATTTCATTAATAATACAAACGTCATGTTCAGCAAGCTGCTGCTTAGAATCACATTTTGGTTCATTAAGACCGTAAATTATAATGTTATATTTACGTTTTTTACGCTCCATTATCTTTTGAAATTAACTCGGAGTTTAACAGAGGTGGTTGAGATGGCTGTTTATTTAGATTTGCAGAAATCATTATTTGTTTAATATCATTTTGTAACAATTACAGCTTTAAGTCCCATAATATCATTCCTAATTTTATACAATGTTTGCAATGCTAAGAGAGATCATAAAATGTATCAAAATCCTTTAGTTCGTTGTAGAAAATTAAATAATAAATTTAAAAATACGAAAACATTTCGTGAATCTACAACAATGAGTCTTACTAAGACTACAAAACAAATTAATTTGAAACAACTACTTCTCTAGCTAATACTTCGACAGACATTGAATAATACAAGTGGGTATTTTTCCTTAATCCCGAACGTAATGATTTCTGTAGAACTCACTAATCCACCTCAGGTATAAAATCAGACCTTCAGTCGATTATATTTCATTCTTGTGTCAGTGGCCGTACATATCTGAGTAAGTTATTTATATTTCATTATATTTATTATCATATTTCATTATATTTATTTTAGTAAGTGTTTTTATTTGTATTTAAGATCAATTTTATAATAAAGCTGTACTGAAGAGAGCGAAAGTTCGAAACAGGTGTCTGCAGATGATTATAAACTTGAATGCTAGATTTTTTAATTGCTTTTGCTAATTTAATTTAATGAAATCAGTTTAAAATTCATTTTTCATAATTTTTCATGTAATAGTTACATTTAAACAATCTAAAGTACAATTTATCATTTATTAGTTTGTTCAACAGAAATAATTTCATTCAAATTAGTGTTGCTTTGATAGTTGTACTATTTGTAACACGCAAATTAATTTGTATTATTCAATGTCTGTCGAAGTATTAGCTAGAGAAGTAGTTGTTTCAAATTAATATGTTTTGTAGTCTTAGTAAGACTCATTGTTGTAGATTCACCAAATGTTTTCGTATTTTTAAATTTATTATCTAAGAGAGATCCTTTCTCGAATTAATTTTTCGAACTTCAGATTAAGTGAGATCTACAGATAAACATTTAAACCTTTTCTTGCATAAGCAGCAATGTACAAACATTTGCTTATCGGCAGATGTGTTGCAGCAATAGCAAGTGACGTAAGGATTATAGTATCGGACGTAAATGGTGAATGATCACATCAAGTGAGATGATAGTTATCGATACTCGTGGCAAAATTTGAAATAATACCATTGAGTGACGACTTCAGTTATTGTAATTTCTAAGTGAAGGAACCAGATACATCCTCATTTATAAATATTAAAAATATAATAAGGACGAGACGTGCATCTAAACGGCTGTCAATGCATAGGGAGGTAGTGTGTGGCAACATTTGTGGACAAACAGCCCAGTGTTGATTGGGTAGTTAAATGTTAACATTTTAACTGTAGAGTGTAAATAACGTCGTTAAAGGCGATGGTAATCCTGATATTCAGTATTTCATATCCAATATTTACAATATTTTATTTATTCTCTTGATCTTTGTTTAAATTTTCAACCCTCCAACAACCGCTACCCCATATTCCAACATAAACCTTGTCACCAGGACAAAGTGACCAAAGAAATAAATTATTTTAATGTTACTTATCCATTAATAATAATAAATCAGAGTCGATTAAAAAGTATGCACTAATATACCTACAAAACTACATACTAGGACTAAATAAATACAAGCGACAATTTACTGAGATATCCCACTCGGGCAATTCTGAATTAAAATATGAATTTAATTCACTAAATAAATATATCCAGATCTATCCGGATCCAGGATTAAGATCAGCAATTAAATCAATTAAAAAAAACACGGTCAATAGTATTAGGACGTAATTAAAAACCTGGCTAAATATCAACAAACGGACTCTTTACAAAATGTACCAGACAATACAGACAACCCAGATATTAAGGACATTTTTGCAAAATATTACAAAGCCCGTGTCGTCATGACAGTTAGTAACAGATTTGACAACAACTTCTTCATTGAAGTAAACTGATACAAGTCTTTTGAAAATAGCTCAACCCCAAAATTCCCCTGTTAACACTACAACAGAGGAAACGTATCACTTAATAAAATATTGACGCAATATATGGTTTTTAAATTTTATTAAGGGATATAGAGTTTCAACAGCCTCATCAATCCAGAGAAAATATATTTTACCAGCTTGAATAAAGTAAAAATACTGTTCCCGGTTAAATCATTTGCAAGTCCCAAAATAAGCCACATGGTCCAAAAAAGATGCTTTGGAAGTTTCAAGTACCATATTATCCTGCTCTCAGTCCTAGGTAAGTTACTGGAAACGTAAAAACTAAACTTAATGTTCTACATCGTTTACTATATTAATTTGGTTTCCTAGGGCACCGTTCCACCTCCTTACCTGCATCCATCCATAGATAAAACTAGCATACAACACACCTCAAAAATCAGAAATTGGCCATTGTCCTTCTAGATATCTACAGAGGCCCCAATTCGGTTTGATATCGAAGTTTTCTGTTTAAGAGTAATTTCTTAAAAATGCCAATACATCTTCATAACATAATTGATCATTTTCTTCCATCCATAATCCTCCAAGTTAAAATTCGAAACATGTATTCCCACTCATTTGTATCCCAACAAGGTGTCTCCTCACAGATCTTGCTTATGGAGATTTGGAGGTGGACACTTTGTTATAAAGAAACGGAAGCTCATTTTAAACCAAATGCATAACCTTTGTAATACCCTTGATAATTTTCAAACCAAAACACTCATTCGTCAAATAATTTTCTCTACTCATGCTGACGTTAGCGAGCTTAACTTAAATAGCAAAATATCCTTAGTTCCTTAGACATTAGTCATCATGACCTTTATGAGACAGTTATTATTAAATAATACAAGTTTAAACCAACAACAAAATGCATATGATTATATTATTTTTAATTCATGTTCAAAGTTATATGTTGGTCAGTAGATTTGCTCTCATTTTTACTTTCTATTGACATTGAAGTATTGGTTAAACGTTTGATGGCCGAGCACTATTAATATTTCCTTTTATTTTCTTTGATTTTAATACAGTTTTCTGAGAGATAATTGTTTTACTTGGTGGGTTTGTTTTTAAAATTGAAACTGACTGTATCATAAACATAATATTATATTCATTAACTCCTTTAACTGGTATCATGAATAATTTAGTATCTACAAATGTTTTCATATTCATATTGCTACTAGAAGGCAACACTATAGATGTTACAGATCGCGGAATATAACAGGGCGCTGTATATACTTCTCTTGTATTAAAATCAAGTATTACTCCTGCTACTAAGACCACATTTTCTATATATTCATTTAAATTCAGGCTAAAACGCCGCTGTTAAATAAAAAGGAAAGAATTCAAACTTTTGAAAATAAAGATTCCATTCTCTCTCTAACTCTACAAAAATATATATAAGTTACTGCTCTTCAACGAATAAATTAAGTAAACCCTTTTTTAAATTTATCAATGCATGCATTAATTATAACTATATTTGAAGACAATTATGGTATCTAAAAGAGTGATAACGGCCCCAGCCAAAGCGCTGCAGTAAAATTATTGTAGACGTAAAATAAAGAAAAAAAAACTTTCGATTTCATCCCGTGCCGGTGGAATCCTGCAGCATTTTTACAGCGCGCGCACCCGTGCAAGGGATAAATGTTTTAACATCCCGCAGTAATGAGGAATTTTCTTGCGGGACGTGACGCATTCATTTGGATTGTAAAAATTTACGATTGGTCCCACACGACGTTCGACTTGAAAAGATATGCATTAAAGAGACGATCTCGTGCGGGCAGTAAAAAATGATGAAGGAGCACATTCACTCGAGGGTGAACATCTCACGTTGGTCGGAAATACTGAAGTGCATGTGCAAGGGGGACTCTCACGTTGCACATCCCTCTTGTTGGTTAATTTAAATTTTTTATAATCGGATTTCCATCAAGTTTTTTTCACACTGGATTAAATATGCATTGGAGGAATGACGGCATCTATTTAATTAAAATGCTAAATAATAATTAAAAAAAATAACAGGGTGCATAAGTTTCCTTTTATTAATAAAGTTAAGTTACTTGTTAGACATGGACTATAATTAATAGTAAAATAATTCCATGTTATATGCTATTTAGGCTAAAAGACCTACGGTCGAAATCCAGAAGAGGAACACAATAATTATTATAATTATATATTGTTAAACTATCTACAATAAAGATGTTTTTTATATATATACTATTATTTCAATTAAGTGTATTTAAAAAATTAATAGTAATAATATATGAACGTATTATTTAAAAAAATCTTTAATTGATGAAATAATAAAATTTGAATATAAATTGTTTTTTTATGATAGCAAAACATGAAATTATAAGAGGATTTTTTTCCTTTTAGTTATTCACCCCGTGTAGGAAATGTTCGTAGACATCCTCAATTACACGAAAATCTCTACACGCGTTTCAATCAATTTTAAAACCCTAGATAATGGAGCGATGAAATCCCGGTAAGAGGAAACCGTATGTCCGAAGAAACGAAGCAGCAGAGGAAAGTATCGTTGTTTTATAGCCGCCGCCTTTCCGTTATATTTTATTTATAAGAGGCCCCGCCACCCCCTCGACTGATAAATACAGAACAAAATAAGAAATGGATAGAGATATTTCACCGTCACATTTATATGGACTTGTCAGTTTTCTCTTTTTCAAGATGCAGGTTTACACATTTTTCCTGTAATAAATCTGCTCCGGTAGCCGTGTCCTTTTTTTTCTCCTTGCGACATAAATACATGTTTGTTTTCATGATGATTTAAAACGAAACAAGTTTTAAACTGCAAACAAGTACACGCGATATAAATATAAAACAAAATTAATATTCGCTTGAACAGGTGAGTGTTAGTTGCCTCGCTGCATAAATAATTCGTCTACGTGCTTACTTTCCAATCAGAATAGGGCTTGGAAAACGAGTATTAAATGGGCTCCTGGTTTCTGGATGTTTATCGAAACATCAAACAAATAATTGCCGGTTCACGTGTGTTTCGGTTTTAATGACTTTTCGTACGTACCAGGGGGTAGGCTAGATGATGCTTGATTAATGATACCGGGGTTTCGTTAATAGGGCGTTGAATGGGAAACAAGAGACGTATGAAATATTCACATATTTCAGGTATTCATGTGAAATAAACGCGGTGTTATTAAAAAATTTAGTATTTAATGGAAATTATAAGCATAAATACTAATAAAAATTAATAAAA
Source organism: Ontholestes murinus (assembly GCA_963969525.1). NCBI lineage: Eukaryota > Metazoa > Arthropoda > Insecta > Coleoptera > Staphylinidae > Ontholestes > Ontholestes murinus. The sequence goes on along the minus strand of OZ018395.1, from coordinate 30,675,754 downwards.
ATCAATAGATACAAAGACTCAATCTTTATAAATTCATCATTCATGAATATCATCGTTATATTAGAGCTCATAAAAATTTTATTTGCCCCTTTAATCTTGTAAGAATGTTCAAGTGGGCTCTATATAAAAATTAAAGGTTATTTAGAAAATGGCCCTCGTAGAAATAAATAAATTTGTGGGTACTGAAGAATGAGTACTCGCCCACTCGCTCGCCCAGTGCACGCCTCGAATTTTAATTAACCATTCTACCAGTCGCGGATTTAATTAATTAAAAACAAGCACATCCGGCATACATCCGGAGTAGTTAGGCCATCAGCCTGATATGGCTTAATTAAAAAAAACCGTCGAACAAAAAAAGGGGTGTTGGAAAATTTAATAAATCCGCTCACATAGTTTACCGAAAATTTCGTATAATAGCCTGGAAAAATTCAATCAAAATATAAATGCGCACCCATCAAACACGTGTCCGGATCGTATCAGTCGAATTGATCACCGTATTTTTCACCAGCAATATGAAAATGTTTAGTGATACATTTCTGTGAATTGATTACTTACAGCATGAAAGCAATATGGGAAACGGGCATTGAATGCTTCCGTAATTACGTGTGTTTTTTTCGATGAAATTGTACGATAATTTAATGGAAAAACAATTATCAACCGCAACCACCACTCATTACCAATCATACCGGTCGTAAACATACAATTAGGTTAAAATGATGTAATGCCACAGAAGAATTAACATTTACATTAAGTCAACCAGATAATTACTATACTAGATAAAAATGCAGATAAATATAATGCGAAACCATTTTATTTATAATGCAATTAATTTTCCAATAATTTTTAAAATAAATCAAGAATGACAACTGATTATAATATAGAATAAGAATTAATTTATATCATAAAGAGTTATTAGTAAATAGTATTAGTTTTGCTATAATTAAAAGGAATGTATATACAGGGTGTCCCGTTAATGCGGGGAAATGGCTGGACCATAGATTCCTGAGGTCAAAATATGACGATTTAACGCATTTTATCTATATCCAAAATTTTACGGTTAAGCCGGAATTTGGCTTCAAAGTTTCAAAATTTTTTATTCCTTTTGTTTATAACAATTGAACGCTTTATTTGATTTTAATGAAATTTATTTTTAATAACTATCATAATATAATGCATCGTTTCAGTTATTATGACTATTATTGGTTAACAAGAAGTATAAGAAACAGTAGTACCACCACTTAAAAACTAAAATATTTTTTTATTGGTGGATCTAATAAAAACTAAAAAAATACTACTTGAAAGACCATTTAATTTAAAAACTTTTTTATCTCTTAATAATATTTGATATCTTTTACGGTTTTCCCACAAAAAAATAAAATATATATTTTTATCTAGTAAAAACAAAATCAAGTTTTTCATCGTATCGAAAAAAAATTGTTTTTCGTGGCCGCCTTTGTTTAAAAAATGTAAATTATGTATAATAGTAATTATTTAGTGTCTTTTAACAATTAATTTTTAACTTTATTATAGTTCATAAGTTTCATATTTGGAAAAAACAGATATCTTGTTTGTATTAGGATTTTGCAAAGAAAATTGTTTGAAAAGTGTTAGATGTTGTTTTAATTTATTTTATTAATTGATATTATTTAATTTTTATTCAATAGAGTAAGTTTATTTACTTATTAATGAGTGCATAATGAGTATACTATATTCATATTTTATTTTTTTGTGCAAAAACCGTACAAGATATCAAAAACTAGTAAGAGTCAAAAAAGTTTTTAAATCTAATGCTCTTTCAAGTAGATTTTTTTGAATTTTATTGGATGCACCAATAAAAAAATATTTTAGTTTTCAAGTGATGGTACTACTGTTTTTTATACTTCCTGTCAATCACTAATGCCAAAAATAACTGAAATGATGTATGATATTATGGTACTTATTAATAATAAATTTCATTCAAATCAAATAAAGCGTTCAGTTGTTATAAACAAAAGAAATAAAAAATTTTGAAACTTTGAAGCCAAATTCCGGCTTAACCGTAAATTTTTGGATATAGATAAGTTGCGTTAAATCGTCATATTTTGACCCCAGGAATCTATGGTCTAGCCATTTCCCCGCATTAACGGGACACCCTGTATAATAGGAAAATTATATATATTCATAAATTTCCAGTAATGAGTCTTACGAATTTTATTAAAATCAAAAAACAAATCACTTAATTAAAACAACTACTCCCTGCCTAATTTTCTGTCGCATACAAAAGTAATGTCCCTATTAAAAATAGCTCAACTATCAAATCAACACTAGTTTAAGTGTAACTGTATATATTTCTATAAAATTCTTTTTAAGTATTCTATTTTACATTTTTTTAAATTGAGTGAATTTGTAATAAAAATATAAAAAAGAAAATGATTTTATTATAATGAAAATGGCAAAAATTAACTTAATTTTTGATTTTTCAAATCTAAAAATAAATTTAAAAATTTGACAATTTTGAGTTGGTGAAATTTGGTATTTTAATAAGACATTGATGATCAAGTGAAAAAACAATATAGGACCAAAAATATATTAAGGAACAATGAATATTTTGAAGGTTGTAAAATTGTTTTTTTTTTTAATTTTCGCTTGAATAGGAGGCATCACTTCAACATATATGAAATTTATAGTAAAATTGTTAATTCACTTGAGCTGAAGAAGTTTATAGTTGCTTTGGAATGTGGTAGGAGTAAACGTAAAAATTTTCTGTATTTTACATTTAATTTAATTGCGTTAAAGAGTAATGTACACAAATTTGCATTTTTAATATAAAAATCATTGTTTTTTGGCACTAATCAAATTAACACTCCTTAAAACCAAATTCCTTTCTCCAATTTCCAACCACATCCTCAAATATCAATTTGGATTTCTTCCCCGTCGTTCAACTTCATTTCCTCTTATCTTCCTAGCCTACAATATCCAGACTACCCACCTTGAAGATAGAGCCTCTGCAGCATTATTTCTGGATGTTCAGAAAGCATTTGATTCTGTCTGGCACATAAATATAAATGCAAATAGCATATAAATGTCACCTCCCTCCTCATATCATTTGTATCATTAAACAATTCCTTTCTCATAGATCCCTAAAAGTAAAAATTCACAACTTTTTCACCTTCTTCTTTTACTCCCGAACAAGGACTCCCTCAAGACTCTCCCCTTTCACCTCTATTATACAATATTTTTAGCTCCGACATCTATATAACAACCCATGCTCCTACGTTACCAAAAGCCCTCACATTCCTTCAAAAGCGTATTAACTTCATTCAACATTGGTTTGCAAAATGGCGTATTAAAATTAATCGCCACAAATAACAGCTCCTAATTCCATTCCATCGCACCAATAATTCTCCTTACAATGTTTCAATTTCCCAAACTATTATCCCCCCTTCAACTTCCGTTAAATACCTAGGCATAACCATAGACCCCAAAATCAATTTTAAAACACACACAGCTATAATTAGAAGCAAAATAAAAAATCAGGGCAAAATATTTTAGATGTTTAACATAGAGAAATGATGGTATTACTAGTAAAACAGCAGTCAAAATGTATAAAATGAGTTGCCGCCCATTACTGAACTATGGTTGTGCCCTCTATCCCAATCCCAGCAATCGAACCTCCAGCAATATTGAAGTTAGCGAGGGAGCATCCCTCCATACCTTAACAAAACTCCGTCATCCTCTTTATCCTTTACACAATCCTTCTAACCAGCTCCTCTAAGATCAAGTTGACATATTAAAATTTATATTACGTTTTGCACTTTTATTTTACTTCATCATTCGTGAAAAGTGCAAAGTCTAGATGGCTTATGCAAATGATATGGCATTAATGGCGAGAGATTGGGTAGGAATGTAAAATATATTGAAGAGAAGAGTGGAATGATATATCCATAAGAGAGGACTATGTGTGTAAAGGAGGGTGGGCATGAGTAAAAGAATTATAATGGAACGGTGAGGTAATTGAAAGGGTTAAAGCATTTAAGAAATTAGGATTTACTTTTAAAAGTACAAAAAAAGATGATAGCTTATATCTTTGCCGACGATACTATGTCACAAGTGATGCTATATAACAAGAATGGCGCCTTATTAAAGACAAAATGAAGGAGCGCACCAAAAATAAACTCTTTGAGGAAAGCTGGAAACGGCAACGTGGTGCTGGAGATGAGAAGAAGAGTGAAGGGCACACAAGACCTAATGCAGACAGTGGCCCAGAAATTTGGTGAGGACCCTCACACATGGGGACAGGATGATAGTGAAAGGAAGAAGATTCAATGTCAGAGGAGGTAATAACAGCGGTGGAAGGGGCAGTAAGCTAGGCCAAGAGCCACGCATACATTAAAGTGAGGGAACCAATCTGGTAAGTATGGTAAGTCGTGTCCGATAAGGCTAGTAGTATTGGAAATGCCCAAACAACTGGGTGAAAAACTTCTCAAAGGGAAGAAAATATACGTTGGACTCACCAGGTGTACGGTTCAGGCAAAAAGAAAACAAGCGCGAGAAAAAATTGCTACCGTTGCCTAGGATATGAGCACAATGCGAGAGCGTGCAAAGAGACAACGTATGATAAGATGGAGTAAGATTGGCGAAGTAAAAGACGAAAGAGGAGGTGTGGCGTTACTTTTCAGTGAGGAGGCAGCTAATACGGTAATAGGATGGGGCTGCTCTCCATGAGAGGGAATTGTCGGAGCCAAATTGGATGATATAGTCTTATACAGCTTCTACATATCGCTCAACATAAATAGCGAAGAGTATGGCGAATGGCTGCAAAGCCCAGAGGACGAGGTGAGGACGCATCGCCACCTAACAACAAAGAAAGAAGAAAGTTAGTGGCCTGGTTACGACCGTGCATGGGTACATACTCTCAGTCATGCTTGCGTTCACGGAGATGGAAATAGTAAACGACGGACAATCGCCAACATTCGTTGGGGGTGCAACATCCGCCTATATTAACATAACACCGACAGACTCGACAAAAAAAATGACCAAGTAGAGGGTGACCGATAGGGAAACGCTGAGCGATCATCAGTTTCCAAATCATTCTCGAGAAGGGGGAGGATTTGGAAACGGAAGCGAACACTATAAGATAGAAGGTGGGTCAAATGGACAGAGCAGTTCTGGCAGAGAAGGTCGAACAGCACCAACTGGTACCCCAAGATACTGAGACGCAACAGATGTTGTGAGAAGAGTATGCAAATAGGCGATACCAAATGGATCAGGACGAACAAGGAAAGGTGTTTTTGGTGGTGTAAGGAACTGGCGGATGCCAGAAAGAAAGTCTTTCAAGCGAGGCGCAAGATCATCAGAGCTAGGAAAAGAGGCGATATTGTAGAAAATAGAAGCAAAGTGGCGACACCCAGACTGGAAATCGAAAAAAGCAAGGAACGGAAGTGGAAAAAGCTTTGCGACCAAGTTATGAGTGATTGATGGAGAAACCATATTGTATTGTAATGAGAAGGATCAAAAAGAAGGGCCTATCAATAGATGGTGTAGTACCTGAGGTAAGGAGATAGAACAGGAGATGAATGAACAGGACGGGAACCATAGTACCCATTTGCCAAGTGTAGGAGATTAAAAGATCGGCTATCCTAACAGACCCCTACGTCTATTGGACATATTCCCAAAGTAAGGGTTCCACCAGAGTCGATCTACCATCGATGCAGAGATAGAAGTGAAGAAAATAGCTACTGAAGCTAACACTGTTTGACTGTTTTAGCATCTTTTAGCGAAAATTCATTTATTTGAAACAATCGCATTGCTGGTGTATAACTATTTTTACTTATGGTATTGTTGTTAGCTAGAAACTTGCCTTGAATAATGAAAGTACATATATAGTATTTTTGTTTTCCCTTTATATCGACATATATCCTCCATATATAATAAAAATAATATTTTATATTAATTTTAATGATTTAATTTTAATTTGTCAAGACAGTACTTGTTTAATTGCTACTTATTGGAATACGATTGTGCAAATACAACTTTTTCAGCAATAATTCGTGGCTTATGCAGCCGTGGCTAACACAGGGCTGCTAAGTAATAGAGAACATTTGGTGATGATAGCCCTAGATATTAGAAACACACTCCTATCTCTCTATCTAAGATGGTAAACGCATACCAGCAGGACCGGGGTGTTTTTTACATTGCAGACAAAATAAACACGGACGAGAAATACTGTAGAACATGGTATATGATCGGATACCAGAGGTGCAGCTACAGGTCGGTGCCATAACTAACGCCAATGATCTGGTGCTCACACAAAGAGAGCTAGAAAGCAGCCAGGCGATACGGTTATGACTGAAGGGTTGAAGTCGAAATCGATATAGGAGAGGCCAACCTCACATGCAGCTACCATTGCACCAAGGCGGCTGACGGGGCGAGGAAGATGGAGGCCATGAGAGAGCGTTTAATATCTAAAGTAGGAAGGGCAGGGGTGGAGCGAACACCCCTGAAAATATTGACCGTCAAAGCCTATGGTATGAGCCAAGGCAATAGAAATAGGGAAGAAGACGACCAAGACCCAAGACACAAGGAGTGCTGAAGGTTGCCTGTCTACGAATAACCGTACGGAGTCCATGGATGCAGTTGAAGAGCTAGCAGAGAGAAGGCAACAAGGAAATTGCAAAGGCAGAGCCAAGCAAATAGCGTGATAAGGATAGTTGGATGAAAAATTAATCCCCAATGTACAGATATGGATAGAAAATAATCACGGTCAGCTATCTTACCACCTCACTTAGCTGATGAGCAAACATAGCAGTTGTGGTAGCTACCTACACAAAATAGGGAAGACATCAACAACAGTATGCAAACACTACCGTGAACCTGAAAATACAGCGTGACATGCATTGAATACTTTGATAGATTGCTTAGAGTGAACACCAAAGAAGAATACCCTGCGGGATAATATTAAGGAACGGGGCAACCATCATCGAAAAGATTGAGAATAAGAAGGCATATGATGCGATAACAAATTTTGCTGGACAGGCGATTGGCAAGAAACTAGCCGACGAGATTGCGGATAAAACGTGGATTGGTTCTATTGGCGTGTAAATTATGAGATTTATGTGTGAAGTCGATTTTAATGAAAATAGTGGAAGTATAAGCAACAAGAGGGTATGAGTGCATAAAGAGAGCAACCGTGATGTCTGAAGTATATGCTGAAGAGAAACAAGATTAAGCAAGTGGATTTAATTCGCATCATTCTTCTTGTACTTAAATATAATAAAGGGAGAAAATAATTTTTGAACAAATTACAAGTTTATAGTGCTTATAATCTATTCTCAGCATTATTACTTTATGATCACCGTACTAATGTTTCAGTGAATGATATTTTGCTTTGCATTAAATATAGAATTTCATTATATTCTTATGTGATTTTACCTATGATCCGTTCTCCAATTCAGTTGTTTTTAATTTAGCCATTTTGAAAGAAATTTCGAGTTAAGGAAAAGATATAAATTGGTTCATCTTTAATTACTTAGTCAGGGACATAATTTTAAAAATATATATTTTTTAATAATTATAAAAAACACGAAACAATTTCGTAAATCTACAACAAATGAGTCTTATTAAGACTACACAAACAAATCACTTTTGAAACAACTACTTCTCTGGCTAATACCTCGACAGAGACTGAATAATACAAAAGTAATGTGCGTGTTACAAATAGGAAGGCTATTAAAGCAATACTAGTTTGAACGCATTTATTTCTATAAAATAAACTAAAAATGGTTGAATGTACGTTAAATAGTTTTCGAGTGACTATGGTATGATAAATTTGAATTAAGAAATTAATTTACGTCGATGTAATTAAAATTAAATTAGTAAAAATAATTAAATAATTTAACACTCAAGTTTATAACCATCTGTAAATATTTTTCTTCTTCTTAGAATCTCAATTACATACAAGTAAATTGTTAAAATAATATGAATGTTGACAATCTTATCAGGGTACCTTAAAATGTATATATGGTATACTGTACAATTTTAAAAGAATACCTTATAATTAAATTTTTAATAAAAAATTAACAAATAGATGTACATTAATTAACTAAAAATTAATATATTGAGAGGAAATGCAATTATACGCAAAACCAAGCGAAACGTTCGTACACCCTTTACACAAAGGAAATTTGGGTGCGTGTTATTATATCCAAAATCTGGTTACTTTCATTTATGGGATTGTTTCGCACTTGAGCATTGTTTCCGAACAGTCCACGCAAGTGTAATGTAGTTGCGAAACAGCCGATTTAGAGCATTAAACAGATCAACCTCCACCCTCGGATGGCGGCCGCCTTGGCCGCAAGAGGCCTCACTACCACCTAAATAACATATTTAAACGTAATCCGATCTACTCCAGATGCAATAATTGCGTTCCTAGGGAAAGGTGGAGGAGATGTTTGGCCGATGGATTATTCGGAATTTTATCTGTGCACTACAGTACGGATTAAGGGCGGACTTTATTTCCGTTGTATGGGGTAAAAATAAAGGATTAACAAATCAATACCGGATAACTGAGTTACGCGACTGGGGACACAGGCTAATACCTAATAGTGATGTGGATTTTACGGTCCGTTGCGTGACATCACAACGCTCGCTAATTCGCCTCTGTCCTTTTTCTGTTAAGATGGAATTATTCGTTTCACTAATTGAATTCCAAACAATATTGATGTTTGCATCTTTTAGCATTATCCTATTTGATGTATTGCACTAATTGCTCTATACTGACAGATGTGCGTTTTCGCCATAAGGCTGGATGGTATTAAATAAAAATTAGTTTCATTGTATGATATAATCAAACGAATTATAAGTAATCGAACATAATTTTATAAATATAATTAGCTCTTTTATATAGTCCCTTCTTGCTGCATATTAAAAAGTAAATCAATTATATTTATAGATATATGTATGGCATTAACAAGCATTATAATGTTAGAATATTCATTTTAATAAAATATTGCCTGCTATTTTCGGTATAACCAAAATTGTATATGATTTTAATCACTTTTTTGAGCTGAAAAGAGCTGGTTAACTCGTATCTGAGATTCTATGAGGCACACTTCGAAATATGCTTGAGGAGGAATTATTTCTAATTCTCTAGCTTTTATGAATTTGTTTTTCACTACAATTGACAGTCTATATGAAATTACAAAAGCTTAGTATCGTTAGCAAATTATAATATTATACTTTTTAAATTAATTTTTCCTGTTTTAGTACTTTTTAATAAAACCTCATTTGTTTCAAACAATCACATTGCTCATTTATAATTATTTTTACATGTAATATGTTTCTCAGCTAGCAACTTTACTTTAATTATTAGCATATGGTATTTTTTTTTCTCCTGATATCGACAGATATAATCTCTATATAATAAGAAGAATATTTTAAATCAATTTTAATCATTTAAGTAATTAATCATTTAATTGCTACCTATTGGAATGCAGTCAAAAGCCTTTTGTAAGTCGCGAATGGTTGCTTGGACGAAATCATTATTAAATCCATCTAGATATAGTTAAATAAAGTCCAGAGTGGCAACTGTGGTAGAATGAGTACACATAAATCCATCTTGTTATGAAGCCTAATAATTGGTCTATTCATATATTTTGGAAATTATTGGTAAAATCTGTAATGATCTAAAGTTATTCACCTCAGTTCTAAAGCCTTTTTATTTACAGATACAATAATTGATTAGATAAAAAATCACCTACTGTGATTGATATATTCAATAAAAAAGTTAATGGTTCTAATACGGATTCTTTTACCAGCTCAGCAGCAAATTTGTAAATATCCTTACTTTCACCATACTTTAATTTCATAACATAGATTCTGATATTTGAACTGTTTGAAAATGTTTTAAATTAAAAAAATATGAGCAATTAGTGTTACTATTCATGTCCGGTAACATTATATCACATGGTATATATATTTTCTGAACAAAAATCATATATCGACGGCATGTGATTAGAATATTAGTAGCCAACTTATGAACTTCTAAGTTGGCTATTGATTTTCTAATCACATGCCGTAGATATATGGTTTTTGTTCTTTTAAGCGATATGTTAAGATGTTTTATGTTTTATATCCTAAAGCTGACGAATATTATTTTGAAATATGTTTTAATATTGTCCTTTCAACTTATTTCGTAATATCTTGTTTTGTTCGCTTATATTTTGTTCATAAGCTTAATTAGCCAATTCCAAAGTGTTCTTTATTTTCTAAATATATAAACTATATTTAACAGAATTTCTATCGTTATTTATATACGATCTTAGAGGAAAAGCTGTTATAATGTATATTATTCACAAACATATTAAATTTGCCAATAAAATATCATTATTTTGCTAGTATTAATATTTTAGAAACTATTTGAATTATATATATTAACAGAACTGGAAAATTTCTAGATAAATAAAATTTTGACACCTTCACAACACGGCTTTCGTAAAAATCACTCAACTCCTTTTACAAAACCCTAATTAAATATCTAGAAATCGAAAAATATCTGCTCCAGTTTGTTATTGTTGTTGGTTCATTTTCAACTGGTTAATGCTTGCAATTCCTATGAAAATTATCGTCGCTGATCGAAACATGTGCCAGGAAAATGATTATAATAAATAGCTAGTGTTCTAATTTAAAACAATAATCCATTGCTTTAAACTTTGTTACTATTGTATAAGAGGGGTCACAAACTATTGGTTAAAATCTTATCTAGCAAATTGACGGCAACGCGTAGAAATAACTTCAAGCAAAAAATATTTACTTCAACCGATATATTAGGCATTCCATATAGTTCCATCATTATCCCGATTCGATTTATTATTTTTATACTTTAAAAACTCTAAACCAAACAATATTTTTATGTATGCCGAAGATAAGTAGGCAAATATAAGTCATTTTTTAAGCAAATCTCTTGGAATAAACTACCACACGGTTATCAATAAAATGGTATATTGGTTTATACAAAATAGATTCATTATTAATTTGGATGTAACTGTTTTGGTTGCAATCCAAAATAGAAAATGTAGAAAATACCTAAATAAACACTTATAAATAAACTAAATTTCTCATTGCTATAGATTAGTTAAATCACTCTATAAATCATGTTATCAAATAAGGATTTTAAGATCTTTCCTGGCAACTGGTTACTTGAATGTTTGTTTTGCAACTATACAATCTCAATTATTATACGGATTATTTTTGTAGGGAAATTCCTGTTCTTTGTAATCAGTTCAAAAACGCATATTTAGATATATGGCTAGCATTTCACAAAAAACTTCGTGTGGACTCTACTTCGAAAATTTTAATATCTTGCCTCTTCCATACCATATAAACTGTGTGTGTAAACATATCGTTTAAAATTAACAAATGACTTTTCTGAAATACTTGGCTCTAAAATATTTAATAAACTATTTTTGACTTTCTTGAAACATTTGATATAAGTGATAAAATGCAAAAATTAAGACTTTACAGGGCTATCTTTATTTTTAACTTTTTTCGGCAAAGACTTTCGACTGGATTGTACTGTGCCAACTACAGGTAGGCGGTGATCATGCAATAAACGACTTACAGCTTCCAAGCTAGTAAACCAACGATACAAGGTAACATTTTTTCAGTTTCTAAGAAGTGGTTCGTCATTCTTAGAATGACAGCTGTTACGTTGCCTTCCAGTATAGATCTCCAAATGCGACTTGTAAAATGTTTTTTCACCCACTGAAAAAAACACTTTGATCCCATATTTGTTGAGTTGATTTGGAATGGTGAAACAAAATCCACATCTTCCACGAAATCCTAATAACATTTCATCTAAAGTCACATTTATAGTGTTTTTTTACACTGTTCATTGAATTTTTCTAATATGTCTCTAATTACAGCTAGTTTATCCATAAACACCTTCATTTTCACTTTACTGGTAAGTACAATGTCGTATTTATTCTTATAACTTGGATCTATTTTTTGTATATACAAGTTGGTATCCAACACTGAATTGGCGTGTTTGCGTTTTTTGAACCTGCACGAACACCAGGCAACTGGGTAATGATATTTTTCTGCCTTGTTCGAACTTGTTGGCCTGGGGCATGCTTTTTCCACATTGTTCTATTTCCTTTATAAAAAATACAGAGATCTGGAGGTTGTACTAGATATCTGATTGGTTTTCATCTTCAACTGGTTCTTCTTGCTCCGTATTTGTATCGTGTTCGCTAATTATGTCCTGTGCACATTCGTCTTCGGAGTCACACGTTTAAGAAATGTCCGGAGTTGGTACTTCATCATAATGTGCTTGTGGTCTAATAATTTTCCTTTCATAAGCATCTATCTCGTCAAACAAAAGTAATAAAGTCAAAAGTGGAAAACGCCACAAATGGAAAACACGCCTAACTTTCAGTTGCACTTAAAATAGAGACTAAACCAAAAAATCCCTTATCTTGCTACATATACTATGAACCAAGTTCATAAAGAACGGGGATTCCTCTACAAACTATTTAGAGTAAGAAAGGTAAATCCTCTAAATTCGAGATAAAAGTTAGCTAACATGCAAAACATGTAGAAACAATAAACAACTGAAATTTAGGAACTTATCCATATGCGAAAGATTATGCGTGAATACTTAGAACCTAGGGGAAAGCCGTAAGAATGTGTTATGCCTAAAAATGACACAAAATTAGTCCCTTTACGAAATATGGAAAAATAAATTGTAAGAAACAAACTTGCACGAATACACGAGTTAGGTCTGACAGGCACAAAGCCCTTCTGGCAGCCAAACGACAGATGATAAAATTAAGACAAATTAAGGAAAACTTGTTTTTATTAAAGTTAGGAAGGTACCAAAAAGCTAAAGAAATTAAAGAAATTATTTTTAAAAATACAACAAGAAAAAATATTGCATGGGCCTCACAGACCCAGCCCGTCAACTATAAAGCTTCGTTTATCTTTAACTGCGCTATACTAATGATATCCAAAATAGATCGATGCTGGTCCGTGGATGTTGTTGATAGGAAACAATAATTTAATGTTTACATTATTATTGTTTTAATTGCCACTGTCGGCTGTTTCCTATAATTTGTCGGTGGTTGTCCACCCAAGAGAGAATCTAGTACAGCGCTCTGACAATAAATGGAACCGTGGTATTATTTTGCCTTACGGTTTACCTGCAGAGGTAAAACTCCAAAGTAAAGATCAGTTTTTCTGTGTTTAACTGCACTACGCTGATGAGATCCAAAATAGATCGCAACCGGTCCGTAACTTTGTTGACAGGGAACAATAATTTAATGTTTAGGTTAACAATAATTATATTGAGTTTCTTTAGATATGCGGCTAAAAGCTCAATTATTTTATAAGGAGTCTACACTCAGAATACATTTAGCATTAGCACTGTTTGATGTAAGAATAAATAAACCTCAATTTGGTGACTACCTAGAAAAATATTGAACTTAATTTATAATTTACAAAAAATAAAATGTCTTTTTTCCGCATTAATAAGGCAGTAATTCATTAGACAAAGTATAAATATTGAGCACTCACTTACACGTAATAATATTTTTAACTGATTTAAATTATTTCTTAGTTACGAAGTAGGTTAAGAAATAATAACACTGGTATCAGAAATATTTTTAGGACGAAACTAGTCACAATAAAAAGTTTAAAAATTCGTGATACTAGCAAAGTGTTATTATTTATTAACTTACTCCGTAATCAAGATGTATCACAAAGTAACGGCTTCAAAAATCAATCATATTATTTCTTAGTGACTGCATATTTCTAAATACAATACGGTGCGTGTAGCATTGGTCACTTTTGGATTTTTTGCAGGCCATGTAAAAAGGGTTCATATATACATCTTCATATATTTGAATGATATTACAGGTCTGAAGAAAAAGCTGGAGGACAATATGTCGAATAAAGAGTTAGAAAGTTGGGTGAGGGACAAAGATTTTGTCAGAATTACTTAGTCGTGGGTAGAGTTAGAGGATTGGGAGTCATTAAAGTAGAAAATGCCAAATACGTTTATATGGAGGTGCGTGGGGGCGAGAAGGGAAAAAGCGAGAGGTAGGGTAAAGGGGGGAATTATATCAGGGCTTAGAAGAGGATTGGAAGAAGTAGATCTGTTAAGAGTAGGATACGTGGAGGCAGAGGCGAGTTACGATAGAAGGTTATTCGATGGAGCAGGAGACTTTAGGGAGGAGGAGTTAGATTAGAGTTCTCAAAAGGAAAACGGCGGGGCCAGATGGAATCCAGGGAGAGGCTTGGTAATGGTGTAGTGTAGAAGGAAAACGGGCCATGAGGGGCATTTTAAATAAGATTTGGAGAGGGGAAGAGCAATTTCCGGAGGAATGGAGGGAGGGAACTATTATATCAGTACAGAAGACAGGGGATGAAATGTGCCCAACAAATTATAGGGGTATAACTCTGATAGACACATTGAATAAAGTCATGATGAGTATGGTAAAGGAACGGTTGGAGGAGGAGGTGAAAGAGAAGGGTCTATTACCAGAAGTGCAAGTAGGCTTCAAGAAAGCAAGGTCTACAGTAGATCAGATAGCTACTCTAAACTGGCTGATTGAGAGAGAGTTGGCGAAGACAGGCAAGGTGTATTTGATGTTTGTGGATTTGAAAGCGGCGTATGATTCGGTTGAGAGAAAGTTGTTGATAGAATGTTTGAAAGGTAAGGGAGTGTCAGAGCAGATTATAAATTGGGTGAGTGAGGTGTACAAGGAGACGTGGGGTAAGGTAAGAGTAGGTGAATGCGAGTCGGAGAGGATCAAAGTAGTGCGTGGTGTGAGACAAGGGTGCCCTTTGAGCCCACTACTGTTCAACCTGTATGTCGCAGATATGGAGAAGGTTCTAGCGATGGGGCAGTCAGAGGGAACCGTGGTGGAAAGAAGGAAGCTATGGAGCCTGGCGTATGCGGATGATGTGGTAGTGATTGCTAGAACTATGAATGAATTAAATGGGATGGAAGGGAGACTGGAGAGGTATTTTAATGAAAATTGAGTTGATTGTGAGTGTCAAGAAAACTAAATGGATGGTATGTAAGAATGCGGGTGGTCGATGAAAGGAATCGAGAGATTGGAGAGAGTGAGTCAGTTTAAATATTTAGGATATATGTTCTCCGAAAACTGAGGCAGAGCTAAACA
The DNA here is from genome assembly GCA_963969525.1 of Ontholestes murinus. Classification (NCBI taxonomy): domain Eukaryota; kingdom Metazoa; phylum Arthropoda; class Insecta; order Coleoptera; family Staphylinidae; genus Ontholestes; species Ontholestes murinus. The sequence goes on along the minus strand of OZ018395.1, from coordinate 30,660,593 downwards.
TATAGAGTATGCATGTAAGAAGGCGAGAATGGCAATGGGAATGATGCGGAATGTATTGAAGGAAGTGTTAGGGGGAAATATGAACATGAAGCTAGTGTGGTGGGATGCCTGTATAAGAGCGATAATGATGTATGCATCAGAAGTATCGGGAGTGTCTGGACATGATAGTGTGGAAAAAGTACACCTGCAATACTCAAAAAGTATATAATTAATTCGATAATTGTTTTATTTCAATCGGTTGGTAACATTTTTCAAAAACCTTCACGTTCATAAAATTAGAAAGAACTTAATTTCTAATATAGTTGATTATCTATAATTACTAAAAAAAGCCACATCTACTTCTTGTATAGTTGCATTACAGGTATCATTGAAAATTTGGTAGGTTCATATAAATTAGATTAAGTATTACTTTGGATAAAACTATGTAATACATTTCCAAATTAGGTAATGTAGACAAGAAGTAAATATAAACTTTAAAATTAAAACTTGTTCAAATAAAACAACTAACTTTCTACGAATTAAAATAGTTCAAAATTTAGATAGGTAAGCACATTGCCAGAGATTTTTTAAATTACTTTACGAATCGTGTTAACTTTGATAATCTTTTGAGATTTGTTTTGCCAACTGGTCAACTTAACATTTTTTATTTAGACTATACAATCTCAATTATTCTACATATTATTTGAAATTTTAACAGTTGCATTACAGATATCATTATTTAATTTATTTAAACAATATATCCCAAGATTTATAAATATATATTTTACTAAAAAAAATCCGAACTAGCAGTAATTACAAGAGAAAAAATATGAAAATAAGCAATGACAAAAAAGCAAGAAATGTGTTAACCTTAAGTTTATTTAATTTATTTAAGTGCAATAACATCAATAAACTATGTCTTATTTGATATGTCTCTACTATCCTTTATTTTTTTCTTAGTTTCAGGTATGCTCCCTTCAAGTAGCCTTAAAATAAAAAAAATTGATGGTAGAAGCGTTTACATTGTTGTACACCTCAAATAATTTGTAATTAAGTGAAAATAACACTGTTTTATATTATAAATTGTACAGTGACTAGCTTATTATCGAAGCTATATTATCAGTGCGCAAGTAAAAATATTATTATAGTATTTAGGATATGGCAATTAAAAACCTTAAAACGACTATTTGCCAGAAACTTGTTATTTCTATCTTTATTGTACGCATAATTAAAATGTCATGTTTAAAACTCTTTAAATTATTAACCTTTTCTATTAGATAATTCGCTTTTTCTTAACTTGATTTTTTGTACCAGTAATTGTTAATACAGATATAATAAATAACTCATAATGGTAAGATAAATAAATTGGACAAATATTTGCTTTAAGTGAACGTAGGTAATTCGTTAATATAAATGTTTATATAGATCACAATTTATTGCTTTAGTCTTCCCTTATTGGATTTGTTTTATTTATATAATTTAATTATATTTTTTCGTAGTTTTATTTACTTTTCGACATAAAATGTAGAAAGAGAAGTCAACTAATAAAAAAATTCAAAAGGCAATTGATCTGTTGTAGGCCTTTCCTGTAGAGAATCCTAGGGTTAGGTTAGGTTGGTGTGGCAGCACCACGAAGAGGTGCACACTTAGGCCTAGATAGGCCCGTTGTGATACCAATTTCCCTTTCCTGAGTTCTTATAGAATCCTATATTTAAATAAATTTCAAAATTAGGTCACGAATATTAAGAATACAGTTTTGTAATATTTCAACTGGTTTTGATTTTATAATTGTACTAATTACCGCAGACAAAAATGTATAATTAATATGTATTAAACATCAACAGCAAAATCTTTCAAAAATTCTTGTTAAGAATATATTTTTATGCATCAATTAACTAATTTTTAATACGATATGTATCATTATATTAGATTATAAAGGTATTTAGTTATAAAAAATGCTATTATTATATTCATATTATTTTATAATTGTGCTTAAAAACCAATAAACGTATTTTAATAGAAAATAGTCAAATTTCAAAGCATAACTTTAAAAAATCTGTATATCTACCAAATTCTTCAGTCTTAACTCGAACTGAAGGAAATGTATTATTCATATACAGGATCTAAACAAATTACTAACCGATCAATTATTGCCGGTGGTCGGAACAGACACAAAAACACGATTAATTCCCGGTTTGCCCAGAATTCAATTACTCAGTCTGAGAACCGAATCCCTCTCGCCCGCTGTTCCCTTCTCTCTTCGACTCCCTTCTATCATCCCTTTCACCTCTTTTGGAGTAAATGACAAGATTACAATTAAAGTCGCCGCAAAAATCCATCCCCTCTCCGCGACTAATTATTCCGGAAACGGGATAATTAATTGGCCCAATGAAAAGCGAAACCGACGCAACGGAAAAAAAGCCATTAATAATTCATTGAAATCGTATTGTTTTCACGAGTGGATATCAAAAATGCGTATTAGGCGGATACGCCGCACCGGGCTAGGATTTCCATTAATTTATTTAATAGAAATATTGGAATTTTATTCATCGCATTCGCGTTTCATGCATTTACATTTTTGATTTATGAAATATTTTTTTATGAATTGTTCGATAAGCTTATAAATAAACATTGTTGGTGATAATGTGAATTAGGCTGACAAGTGTAGTAATTTTGTAAATAATTTTGTTGCGTTTTAACGATTCTCATTAAATTAATTTCATGATGCAACATAGTATTTTACGATGTTGACATTATTCATACAGTTTCATTATCCTAGGTAACATGCGGCTGTTAAATTTATGCTCCAAGCAATTTCATTAAATTTACAGGCGAATTTGCTTGCACTAAATAATATCATATTAAAATAATAAAAACGACGGTTTCATTGCATGCTTAATCCTGCTTTTAATAAAATTATTTTAATTAATTATAAATTCTATGAACGCCTCTCCTTGATTATTATTCAGAACGGCATTTTAGTGCCAACATAAATTATTAAGGTATTTTTTTAATTGTCTTTTTATTTGGCGTTCATAGATCAAACTATATCCGTAATATAGGGTTACTGATTAATAGTATATATGTCAAGGTACATCAACGTAAATAGGTATAACATGTTCATTGTGATATAACACAAGTAGGTGTTCGAGATGCACTCTATAATAAGGCACAGTAATGTTCTGTAATAATTATAAGTATAAATGAAAAAAAAAAAACTAAGAAGAAAACAAAAAGAGAAGAAGTATAGTCATTGTCGTATTATCAGATGTGACACTCGTATTTAAAGTATTGTTTGAAACAACAAATAATTACGATTAATATTGAAGATATGAGTCTATATTCTAATAGAAATAAATTAATTTAAAAAATCATAGTAGGGATTTAAAGGTGACAATTTGTATTATACATAATAATACAATTTATTTATACATTAAATATAAAGGAGAATATATTTATAATAATTTTATACAAATATAGTAACTAGGTGTTTTGTGTTTTACATATTTAATCTATTTAATTTATAAAAATATCATTTTTTCAATTGAACAGTTTTTATACAAAGTCTAGACAATTGGTGTGTTAAATTTAAAAATACAAAACAAGACGTATTCAAATTATTCGATGAAGAAGGAAAATATAAAATACTTAAGTGTTCTATTGAATAAACGATTGTTTAAAAGAAATTATCCTATAGACACATATTATCAAAAATTGTAATATCTTACTAATAGTAAATTATTTTCCCAGTAAGCAGCAGCGACGGACCAGTTTCGGCCAATTTAGAGTCGCATCAGGTTAGCGCAGTTCAGGATAGGGAAACAGAGATTTCATAACTGTATGTATTTTAAAATTACAACATAAAATCTATTTCATTTCGTTTTATATTTTACTTTTTGAATGTTATCTAAATTTAGTAGTAGTATATTAGTAGTAGTTTTTCACTTAAATGACTTAAACAATTAGTAAGTTCAATAATTTTTGGGTAATTCTTATAATCAAGGTACAGATGAAATATATTTTGTAGTAGGATGTCAAGAATATTATAAGTAAATACTATAAACAGTTTATATGGTTACGGATAGCCTAATATTCTTTCTATGGAACATATATGTGAACGATATTGAATTGACGAGGCGGATACATGATGAAACTCCATAACAAATTGAAATAAAACAACACAGTTGGGAGGGTTTCACATTTATTGTTGAACACTGCAACATGTTTCGCCACACAGTGGCTTCATCAGGCAGATGAATAATAAATGTAATTATTCATCTGCCTGATGAAGCCACTGTGTGGCGAAACATGTTGCAGTGTTCAACAATAAATGTGAAACCCTCCCAACTGTGTTGTTTTATTTCAATATATGTGAACTAACTATTTATCACTAGAATAAAAGAACATGATTAACACACGGGTTAATGACGATTATGAAAGTAATGTAAGTAAGTGAGGCGACTATTAATTGCAGCGGAACAAAACGGGTTGGGAAAAATGTTGAAGGGTCTATCCTGGTCACCAGTTTGCTCCGAGTAGTTTGAATGTAAAGACGTATCTACGCGCAAAGTGTGTATTTCATCACAGCACTATGAACAGCGATACACAATCAAGTTTTGTATGCGGTTTGGAAAGAATGCAAAAAAAAAATCCATATGCTCCAAGTGGTTTTCAAGGATGACTACATTTCAAGGTCACAGTCCGGAAGATGACACAAGACGTTCAGGAAGGACCGGGAGGAGATCGCCGACGAATAATGACCAAAAATCACGAAAACCTGAACGTATGCGCGAAGTTTTAAGCATCCAGCTAATCGCGGATGCCTAAATATATCAAAATTTGCGGTATATGTAATAGTTACAGAGGATCTGCAAATGCACCATGTGTACGCAAAGCTTGTGCTGAACGTATTTACTGAATACCTAAAAGAACTCGGAGTTTTGCGCTGTCAAACTGAGCCGGACTTTCTGAACTCTGTCGTAAAAAAGACGAATTCAGTAAACGAAGTACGACCTAGAATCAAAAAGTCAGAGCAGCGAATGGCACACAAAATCATCATTCCGCCCCAAGAAAGCGTGAATGAGCAAGTCTCCTATCAAAATTAGTTTGTCTTTTCTTGTCATCGCAGGGATTGCCTATTTTGAGTTTCTACCGCAGGTTCTCAAGAAATTAAAATGCAAGATCATGCGCGTGAAAGCTGATATCAAAGGCACAGTCAAGCTCGACCATTGCTCTGCCTTCCACCTCTAGAGTTATACGTAGGGGAGATGGCCACGGCGGCAGCACTGCGAATAAACTCAGTTGGACTCTAGTATAAAGGAGGCAATGCTGGTAGACACTGTCACCTCTTAGAGAAGGCTGCCAAGAAGACAACCTTCTTTGGAAGGATGACGGACAATCTGCCACCCTGCTACGTCTTCAATAGACCCTATAATGTATCAACAAAAAGAGGAAACGGGGGAGTAGAGGGTTACCTTAGAGAGTCCATGCTAGGGGAGCTCTGCCCGAACATGGCCAACATTAGGGAAATCCCTCCAAGCGTTGTGCTGTCCTTTGCTCGTCACCTTGGGTGGCTAAATAAGTGATAGAACAACAGAGGGCTGTCCTAGCCAGGTGGGCACGACGGGCCTAGTAAGGCCTAGGTGCTCTGGTCAATGATTTGATCGCCCTTGGAAAACTCAATCCAGATCCAGATCCACCATTATAATGCCACTAATCATATTTCCTGCCCCATTACAGTCCCTACTTGGCACCGTACAACGTTTTTTGTTCCCCAACTGAAGAGAAAGCTAAAATGAAAGCATTGAATGTCCGTGAAAAACATCTAGAAGCCTCTTGCAAAGTTCCTTTTCGGTATTATTCATTAAAACACTTTAAACTTTGTTTGTATAACTTATATTGTTTCGGTACGATTTTGCCCAGAAAATGCGCATAACTTGTATAATGGACCATCTATCTACCGCATTTTGGAGTTTATCAAATACTCCAAGCCATTCCAAAAACTGCATTCATCAGACATATTATAAAAACTACTATGTTGCAATTCTATGAGCTATTTCAAACATACAAATAGGAATTCATGGACGTTCAAAGAATAGATGTGAATAATAAATGTATGAATGAGTATCTTGGTAATTGAATATATGTTCCTGATAAAATTTTACAATAGCAAACACAGAACACACTTAGCTAAATGGTTTATTAAATCCTTAGATAGTCTACGATAAACCTTGCAGTTTTTTGAAGAAGTTCTGCTAAATCCAAATGGTATTCACGTAAATTAAAACTCTGAAAAGTGTATCGTGGCGAACTTAAAGCAGCAAAAGCTAGTGTTAATGACAATTTCTTTAGTCGTCAGTTGTTACCACTAAAGCGACGTGACAAGTGATAAACTTTATTATAAACACCAACTATATTTCTAGTATATGAGGTAAAAGTTTGTAAAAATTATGTCACGTATTCCTGATTGTGGTATTAATCGAATCGAATATTTAAACAATTCTATGTGTCTTATTACGTCCATATTTTTAACTTTAGTTGTGTGTCTCTTTCAGTATTTCATCAAGCTGAAAATTTTTAATATTATATCTATCATACTGAAAATATTGCATATCAGTTAAAAATAAGACATCTGACCTAATTCGCAACTAGTATTTTGATATCCCAAGGGTTAATTCTAGGATCGCTACTATTCCTCATTTTCAATCAAGCTTTTCCTGTATATTGATAATTCGTCAATTTTGATAGCCAAAAACATCCTGAAAACTATTTTGCAGTTGAATACATGGTTCCAAAGGGACCGCCTAAAAGGTAATCTAGACAAATCGACCAATACAATGCTCAATTTATTATTATTATATTTTTTTCTAAAGTTTCTTACTGCATTAAATACCATAAACAGACTGTTTCTTATTTGCTTGTCCATACTTCATTATGTTTTGTATTGTCACAAATATATGTAACTGCTGTACTAATACACCCTTTTTATGAAATTATAAAGTATACCTGCATCGAATTTTATTTAGTTCATTAGAATCATCGTTAATACGAGCTTGGGTGAATACCTTTCCAGATTTCTAACCAATTACTTTTCTTAATTGAAGAAGTAAACAATTTATTAATTAAACATTTTCTTAATTATTTGGAAAACAAAAGTATATAACATTATACCATTAAATTAATATTTAATTAGCATTGATACATAATCATCTGACTGCCCTGACAAATTGCTCACTATTATTGAAATAATAGATGTACATTTCCAATAATTGTAATACAGTGCAACGGTGAGAAGATGTTGCGCGCAGAATACGGTAAGTGAAGAGGAATGAGCACACGAGTGCCCTTAATTATTTCGCGCGATCAGCTTTCTACTCGGGTCTTTACTAGGTAACATCTATGTTTACAAGAAATTCTTTACAGAAATAAACATTTCATTCTCTCTATATATTCTCACTACAAGAATGATTACATTTCTACGCTTCCTACAAATTGAATACTAAAATTTTAAGTAGATTTCTCACGCAACTTAAAGATGTAATAGATATAGAAATGTCATTCTAAAATAAATATTATGATGTACATATAATAATCATGAATTTTTATATGATTATTTAATTAATTACTTTGTTATAGCCACAATTTGTGTGTAAAGACTTTGCTACTACCATTATCTAGCTACTTTATTAAAACTAATTTGTTGTAAAAAAATACATTGTAATAAATAACATACGGTAAGTTTCATTAGTTTCAGTATGTAAAAATAATATTAAAATGAAACTTAGATTATTAATAGTAAAGCACAGTGAAATATAGATATGATATGTGCTACTAGTTCTCTAGACTTCATTTTGTTACGTTTGGAGTATATATTACAAAAGTAGTTTCACACTTAACATAATTTAGTTCTATATGAACTTACAGTCTTCCCTACTCACATTTTTCCTCATAAATTAATGCGTCGAATAATTTATGCAGAACAAATGTGAGTCGAGGAAATTTATACAAGGACTGTAATCGGCTGATAGAATTAAATACCATACTTATTAGCCACTTAGTAGCCAAAAACCATTTGAAAATATTTCACCTAATTTATATCGAATAAATAGTAATATATATATATATATATATATATATATATATATACACGTTGTCCCCTGAAATTTTGAATATGAGTAATGTAATTTGTATTATATCTCGATTATTATTATTGGTTGCTATGGTTGTTGCTGCAATATGCATGTCAATTTGACATTTTGAAGCTATAAAGTTAACAGGAATTTTATCAACATCTGGGATATTGTTTGGCTCAACAAGGAGATGTTTTCGAAGATTTAATAAGACGAATATTGCAGTTATTTGTTATTCATTACGTGAGCATTGTGTCCGTAAAAATAGTAATATTAAAATAACGTGTAAATATGTTTTATTTTGATTCCCTATTTTATTACAAATCAGAAATTACTAATTATTTACCGTCGGTCAGTCCATTAAAATATGTGACGAGCGTGGTAACTAAGCAACGAGTAATGCATTGAAATGTCCGTATTCAAAATTTCAGGGGACAACGTGTATATACACGTTGTCCCCTGAAATTTTGAATATGGGTAATGTAATGTGTATTGGTTGCCATGGTTGTTGCTGCAATATGCCTGTCAATTTGACTTATATAGCTTCAAAATGTTAACAGGAATTTTATAATCGTCTGGGATATTGTTTGGCTCAATAAAAAATGTTTTCGAACATTGAATAAGATGAACATTGTAGCTATTTGTTAATCGTTACGTCAGAATTGTGTAAATATGTTTCATTTTAGTTCCCTATTTAATTACAAATTAGAAATTACTGATTATTTCCCGTTGGTCAGTCCATTAAAATACGTCACGAGCGTGGTAACTAGGCAACGAGTAACGAATTTAAATGCCCGTATTCAAAATTTCAGGGGACAACGTGTATATATTACCCTTGTGTTTTCATTTTAATAATGAAGCATTTTCATCAGTGACAAACAAAACAAAAACAATGTGAAAACATTTAATTATTTCTTCCCTGTACGTAGTATTTCGATCTATTTTAGATCTCACCAGCGTAACGCAACTAAAGACAGGAGAATGGATTTTTACTCAAAGTTAGCTTCCGAGAAGTAGATGGAAATCATCCTCCTCAAAACCCTCGAACAAAAGCGGTCCTACGAAAAACATCCAAAGCACCCAAGCCAAAGAGGGTGAAGGCCCCTACAAACGCCATCATCATTAATAAAGAAACTGACTTTCAAGCTTCCGCTTATCACATTTAATTATTTCTTCCCTGTACGTAGTATTTCGATCTATTTTAGATCTCACCAGCGTAACGCAACTAAAGACAGGAGAATGGATTTTTACTCAAAGTTAGCTTCCGAGAAGTAGATGGAAATCATCCTCCTCAAAACCCTCGAACAAAAGCGGTCCTACGAAAAACATCCAAAGCACCCAAGCCAAAGAGGGTGAAGGCCCCTACAAACGCCATCATCATTAATAAAGAAACTGACTTTCAAGCTTCCGCTTATCTAAGACACCTAGAGCAAATCTAGCACTAGAACCATCATAAGTTTCCCACAAATTTTCAGAAGTGACTTCCGATGGTGTCAAAGCGACCGCAGCGAGCTTGAATGGCTAAATAGTTTCTTACAGCTACATAAACGACTTTTATATATTTTATTACTAAATTATGCTCTAAGTGGATATTTTGGGTAATTCTGAGCAAAATTATTTTTGTAGAAATCACTAATTCATCTCAGGTATAATTTCAGAATTATTTTGTTTTTTTGTCGCACATGTCAAAGTAAGTTTTTAATTTTCATAATATTTATTTTAGTAATTGTTTGAATTTGCTTTTTACGCACATTAAGTATCATAATGTAGAGTAATACAATACAAAGAAGACTTGACGCCCATATTCCTTTCGTATATATTTTTGGAATCCGAATTTTCTCCCTAAACGTCCCAAGGAAATAAAAAGTTTTATTCAAAAGAATTATATTTAAACCATGCTCACATGGAAAACTCTGAAGACTAGGCTTGTAGAATATATCACCTACCTACAAGCCTGTCAATTTTATTAAGAGCGGACTCGACTACTCTCAGCTTCCGTTCGACAATCAAAGAGTCTGCGATTATTCTTAAGTATGTGCTCCGTAGGGTTCTGACCCATTCCTAAACTCGTATATTTACAGCAGCAACATTCATAAAGTGACTACAGTCATGATTACCGCATAAGTTGATTATAGTGCCCTCGGCCCTTTTGTATAGGAGGATATTAACGGCTCCCCCAAATAACATTCTTTGAAGATAGAAGCCTGACTGGATTAATGCTAGTAGAAAACGTAGAACGGGAGTTAGTTAATGACTTTCCTGAAAAAACCGAAAGCACCCAAGCCTCGCCATCTTTGGCTTCTCCAAACGCCATCACAAAGAAACTGATATTCAAATGTTCGCTCATGTAATACCAAATGTGTCCTTAAATCCTTATCCTCGAGCCAACCTAATTTCGAGAGAAAATAAGGCGTTTCATACGCCCAACCAACTAGAGCAAATATAGCAGTTATCTCATTAGATCCATGATCACAAATTCCGATGGGGACACAGCGATCGCCTTGAGCTTGAACGTCTAAATTTCTACAACAACCTAAACGACTGTTATATATTCTATTATTAAATTAAGGCCTAAGTGGACCCGAAAATAGTAGAAATCACTAATTCATCTCAGGTATAAATTCAGGCAATCAGTCCCTAAAATTTTAATATTCTGTTTTTTGTCGTAAGTTTTTAATTTTCATTTTCATTTCAATATGTATTTTAGTAATCGTTTTAATTTGCTTTTTATGCATTTTTAGTATCATAATGTAAAGTAAATGCAAGACTTGACGTCCATATTCCCGTCGTATATCTTTTAGAATCCGAATGAACTTCTCCTAAACCTCCCAAAGAAATAAAACATTTTATTCAAAATAATGATATTTATACCATACTCATATGAAAACCAGGCTTCTAGAATATATCACATACCTGCAGGTTAACAACTACGATCCAACTGTCATTTTTATCGAGCGGACTCGACTACTCTCAGCTTCCGCTCGACATTCAAAGAGACTGCGGTTTTTCTTAACACCGAACAAGATCCAATAAATCTTATCGTGGCATAGCATTCATCCCATCGCCCTATTTAACATTAGAGGATGATTTTTTTCGTATATTAACAACTCTAACTATAATATCGGAGCAATTGGTGCTAAAAGTCCAACGTTCTTCCACTCAAATTCGAATTTCAGGCGAATTTCTGAATATTATTGATGTTGACGTTCTCTCAAATATTTACTTTGATGACAAATTATGGTCACAGATCTCACAGTTACTACATTACCAGCATCCTTAATTCTTGATTTTTTTTACTTTTCCTCAAAACTGCTCTCTGGTTTGAACAAACTTCTAGGAAAAATCCTGCTCATGCGCTTAGCGGGGCTTTGCACCCATCATCTGATGTTGAGGATGATAGATAACTATGTAATATTTTCCTTTTTCTTAAAAGAGACACTGGTGTCGTTTTTCTTCATATTTATAAGGTCTAAGATAGAGTCTATCATGATGGCCTTATCGCAAAAATGATAGAATAGTTCCTTCGAAACAGAAAATCCAACAATACGTTTTCAACAAGCGTGAGATATAAGTATGTGTTCCGTAGGATTCTGCCCTATTCCTAGCCTTGTATTTATACAGCAGCAACATTTTTAAAATGTCCTTCTGTACAGAGCGAAATTAACAGTTCTCCTGGAGAATATTCTTTAGAAGGTCTTTGACTCCTTTGAGGAGTGAACCGATATGTAGCGCCGCGCGATAATTTCTGATCTCTTAAGAAAACCTAGAGCGGAAGCCGGTGCATTCTTGAATTTACTTTTCTGATTAATAATAAGGTCAAATACCTCCATCTGGTTTATAACCGGCATTTAAATTAGTTAAAAACTTTTACTCATGACAATTGTGGTTTTTGATCAATTCCAAATCAAAGATTGTTCAAAAGACCAAGGTTAAGTTATGATTATTAGGTCTAATCAACCTAAGCAGCTCTTGTATGAAGTTATTGCAGACTATCTCAGATAGTGAAACTCCAATATCAAAAAAATGTATTAACCTAAAATGAATTAACATCAAAACTACTACAATAGAGCAACATAAGTCATAATAACCCAGATAAATTTGTGAAATACGCATTACATTTTTAATAAAAGAAAAGAAAGCAAGAAAGGTCCAAGTCAATAATAAATTTAAATTAAAATTGTTTGGTATTATTTTATATACAGATACAATATTTTTTTAAACATATGATATCTGACTTAGAAACCCAAGTTTGTACTATAAATAATTTTAAGACTAGGTGCGCTTTTAGAAAATAGGTTGGAAATCATGGTGGTATTCAGTCAAAAACAATATGTATTTTCCTGTCTCTATACTCTTAGTTAAAATATGAAATATTTTAAGTATTTTTTAGAAATCGATAAAATTATTTTAATCTGCATTTAAAGATAACATAACGAAAGTTATACTAATTTTTAAAGTATTATATCAGCAACTCTGGAAAATTGAGCCATTTTTCCAAATATTTATTTGAGGAGATTTTAAAACTGATTTTAAAGCTATTGACACAAATATTTTTGTATTGAAAACTTTTTCAAACCAACTCTAAATAATTGAAATTCTTCAATAAATAACAATTGAAAAATACTAAGAAGAAATACTTATAAAACAATATAAAATAATTTAAAATTCCTAAGAAAGTTTTCTAAAAACTATTTAGATTTGTTAACAGTATACAATATAAAATATTATATATTTTAGAAAAAAAAAACGTCTTTCAATTTAACTATGAGTTAGAGTTTACCGAAAATAATTCATACAATTCTTAAAATTATTAAAAGAACTGTTTCTGACGTTTAGATCGAACTACACTTGTATTTTATGTTGTGCGGCGGTCGTCCGAGGAATATATAAACGAAAATAACAACAATTATTCGTTAAATATAAAGCTTGTATTATATTTTCCTTAAACGGCAAATATTCAATTGATTAATAAATGGATTACTATTAACTATCTAAAATAAAACCTATGATAATTAATTAATTGACTTCAATATACAAAGCTAACTATTTGCAACGTTATTATAACGGATATATTTAGTATTCGTTTCGATCAAAGCAAATTTTTGCTGTTTAATCCGATTCGGGAATGATTTCAGTGACTCCAGAGCATTCGTGTGCCCACAAATTAAATAAATAAACCCGAAGCTGAATAAATTGCATTCCGCCAATATGGAAATTGTCGCGCCTGGTTTGAAATGTTTAACGAGCATTATGTTAATGCAAACGTAACTATTCCGACAACAACAAAGTTAAAGTTAAAGGGCATGTATCCATCTGTATTATCTAATCGATAATATGCAGAGTTCAGGGGAATGAATTGGTTGAATTACTGAAGAAATTTAACTTTAATTTGCATGGTGCATTAATTAAGGAAGCCGATGAGACGGTATCGGAAACCCCACCACAATTTCCTTCCTCATTCGAGCATCAATTTCGTATTAATGTCGATACATCTTATGTGGGTTACGAATACAAGGAAGATGGAATGGTGTGAATTGATATGGGGATTTGAAATTGATTCAATAAGTAAATATGTAATTATTTTTTGTATTAAATTATAACAAAACGTTATGTTATTGTTATTGATATAAAAATCTATAGAATGTTATTATTATTGTTATTATATTAATTCTCAATTTTACCCGAGTGTTCGAAAGTGTGCCCGAGTGTTACGAGAATATGGAAATGGAAAAATGTTATCTCAGCAAACACGAGTCCCTCTAATAAAACACCATTTTAAGGAAGCCACCCTCCAGACCTTAATTTCCGCACGCAGTTAATTCTAAACAAATAAATTGCAACCGGTCCCGGAATTAATGCAGCCAGTTGATTATTTACATGCGTGCTACATTTTTAAAGCCGTTAAAATGGTTGCAATAAAGAGTGTTTTATTGCCAGATTCTCGGATAGCAAAATAACGGCGAATCCATGTTCATGTTTATACTTATTACAACTATTACTATTTTATGTATGGAAATGTCCTTAAAATACAATGAAACGTATATATTAAGCTATAAAATTCCCACGCTAACTAAATCTAGTAGAATTACATTTGTTAAAATGATCGCTATAACTTTACGATAAGGTAGGAATATATAAAGCAAAATGGTTATTGTTAGATTTACTAACGCTTAATAATTCCCTCATGTAAATATTTAAACTCTATAATCTCTCACATTACGCGACCTTTTTTGTATCGACCCGGTGTAATCTGAAGTAATTCCGCCCGCCCGTCGCGTAATTTACACCCAATAAAAGGAAACGTATGCATCACGAGAGACCAGAAGCATCTGAATAATAAATATGTCCGTCGCCTCGCTTTCTATTTTTTTCCCCTTTACCACCCCCCACTGCCTCTTTTTTCCCGGAGACTCGCCCGGAAAATCGGAAAATCGCTTTTAGTGCTAAACTGGGACCGATACGTCTCCTTTTATCTCCGACTGATTTGAGTTATTCGAGTTTTATTGATCATCCCTCTTAGAATTAGCCGTGAAGGTAATTAATGTTCGTTTCTTTTATTTTCCATTCATCCTAGTTGAAAGGATGGAATGAATTTTGTATAATGGGGAACTTAAAGTAAAATTGAACGTTCTAAATATTTACGGTCCAGTTAAATAGTATATTAAATAATATAATATTTACAAATTTTATAATTGTAAATTGTTAATTATACCATTTAATGTAAAATGTATATTTATTAATTATTTGCGTTCTGTTATCGTTATGAAATTGGGCATGATATTTTGAGCAATTTACATTTTAATAGTTTCCCTTTAATAAAACTAAGTATTTTAATCAATCAAGATAGTAAGAGTAATATTAAGCTATCGACATACAATTGCTGATCTAGATTAACGATGCTATACTATCGCTATTGCTAGTTAGTTTGCAACCATTTCCGCCCAGCACAAACATTCGTTTATTAGTTTATTTGGCAAAATCTAAAATATATCTTGGTAAGTCTGTCTTATCTCGAGCAATAAGTCAATTAGATAAATCAACCTTCGTAAAACATTAACCAGGCAGAGATTTTTCATTTGAAGTAAATGTATTTTTGGTGATGTATACATAAGACGAGTAAATAGAATTAATAGAATTACTGGAAATAAAGAAACACTGCACTAATCCAGCTATTCCAATACTTAATGGCAAGCTGGTCCTCAAATGCCGTCTTTTCAAACCGTTTGGAATTAATTCTATTTTTACATTAAAGCCTGTGCTGAACCTACCTAATTGCCGCCATTTTTGGGGTATTTATTATAAAGAACAACAAGCTTTTGTATTCCGATGTCATAAAATTCTGTCACCAGATTTGACAGCCACTGTTTCACGATCATTTTAAGGGTATCGTCGTCGTCATGGCGCTTACCTTAGAGATGCTTCTTCAAATTCAGAAACACGTGTAATCACTGTTGTTGATCTGGGCTGTATGCCAGGTGATCAAGTTGTTTCTAGCCAAATTGAGTTTGATTGACTGTGTGCGATCAGGCATTGTTGTGAAGCAAAAGTATTTCACTACTCAACATGCCGTGCTTTTTATTTTGGAGTACTTGTCGCAGTTTTCTAAATATCTCACAGTAATTTTCAGAATTTATTGTTTCACCACGAGGCAAGAAGCCAAGAAATAACACAACCTTCCTGCCCAAAACACGGTACACATGATTTTTCTGGCTGAAAATTTTTGCTTGAGTTTCAATGTTTTGAATGATGTTGCATGCCGTTATTCCATAGATTGCTGCTTACGTTACGCCTTACGTAGGTCACCCAAGTTTCGTCGCATGTGACAATTTGGTTAAAAAAAATGGTTCCCATCTTGAATACAGTTTCCGATAGTGTAAGCGTTCGGTTACAATTTCACGCAAAACATAGAAACTATTCTAAGATAACGAAGATATCGTGAATCGTCGATTCGGTTCTACATTTTTGTCAACTTTTTGCACAAACCTTCAGTAATGACATAAAGTTGTCCAGTCCATTCCTCGTCCATGTGGCCATCTTCAAAAGCTCAACCCACTTCCTTACCATTCCATCATGCATAATGTTTTCTCCATAATGTGAAGATTCTTCATAAACTTCACAGATCTGACAATGAATTTCAGATACATTTACCTCTTTGCCACAAAGAGGGTGGATAACAGTGCGTACCATACAATCGGAGAGATTCTCAATCGGGAGGGGCATTTTAAATACGCACAAACAATAATACGGTTGAGATTGTTGTCATAATGGCTCATGTGGCTTGTGTATAGATACAGGCTCACAATGCATGATCGCAGCAGAATTGAGAAACGGTCGTTACTTTAAATTATACCTCGATAAATATATATGGTATTTCAATAATTTTCGGAGTAATTTTACTTTGATAATTATAAACTAATTTACACAATTTATAGCCTCAACAAATAAATTATTTTTTCATAATGATTGTTGCGACTGCTACTACGTGGTAATTCATACTGAACACTGAATAAAAACACTAACTATGTTTTAACCACTTTTGACGGTCATTATCAAGTGAGGGGCATTGATAAAACTGTATTACCTATTTAAGAAAAAAAAAATGGGTTTTAGTAGAAGATCATGAATATTCAATGAATCACACAAGTGCCCTGAATTAATTTTATATTATATATGAACTGTATGAATATCATTTCACTACGTAAACTAAAAGCAAATGACTTGCACTCATTGTTGATTTATTGGCCCCGTATATTCTATTTTCTTGGTTGTATCCATTTCTCGTTACCAGTCATGATTCTTTTCAGAAATTAAATTTTTAAATTTTAAATGTATCTATATTGCAGTATGCGATATGCTTAAGCTCTATGCTCAATATGACTGATATCTAATAATATTGAGCAAAGTACCTCACCAGCACAGGTCATTTATAAAAATAAACCCAATAGATTTTACCATGTTTCACTAACAGCCGTACTAATAGACCGAGATTAATTCTCGGATTGTAGAATCTTAGATTAATTGTCGTATTTTTTTAGTTACATTTAAATATCACTGGTTTTATGTTGGTATCACGGAACAACTGACGGTATTGTCAATATAACCCGTGATTGTCAGTTGAGAAGCATGTGCAAAGTTTGTTTGCAAAAACATTAAATGAAAATAATTCTACAATTTTCATTGAAAATAATTATCGACTGTACTTACTTTAATCTTGATTAAATAAAAACAATGCTTATTCCTTGTCCTTTATCACACAAACTAACTTTGCAAACAAAAATTTCACGTTCTTCTTTACTGATAATCAAATCAGCTGTTCCGTGACACCAACGTAAAACTAGTGATATTCAAATGTTACTAAAAAAGTTACTAAATCTGACAATGAATCTAGGATTCTACAATCCGAGAATTAATCTCTGACTATTAGTACGGTTATAAGTGATTAATATGAAACAAGCATATGATACAGTGAGTTTTTGATCAATTTCGCTTTTCTATTAATCCTTTCGCTCCGAACGACGGATATGTCCATCATTCACATGAAAACTCGCGGAGCCGAGCGCTGGATATATCCATTCATATGATCGCCCTCTATAGTCGAAGGCCGGAGATATCCGACATGCTGGTAAAATTGCGAAATTTTGAATGGTACCGCCTCTGATATGATACGTGAATCTTTTGACGAAACACATAAACGACACACCATTCAAATTATATTTGTTCTACCTGCTTTTTCCCATTACTATTGTATTGTGTTACATGCTATAAAGGGATAAAAAAAATCTAAAGTACTAACTTTAAGATAAAGAATATCAGCAAAGTTTTGTATTGGTGGTCTTTTGTCTCATTGCTTTTAATATAAGTCTTCTGCCTTCTTTCAAGTATCTGAATTGCCACTCATTAATTTATTTCTGTCATTTGCTTTATATCTCCTCTCAAGTATCAACTGTCATCTTTTAATGGTTTTACGTCATTTCGTCAGTTATTCATACTCTAATTTACTTTTGCGTTTTATGTTATATCTTCTGTCAAGTTACAACATTTATCTAACACCTCTAATTGATTATTCAATTTTAAACTACAGATGTCAATTGCCTTCCGTAATTTGTCAATTAACTTTTATTTCAATTTCAATTGAATTTTCAATTTAAATTTATTTGTGCTATAACAACAGTTTTACACATGTCAAATACAAGTAGATATAGAATGATATAAACTAATAGTATGATTAATGTTAATATAAGGACATTAAATCAGTTATAAATAATAAATAATGAAATACAAGTAAAATCAGGTTAAACAAAACACTCAAATAAATAATAATAAAATAATGTATAAATAAATAAATAAATAAATAATAAAAAAAGAATCGTCAATAAATAAAACCAGTGTATAAATGAAAGCGGTATATAAATACAAGCAATGTATAAATAAAAATAGCAAATAAATAAATTTAAAAAAAAAAAAAACAGTGTATAAGTAAAAACAGTCAATGGATAAAAACATGGTACAAATAAATAGTTAATTTATAAAATCAATGTAAAGTAAAACTAAAGAATATAAATAATAATAATGCTAAAATAAAATCTATATTCTATAAATAAGAAGATAAATAAACAGCATTTATAAATAGCGCCTTAATGCTCAAAGTTTCCAGAGTATTTTAGTAGCCAATGGGTATTTAACTATTTAATGGATATTGAATAATTATCAGCTACACAATCCTCAATACTATAGAATGCCTTTGACAGCAAGTATGATTTAATAGTAGATTTAAATTGCGGCAAATTTAATTGTTTGATTGATTCTGGAAGTTTGTTAAATATTTTCGGCCCATAATATTTAGTACCGGTTTGGGATTTCGACAGATGAGAACGGCGAGGATAGATATTAGTATTAGCTCTTGTATTATTGGTGTGTATCTCATTATGATTGAGATATGAGTCAATATTTTCACGTATGTATAAGAGACATTCTAGAATATAAATAGAAGGCAGAGTCATGATACCCAAATTGATGAATTCATTTCTGCAATCTTCATGGTAATTTAGGTCTGCAATTATTCTTACAGCTCTACGCTGCAACCGAAATAATCTGTTGATTATTGCTGAATGCCCCCACGCCAGAATTCCATATGTCAAGTAGGATTGACATAGCGAGAAAAAGGCAGTACGTATGGCCGATCTAGGCAAACAGGTTTTGAGCTGCCTTAGGAGATAAGTATATCGACACACTTTATTTGCAGTTTCTTCGCCATGTATTTGCCAATTTAATTTGCTATCCAAATATGCACCCAAAAATTTTGCATTTTCGTGAGATGTTGATAGTTTTAATGAGAAGGTTAAATTATTTGTTTTTTCTCTATTCACAGTGAGTCTGTTAGTGCAAACCATTTCATGGCTTCCTTTGCATTTAGCTTATTCTGTTTTAATGCAGTGGTTAAATCCTGCGATTTATTTAGAAGCGTTGTATCGTCTGCATATAAGAAAAATTTTGAGTTTTTATTTATTGCTGTAAGGTCATTAATGTATATCAAAAAAAGTAAAGGACCAAGGATGGATCCTTGCGGTACACCATATTTTATTTCTTTTTTATCAGAATTTAAGTTATTTACTATAACAATGTGTTGTCTTCCAGTTAAATACGGGTTTATTAATCGACAACTAATAGGATGAATATTATAAAAATATAATTTTCGAAAGAGAGTGCAATGGCAGACACAATCAAAGGCCTTACTGAGGTCAAGAAATGATGTAGTAGTGTACATACCTGTTTCAAATCCATTAACAGTTTCCTCTGTGAGGCCAATGACTGCATCCGATGTAGATCTTCCCCTTCGAAAACCGTATTGTTGTTCTGGTAAAAGGTGTTCAGTTTCAAGATAATCTAATAACTGCTGTGAGATAACCTTTTCAAAAACCTTTGATAAAATAGGTCTATAATTGTTAGTATCCAGTTTGTTTCCAGTTTTGAAAATTGGCGTTATTCTAGCTAGTTTTAATGACATGGGAAAGATACCGCTATTAATAAATGCATTTATTAATTTTGTTAAAGGAACAATTATGACATTGACAACTTTTTTTAACAGCACTGTGTTTATACGATAAATATCTCGGCTATTTGAGTTTTTAAGATTTTTTGTAATATCCCTCACTTCTATGTAAGTAACTTTTTTATAAGTAAAACTGTTTTTGCCGCTACTTATATTTGTTTCAGCCATTAAGTTTATTGGATCGTCTTTATATGTAGGTAACTTTGTTGACAGATCATCCGCGATAGTTACAAAAAAGTTATTTAAAATATTGGGATTAATATTACATTTTTCTTCCATTTTGTTACGATTATTATTTATTATTTTCCACATTGCTTTTATATTATTGGAGGCACTGTCAATAAAAGATTTATTACCTCTAACTTTTGCATCTTTTAGAGCTATATTATATTTCATTTTGTATTTAAGATAGACATCTTCTATCTCTGGATTTTTTCATGTGCTGCTTTTAATAAATTTATGGTTTCCCGCATTTCACGAAGAGTGTTATTGAATTACTTAATTTGTTTTTTGCCTCTATTTAAAACAACATTCTCTGAAAAACTTTGGCTGAAAAATGTTTCCAATTTATTAGAAAATAAATCGAACTTACTGTCTGCTGAGCATTTTGTTTCGTCTATAAAACTCCAATCTGCTGATTCTATTAGCAAATAAAAATGATTAATGCCCTGTCGAGTAATTGGCCTAATTTTCACTTTATCTGGTTTCTGGATAGTCGACTTCATTTTAATACTTGTGTGAATACCAATATGGTCTGATAAATTAGCATCACACGGTAGAGTACTTATGCAATCTGAATTTAGATTAAAAAAAACATTATCTATACAGTTGTTTTTCCGAGTTTTAAAATCTACTTTGCTGAACAAACCATACGTTGCATATAAATCACATAATTTAGTTACTCTGTTATCATGGGTATTAAATAATATGTTAAAATCACCTCCTATTACAATATTGTTTGATTTGTCTAAATTATCCAGAAAATATTCCATAATAGTTAAGAATGTATTATAATTTATTTATTTTTTCTACCATAAAAATCGATCAATCTCCTTTTCACAATTGTTTTACCCTTTGTCTATCACTTTTTTCTTATATGTCATAAATCAATTGTTGATTTTCTTCTGCCTCCTACTATTCCGAATGTTTTCTGTCAATTGTCAATTGTTATTTCTCATTTACTTTCAGTATATTTTCTAATAGCTGTTTTTCTGTATTCTTTCTTTTGCCAAATATCAAACTGAATTAAGTAAAGAAGATACTTATGTTTTATGAATTCCACACATTCACACAAATGTATTACCTCATTTTAATATAATGCATATGTATTTCAAACCAGTAAAATATACACGAGTAGGGCGAAAGACCAAATGTGAATAAAGATATTTAATATTATTATTATACACGAGTTGTTTTTGTTAAATTTCTAATCAATATTCATTGCATAACTTTCCACTGAACTATCAACTTGGTAAATTTATTTTTTTTATAAAATTTTCGTTCACTTTTCATAATTTGAAACTCATCTAAAATACTTCTTATGTTTCTTGAATACTACATAAGAAGAACATATTAGTTTTGAGAAGTTTCATAGCTACTCAAAATTGATTTATTTTTTCTATTTTGAGCTCCACAGAAATTATGTACTTTTCCTAAATTAGATTTATTATTTTCTAATTTTTGTAAATAATGTATAATACGCTTTCTAATATAAATAATTTCAAAACCAAATAACTTTTTTAAATTATTGTTTCATTACCAAAAACCCACAGACAGGTTTTCTTCTATTTTTCCCATCAGTGTAGCGCAGTTGTCAGTAATTATCAACTCAATTAAGGAAACCTACTGTAACATTTTTGACAAAAGATGTTCTCCTAATAGTTTCTTTAAATTACACTTAAGGTTCATTTCTTCAATATTACTTACTACTATAGTTTCGTCGACTTTGGCTTGTGCTATCAAACAGTTAATTTTATAGTAAGAAGTATTATTAAAAAAAAGTGATACCAAAAAAGTTAAGGTTAACAAACTAACTTAATTCAGTTCTAAACAGATTCAAAATTAGGCAAAAATAGTTATATAGAATACTTTAAATGGAGTTAATTAGATATTCTAGAGTATAGCAATAGCTAATACTGAAGAAATTCTATAATTAGGCGGTTATAATCCATAAAAACTATTAAATACAATAGCTAATTAGTTCTTGAAAGGTTATCGACCGCTTTAAAAATCATTTCTATGTATTGCTCGGTTTTGATCTTTGTTCGAAGAAACTTGGGGTTTTATTTTGTATAAATTCAAACAATAACGCTGAGTTTATTGAGTATATTTATTTACACATTCTTAATATCACTTATATGTTAAATCTAAATAATTTTAAAATTCAATAAAATAACACAATTTCTGGGGGAGACTATTACAGTAACCCAAGCTTGAAATACAGGTAATCTTAATTTCCCCAGCGGACAGACTAAATCAGAGGTAAGAAAGCTTAAAGATATTTTAAATTTAGACTTGATTAATGTCAAATTAAGGTTAATATGTTGACTTATATTATATTTTATATTCGATTAAGAATCAAACAAAAATACTGAGTGTATCAATTGTATATTATAATGCCACAAAAAATAATAAATTGAAACGAACTAAGTGAATCAATACCTATCATGAAAAACAAATTCCCACCTTTGAGAAAAGATAATAATTATTTCAAAACATATTATCAAATAATTTTGTATTGCACTGAGACAAGTTTCAATTGACCTTTTTTGGAATCAATTACCTAAGAATATATTTAGCTAACTGCATAAAACATATTTCATGAAATATATTTCATAAGGTATTGGTAAAACTGAGAGAATTGAGACTAGCTAAAAAATGTTTCATGCGAAGAATTTCTTAATGGAAGGTATTGTTAGAATCCAAAATTATATCCGATTTTTTTTCATATTGATCGCTAAGGTATTATCTGACATGCATTAAGAAAATTTGATAAACACAAAATATATTCTTCAAATTTTCGTGATTTTCTTTCCTATAAATCTTAATAGCTGTTCTTGAAAGAAACTTTTACATAAAAATTCTGTAATGGAGATTATTAAACCATTACTTTTAGTGTTTTGTATATTTGTATGCATTAAAAATATAAAGGATTTCAATAAAGAGAAAAAATGTCTATAATATTAATATGTATTTTTGTGATTTAAAAATTCAAATTTCTTTTTTTAAAAAGTGCACCAGATTTCAATTGCTTTGTTTTTGAATACATTATTAAAGAGATTTAGATAAGAACTATTCATTAATGAAGAGTATTATTGCGATCGTTATTACATAGTAATCCATATTTACACTGATTTTTTCAATTAAGTGTAACTATTCATTACTCCGAAATAAAAACAAATTGCTTTACATAAAATAAAGGAACAGTTTTCTCATTATCACATCGTCACTTCATATGTTTAATTGAACTAGGAACATTACTTTGGAACGAGAGGAAGCAACGGTTGATTTTCATTTTCTTTTGTGCGTCCCTCATTTATTCACCGTCTTCACTCATCTAGTCACTCACAACCCCTTACTTACCGGCGAGCTCTGGGAATGTCCTTATATCTATCAATGTTTTGTTTCATCTCACTGATGAACGTCCTGACATTGTTCCATTGTCCTCCCTTTCAGCCCCTCCCCTACAAATTCCATTGTCACCTACTTCCTGCACTCATTACACTGTGTGAGAGACGAGAACAGGAACTGACAATTTTGTTGTATTGTGAAATTATTACACACTGCTGTATAGGAAAGTTGCCATAAAACTTGATAAAGTAGCAAAGTTATAACTATAAATCATTTTATATCTAACTCTATGTAAGGATATAATATAAACCTGAAGAAAATGGTTGTGACTGTTACTATGTGTTAATCATACTTATAGTGAATTCAAAAACTTAGTATGTTCTAACCTCAAATAATTATTTTAAAATATTATACAACGTCCAAAAATAGTTATATAAATTAATTTTGATAATATAAAGTATTAAAATTCTATACCAAAAAGTAAACGGAATCTGGAATAATAAAAAGATAAATAAATCTAAAAAACACAACACAACTAAATTTTAACGTTTCATCGTCATTATGAGGTAATTAAGTAATTGTTAGATGACCTTGAATGATAATTTCGTAATTAGAACATTAATTAAATAAAAATGTTTCACCACGGGTTAAGTGAGAATTTAATTGATCGTATGATAATTTCATAATCTTGATTAATGAAAATTCCAGCAGTTTAAACATTGACCGACCATCAAGTTGAAGAAGAATCGTTAGATGTCTTCGAATGACTTTGAATCATCCTTCAATTACGATCATTCAAGATAATCATACAACCAATCAGGGTTTCTAAAGAAGATAATTAAATAATTTTTAGGAATAAATATATGCATATAATTAATAATATAACATTTTATAAATTAACCAATATAATATTAAATAAAAAATATTTGCCTTCTTTTTTTTAACATTTTGATTAGTTCAATAATCCAGGAGCCAAAAGAAACACGATCAATTCTCATCAGAACCTTATCGGGAAAATAAATAATTAATAAGAGCATTTGAGCTTTTTCCCGGGGGCACGATAAACACAAGAGCTGATATTTCGCCCTTCATTTTTCCGAAATGAAAACGGCAGGGGCCGGCAGCGGGGCGGGGAGGGGGGTCGGCGGCCCGAGATATAATAACTTAAAGCCGGACGATGCTTAATTACGTTTCGATCGAGGCCGCCTTTTCTTTCACATATTTATTTTTCCGGGTAGGAAAACTGCGCCTATACAATAACACTAGCTGCCGTGCATGCAGAAAAGTACAAAGAGGAGAATGCTGTAATAAGTCGGCGCGTACTAAATAATTAATTCGGCCGCAGGCGAGGAACCGTTCCATTTTTGATTTCGATTCAGTATAACCCCCGCAAAGGCATTATTAATTTTGTGTAAAGGGGCTGAAGTGGGTAAACAAGCGTGCAATTTGTGAGGATAATGAGGTGTTCTTGTTAAAACTTTATGAGGCCTCTCCTTATTCAATCAATAGATGTTGTTAATTTTTAATATGATAACTGATTACAATTACGTTTCATTACAAAACACAAACTTGAGTTAATATACGCGATAAATGTTACTCCTATAATTTAATCATACTTATAAATATATCTAAATCGCTGCCTTCAAATGTGCTACGCTGATGAGAGTCGAAATAGATACAAACTGGTCTGTGGATGTTGTTGGCGGGGTATCAATAACTCAATGTGTTTTTAATTAATGTTTGTCATTATTGTAATATACTGTATGTATGTAATTAAATATTAAGTTTAGCACTTAAAAGTCGCAATTGACAATTCAACAAATTAAGTTATTTTTTATTATACAATTTCTTCTATAAGCTTCGTGTATTTATATAAACGAGGGCCATTTTAAGGAGGTAACGCGAATAGGCTTTATTTCGCACAATGATAATTATAAGTCGATTTATTTCACAACAATCCCCCCATTTAATCTCTTTTTAATGTTATTCACGATACTTAAAGCGGCCCCCTTTTGAATAAGCACATGAAACCCTAACCGTCGTCTCATAATTCCAGGCAAATGCCAAGCTCATAAACGATTCGAAAATTTTTCAAAAACACACTTAACAAAGGAAACTAAATTCTTTAGAATGATACTTATACATAAAAATATAAAGATATTACATCTGAAAGTAAGTAAATTTATTTCAATCAAATAACAACACATCGATCTTCTGTTAGTGATTATAATTTTTTGACTATATTTCTTTAATTCTCTAAAACGCATGTTTAACCTCTAGATGCTACAAAACATACTTCAAAACTAACTAAACTAACTAACGCAATTATATCTAACGTAGCAAAATGCTTTCAATATTCTTTTATAATTTTATTATTATTTCAAATTGAGCAACATTCTAACATACTGTTAAATCTAATCGATCTGCAGTAATTAACTTGCTTATTTAACCCTTTCGTCCCGAACGGTACATATATGTACGAATATCTTTTTAAAATACCTAAATGTTCAACTTATCGTTTAATAGCAGCGAGAATTGTACCAGACCGTAGTTTTTGGTTTCAGGCATGCGCCTTATGTGTTAAAATGTGAGGTTAGAGATGTTTTACTGCCCAAGAAAGTATTTTCTGTGGAAGAAAAACATTCTAGTACAATTATAGTCTTTATTTTACTGTTAACTTGTCTTTGTTTTGAATGGTTTTGTGTTTAATATAAACGTTGCCAACACTCAGGTATGTATCATTTGTTTCTATTTTGTAAATTCTTTATCATGTTTCGGAGTATATTTACCAGCCGGTATTTTGGTACACATATGGACCATCATGTAATTCTATTTTTTTTGTCCTTTGTCTGAAAAGGAGTTGCAAACTATCATCGATGAGCTTAAGGATGATGAAGATCCGTTTTCGTCTGGATCAAGCGACAATTATGAACCAAGTGATGATGACGATGACAAACAGATTTATCGGAAGCTACAACTTCAGGATCATAACTTAAAAAGAAACAGAGAGTTCTGAATCTGAATCAAGTTTATCAAGTGATACTGAAGTAGAAAAAGGAAATCATAGTCACAATAAAATAAATCGTATTTGGATTGGACGATCCCCGACGATCAGTTTGAATCCATCAAAAAACTTCAACCTGAGAGAGCTTATGAGCTTGCTGAAGATATTACCAAGAAGTTAAGTCCAATGCAACTGTTTCGTAAAGTTTTTCCTTTTTCGCTCTACATACAAATAGTCGACTGTACTAATCAGAGACTTGATATGTTGAATAAAGATAAAAAACGTAAAGAAAAGATGACAGATATAGGAGAAATTCAAATATTATTAGGATGTATCTTTATTATGTCGTACAATTACCTACCTGGCCTAAAACATTGGAGTCAGAAAGAGTCCATGAGTAATCCTTCAATCGAAAAGGCGATTTCTCGAGATCGATTGCTCTTAGCTTCAAAACTTTACTTTTCTCCGCCAGACAAACCACCGAATGTGTCAAAAACTTATTACATTGACGAATTGATATCATGTCTGAAATATACATACTCTAGATGCCGTCAAGATAATCACTACCAAAGTACGAGTCCATGACAAAATTCAAAGGACGCACATCGTTAAAGCAGTACATGCCCCTAAAGCCAACTAAACGAGGAATAAAACTGTGGCTTCGTTGTGACGCAGATTCCGGTTATACTTACCATATCGAAGTGTACTCCGGTAAAGAATCTCCTACGAGTACTTCTAGTAAGGATGGATCCTTGACTCTTTGTGAATGGGTCGTCAAATCTATTGCTTCAACAATCAAATTCAAAGATGTTGTTTTGTGCTTCGACAGATTTTTTACCAGCGTAAATTTATTAGAGACGCTGAATTACGCTGCGTTAGGTATCTGCATGGCAAACCGGAAAAATGTACCCGCTATTAAAGTAAACTTCAACGTGGACAGTCTGCATTCAGATGTACTTCTACAGGATTGCTATGTGTGATATGGCAAGATACTATAGAAGTATTGCTACTAAGTAATTGCCACAAGCCTAATTTGACCACAGTTACAAAAAGGACCAAAACTGATGATCAGGGGACAATTGAGTGTCCAGAAGTAATTGCATTCTATTGCAAGAAAATGGAAGGAGTTGATCGAGCTAATCAATGCATAGGCATGTACGACCACGACAGGAAATCTGCTAAATGGTGGAAAAAAGTGTTTTATATGTGTCTCAGTATATCTGCAGTAAATGCATGGATTATTTATAATGATTTGAGACGTAAGAATGAACAAATTCCTTACCTTTGTTTCATAGTAACTCTTACCGAAGAACTAATCAAACTAATCACTCAAGGCATGACAATTACCTCCATGCCTCCACCAAAAAGGGGTACTCCTTCTAAAAAAAGAAAACTTTACGGGGCAACACCTTTGCACCTTTCTGTAGAAGGACAAAGAAGAAGAAGATGTGCAAGATGCGCGGGAGAAAAACGACAAAAAGGAACAAAAACAATTTGCAAGGAATGTAATTTGCCTTTGTGCAAAGATTGTTTTATGTTTTATCATACAAAATAGTTTAGCATTTATATAAATTTGAATAAATAAATCATACTAAAAATATGTCTGAGTTTGTACTTGTTGGTATACAGTTGTACCATAATCCCCGCTAAACCCCCCAACATAATTAAATTTTTTTCAGCTAAATAATATAAGTTGGTACTAAATTGTCCCAAATATTTATAATTTTTGTTTCAAAATGAATTTCTTAAATTCAGGGACGAAAGGGTTAAGCTAGTCTGTCAGTCGCCAGCTTGTTATTTAATTATTTAATCCAAACATTTATATCGAAAACTAACATTTCTATATCTGAATCCTAAGTCCCACTCTTTTCATTTACTCTATTAATGATATTACACAGGATTAAGTACGAATCTTGTGATTTTTTTGATGATATTATGAAACTGATATTTTTATATGCTGATTGTGTTTGGTTATAACCAAACTTTGATACAGATTTTAATTTGTATGTGGTTAATAAACTATACTTTAATCCAGGTAAATGCAAAGCTATGATATTTATAAGAAATAACATAGTTATTGACTATGGCTATGTAATAAATATTTTTTTAGTATCTAGAATAGACGATAAAGATTAGTGGATAGTTTTTATAATAAATTATCTTTTAATCGCCTTTAGGCGTTATAATTCGTAACAGTATACATATGTTATTAAATTATCGAAGCAATACTAACTTGCGTTCGCCACTTAAGCAGTTAAACAATTCTTCTAAAATCTCAGCCCTGAGTGATACTACTTTGGAGGAAATTGATGATCGCCGTAGTAGAAAAAATTATATCATCATGACAGCACCGCAGTCAATAATCTCATTGTCAGCATTGGGCTTAACATTAATCTGTATAAGTGACTGGAATAGAATAATAGTAATAATAATATGTCTTTAGTTTCAAAGTGTCAGAAGAGTACAAAATGAAAATTGCGTCAGAATATTTGCTTAACCTAGGGTTTCTTAATATAATCTACAAAAAAATATCTTATAGACCTAGACCTACTAAAATTATTCTCTGTAATAGAGAAGACGCTCATAATATTTTGAAGGCCAAAAAAACTAGTATTCCTCAAGAAATTTTTCTTCAGTCGGATTTAACTAAAATTCAACAAGCTCAAATGAAATCATTAGAGAAGGAATGCCGTAATGATAAGAATCACACATGGAAATATATTAATGGAGTTCCCAAAACTTATTATCAAAAGTGAATGAACTGGAAACAGATCCATTCTTAAGAATTTTCCAAACGAGTTATTTTATTTATTTAATTGATACTTCTTTTACCTTTCGGCGTCGAACCAAAACGAGTTAATAAATTAAGTATTTATTTCCAAAATATTGGTGGTTTTAATTTAAAATTTAGAGTACTTTTTGAAGTTAATAAACGTTTTGGCACTAATCTAATTCGAATACCACTATAATTTGCTAAGTGGTACATGGAATAATGGTCATATGGGAGGAAGTGTATTATTTTCTTTAAGTAGAAAAATCCATTTTCTGACGGTTTCTCTTGGAATAGAAATAGAAGCGATAGTCTTGCTTCTGATTCTGATTACATTTCTTTAGGCGTTAGTCTTGAAATTGTAATTGTACATGTCAGTATTGGAAGCACAATTATATGTTTTGTGTGCTTGTTTATCCCGCCTGCCGAATCTATGAAAAAATATACTGCGCCTTACGATGTAATTGATCAAACTGTTAACCAATATAAACAAGTAATTATATGCGGAGATTTTAACATTCATAACTATTATAATTCGGCACATGAAGATAGAATGGATCGCAAATTATCCGAATAATGTCATTAATCTCAAAAATTTAATTCAACAAAATAATAAACTGAATACTTTTAACAGAATTTTGGATTTAATTTTAACTTCAAATAATATTCAATGTTCTTTCAATGATGACTTACCTATAGTTAATCGGCTACACGATTTAATGTATAATACATCCTAGCCAAACCTCTAGAAAGTATAATTTTCGAAAAGCCAAATTTAATCTTTTATATCAACAAATACTAAACTGCAACTGGGCTAATGTTATTGATTGTGATAACGTAGATATGTCATGTGATGCATTGTATCATCTTCTTTATAAGATGTTTATTGACTGCATATCCACCCAAATATAAAGGATATAGTACTCGATATCCTTGTTGGTTCAGCTCTAAAACTAAAAAACTAATAAGAACAAAGAATCACTTTCGCAGATTGCATAAAAAATACAAACTTAATATTTACAAAGATAGAGTTACTAGGTTACGAACTGAAATTCGGGACAAAATTAAAAGAGATCAAGTCATTTTTATTCATAGCTCTGAGCAGTCAATTCGTGTTGACCCCAACTTTTATTATTTATTATTTTTCTTCAGTAAACACTAAGAATACGCCGTCTGATCACGCGTGCAATGTAGAATTCAGTTTAAATAGTGTATTTAATATTGATTCCATAACTGAAAATTATATTTTGTTAGCTGCAAAGAGACTTAGCAACTTAGCTCGGATAACATACCTTCATTTTTTGTTCGAGACTGTATTCAAGAACTAGTAAAACCACTAAGTCATATATTTAAGCTGCACTAAATTGAAAAATTCACTATGTTTTAACCACAAATAATTATTGTAAAAATGTTATATAACGTGTAGGCACAATTATATAAATTAAACAACACAGCACGACTCGAGTTTCGACGTTTTAACTTGTCGTGCTGTGTTGTTTAGATTTATATAATTGTGTCTACACGTTATAAAATATTTTTACATTATTTATTTGTAGTTAAAACATAGTTAATTTTTCAATTCAGTGTAACCATTATCTTTATATTTAACCTGACTTTAAGATCGAAAAGCTTCCCTACTCCATGGCAAGTTGCACGTGTTACTTCTGTATTTAAGTCAGGAAGTAGACATAACATTGAGAACTACCGCCCCATTTCCATTATGAATAATTTTCTGAGAATATTTGAAACCATTATTGTCGATAAGATTTATTCTCACGTAGACTCGAAAATAACTACAAAACAACACGGCTTTAAGGTCAGCAACAACAAATTTGCTTAATTTTGTCGAATTTCTATCATGTCAACTGGATCAACGAACACAAGTGGATGTAATTTATACTGATTTTAGCAAAGCTTTCGATTATATTAATCATTATGTACTTTTATCCAAATTATTGCATTATGGATTTAGTGATAACATGGTTGCCTGAATTAAATCATATCTTTCAAATAGATCACAATATGTTGAATATATGAACTACAGATCTGCAATATTTAACCCATCCAGTGTCGTTCCGCAGGGTTCAAACCTTGGACCCTTATTATTCTTGCTTTTTGTCAACGATTTAATGCTTGGTATACAGTCTCGTATCCTCATTTATGCTGATGATGTCAAATTTTTTAGGGATATCAAATCTGAAAATGATTGTTTGTTATTACAAAATATTTCCCGGAATGTGCAGCAAATTAACTTCAACTATGCTCTTGATGATATCGCTTCAGAACGCGTATATGTTATTAAAAACAAGGGAGTAGTATTTGATAAGGAATTGTCATTTGTACCTAATTGCAATCAAGTTCAAAAAGACTTAATGAAAATATTGGGCTTCATCCGCCGCAGAACTAAACCATTTCGAGATCTGGACACAATCAAAAAGTTGTACTTCTCATATGTGCGATCTAAGTTGTAATATTGCGCAGTTGTCTTTCTATATTTTTAGGTTTACGCAAATTATCCTACTGACACTATCACATACAACGAGCTGCTTGCTATGTTTAACCTAAAATCTTTGCCATCAAGGCGTGATATTTTAGGGGTAAAATGCTTACACCAAATTGTTCACCAGGGAATAGATGATCCCAATTTGTTAACTTTAGTAAATTTCAATATTTCTAGGTTGTGCAGTAGATATGCGGTAACGTTTATTTGTAATCGTAGTTATACAAACATATATTATAACTCACCCATGCATAGTATGTTTTGGTTATATAACGGCATTCAAAATTCAAAATTGATATTTTTAATTTGTAACTTGCGAGAGTTTTCATCTCCCAAATTAGAATTATTATAAAATTTTGTTTGAATATTACGATGCGGAATTTGTTTTAAATTTAATTTAATATTATATTTTTGTTTATGTGTGAATTGATTTCTTAATGTTGCAATTGTATGATTATGTTCTACTTAAAGTTAAGTACAATCGAACGTTTCCAAAATGGTTTAATAAAGAATTAATTGAGCTTATAAAAAGAAAACGTCTTATTCTCTACAGATATTCTAGTTTTTCCCAGAATTTCCGAATTAAGATAATAAATCAATTTGGTCGTTTGAAGATGATTGTAAATTGCAATGGCACCCCAGTGAATATGATCTATAAAGATAATCCAAGTAATTATTTGCAGGAAACAATAAATTATTTTGTAGATTACTTTACAAGTGTGTACTTAGATGATTCCAACACATCGGCTCACTCGTGCAATTTTACACCAGCACAATTTTTTGACTGAGCTATTGTTTTTAATGTAGTTATTGAATTAGATTTTAATTTACTTAACGGTTTGAGCCCAATTATGAGACTTCTTCATCGTTAAATATAAGAATCTATAGTTCCTGAGATATGGAAACAAGTTTCTTTTCTCCAATTTATAAGTCAGGAAGTCGAGATAATAACTTGTTGGGACGTTGTATTGCAATCTGCAATTCCTAAATTATTATTAAATTGATCATTTCCTTCCCTCACTTTTATTTTTATATGTTTATACGTTACGTTAGGTGTTCTGCAAGGAACACTTTTAGGTCCGATCTTATTTAATATATTCACTAACGATATATAGTTATTGTAATAGGGCATAATGATGTATTGTTATAAGCGTTCAACTTTAAGCTAGTTCAAAAATTGGTACAAATACTATACATTGATGCTTTATATAATTTAAATTCAATTATTTTAAATAAAGTATTGAAATCAAGGATCTCTGCGTTGATAGCAAACTAAGTTGTCACTCTCATGTAAAAACTAAGAGTCTAAAGGTGTTAAGTTTTACCTCCAGATTTGTTATAAATTTAATTACTGATACTTTGAGAACTGTATACGTTATTCGTCCTTTAGTTGAATAAACAGCAATCATATGGAGTCGGTATCCAAAATACTTAATTAGGTATTTAAATATAGTACAAAATAAATGTTTACGACGTCTTTAGACTTCACATACCAGTTTTATCGCTTAATTATAACGCTGCTGCGGAATACCTGCATATTCCATTAATAAAAAACCAAAAATTGAAGCTAACTTAATAATTTTATTTAAACATCTCAATAACTATATAGATTGTCATAAATTATTAAGTTGTATTGACTTTTGGTATCCGATAAGAGAAGTTATATCGCGTCATGTAAAACATTTTTAGATTTCATTTCATACTTCTAAACATGGGCATAATAAACCACAATCTGCAGCTTTTTAAACAAGTATGATAAAGAATAAAAAAATAATAATCAATCAGGTTATCAAACGTGTTATTGAGTAATTATTATTTTTATTTAAATCTGGAATAATTTAAGAAAACTTTGAAGGGATTACAATTAATTAAATTTTATTTTTAAATACAAATTAATACGATTTTTAGATAATGCACTAACCAATAAGGTTGGATTCCTATCACATATTAAAATGAAATGAAGTAGCAAAATACTAGAATTATATTTTTATAATGAAAATTATGAATTTATAAACAATTATTATTACTATTATCAAATTCATATCTATTAAAAAAATAACAACACTAAAATATGACGCATAATTATAAAATATTGTTCTTAACATAGGTGACAAATGATTAACGATCTGTTAATGTTTATACATACATTAATGTGCTTATCACGTGTCACAATCAAAATTCAATCAAAATAGTTTGTTAATTAGTCAAAATTCGTTATCATGAGTATTGAAATAAATGACAATATTATAAATAAAAAACTATATCAGCTGTTAACATGTTTTTTGGAAGCGAAAATTAATAAGTTGACAGAAGACAAACATATTGTAGAAAACAGCTAGTATTTTGAGATTAAACGCTTAAATATAGTTTTGTGCCATCATAATTATTATCCGATGTTTACAAAAGCCTTAATAATAACATGGTTGCCTTATGTATTTTTAGAGATCCTGCCAAGGCTTTTGTTGCAATAAGTCACAAATTACTGTTAGAAGTTTTTGAGGATTTTGGGATTAAAGAAGTACCTTTAAATATGTTTTAAAGTCAATTAAGCAATAAGCATAATTACGTAAGAATTAATAACACATTGACTAATAGTCAAAAAACTAATTTTAGTATACCACAAGATACCATACTTGCACCCCAGCTTTTTATAATGTATTTAAAGAGTTTATTTAATATTCTAAGTAAAGCAGACACTATTAGTTATGGGAATGATACAACAATTGTTTGCGACGCGTGAGCTTAGCATAAAGCGGAAACTGGCCTATTTCGTATTAAAATAATGGTTTCAGTCAAGGTTATTAACAATTAGCGTTCCCAAGAAACACTATAATTTTACACAATTATCTATATAAAGTAGTACAATTATATACACAAAGTAATACCGTTTAATTTAATATACTCCCAGTTCAAAAACTAACATTCTTGGATTCACTAATAAAGCAATTTTGAAGAAGAAAAAAACGGATCTTATCTTTTTACTTTAGATGCTTACAAAATAACTTGGATACACCTCAGCTAAAAGTTTTATTCCATGTATAAATAGAAAACCATTTAACTTATGGCATTAAAAGATTGGGAGGTGTAAAAAAAACTACCTTAAACCACTAGAAAGTCGACAAAACAAAATTATTGAAATTATATATAAAAATAAACTAAGTTCCCCACGGAAGCTTTGTTTGCTGAATCAAAATTATTCGACGTCGGATAGTTATTTTATATAATAATATGCGAAACTCTATTTATAAATAACTCAACACTGAGAAAACATGCACACCACTATAAATTTAATTATTGCCCTACAGGAAAAACTCGCAATGACATGGCAACATATATAAAGAAGAAGTATTACATAATAACATAACTTAAACACAAAACGTAAATCATAAGGATTGTGGTAACCGTTACTACGTGGTAATTCATGATAAACTTACAAAAACGCACGACTGCGTTTTTGTAATATATGTATATATATTACATAATTTTTAGTGGTTAAAACATAGTAAGTGCGTTAGTTAAGTGTTCAAAACGTAAATGGTTACAATCATTGTAATTGTTAATTATCGCGTATATTTTAAGATCTTCCGCATATAAAAGATGTTGACAGGTCAATATTACGGTTAGGTCGTTGACAAATATATTAAACAGCAAGGGCCCAAAATTGATCCCGGTGGAACAACTGATGTAGGGAAATACGAACTGGATTTAAAAATTATGTAAGTGACATATGATTCACGTTTACTTAAATAAGATGTCATTATAGAGGTAGATGATTTGGAAAAGCCAAAGTTGGATCAGGTTTGTCGAAAGCTTTCGCCCCATCCGTATATATGATATCAATCTGACCAGCAGAGTCAAGAATTACAGCAATGTTATAAGCAATAGCGCATAGATTAGTTATTTTCCTGCAATTAGGAATGGAATCATGCTGTTTATTAAAGAGACACGGTTTAATATGATTGTAAATTTGGTCAAAGACTTTAGAAATATGTGGTAAAATAGCTATTAATGTTGTGAATATTGACATTCGATTTAGTTATTGTATAGACTCATGTTATTTTCAATTTAATAGGAAAAATAGAATAGAAGTTTTAATTGATAAGTTGAAAATAATTGATCTTTCAAAAGTAATGTAGGTATATTGTCATCATCTAAAGAATAAGCAACATTAGCCGAAACAGGAGAAAAGAAAAAAGTAGATATATAGCCGAAATTAGATAACAGACAATTATTAGATGGGAAACATGAACAGATTAAAAAAAATATGAAAGCCATTTACAATCTTTTCAGAGTTGTCAAGATTTTCATCGTCATCTATTAATGTTGAAGGAGTTCTGAATGTACTAGATCTCTTTGAGTTTATGTAGGTCCAACATTGACTTTGGTTAGAAGTAACGTGATTTTCAATGGTGGATATATATATATATATATATACAGATGCTTTTGATGTTGAATATGTGCATAACTTCAAAGACTCTTACACACGAAATTATTAATGGAAACAAACCTCACCTCGATTTATTGTATAAAATAAGGTGTAATATGTATTTTTATTAAATAGATTTATTTCTAAAAGTGAGTTATAATTTTATTATTATCATTTTCAATGTATGCTCCCGTAAACTTGACGACTAAACTATATTATTATTAATATTATTATGTAAATCAGTATTAAGTTTTAATAGTTCACTTATTGCAAATTTTAACCAATTTTTATACATATAAACTGTACGTGGCGATCGGACAGACCGGTATCAAAATTAAGTGGAGAATGTATTAGATCCATATTATTTATTAATACATAATCTGTGGAGGTTTTTAATTTTTTTCTGAAATAGGGATCTTTTGAATTCTAGTAGCATCTTTTTAGGGAATATAGTTTATGAGCATTTATTATATCTCTAAGGGAATTTGACATTCTATAATTTTTTTAGCTCGTCAATATTTAGGTCACCGTCTTAATTACATTCAGCTGAGTTTCCTTTAAATACGTTTCAAACAAGTAAAATTATATTTATTACATATTAATTTGATACGATTAATTATATTAAATATGGATCGAATGTGAAAAATATTGGGAAAAGTTTCGTTTGCAAAATTAGTATCTTGTTGATTTTCATTTTATTCCAACGAATTACCCCCGCGGAATGGACTTCTAGTGGCGTCTGTTATTTGAACGAAATAACTGGACTTTTAATTCCTCTGACAAAAATCTTCATTTAAAAAAAATTCAGGCACAGTTTTCGGAGCACAGAATTTAAAACTTGAAGTCTATTTTTCTTCTTCAGATATTCCAGTATATCTTCTGTTGGTTTTAGCCACTTCTAAATTAGATAAGTAAAATGTTGTCATTGGCATTGAGGCAAAGATTATATTTTCTTCCGGTTTCTTCGTTCAGGTTTCGTTGCATACTTAATTGTATCAGATGCATTAGTTGTTGATTTGTTTAAAATTGTGGAATTATTTTTTAATTTTGTTTTGGTTTGGTGCATTGACGCAGAGTTTTTGTCGTCGCTTTTTATAGTTTTTGAATGATTTTTGATCAGTATGAGTCATGGCCTTTAAAGGTGATAAACAGTTTGTATGTTTCATATTTCTTTTAAACAAAAGCAAGGTATGTTTATCACTCATTTCTGAAACTAGTTTATTAGTAACTTATTTTCATTAACAAAGTGTTCGTTTTCCTTCATTAAATCCTTAATAATTGTTGGTTCAGTATTTGTGAATTGTTTTATTACTGTATCAATCGATGTATTTCATTCCAAATGAGCTATCTATAATTGGGTTTAATTCATTTTTATTAAATAAAATAGTTTTTTAAACATGGAACAAATTTAATTTTGAATTAGCAAAATTTTTAATCCTTTAAGTAATTAAGTATATTGAACTTTTTGTTGCATTAAAAATAAATGATTGTAAATACCTTTTTCATGTATCACACACTCTTTATTTTTATTGGTGACTATAGTTTCGACAGATTTTCTGTCATTTTCAAACTATACTTCAAAAAACTTTTTTACAAACAACTTAATAAAACAATTTTTACAAACAATTTGGATGACGTTGAACAGAGGGGTATATATCAGTTTGATCATTTATTAGTAGAATTTAAGAGTTACGTTTAATTTTATAAATTTCAAGAGACTCAAGTAAATCCATTTTTAAGCCCTTTTCAGCGAAATGAATTATCTCAAGTAGATCTGTGTCATCAATATTGCGATTATTGTTTAGTAAATGATTCGCAAAAGTTGATTTTTCGTTTTTATTATTATATGAACTTATATTTTTTAGTCTAATTTTAAAATTTCGACCTGACTGACCAATATATATACTCCTTTACAAGTGTTACAAGTTAATTTATATATACCTGAATTATTTATTTTATATATCGGAGTTTTATTATTACATATAACATTAAATAGTTTATTTGGAGATTTGGAGAAACACAAAAGGAT
Organism: Ontholestes murinus; assembly: GCA_963969525.1. Taxonomy (NCBI): domain Eukaryota; kingdom Metazoa; phylum Arthropoda; class Insecta; order Coleoptera; family Staphylinidae; genus Ontholestes; species Ontholestes murinus. Next base: position 30,622,137 of record OZ018395.1, on the reverse strand, counting down.
TGCACTATAATACATTTTAGTTAATTTCATGAAACAAATTTATTTATATTAAGGTTTTCTTACTATTGTTATGTGGAGTATATTTATGCCTCTTCCTTAAAAAACATTAAGGTTTTTATGTCTAAATATTTAATATTTTAATTTAAGTCCTGAAATCAGAATAATTATAGAAAAAGATAAAGATAAAATATCATTACTGTAAAAACTATTTTTTAGCTAAAACTACTTACTACTACAGTTTATAGATTAAATAATATAATTAAATTTGTCTAAGAATATTAATATGATACGAGTTTAATAATGATTTAAATAATAAATTTTAATTTTACATAGATTATTAATGATTAAATAATTTATTTTGTTAATGTTAAAATGATATAGAATGTAATTTAAACATATTAATATTAAATTAATTAATTTGTATTAAAGATTAATATTAATAGAAATAGTACTGATAAGTATTATAATAATCGCTTATAACAATATATTTAAAAATATACCAATAATTATGATACAATTTTCAAACTATTAACGAAAAAGTATATCTTTAATTTGGCTCTATATAAAATTTGGTTTAATTCTTATTTGTTTCTTCTTTTTTTAAAATTAAAAATAAAGTAAATTCAGTAAGTAATATACATATTGTTAATTAATATATAAATGATTCGTTTATTTTTTCAATTCTGTAAAAGTTAAAACATATAGAAAAATTATTTTTTTTATTAAAAATTAATAATTTATTTTTATAATTATTATTCACTAGGTATTAAACCTATTAAATTGTACATATTTAAGGTATAGTAATATAATATTATTTGCCAATTTTTAAAGATTTCATTATTGAATTTTTTGCTATATAATGATATTGTTTCTGTAGTAATATTTATTACCTGTACTTTAATTACAATATTCGATTTATTTGCCATATTTTCTAAATAATTTATCTTAAAGGACACTATTTACAAAATTTTAAAATGTTTGATGTATTTTATAGTATTATACTCTTATTTGTGCATTAATAAGATTATTAAAAGAAATGTATTTTATAATGAATAAATTTATAATTTAAACAAATATCAATTTTACAATTATTACTTATTCCTGATAATATTATAAATAGCGATCACTAGTATGCATTTTCTTAAGAAAATGTTGTATATTAATATAAATAACCATTTTGTTAAAAAATTATTTTCAATTTACAACAGATTTGTGGTTTGCACTTAACACTGCATAATATTATTAAAAATCAAACATCATCACCTACGTTGAGTTTCTAAGATTTATAGGACATTTTTAATAGACTTTTGTGCTCATTTTAAGATTTATAGCCACTTTCCAAGTAAATGTTGAAAATAAAAATTATTAATTATTGCAATTTAATAATCAAATCAACGAACAAAGAAAAATAGCTTCTTGTCACAATAATTATAATTAATAATTAATTCAGTATATATTCTATCTTTAACTTTAGTAGGACGTTGTTAATTGAATCATTAATTGGTCAAATATTTATGCAAACAAAATTACTGTAATTAAGAAGTGAAAAAACCACGTTTAAATTTATTGGTGTGCATAAATTGTACTCAATATTTCCTAATTGTTTATATTTCTTTGGTTTTATATAAAAAAGTTAGTTGCTGGTGTTTATAGTATTTTATTTCGTCTAAACTGTTAAAACTTGCATCTATAGATACGTTTAATTATTATCAACAAAACCATATTTTAATAGGGATTAATCGTGGGCATTACATTCTAGAGATTATCGCATATTGAATTTCACCGTGTCCTGCATGTGTGCGTGGGATCGTTTGCTGCGTTTTCCGCAAATTTCATAAAGTGTTAACGTAATAAAGCCCATTTGAGCCGGATATGAAATAATTCCGAGTATTTACGCCCCGAATTACGGCTATACGGATAAATAAACGAAATTACCGTCCGAGGTGGCATACGCACACAAAATGTCAATTACAAAGGGAGAGAGGCCGAAAGGACCACCGGGCGCCTCCGCCAAATATGAACGGTGTAATCTGGAATGTACGTTTTTTAATTAAATTCTGAATGGATCGGGATAATACGTACTCGCTCTTTTATTTCCACGACAAAATCGAATAATCCTTTTGCCATATAGGCACTGCATTTTATTAATAACATAAATAAAAATATTAACTTATTAATTTCCATAAATACTTTTTATGTGAGCAAACAATTTGTTTATTCTGAAAAATAAAATCTTTATAACATAATCATTACGTTCAAAGAATACTAGAAAATTAAAATTAAGAAGTAATTATATTTAAAGCTAATTAATTTCATAAACATATTTAGTTTCGTTTAGTTTATTTTATTATTATTTACGATTTAAATTGATTATAAATTTAATATAAACTTACAAATTAAATTTAAAAAAAAAATTCATTAAATAAAATTATTATTATTATTAGAACTAATATAAACATTTTTAATAATATTTTATCACATCTATTTATTTCATTATTGTAACCGTTTATGATTATATAGAAAAGTTGTATTTTTATACGATAAGTAAAACTTAAATATTAAAAAATGTCCTTGACATTAGTTTTATTATGTTAAATACCTTTTTGTTGTCCCTGAATTTGAGCCATCCACTGATGACGGTCTGTTCGGGAGGACCCGGCGTCTCGACGAAGAGATCACCCTCACCGTCCGAATCAGTGAGGGTTTCCGCGTGGCTGCCCACACTGCGGGCAGGACTGCTGCAGCAGGAGTCGGTGAACCTGCGTAGCGGTATCGGAGAGTTGTATGCACTTTCAGACATGATTATTACGAACTAATGATATGACACACAAATCACAAACACACAGCACTATAAGCAATGTTTACGATATTAATATTAATGCAAAAGTAACAGCACTTGATAGTTAATTCACTACACGATATGACCGACGATATGCTTGTAATTTTGTTTTTAATTTAAAATTTAATGCATAAAAGGGTTCGATGAAATTTTTTTACAGAATTTCACTGTGGCACAATGGATTACCATTTAAATGAGTAAAAAATGAACACAATTATTGTCTATACAAAAAAATTGTGGGAGGAGCGCATCGCGTTTTTTTCTATACTACAATTGTTCCGGCACGGACGAGCTTGATGACGCGGCGCCGCGACGCGCAATGCCGCCGTCGCGTTTTCTCTTCGGCGGCGTGCACGCCGTAGGGACGCGCAGACGTCAAACACTGACTACCAGGAAGTGTTTCACTTCACATCCCCGTCGTTCCCTCAGAAGTTGTTAATTAAATAGTAATACTTCACATTACAAGGCGTTATTAACTGGACATTTCAACAAGTTATGTCCATTAGGTGTAATTACGGTCAAAACGTAGACGTTGATAATAATTTGCGGGACACGCTATTTATTCAATTCTTTGCGGTGCAGGTAATGGAACGTGCTGGGAAATTGTCGTGGAAGGAAACGTTTTGTAATAATCCATCAAAATCTAGTTGAAACGAAATAAAACAGGGCAATACTTTCATCGCAACTAAACACTTGGTACACTCCATTACTTAAATTACTGTTAGGTGTGTCCTATCATGTAACATGGAATTTTATTATAGATCATTTAGATTATTTTTATTACATGATTATTATTATAATTTAATTTATATGGGGGACTTATGCATATTATGAATATATTATCAGCTTTGCTTTTTAATGCAAATTAAAAGTATGGTTTATTACCTAACTTTATATTTTAATCTCATCATACCAGCCCAAATTTAAAAGGTTCGATCTTTGAATTTAAATCGATAGCATTAATTGAAATAGAAAATATTATAATTGATCGTCAGTACCTTTTAATTTATAATAATAATTATATTTAAGTATCTTATACTTAATTTCATAAAGTTATAGATCACATCGTTTAGTAAACTAGATTCAAAAGTCATACCCAAACTATAGTAAAATCCTGAAACTTATAAACTTTAAAACTTTAAGATATTAATGACAAGAACATAAATTTATAATAATTATTTAGATGTGTTTTAAATATAAATGTCATTGTTGGTAGAATTTAATTAAAAATAGGTTTTATTTTATTTCTACATATTGTATATTAAGGTAAGCAATGAATAGTAATGATATTTACAATAATATTCTTAAATTTATTTGTTACATTTCATTCTACTATCATTGGATGAATTGATTTTAAAATACGAATTGCCGGAAAATATTAAGACTTTTCCCGTATTATTAAAATAATTATTCTCAAAAAATAAATTTTAACATTCATAAAAACGCACTCTCTAAATAACGGAAGATAAGCTTAAATAAGGCAATATTATAATAATTGAATAGACTATTAGCTTATCTACTGTATAAATATTTATTGCTTATTTTTGTTTATCTAGATTAGTCTATCCACAGATAGAGAAAGATTTTTTATGTTTTATATGATTAGCATTTATAGCATTTATAATAATTTAGGGAGGATCACTATTTTTGTTCGCAAAACATTTCTATTATTAAATTTATTATATTGTATTGTAAAACGTACATAACTGCCTGGGTATTCTAGATTTAATTAATTTCTTCTCATGTTATATCTTATGTTTAAAAAAAACTCAATAAAAATTGTATAGTTCTAATTCTAAATTTGTATTTATCAATCTTATTGCGTTTAGTATCATCTAATTCTTGAAATGTGGATTGTTTTAAATCCGATTGGAACATCAATTAATTATTTAGAGGCATAATCCCACATCACCATAATTAACAAGGTTTACATATAAAGTTTAAAAAATGAAAAAGTAAAAAGTGAAGTATTTATAATAATTCCCAAATACTTGTTTGACTTAACCACTAAAAAATTATCAAGTCAATATGTGATTGTAGATAGTCTTTATTATGAAATATTACTTTCGTTTCAATATAGAGTCATTTAAGAGGTGACAATACATTTATTATCATTTTTACTGATACATTGGTCTTTATATTATGCCTACCAAAAGTGCATTTAATCATAGCATAGAGAAGTTTTACAAAAGGGCCCAAAATGATTCCCTGTGGCATACCTATTTTATTTGCATAAGTATATTCTATGATCTGTTTAATTTAGTCCACCGAAAATCCATCTTCCAAATAGTTTTTAAATCGGAGCAGTGTATCCCCTACGTTTTCAATCAAATAAGAAGCGTTACAAACGTTATTATTGTCACTTTAATATTCATAACAATGATCAAGAACAATGAAATATTAATGACTATAAGCCTCAACAATTAAATTATTAAAATTATTAACATTATAAATCATTTTACTTGCTAAATAATGGAGAAATGTGATTATGCTTTAATTTCGAAATCTGTATTGCTCCATATCTATTATATTAAATTTATTTAATCTTCCCTGTGTATATTCAATATTTCTAAATATAGGAAACAAGTATATTTTGCAAGTAAACATTTAATTCATATCTGTTACATTATATTTATCTTAATAGTTAGTTTTTAGTTTGTAATACATACATTACACTTTATAACTATATCTATCAATCATGTCACAACGGAGAAACTCAGAACAAATCAATGAAGACACGAAGAAAGAAAAAACACTCATATTATACATTAACATTCAGTGTGTGTGAAATAAGTTAGAAGAACTAGAGGCCTTTACAATCGATAAAAATATTCAGGTAATTGCTCTTTGTGAACATTGGCTTACGGCGAACGAATCTCACTGTTTCACATTCACATCAATTTTCCTGTGGCAAACAGATTGCAAAAAAATGGCGGCTCCTTAGTAATGGCCCGAGAAGGTTTGAAGTATACCACTTTGAGTTTCCTTAACGAAATATCTAAAGAATTGACATAGAAAAGGTCTGGCATTGCAATAAATAAATTAAACCCTATTGTCATTGCTGTTTACAGGTATCCTAGTGGTAATTACTTAGACTTTCTTGGGATTCTTGAAAACATGCTAGAACGCTTAAACATTTTGTCAAAAGTAATATATGTGTGTGGGGATTTTAATGTACCATTTAACTCATCAGATAGAAGGGCGATCCAACTTTGTAACCTCTTTACTTGCTATGGTCTATATAAAACTACAACAGAGGTCACCAGACAAGGGTCATGTATACATAACATATTTTCAAATAAGCACGGAAATGTTAGTAATAGCATAGCAAAGATTGTGAATATTGGAGTTTCTGATCATTTTGATTTCTGCATTGAACTCGACTATACTCAAATAACTACTAGTAAGATCGTTAGACCATTAACAACTGCATGAAAAATTGACTTATTGAACATCCTAAGCTGCTATGAGTGGAAGGATATTATGAATGAGGAAATTAATATCAATGTAACATGGTCTATTTTAATTGAGAGAATTAGTCATAATATAAGTAACAATCCGGGTAATGATCAGTGGTTTGGACCTGAACTGAAAAAAATGAGAGAGAGATTAAACTTATTTCGTAAAATTAAAAACCAAATAAGAAATGATTTTACAGATTCTCAATATAAACAATTTTTTAAAGAATATACGTTACATATTAAAGAAGCGCAAAGAAATACAAATGAGCACTACATTAATTCCTCATCAAGTTATTCAAGAGGAGCCTGGAATGTTATTCAGTCAAAAACACAAAACAAAACAAAACAAACAATACCGAAGATATCACAATTACTGCAAATGAATTTAATAATCATTTCGCAGTTATTGGGTTTATTCCAAATTATGCACGTGATCCTATACATAAAGTAGCTTGTTCATGAAAGAAAAATAATGATCAGTATTTTAGCTTTCAACAAGTAAAAAAAATAGTAAAGATATATACGAACTAAATATAGCTATAGTAAAGGTTGTTATTGATTTAATATTAAGTCCCCTCACGCTTTTAATAAATAAGTCTATAAGATCTGGCAATTTTGCAGATTGGAGAGAAAGGAGACAAAACCAACAAAGATAACTTTCGACCCGTTTCAATACTGCCTATTGTTTCAAAAATACTTGAGTCACTCTTAGCTGAGCAAATAACAGAGTTCTTAGAACTGAACCATATTTTAGTGTGAATTCAAGGCAGATTCACAATAGCGGCAATTAGTACTTTTATAAATTTTATAATTGATGCTTTTGAAAATGGGCAAACTGTAACTCGTAATTTACTAGACCTAAGTAAAGCATTTGATTGCGTTACGTACGAAATTATTTTGAGAAAGTTATATTTCTACAACTTTTCTCTAGAAAGTTGTAAATTAATAACATCGTATTTATCAAACAGAAGCCAAAGAGTAGTTGTAAATAATTTAATATCAGAGGAACGTACAATCTTTAATGGCATGCCCCAAGGGTCAAGTTTAGGCCCAATACTGTTTCTAGTATATATAAATGACCTTCCGAAAGAATATCACAACATTTTAACTGTTCTATATGCCGATGATACATATATTTCATCTAAAAGCAAAACCGTAGACAGCGCGAGAATGCAGCTAAATTCAATAATGGAACTTGCAACTTGGAACAGTCACGGTATTGAACTATAACAAAAACTCGTCAAATCTCTACCATACATGTATTCACTCGCGCATTAGGTATGGTATAATACTATGGGGACATTCCGCCATAATGGGCAATATTTTTAAATTGCAAAGACGAGCAATACGAATAATAGCTGGTATTGCGTATAGAGACTGCAAATAATATTTTAAAACATTAAACATTTTAACAACACCCTGCGTCTATATTTTGGAATGTCTTTTATTTATTAATATCCACACAAATAGTTATCCTCGTAACAAAGATTACCATATTTATGATACACGATTGAAAAATGATATACGTATAAATCAATTTCGTTTATCAAAATCTAAAACCGGTGTAAGATATTATTCTATACAATTTTTTAATGCGTTACCCAGTGAAGTCCAACAACTGCTATATACACAGTTGAAACAGTAGTGCAAGAATTACAAATGCTTTTTATTTGTTTGATGAATATCTTTTAAATTGTAATCATAACTTAGTTAGATTATTTTAGACATGCTGTGACATATATTCTCTAGTGGTTTTAATGTGTAATTGTGGGTCCCATATTTTATTTTAATCTTAATTTTTTATATAATTATTAACTATTTTAACTTTTTATGTATAGGCTTAACTTTTTATTTTTAATTTTAATTTAATACTTTTATTTTATATTTTCTGTTTTGTACATTAATTTTATGTACTTGTTATCAAACAATTGCGTTATCTCAATATTAAGTATGGATTTTCAACACCTAAGTGCCTCATCAATCAATCTATTTGAAATTATTATTACTAATCAATTATTTTTCTTTATTTCTTTTATTTTTATGACAACATGGTTTCATGGCGAAGAGGTCTACTATAACAAATTTATTATATTTCACAGAATATATTTCTGGTGCGCTTGATAATCGATCTCAGGTTCATGTCATTCTAACAGACTTCAGTGAAGCCTTTGACTCTATAAATCATTCTATTATTTTGCAAAAACTTGAAACCATGGGTTTCAGGAGCTATCTCTCTAATCGATATATAATGCCAGCAGTGGGTTTTCGCAAAGTTCAAACTTCTGACCCTTATTGTTTTTGTGTTTTATTAACGATATAACTGTTAATTTAACCTCATAAATATTAATATATGCTGAAATTATTTAGAACATAAATTTAAAAAAGATAAAGAAAAAGAGTGTGATATTATTCAGAATGACCTTTATAATATTAAAACTTGGTGCCTTAATAATGACCTTCCCTTAAATACAAAAAAATTAAACAAATATCGTTTACACGCAAAGTACCTTACATTAATTACAATTATAAAATAAACGACATCTCTTTACAGAAATGTTCTTTTGATAGCGAACTTAGCTTTAACTTACATATTAATAATGTCTGTACTGAAAGTTATAAACTGCTCGGTAATACTCAAAATTACTCACGATGTATGTGAACTATTGCAATAGCACCAATAAATTTGATTTTATTTGACTACATTTTGCATATATAAGAAGGACATTGGAATATGGTTCACTCCTCTGGAGCCCTGCATATCAATAATACATAAATGTAATTGAAAAGCTGCAATGAAAATGTCTGAATTACCTTTATTAAAATTTAGATATTTTCCAGATGATTCCGATACATATGATAATTTGCTTTTAATTTTCAATCTTACCCCTCTAAAAAAGCGTAGATGTATAAATTCAGTCACTCATTTTTACAAAATGATTAATGATATAATTTCTAATTCAAACTTACTACGTCTAATTATTATACATGTATCTCATTGTGGAAGTCCTCAGTCCTCAGATATTTCAATCGTTGAGAAGTCGTACCACATTAAATCTAAACTCGCCACTATCTAACGTGATTAGATTATACAATCGAATCCATCATTCAATTGATATATTTGGGGATTTTCTAACTAGTTTTAAAAACAAACCGTGTGAATTATTGTAATTATTTATCATTTTTTAAACCGTTCAGTTATTTTTTTAATCATTTTTAAATTTTACGAAATTTCGTTATCCTACTTTATAATTTGGTATTTTTGTTTGTCTTTGCAATTTATATATTTCCCTGTAAATAGAATTATTGTTACTGTTGGGATATAAATTAATTAGTTTTGTACTTTGAAAATGATCAGGAATGATCGAAATACGTGTCAGGCAACTGAAAATAAAAATATTATGGAACTTAACAAGTGTTTTACCCCATCAAATTTATTTATATCGAGTTGTTATTGGGGAATTGCAAAATTTTATGCGAGGAATGACATCAATGGTAAGTTAGTTAAGTGGTATAGAGATGTATATAGAGATATATGAAATTGAAAGGATGTCTAATTTTTGATAGTGTACGAAGGGCTGATCATTGAGTATCTGAATTTTTTTTATAGAAGAAGAAGAGAAATGGAAAAGGACAGCGGCGTAATCAAGAAGAGGTCTGCAGATCATTTTGTTAATATGGCACAGCTGATTTTCTTGTTATGCCTTGATTTTTAAAAGTGAAAAGGATATTGTGAAATGTAATGGTTATTAATGATTATTTCGAATTTTACAGGTATGTGGTCGATGAAAAGAAATTAAGAGGTGGGATCGGATTGATCCATTTTTCAACCATGATTGTATGGTAGCGATTAGCTCTTGTGGGGTTGTAAATGCCACGTGCAGGGTAAGAACATATACTATTTAGGTAATAAAAATCATGGATATAAATAATTTGTTTGTGGGACAATTTGTTGGGGAACAAAAGCACTTGATAGAGTTTTTCGAATTTTTACTTATAGGAGTCTGAGGTATTAAATGATTTCAATTCAGGAACTTTATGACACGATAAATAAAACTATACTTTGTTAATATCACACACGGAATTTATTCAATGACTATAGTTTTAACCTTTACAAGGCCATTATCAAACTTACTTATTAACTTACTAAACAAAGTATATTTATATTTATCGTTCAAGATGTATAACAAAGTTATGGCTTCAAGCATCCAGCATGTTTTACTTAAGTTTAGAAGATGGGGGTAGGATCTTTAAGTATTTACATTTAAACAGCAAACGCCGGTACCAGACAGAGGATATCTAATAAACTATAGTATATTTCTGACGTTGAAAAGATAGATAGTTTTTATTAATTATCTGTGCTTACATAATAAAATCGAAAATACATATATAACAATAAATTCTTAGAAAAAATTTGTTTGCATATGGAAAAGCTTGAGTTCATAATAAAATGTTCTTCATGTTCTTCCACTCTTGCCTGCTTCGACGACAGTGTTGCCCTAGAAGGCTTCTATGATGAAGGTTTCACCAATATCTTGCCGAATTTGGCTTATATTCCTCCAAGGTGAGGACTTCAAATTAAACTTGTTATATCGTATTTGGATTGAAAGTGATAAAGGAAAGGAAACGGAATTGGTAAGGACGGATATGGTGAGATATATGGACCATTAGTTTGTTTATTACAATGGTTTCAAAGGTTTTGCCCAAGACTGGAATAATGGACGATGGCCTTAAACGTCTAATGCATCTTGCATTTTGGAAATACATGTAACAATACCCTGCTGCCACTCATTTGGTATAGGTTTTAATATTGCTTTTAGGAGAGGAGAATTTTCGAATAAGTAAGTCTACGGTATATATGTAGAGGGTAAGTTTTTTAAAACCCTATCTATGTTCTGTCAAGGTTTTCAATATAATAAAATATATTCAGAATCCAAAAGCCACAAATTTATATTATAGTATTTATAGCGTATTTTTAAGCATTTTTTGTAATATTATAATTTGTCTCCTCTTATTATTTCAATTATTGCAGATTTATTATACTTCATACTCTCTTTCATCTTTGTTTATCTCAGTATAAATAATAATTACAATATTGATATTGTTATAAATAACTAAATAATTATTTTACATTTATCTGTTTTATGGCTAACTATGATTATGATGTATAATGAAACTTAAAAATGACTGTAACTCATTTATTTTTAGAAATTATTATGTTATATGTTATATCGGATTAAAAAGAAAAAAATATTTCTTGATTGAGGCCAGGGTCATCTATGGTTTCCATTTCTTTTTAAATGTAAATTTGCATCAAATCTCGGAAAATAATGGCAAACGTTCAAAATTTATTTTTTCGCCTCGTAAAACTTCACCTCATTCCCCATTTAACCGTTTTTCTATGTTTTATAATTTCCCAGAGTAATAAGATTATTGCTAATTCCCTTAGTTTCTTAAATTTTGATCAAAAAATCATGTTTGTAATACTCGAGGAATACTGTTAGATTTGGTATTTTCTAATATAGATCAAATATACATATCTGCGCTATTGACTTATTGGATACAAATTCTTTGCATCACACAGCGATTTGCTGCTCGTTGCAATTAGGGTGTGAGGAGACATTGGTGCCCACTTTTTCATATAAAGATTTTAGCAGAGCAAATTATAACGAAATTAATAGATATTTAAGTCAGATTAATTGGTGTAAACTTTTTGAGGAATACTCGTATAATATCAATGAAATCACTGAATTATTTTATGAACATCTATATTACATTAGATATGTATTTGTTCCTATAAAAATAATAGGCAGTAAAAAATATCCCATTTGGTTTGATTCTCCGTTAATTAAATTAACAAAGGACAAAAAAGGCGCATGCACTATTTAAACTCAGTGGCACAGATGTGGACAAAAAAATTCCATAGACTTAGGAACGAATGTAAACAACGAAGTTGCAGATTACAAGATGTATATAATAAAAATATAGAAATTGATATCAGTATAAAAAAAAACATGAAATTTTGGAGCCATATCAAAAAACTGAAGAGTGAAGAAGGATTTCCCAAGATTATGACATTTAGAAAATGCCCTATTTCCAGTATCGATGCTATTGTTGACTCTTTTGCGGACAACTTTGCCGAAAACTACACTGTATCAATGGAAAGCGACATGGGTTCTTCAGAATATCAGCAACAAAGTGGCTATAGTGCGTGTGGTGATAAATGACCCATTAATACAAATGAAATTTATAGTGAACTATCATCTCTATCGAATAATTATAGTTGCGGTTCTGATGAAATTCCAGGGGATTTCTTAAGCAAATGTGTCTGTACTCTCACGGAGCCAATATATTTGTTATTTCGTGCGTCCTTGGCTCAATGCAAGTTCCCTGATCTTTGGAAACATAGTTTCATAGTGCCTATATGTAAATCAGGCAAAAAGAGCGAAGTCGAAAATTATAGAGGAGTGGCTCTTCAGTCGGCGCTTCCTAAAGTTTTTGATAAACTAATTTCATCGCAATTAATGTATATGTCAAGAAACTTAATTATCCCGGAACAGCACGGATTTTGCAAGGACGTTCAACAGTGACGAATCTATTGGCTTACCAATTTTACATATTAGATGCCTTGGAGAATGGACATCATGTCGATGCTATATACACTGATTTCTCCAAGGCGTTTGATAGAGTGAACCATAAAATTTTAATTAATAAATTAAGGAACTGTCAATTTAATGTCTATGCCTTAAGATGGTTGGAATCTTTCTTGAGCAACAGAACTCAATATGTAAAAATAGGTAATAAAAAATCTAATTGTATAAATGTACCATCGGGGGTTCCACAAGGAACACATTGTGGGCCCATCCTATTTTTACTTTTTATAAATGATCTTAGTGATTCATTAAAAAATTGCCAATATCTCTTCTTTGCAGATGATTTAAAAATATTTAAATAACTCAACCTAGTAATCAATTTGATATTCAATCAGATCTGGATAATTTACAATTCTGGTGCGACAAAAACTATTTATTCCTTAATGTTAATAAATGTAAACACATTCGATTTACTAAAAAAAGTAGTGATATTAATGTTTTTTTACATTTTAAATGGCTTGGTTTTACAAAGGGTTCATTTTATTAATGATCTATGTGTTGTTTTTGACTCTAAAGTAAATTTCATATATCATATTGACTTAATTCTACGAACGGCAATGAGAACTTTAGGTTTTATAATTAGAAATGGATCTCTAAATTTAATATATCTACATTGAGATTGCTTTACTGTTCCTTAGTACGCTCTAAGCTAGAGTATGCTAGCATTGTATGGTCTCCGTATTACACAACTCATATTTTAAGATTAGAGCGAGTACAAAACAAATTTTTAAAGTATATTTCGTTTAGGTTTGGTATACCACATTCACGTTTTAATGCAAACGTTACGTTAAGTAGCTTAAGTCTTATATCTCTATATCAAGAAGAACTGAACTTGATTTATGTTTCCTTCATAAACTTATTTCAGGTAGAATTGATTGTTCAGTGTTGCTTGAAATGCTTTATTTTATGGCCAATCCTTATTTAGCTAAATCGAGGAGTAAACTTGTTTTTCATGTTTAGAATTTTTAAACATAATTATACCGTCCTCACTTTAATAGATAGTAGATAATTTTTACAAAAAGATGTGTAATTATGAGTAGGAAATGAAAGTCTGAGTAATTTCTTTAGTATATATTTTTTTAATCGAGTTTTCGTGCTTTTAGTTTTATATTACCTATATAAAATATAATGTTTTTTATTTTTATTTTTAGTTCTTGTTTGGCTTATAGCCTATAGTATCACATACATAATAAGCGTGGATTTTATTACCGATATAAGCTCAAGGTCAAACAAACAGAGGAAATAAAAAATAATGACGTTTTCAGATAACTATTTAATATTTATAATCTTACAACAATCAATAAATATTCTCTATGTTACCTTTTGGGTTGACTAATGTGAAATTGTATGATGATGAACTCAAGGAAATTTCTTGCTTCACTTGTTATTTTATTTTATTTAGCAAGGAATATTATAAAGTTCATCATTCTGTATGATATTTAAAATATTACATTGAATATTTTGCGTAGTTTTGCTGATACTATCTTTGCAACTTCCTTTATATAGTATAGATTTTTCAGAAAAAAATTAATGTACATTTGGAAATTAATTTTATTATTTAAACCTTAATATAGCCCATCAATTTTTAATTATTAAAATGGATCACAGGATAAAATATATAATGTGCACTGTGTTTTATATATAATTAATTATGTTTTTATTATTGACATTAATCAGTTTTAAGTTTTTATTCTATTTCCAAAATAAATTTGATTTAAAGATAATCACTCCTAATTATTATTTATTTATTTATTTAATCTTACTCCTTTTTACTTTTCAGTGTAAGGCGGTTTACATATCCATACATAGTTATCTTAGCATTAGTTTAATCTGTATGTCTCTTTCCATCTTTTTCTCTTTTGTGTCAGCTGTTTTGCTTCTTCCCAGTTCAATTCCTGAATCTCTGATTCCATCATTCCATGTTTTTCTCGGGCTTCCTCTTTGGTTCCTCCCGTGTACTCTTGTTTTATATATCATTTTCGTGTTTCTTTATAAATATATACCAATAATTCAATAATAATAATGATTAAAGCAATGCATTTTTATTTAGTACATCATAATAAGGAACCCTTCTAATTTTGACCCAAGATTTAGATATTTACTGTTATATTAAAAAAACTGATCCATTTGCAGAGATACCGTTGAAATGCGCAATCGTATCATCCATGTATTAACGAATATTTAATTTTTTCTTTAAATATAGACCAGAAAATTGCTGCTAAAAAGAAAACAAGTATTTAACATAGTAACAAAAGTTTGTTAATTATTTGTTTATGTCATTATTTTATTAATTTGCAATTGTGACTAAACTAATACATTTCTAAATTTTTAATATCATTTTCAGAAAAAAATAGTATACTTTTATTATTGATGTGTACCATGGACCTGTTTCGACCTATTTTGAATCTCATTAGCGTAGTGCAGTTGGAGACAAGAAAACGAGTTTCACTTTGAAGTATTTAACTCTCCGGGTAAACCGTCACTCTAGATATTACCAAAAAGGCGTCATCTATTATCTAAATGTTACACTAGATCCTTTTTTGGGACTACTCAAACAGGTATCTAGTACAGCCCTTAGACAATAGATGGTACCTTTAATAACTTAAATAGTACATTGAAGAAGTCAGTTTAGTTATATGGAAAACAGACTACTGATATAAATATTACAAATATAATAGAGAGACCTGGTTTCTGTGTTTAATATAACAAAGTAGTCTGGGAGTTTTTTTAAATCTGAAAACTAATATACTCATCAGTTTAAATTAATAGGATTATTAGAATTCTACCTGATGAATTTAACTTAAAGATTTCTTTTTCTGCAATTATATTTGCTTTAATTATTGAACTGTTACCGATTCTGACCAATAATTGGGCTAATAACGCACTTCCATCATTACCCTTCAATGTGGCATCGAGACAATAAAATTAATTTTAGCTTTGATTTTTGACTGGGTTATAAGTATTTGAAAAATGTGTTTTTTATAAAATTTTGGCTTTTAGATAGATACATATATTTATTGACAAATTTTACATTATTTACAATAACATAGTGAATAACGAATGAGGTGTTAGTGAGTTAATCTGTCAAAAAGTTATCGACCAGAGGTCTTTCTGCCTTGTGTTGCCCAGTCATATGACGTCAGTCTTTAATGCGTCAAAGGATGAAATGATGATATGAAATCGAACATGATTGAATTGCGATTTTTGAATGTAGGGTTTATACTAGGGTTTCTAGGATGACAGTAAAGGGATAATATATGGAAGTTGAAAGGATTTTTGGAGAATTTTTCTGATAGGAATCGAAGGCGTTCTTGGATGGGGATAACTAAAGTAGTGACATAGAGAAGCTGGTTAGAGGGATTAAGAGGATGCCGGAGTTTTGTTAAGGCACGGAGAGATGCTCGCTCACTAACTTCAATATTGCGGGATAATGGATTGCTAGGATTAGGATAGAGGGCACAACCATAGTCAAGTAGTGAATGTATGTTTTTTAAAATTGATTTTTTGATCTAGGATTATTTTCAGGTATTTTACGGAAACTAAGGGAGGGATCATAGTTTGAGAAAAATGAACTTTATGAGGGGAATTGTTAACGTGATGGTAAGGGATTAGAAGCTCTGATTTTTGGGGATTGATTTTAATGCGCCATTTTGCAAACCATCGTTGAAGGGAGTCAATAAGCTCTTAGAGGGATTGAAGGGTTTTTGGTAGTATTCGAGCATGTGTGATTAGCGCAGTGTCATCTGCAAATTGCAGGATATATTTGGATGGATTAAAGTGGAGAGGATCAGAATTGTAGACATAGGCACAAAACATGTTATATAACAGAGGTGACAGAGGAGAACCTTGAGGGACTTCTTGTTCAGGAGTAAAGAAAGAAGAAAATTAATTATGGATTTTGACTTTTAAGGATCCATGAAAGAGAAAGTGTTTAATAATGAAAATGATATGGGTAGGGACATTTAGGAGGTGACACTTATATAATAGACCTTGGTGCCAGACAGAGTCGAACGCTTTCTAGACGTCTAAAAATAGAGCTGCAGAAGCTCTGCCTTCCAGGTAGGATGTTTGAATATTTGAAACAAGGATAGTAAGTGGGAGGAAAGTTGAACGACGGGGAAAAACCAAATTGGTATTTGGGGATGTGGTTGGAAATTAAATAAAGGATTTGGTTTTTGAGGAGGGATTCATATATTTTTCCAATAATAGGTAAGAGTGTAATAGTAGCTGGATAATAAAGTAAAGGGTTAGTCGCGTTTAGGGATACACATGACTACTCCTGTTTTTCATACTTTAGGGAAGAGTTATTTATTGTACAGAAAGTTAAAATTATTAAAGATGTGATCGTGGATGTGGAATGGAATGATTTCAAGATGTATCTATGTATTTGGTCATGTCCAGTCGCTGTATTTTTCCCTTTTTTATAACGTCAAAGTATTCGTCATGTATAAAAATATCCATCGATTCTAAACAGTCATTTTTATCAAAACATTTATTGTGCCAATCATTTACTGTTTCAAAATTTGTCTAGTCAAAGTTTAAGTCTTGTGTCATTGAATACGTCATATTGATATTGTCGCCAAATTTTTGAGCAATTATGTGAGGGTCGGTGATGGTCTTGTTAGTTAGTGGGTCGAATATTTTCTGTAAATTGTCTGTCTTTTTATATTTACTTGGTTTGTTAATCTCTGGCCAATTTTCGTTTCCTTCTGATTCGTTGATTTTACTGCATGTATTGATCCAAACGTTCGTCTTGTATTCATATATAAGTCTTTTAAAGTCTTTGTTCAGCTTATTCAACTTTTGCCTAGGTTCAGGTGTGACCGTCAGTTGCATGTCTCTGTACAATTGTCTTTTATATTTAATAAGTCGGAGTATATATTTTGGGAGGGGATATTTATAGAATTGTTTGGTTATTTGTGGTGTATTTGTATAATAGAAGAAGAGAGGAAATTTAAGGTGGGTGATAGAATTGGAGTTAAAAGTAGGATTGGCGGTGTTTTGGCTTCTATTTTTACACTTATTTTATAAAACAATTGGTATAAGTGTTTTCTTCGTACTTTTAAACGATATTAAATTATCGTAAATGTAATTTAAATGTGAGTTCAGAATGCATTACCTCTATGTTCGTTCTTGCAATTCAGCTTAAGGTATTGAATTGACGAGGCGGATTCATTTATTTTAATTCAGCTTAAATATTTTAATTTGCAAGTTTTAATGCTTCTGAAATAACCATTTTGCAACGTTTCAACCAAGTCGGATTGGTGTTCTTCAGGCGGTGGTCGTTGGAAAACTACGATCATACTGTTAACATATGGTGGCGAGTGTGTTGCTTCTCGTAATTAGGCCAGACGGATTTCGTTCGTGTTACCTGTGGGTGATGCTGAAAATTAAATATGTTTATTGCAGTTTGCTGAGATTATATGTATGTTCTTCTATTTCGATTGACTCGCGAATAATTCTCTTGGTATAATTGTCTCCTACTTCAATAGAAGTCGTGTTGTTTGGCCGATGTAATCTTTGTTACAGTCGCCACAGGGAATTTTATATACTCTTTGATTTTCAAGAGTAATATTGTCTTTTGGAAAATTAAAGAATTATTCGAGTTTTGCCACAGAATGAAGTTGGGCAAATAGTGTGCCAAAAACTCGCATTAACATTAACCCTTCGTTGCACCACTTCAATTTTGTAACATAACTGCACATGTGGCCTTCCAGGACCCCGAGTTGAAAAATTGCTATAAAAATACTTCTATCCTCTATGTAGGACTACAGAACTGTACAAAAGTGTTAATTGGTATATTAAGGACTAGAAATATCAACCATACTAGAGAGAATACTCGAAAATTGAGAAAATAAGTTAAGAAAGTTCTTAAAATGCATTTTCCCTTTAAAATTTAAAACTCCTATTTAGTTATACGAAGACTTGAAATTTCAGGTAATGGTGTATTTTATACTATATTTCAAAGAAATAAGTACAGTACAAGGGCTAAAAACTACAATCAAATATATAAAAAGATTTTTCCATGTAAAAAAATGCATATTTTTGAATAAAAAATTATATGCCACAGCAATGAAGACATAAATAATTAAAAACTACTTTTAAGAAAGATGGGATCCCTCAGGACCCCCTGGTGCAACTAAGGATTAAAAACAAAAATAAGTAGCATATTATTTTTTTCTCATTTTCCAATAATACAGGGTGCGGCAAAACAGACAGTGCAGTTTAGAACGCCCAGTACATCCCGTGTGGTGGGGATACCTACCTGGGTGGGATCACATTGTGTCGGGAGGTGGTGCCGTTTTTAGTCGTTACCATGGTTTGGTCTAGAGAACCGGATCAATGCGAGGTCAACTTTTTTCAGTAGTGGCGAGGCCCAGTTCCATCTCTGTGGAGGGGTGAATAAGCATAATTTTCGATACTGGGCTACATGAAGGAAAAGGTTTTTAGGCATCGACCTGGCACCTTGGAAGAACTCAGAGATCGAGTTCGGGAGGAAATCGCGGCTACACTCATCGAGATGTGCCAAAATGCGGCCGAAAATTTCAGAAATCGCCTTCATCAATGTATCGCTGCTGGGGGTCATCAATCTTTCTGATGTCATCTTCAGGTCTTAATGCATAAAATGGCATGATGTACCCATTAAAATAAAATAAACCTCATTTCTTTAAATAGCGCCGTTTTTTTAATATCCCTTCAAAACTGCACTCTCTGTTTTGTCGCACCCTGTAGTTTACAATTTTGGCATAGTTTTTTACCATTAGAAAAAATATACACCTATTTGAAAATATAACTCAAAACCAAAATAACTCAGGATAACTATATAATCTTGTATAATATGTTGGATGCTTGAAACCATAACTTTGTGATACATCTTGAATCAGGAATTTTATCAAATGATAAATAAAACTTACTTTGTTCGTGCCACGTACGGAATTTATTAACAAAGTAAGTTTTATTTATCATTTGATAAAGTTCCTATATTATTTTGGCTTTCCTTCACGGTCACATACATATATATATTCGATGTAGTTACCTGTGTAAACATATTGTATGCACCAATTAATTAATAAATTATAAATTACAATCTAAATAAACTATAAAAAACATAGACCTCAGGCTGTAAGACCAATGGGCAATTGTCTATTGAAAAAAAATGTCTCAATTAATGTGGTACACCTACTACCCTAAAATAAATAGAATAATAATATAAAGTAATCATTCTAACAAAACAAAAACGTTTCGTAAATCTACAATAATAAGTCTTTCCAAGACTACAAAACAAATCACTTCTCTAAACAACTATTTCTCTGGCTAATACCTCGACAGATATTGAATGATACAAAATAATCTGTGTGATACAAATAGCAAGGCTATCAAAACAACACTAGTTTGAATGTATTTATTTCTATCAAATTAACTGAAAAATAATAATTAAATGTACGTTAAAGAGTTTGTGAATGAATGTGAAGCGAGAAAATAGAAAACATAAAATGAATTTACGCTGTTTTAATTATAATAAACTAGCAGAAGTAACTAAATAATCTAACAATCAAGTTTTTTATCATCTGCAGACACGTGTTTGAGTTTTTATCGATTCAATTTAAAATAAAATCAATCATGTATAACATACCACCCTCCAGTTTTTCAGACGTAAAAAATGCGATTAAACATTTCGATGCCTCTTCTCCAAGTCTTTTTTCCATTACATTCCATATAACTTTCAATGTATTAATATAATATCCATTAGATGTTTACACTTTTACGATTTTTATTTTATCCTAATAAAAATATTTTCTACATTTTTATAAATCAAAATAGCAACGAATAACTACATGTAAGTTAGATAAATAGAGCCGCAAATGTATATGCAGTGTCTAATAGCTTTAAGAATTAAATTGAATTATCGATTTGCTTGTAGCGAGTTAAATATTATCCGTGGAATAATAGAAAAATCGCGATAAATATGAATAATGTTTATTTTATTTATTTTTAATTATATTATCTCAATCTAATGTCATATAAATATGTAATAAATCAATTATTCAATTTATATTGATATAATCTTTATTATCGTGTTGTTCTTTGTTCTCGTTGAAAATCAATTTAGAAGTTTTATTTACTTGATAGAGAAGTTTTATATATGATTTCATGATTTATAGCAGAAAAATTAATTTCAGGCAGTATATCACGTACTTAGCATAATATGGAAACCGTTGTAAACTTTACTATGAAACAGAAATGGCATTCGGAGTTACGGTATGGTTTAATCTGCAATAAAAAGTTTTATGACGTTTTATGTAGCTCACGCTTAGTCAATTCAATTGTGCTTTAATTGTATGCACAATCTTGCATTATCTGGGAAAGGCTTTATTTACTGCAATTATTTTTATACGTTATATGCATAGTATAACAATATTTAGATTATTTTATTATTATATAATATGCCAACATAACCAAAATAATATATAAATGCATCTTAAAACCTACTTTATATGACTCACGTCTGACTTAATCTGTAGGTTTCTTTCATATATATATTTTCAAGATTAGTTTTATTTAAATATAATTTGGAACAAAAATTTAATAAATATTACAGTTATTCGTCAACTGCATTCCAGATTATATTTATGTAAATTCATCTTCTCTTCTTGATAATTAAAGATTTTGAATAGATAGGGTGAATCTATTATGTCAGACTAAATATTAGATAATTTTCAAGTCGAAACTAAAGGGGACCATAAAGTCCCCCTATTTAAAACAATCGGACGAGCGGGGCACCTCTCCCGATGGGTATGACGACCCTAGCCAATAAATTGGGGCCGCTTTTAATTTTATAATTGCCGCGTTGAGTTATTTACAGGGCGTCCGGAGGCCCAAACGACACAAACACACGTGCACATTTGAGCTTCTGCATACTAAATCACGTGGTAATAAAAAATATAAATCAGTCGACTATAGTTGTATGACGGTATAGTTTCCAGCTTTAAAAAAGTAATAAATGGCGAATGGGCATTTTTTTGCGGCCACAGAAATCCGTGTCCGGTTTGATTTACGGCCCTTTTTAATGCAACGCTTTGTTCAAATCGCCCAACGATTATACCACACAGGGGGGTGCATGTAATTTGTTTGCGATTTTTCAAATTGGAAAAAATACGAAATTCAACGCGAGTAACAAGCTCATCTATATACATGCAGTAATCATACGTTCGTAGTACAGCGGTTACATGAATCCCAGTAAATATTCTATCCTACACAATATTTCATCATAAAGAAAAAGGAAAACATTAAGCGAAATGGATGTAATAACTAAAAATTAATATTAGACGTTTATATAGTAATATCTTTTACTTAGTACAAATTTGCATACTATTTATTCATTGCTTTTTGCCAAGAATATACAGGAATAATCTAATTTTATACACCCATTTTGTATATCAGCATACTTTAAATTTAATGTAATCTGGCACAATATATTCTCATAATTTTCTTTATGTTTTATTTGTAAATAATTAATTATATTATAATGTTTTTAATTACCATCTTTAATTGTTTAAGTTGTAATTTATATAACAAAAATGTCTGTATGATATTATTAATATTAAAAAAACATAAAAAATATACTACTACTTTTGCACAACAAAAATACAGGTTGTATTTTTGCCATTCCAGAGCTGAGATTCTATATGACCTATGTTAGTGAGCACAAAAAATTACGAGGAATTTTCGTTTATGTCTAAAATTGTTTTACATAACCTAACAAATAGTTAAAAAAATGACAATGAAAGACACAATTATTATGATCATAAAGAAATCAGGTAATCATACAATTGAATCTTATTTGTTATACAGGATGTCTCAAAGGAAAGATAATATTTCAACTCTAAACCTTATGTGGAGATGTTAGGCTTAAGAAACTTCTTGATTGCTGGCTATAACTAAAGAACATGGTTTCAGTAGGACGAGGCAACGTCACATACATTCAACACGTCTCTACCACGAGTTCCTGAAATTTTCCCTGCTTTCAGTTGTACTAAAGTTAATGTGCACAATGGTCCTTTTATAATACTGTATTGATTACATTAGTAAATAACTATTATTCTGTATATTTGAAAAAAGGAATGATACTGAGGCTTTATCCGCTACTTTATCGATAATTAGAAAAACCACAACAAAAATGGAATAAAATTAGTGATTGCCCTTAAATATAAAACATTTCAGTAAATACAAAAAACAGACATTTTACAACAAAAACCAACCCGTGAACTAACGAGACTATCACAGAACTTGACGTAATTGCACACAAATTTGCAGACAATTTTAACACGACCTATTCAATGACTCAAGACCCCAACTTTGACCGGACAAATTTTAAAATAGCAAACGACTGGTACGATAAATATTTTGGAAAAGAAACTGTTCAGAACCATGTCAGTCGGTTCTGAATAGGACGACGAATACTTTAGTGTTTTAAAGAAAGGGAAAAGTAAAGCGACTGGACATGACCACATACACAGATACACAGACTCATTCTAAAATACTTTCCATTACACATACATGACTATATTCTTCACAACATTAATTTTCTATATAAAAAACAATACTTCCCGGATGTTTGGAAAATAGGTATTGTAATCTGTATCCCCAAACGCGACCAACCCTCTACTTTATTGTCCAGTTACCGTCCTAATATCCTTCTACCTGTTATTGGAAAAATCTACGAATCCCTTCTCAAAAACAAAATCCTCTCTCTAATTTCCAATCACATCCCCAAATACCAATTTGGTTTTCTTCCCCGTAGATCAACTTTCCTTCCACTCAAAGTATCTGCGAGCTTTATTTTTGGATGTTTATTACAGGGAAAATATAAAATTGATTATATAAAAATAACAAAATATGTATGTGTAAACTACCTAAATAAGATAGTGTAACAACAATAAATATATAGTAACTAATTATAAAATGAATGATATAATAATAATAATAATATTCTATATCTTAATTAGCTATATAAGTAATTGTAATCCCAATAAAATATTAATACAACGAATAATAGATAGAGTTAACTTTATAGTAAAGAAATCTAACAAATATCTTCTGTGTATATTCTAATAATTTAATATGAGTATTATAATACGGTAACCATACTGCTGAACAGTACTCCAACTTGGCCCTCACATAAGAAGGTTTTGCTGTTCTGTAAAATGACATAGTTTTGCACTTACCAATATTAGGTTCTAATTTATTAATTTAGCTCCAATTATGTATTTTCACCAAATCATTTTGAAGAGCAACACAGTCATCAACATTTCTTACTACCCTTAATATTTTTACATCAACTGCAAATATTAGTATATCAGACTGAATATTGACTGCTATGTCATCTATAAATAATAGAAACAATAATGGTCCAAGATTAGACCCTCAAGGAACCCCGCTAGAAGGATAAAAATACCTAGATTGTACATGTACTCAATATAATTAGTTCTCGCAGATATGTAAGACTTAAATATGCCAACAAAACCATCAGTGAAACCCCAATCCCTAAGTTTAGTTAAGAGAAGCTTATGATGAACGAATAAGGCTTTTCAAAAAACAATATGGATAACATCAACTTGAAATGTTTGGTCTAGGTGACGAGCTACATATTCAATAAAGTACAAAAAAATTGTTAAAGTAGACCTATTTTACATAAAAATATACCTAACACAATTTTAGCACATATTTTATCAGCAATAATAATCTCTAAAAATTTTAGAGAAATTATTGATAGTAGAAATAGGGCGATAGTTGCTAACATCATGTGTATTACCTGCTTTTAGTACTGGTATTATACGAGTTATTTTCCAGTGAGATGGAAATTGTGATGTCTTAATTATCAGGTTAACAATGGTGTACTAAGAGCATGAATGTAATCCCATACAATAAATGGTAGAATATTATCACCGCCTGACGTAAAATTATTACTGATATTTTTTTTCAGCTAGTATGTCACAATTCGATATATTATCACTCTATACCATATGATTAAGTTACATATTGTTGTTTCCCGCTTGAGTACCGACATCTATAGTAGAATATACAGAGGAGATATAATAACTGAAGATATTAACTATGTCTTGAGGATTGCTGATTGAGTCACCATGGTAGGTCATAGTTCCAGGGCTTCGGGATTGGGATCGTTATGAAGCTACATAGTTCCAAACTTGTTTCGGGTCGTTAGTTATCTATCCCTCCGATTATTCATCATGATCTGCTTAAGTACTATTCCTAACTTACGATAATGATTCTTAGATCTAATAAGACAAATAGAGGTGTGTCGGAAGTAAATTGGGTATTTTCTAGTGTTAGGCGTACAAGTTTTCAATGGTACCCATTTTTTCAAGATATGGTCTAAAGTACAATATAATTAATTACAAGACAATAATACTGCACAGAGTTGCGCAAAGTTAGCTTTGCGAAAGTTATACTTTTTGTTTATGGTATTAGTGGTAATATTAGTATCTGTATCAACAATAGTATCAAAGGAAAAATAAAGGGGAGTATGGTGAATACCTTAGTTATTGCAACAACGACATTAAATAAACATCAAATTTTATTGGTGGTTACTACTAAATCAGTATTCTATTATTTGTGTTGACTGTTCTGTTGTGTTGTACTAAGTTATTGAGAAGCAAAATATTTTTAAGCTCAGCAAGTTTGGAATCTCTTGGTAGTGCATCCAAAGATTATTTAAAATTTGGCAGGTTGAAGTCTCCACAAATAATTACTGATTTATACTGATTAACAAGTTGATCTAATTTATTAAATAGTAACATATAGGTATCAACAAAAGCAGCCAGAGGGATATATAAACATACTTAACAAAGTACAGTTTTTCTAACATTAACTCGAACAATATATCATTTCAACATCATTAATAACTGAAATACATTGAGTATAAGAAGCAATAGCATTTCTAACTGCAGCCAACTCCACCATCTCTCTGACCACTTCTATCACACCTATAAGAATCAGAAAATACTTCTGAATTCAGTACTCATTCATAAAGCCAAGTTTCACTTATGAAAAATATATCAAAGTCTCTAGCAAGTATGTAATTAACAAATTCATTAGTTTTTGTTAAAAAAACCGCGGGTATTCTGGTAGTAGAGACTATTCTAGTTTCGGAGATAGACCTGATAGTGTTCTCTTCTTCAATCTGTGCGAGTGTCTTATCGTTTCTGAGTGTAATTTTCTTAAATGTGTCATTCGTTTTTAATCGAGTAGATCCACATAATAATGCTCTAACATCTTCAACCCTAAATTCTACCAAGTCGAATGATTTGTTTAGGAATGTCTATTTCATTTAATTTGGTTATCAAAATATCCATAACAACACCATTATTATAATAAAAATTAACTAATAATTAGAAAAAACACGAAAAGATTTCGTAAATCTACAGCAAATTAATCTTATTAAGACTACAAAACAAATTCAGTTTTGAAACAACTACTTCTCTGGCTAATACCTTGACAAACATTACTGGGAACAATTTTTAAGAAAAGATGTTTAAGAGATTTCAAATTGAAAATTACTCAAAAATGTCACATTTCCCAAAGAAGCTCCGAAGTTTTCTTGAACTAATGGCAATTTATCGACTGTAAATTGTGAGACTTTCAGATATCGATAGACCATTCAATCATCCTACCGAAGGAAAAATATATTCTTATTAATCGAAGAATATCAGTAGGCATTCCAAAAACTAAAAATAAACCATGTGAAAGTGAGTGTGTGTGTGAGCTGCAATTTAATAACTTTTACAGTCCATGAATAGAATCGCAAGGTGGTGTAACGTGGATATACCGGGTGTTTCAAAATGAATATCGTATTTGTAGAACACCAAGATAAGAAGCGCCAGTTAAGGTTGCTCCTATAAACAAAAATAGTCAATAAACTTTTCGCCGAGATTAAATACAATACAATAGAATGTATTAATTATGATTTTAAGTTTTACTTAAGAAGTACGTTAAAACCCCGATATTCATTTAGAAACGCGCAGTATTATTTCGGATACTAGCTCCAGAATATTATAAACATTGCAATAACACAAAAAAGAAAATCAAGAAGGACAAACCGTGGTTGTAAGTAAATCGAATATTAGTTAACTCCATTTAAAACTTCTAATGGAAATTAATGAAAGAGAATTCCAATTCAACATGAAGAAAAAACTGAAAACTATCTAGAATTGAAAACATACTGGACGCAGCGAAAATCTCTATTAATAAAAAAATTAAAGCTAAAACATATCTTTCAAAATTCACAAGGCAGGAAAGTGGCAAATTTCTAGTAGCAGAATATTAGATGAGATGAAAAAGACTCAAAAATTGCAATCTATTAAATACCTTAAACCAATTAGGAGAGATATTTTACTACACCATGTAAAAGGGACGTAAAATATTGGTGCAAGATATGTATAATTTACGTGGAAAACAACAGTATACAAGGACGAATGAAAGCACCTACGCTCCAGTACAAATTTGGTAGTCCATTGCAAATTATGTTGGTGGATAGTTTTCTACACCACACAAAAAGTACATCGTTGTAGTAATAATTTATTTAAGTAAATGGTATCTCCCTAATGTTATAGTACAGACTCTTGCAAATTGTAGAAATAACCGAGAATTCAAAAGCTCTTCTAAGGTTGAATAAAAAATTTTGATTTCAATCGCTTTAGAATTAGGATTAGAATTAATTTATTCATACCAATACTTACAAACGTTTACACTAGTCTATTAAACAGATATAATACACTAAATAACATAATGTTTTAATCATGTTACATTATATAAATTAATTCTAAAAGTAAACACTAATTAATAAATTAATTAAATTTGGTACGACAATAATTTTGAATTACACAAATAAATCAAGTTCAAACATATTTAAAATATACATATTAAACTCAGATATTAAACATTTAAAACACTAACTCTTCAATACTGTAAAATGTAAAAAGTATTGTTTTATACATGATTTGATCATTTTTTTCACCTCTTGTGGGTGTTTACTAAACAATTGTGGTGCATAATACCGTCTTCCATGTCGATATAATGATAACTTGCAATGTATTAGTCTGATATCTTTGCTTTTACGTTTTGAGTAGTCATGTTATTATTCAATGATTACTTTTTATTATGTTCTTTTGCCCATAATAGAAACTACAAAATATATTGACATGGTAATGTTAATATTCTTAATTCAATAAATTAGTTTTTACAGTCCTCACTATATCCAATAGTTGCTAATATTCTATCAGCTCTACGTTGCAAACTGAATATTCATTTTGCCGCACTCGAGTAAACCTAAGGCAGTAATCCGTAAGGTAACAACGAATGACAGAGTGCAAAACAAGAAGTTTTTACAATATCTTCAGAGAGACATCTTGATAAATTTCTCAACAAATAGATACTTTTGGAAAAATTATTTCCTAAGTTAGCAACGTGTACGACCCATTTTAAATTATGGTCTATATGCATCCCAATAAATTAAGCTGAGCTAGTAGTAAATTCTTTTTCGGGCTCCCTCAAAGTAAATAGCATATTTATAGTTTTATTCTCATTCACTCATAAATTATTTAACGCGAACCAGGTCTTACATTTATTCCGAACATCAATTTCACTGATAAGTATATGTTCCTTAATTAAACTTGATATGGAGACTGTCGTAACGTCTGCAAAATGGGTGGCGTTAATTTCACTATTTAAAAATAATAGCGGAAAGTCATTGGCGTATATCAAGAACAATGTTGGTGACCTTTGTGGAACCTCCTGAGATGTAGTATGATATTATTTGTCTTCTATTATTTAGGTAAGACATAATCATCCTGCAACTAGATGGTAACAAGTTGTAACTATACACAGGGTATCCCACCGAAACCGCACATCAAAGGTTTATGGACTTCTAGTGAATGTATTTTTTATTAAATTTTCATCAAGTGTGCTCTATTTAATTAAAATATATTCAAGATTATACGACTTCAAGTCAACACCAACTCCTTATTTCAAATAGAATACTATATTTTTTAATACGTATTTTAGATTCTACATAAAATTCTGTGAAAAAAATAATTAAGTAACATAACGTCCAAATTTAAGCATTTTCGAGATAATTGATATTTTTTAAAATTTTGTGCTTTTTCAGAGTTCACTTTAAAAATACATATCTCCGACTAAAATAAAATTAAAGGATTGTAATTTTGGCTACACATAGTCAATACCTGACGGTATCCAATGATGAGTTATTTTTGAGAAAATAATATACAGGGTGTTCAAAATTTAAAACCACATTTGGTCAAATTTAAACCAATATATCTCGTATTTCTTAAATGGAACACCCTGTATATTTTTACATTCCCTATACATATCTTCTTTACTTTTAAAGCTATTAACATGTTTGTAACTATATGTCAATATTCTGTGCAATTAAAAAACGTTGGCTATGCATTTTATCAAGCGAAGAAAAAAAAGAACAAGTTGTTTTAAATCAAAATATCAACGTATTGTTATTACTTTATTAAATAGTGACGTACAGCTAAAATGATATAATTACTCTAATAAAGATATTTTGAATTTATTTTACACTCACGGCGAAAGTCTAAGAGTTGTGGAGAGGACCTGCAGATTATTTAATGAAAGGTATCCTCATTTAACGCCAATGAATAGATGAAAATTTGGACGAATCGAAGCGAACTTTTTGCAAACTGGTACTACTCAGCAGGTCGCGAGAAGAGATAAATTTGAACCGTAGACGAAGTAACTTTACTAGCCTATTTTCAAGTCAATTCACATGCTTCAATAAGATCTGCGCACAACGATCTTGGAATAACCCGATCATCTATTCAGCGAATTTTAAAGAAGCATAAAATGCAACCATATTCATTTATTAAACTGCAATCAATGAATCCAAATGACCATGTACATCGTTTACAATATTTGGACGGACGACGCAAAATTCGGAAGAGAAGGTATTTTAAATAGTCATAATTGGCACTTTTGGGCTGATAAAAATCCACACTTTACACAACAAGGAAACTTCCAAAATGCGTTCAGTATTAACGTATTTGCATATATGATGGATGATGACAGTAGCAGCAGATATTTGCAAATACTCCGAAGAACGATAACCAAATTTACCGATAATTAACCATTAAATATTGTTAGAAATTCCTGGTACCAAATGGATGGCGCCCCAGCGTATTTGTCGTATGGTGTAGATGAGGAATTAAGAAGTATGTTTGGAGATCGCGGGTTTAGATGTAATGGGATAGAGCGATGGCCACCAAGATCGCCTGGCCTAACACCCCTTGATTTTTATTTATGGGGTCTCATTAAAACTAATGTATATGACAGACCAGTTAATTCCAATGAAGAGGTAATTGAACGAATAATATCCGAATTTGGCAAATTAAACCACAACGAAATCAGTAAAGCCACAAATAATGAAACAATCCGTAGAATTTTGAAGTGTTTAGAACAAAATTATGGCCATTTTGAACATTTATTAAACTAATTGTATGAACTACTAGAATAAGTGGATTGATTGAACTGAATATTTATGTTTTAAAGTTTTTATTAAATAATAACAAATTAAAATTTTCTATCCATGAAAAATGTGACAGTTAAACTGTTTAAATAAACAGGAGTTGTTTTTTGTTTTCTTGGCTCGCTTAATAAATTACGTACCCATTGTTTCATTATTGCACAGAATATTGACATATTTTTACAAACACGTTAATAACTTTAAAAATAAAGAAGATAGGTATAGAGTACGCTAGTATAGATCAAAAATAGATTAAAATTAAATTCTGCATTAGAATATGTAAAAATATACAGGGTTTTCCATTTAAGAGAAACGAGATATATTGGTTTGAATTTGACCAAATGTGGTTTGAAATTTTGAACACCCTGTATATTATTAAAAATATACAGGGTTTTCCATTTAAGAGAAACGAGATATATTGGTTTGAATTTGACCAAATGTGGTTTGAAATTTTGAACACCCTGTATATTATTTTTTCAAAAATAATTCATCATTGGATACCCTTAGGTATCGGCTAGATGTAACCAATATTACAGCCTTTCAATTTTATTTTCGTTAGAGATATGAATTTTTAAAGTAAACTTAATTATTTTTTTCACAGAATTTTATGTAGAATGTTGAAAATATTTTAATTAAATAGAGCACACTTGATTACATAGGCCATGAAAATTTCATAAAAATACATTCACTAGAAGTCTATAAACTTTTGATATGCTCATTAAGAATGAATATACACTTTAATATTTTGAGAAAATCTGGAAAACAATTCCCACGAATACACTGATTAATAAGTTTAGTCAGTCAGGCAGGATGATTATGTCTCTAACATACTTAATGACATACGGTGATAGACATATACATCTCGACTACTACTATTCTCGAACGATGCAATTATATCCCTAATATAGATACTTCTTTGAATTCAAAAGATAGAATAAAATTTACCACTGGAAAAGGGATAACGGGATTGGCATCAATGGTGGTATGTTTACAACCATATCATTAGGTGCATTAATGAAAAATTGTTACACTCAACCGCAGTTAGATTTGTTTCTGATGGCTTTTGAGTTGGAATAATTCTGTGAGAATTTATTAGTCTAATATTATTTGGGTATTGCTAAATATAATCGCCATTTGCTTTTATCTTTAACCAGCTAATTTTATGTTTATATTCAATAGTGAGATTTCTCTACAATGTTTTTAATTCGTTCTTAGGATTCCTACGATGTAGCTTTTTAATTATTATAGATTTATTGTATCTCTCATATTTCATAAATCACTATTATACCAGTGTGGAGTAAATGATTTATTTTGATTGACAACTCATTTGGGAAATGCTCTTTGATACTTGTCCATTAGAACATCAAACAGCTTAACTGTTTTAACAGCTTTATACCGGTATGCTGGAAATCCGACGATTCTGAAGTTCGTGATGTTCTGGAAGAGAACGATGTAGAAAAATTTTAAGAATTCATAGTTCAACACTCCCATAGATATCGATCAATATGGTGGAACTCGAGATGGGTAATTCAAAATGTTTGAAGCAAGTACTCTTAAACGGTTAAAAAAATAAAACTCAAATTGCAAAACCACTCTTCTAGTATAGAGGTCTAAATTAATAAAATGGTCAGCATGATCCAATACAATTAAAACTATTGCATAGTATAAACTATAAAATTAGTAAATTGTAATTTAAGTATTAACACTTTCTTCACAAATTGTTTTCATTCACTCGATGTACATTTCAAAACACAAATATCAATAGTTAAAATGACATTGAAAAAAATACATTAAATACAAGTAAAAAAATTGTGCGACTTAATTATTATGATTAATTTAAAAAAATTAAAAGTTATAGTTTACAAAGAGAAAAATGTTTACAATATTGTTAATTTAGACAAAAAGCATGTGTTAGTTCTAATAGTGGATTATTTAATTGACTTAAATCAAAATTGAGTAATTTGTTTTCATGCTTTTTTTTTTCATTTGAAAAGATGATGAAAATTTTTAATAATTTTGTATTGTTGATTGAAAATCCATGACATGTGTTAATTGAATGATAAGCGACAGCTGATTTCTCAGGGAAATTAGTGTAATCTGTATTTGTATTTAATGTATTTTTTTCATTTTAACTATTGATAAAGAACACTTGTTTCGAAATGTATATCTAGTAAATAAAAACAATTTGTGAAGAAAGTGATAATACTTTAATTAAAATTTACTAGAATAATCTTCACGTAACTTAAAAAAATATATTCACATAAAATTAGTATTCGTTGAATTTGTAGTCTTTTTATTAAAGCATTTACTATGTTTCTTAATTCGTTCTTTATATAAATTCTGTTTGACTAACACAAAATTGTGGCCAGTCCTTACAATTTTATAAATAATCTCCATTGAGTTTAATGTTCGGTCAACTAACAGTGTACTAATTGTATTTTTTTCAAATTCTATCATATTGATGATTTTGTCAAACTCTTTATTTTGAAGTAATTTTACTTTTGAAATTATTTGTACAAAGTAATAATGGCAGTCTGGTGATTAAAATCAAGGATCTTTGTGGTTTTATTTAAAACCTCTTGTAACATTAGGATTTAAAGTCCTTTTTGTGGAATTTGTTTTCATTCATTACTATAGGACATATTAAAATCAACAAATTATTATGAATACCCAGTAGAGAAAATAATATATTTGTTAAGGATGAATTTTCCGGTTAGATTATTTTTATCTGTTTCTACAGTGATGGCTGGTAAAGAGTTAAAGAACATCTACTAATTAATTGAAATTTTATCTTTGAAGCGATATTAAATAATAATTTTTGCTTCATATACCTCTGCATAAGTATTATTTACGGTTATATTTTAGTAATATTGTTGAATTTAATAAGAAAGGGTGATTTCTTAATGATGCGAGTGTTAAAAATTATATGCATAGTTGAAATATAAATTTGAAAACAGAGATATTTTTTAATTAAATCATTCCGATATTATTCTAAGATTCTAGTACTAGCAAAAACTCATAATAAATTATATTCCAAAGCTAGTATAAATCGACCAATTTACGTGTGTGTTTCTTTTAAAAACTGTTTAAAAATGTAAAGCAGTTATATTAGGCAACCATTATTCTTTTGTTGAAGAAGGAAAATGCAACCCTGATATCCGAAATATATTTTCGATAAACGTAAGGTAGTGGCTGGTTAAGATTAGTTGTGCAGCAACAATAGTAGATAGATATATACTTCAAGTTGAAATAATCCCACAGATTTCGCAAAAGAATAAAAAATCCGCAAGTCTTTGTCTTGTAAAATGAGGTACCAAAAGTATTTACTTTTACCAGTTACTCAGAAAATTATAGTGGCATGCTCGTATAATATTAAAAACTTCCGGATAAAACAGTAATCTAGATATTTTATTGACAAAATATATGAAATATAAATCACCGTAATACATATTACTATAGCCGAACTGTGTTTACTCTGTACACCCTAGCAGTCGTTTTGAAGGGAAATGATAAATAAGACACGTTAGAATGATTATTGAGGTGGTCGGATGGTCGACAGCAGCAGTCGGGAGCCAAACTTCTAGCAGCAGGATAGTAAGTAATAACAAAATGCATTATTCAGAGGAGTCATCACTTACACCCAGTACAGAGAAACAGACACCATTACGGAGATTTAGTGACAGACAGTCAAATGGCAGTCCGAAGGACCATTAGGTACAGGCCAGCAGGAATAGGGGACCGATAAACACCGTTCGCCGCATTCAATACTCAAACGCGTCATATTTTACGAATTACGCTCTTTTAATCTGATGAAATAGCAGCATGCACACCAGCAACCATTATTCTTCATATAAGAGGCGGCTGGATTTGCGGAAATAAACCGTTATTACTGCTAGACAGCCTTTAACACTTTATATTCGCCCTGGTAGACTGGTGCAATTATGCAAGCCAAGATCACTGTAAACTTTTTATGGCCCCGCATAAATTTTTCTATAGAAGCACCACATATTTAAGTATTAAAAAAGAATTTTAATACCAAATTTGCATAAAACTTGACATCATTTTATAATTTATTCTATATAGAAAAAGGTCAGATATTGCGTTTCCAAACTGTTAGTTAATCGTTCAATCTCTAACACTACAATTACTTAAATATATATTATAATAACGTAAATGTCTACTTAACTTGAATTTAATAATAATCTTGGGAAGCGCATGTATAAAGTATATATTATTTAACTGTATTTTTATGTGTGATAACAAGTAACAATTAAATTAATTATTGGCTTACATACACACCAAACAATCATAAATTATACATTTAGAATATGGCAAATTCCATATTACGTGCACATCCGTTAGTGCACGTGTTCGGTATGAAAAATCTAAAGTACAGAGAGGGAATCGATTGAACATGTGCCAACTGCGGATGATGCCTGTTACGTTTGATGGTTTAAAAATTCGAGCAATTTATATAGCAGCGGTTATCAGAATGGCCTAATTGCCTTCATTTTTAATGTATACTACAGTGTTACCGCAATAATTTTTGATAAGGCAAATAAATTATTGAGTGACTTATTGCCGATTGTTTTTAAACTTAATTGCTATCTAAATTGATCCATTCAAAAGTGTAAATATATGATTTTTGACTACTTTAGCCTTAAATTAATGTATTATCTCTTAAAGGGTTGTATTTTATGTCAAATGTAAAAAAACAAGTCCCTAACTGATTTGATAAATATGAATATTAATATATTAATAATAATAATAATAATATACATATTTATAGCTCATACAGGAAACTAGTCCCATAATTATAGATTCTAAACAAGAAATAAGGTATACAATATATAAAAAATATATTGAATGTACACCAAATATTAATCTGTGATGGGTGTGCCGATTCAAATTATTACTAAAACTATATGTTTATAAATTATGTATTTTACAAAATATAAACCATTCATGTAATAACATATAAAAGTTTCTATTATCTGCCTGATGAAGCGACTGTGTGGCGAAACAATTGTCGCAGTGCATCGACATTAAATTGTGTAAATTCTCAAAACCGTGTCTTATTTATCACTATATAATGGAATTTCACCAAGTACAAGCCTCATCAGTTAGAAAAATTGAAAAATAGCGCATTAAATAATTAAATTAATCATAATAACTTAATTTTCTTGCTTATATAAGGTGATAAAAAATTAACATATTTCCTTGATTTGAAAATCCGTGGACCTCAAACTCAGATATTTATACATTACAATATAAAAGGAGCTTTATTGCCTCGAAGAACTCACTTACCAAGTAAACACTAACTCACTATTTGTCACTATTCCAAATCGGAATGCGATCGATAATATATTATTTGGAAACTCAAACGACCAATATTTTTTTTGTAAACTATACTTTTTATTGTTAGAACTATTAATTGTCAATGCATCAATAACAAATTTGGTAAATAAGTTTATGACAAAGTAGTATTTAAGCTACTCCTAAAATATGAAATACCAGAGATGAGTCAAAATTTTAACTAAACCGGCTTCGCACAAAAGCCACTACTGCAAATATTATTTCGATTTATTTTTCTGATTGTTGCTTCGAATGTTAATAATGCCTAGAATTGTTAGAAATTCAGTTTAATTAATTATCTGATTTTGAAAGAATATAATTTTTGACATATATGAGATCGATTGAATCTAGAATCGCTGTCTTAAAAGAGGACGTCCTTGGGTGATTAATGAACGCCATCTTAAGTTTTTTGCCCTTTCGTCGCAATTGACGATGAGAAATTTGAATATATCGCGTAAAATTGTATGCGGACGAATTTTATCTTCTTACTCTTCACTCATACAGAATTTTTTGTCTTCTCCTTTTAACGCACCTCATAAAATGTCCAAACTTTCATACTGCTAAGAAAGACAATCTAGTAATCTATATAACCATATAATATTAATTGATAAATCCCGGTTCTGCTTATAAAACTACGGTCCAATTTAAATTTTGCTCTTTGGAGTCGTGACGGGTTAGCCATGACGACCTGTATGGGATAACCTCTATCATTGGAGTTTAAGTTAGATATCGTTTTAATTCCAGATAATTTAAATACACACCCATATTTCTAAATGATTTTACAGTTTATGTACTACCCAGACTATACATACACCCTAGGGCATGCTAAATTAATCAAACACAGGTTTTTAAAGGACTTGCTTTAATTTATAGATATACTTCTACAATTGCTTAACTACACAATGCCTTCATCACACCCACTATCTGATAAAACATTGAAAGCAGTGTTTTTATTATTTTAAGTGCATAAAGAAAATGATGTCGCCAAGTAACAGCTTCATCAATATAATACCCCGATATCTTCTTCCAGTAAAATAAAATCATAACTCATATCGTCCATACATTTCAAAACTATCTAAAGAAATATACATTCTCACAGGTTTGCTAGCTTTCTGAATTAAACCCCGACGGATCATACAACCTCTGACAATAAAGTTGGGTAAATACTTTTGTATAATTAACGTAGATGAAATATTAACCAAAGCTACCTTACTATCCTTCGCATAACTATGCACCGCTGAGAAGATCTGCTATACATGTCCTGGAAACTTTTCAAGAAGGCTGCCTTTAGAATGGAGTTTTAAACCCTCGTCATGTTTCGTTGGATGTCAGAAATATCGTCAAATCTCTTTCATTTCAAAAAGAGTTTGAGTCGTCGGAATAGAAAGAAATCTGGAGGATTGAGATCTGACGAGTAAGGTGGATGTTTAATTTACACCAACCCCTTTTTTGCAAGAAACTGTTTGACGATATTGGCTGTGTGAGGGCGAGCATTGTCGTAAACAAGAAACCATGAACTTTGTTGTGCTTACTGGGGTCATATCCTGCGTAGATATTTCATGAAATGGTTCAAAATGTCAATGTACCTTACCTAGCATTGAAAGGAAAGAAATTTGATTTCATAATAGGAACAAAATTGAATCGAAAACGAAGACATTATTAATTTTACTTTACAATATTTCAACCTATTATCGATAATTTATTCTATATTAAGTGTAATTTGGAGTAATAAACAATATTATGTGAATACAATAACCATGAGGACCATTTGAAACATGCCCGCGATATGAAGGACAATATAACTATGCACACTAGAAATCCATCCCATGCACGTTATAAACGTCACTACGATATTTTAATCAGTTGTAAATTTTATTACAATATTTTCATTTTATCTTATATATACCGGATCTATTTAATTTTTCTATGTTTTTGAATTGAAAATAGAACTACAAATTTTATTTAGCAAAATTAAATAGATCAAGTATATATAAGCTAAAATGCAAACATTGTAATGGAATTCACATACTACAAACTGGCTATAACTTTAAAACAAGATTTAAAAAAAATAGTACGAGCAGATAATTTCCATTAAATCAAACAGATTAAACTTTCGCGAACCATTTAATTGATCCGCTATTCTTTTGGCGACGATATACTCGAGATCAGCACTAAAAATGGATTTACTCGAAGCCTTAGAAATTCACAGAGCCAAAACTAGTCAACCAACCCATTATTAACGACCAGGTTGACCTTGTATTCTCCTTATTTAATTGTATATAAATATGTTTTCAATGTATTTATTTTACTTTAAGTTTAAAAATGAAAATGATCAACACTTGATGGAAACTCGAGTTACTGGTAAAAATATAGCGTGATATCAACAAAAAAAGGGTTTTATTTAAGTATTCAAGATGTATCACGAAGTGAACGCCTTAACCAATTAACTAACTTCATATTTCTCTGGCTGGTCTAGTACATTAATACAACAATTCACCAAAATGGTGATGTGGCCATCATAGGGAATGTACTATACATTCCCTATATTTTACTCGAAAACTATGAAATTTACGCAAAAAGACTATTCTTAATAATTTGTGTAATATTGAATTCTCTACAATTGTTTCTTATATAAATTTCATGTAACTGCAATAGTTTATTAGCAATTGGCAAAAAATGACAAAATGTTCAAACTTAAGTTAAGAATTTTATGAAAAATATGTTTTAGTAAAATTTGTTCCGATTTTTATTCCTTTTAACTTTTGTTTCAAAAATTGTGTAATACTTTTGAGATTTTAACGATAAAATCTTAAGTTTAAAGCTCCATCTCAATAGGATCATTCGTTTTTGAGATACAGCATCCACACAGACACAAAAATGGTTTCCCTGAAATCAATGCAATGGACTTGGGGACCCCAAAACGGAAAAAAAAATAAAAAAACACGAAAACAATACATCCCCTAATATATACTATATAGGGGAAGTAAATATCATATTCATTATACATCTACACCATAAATGCAATATATTAATAGGTTTGCTTACCTTAATTTTTTTAAGTCATGTAAATTATTACAAAATCACAAAACTATTGTAATGTATTTACAAATATTACCGTGCTGTTCGGTACTGAACAAAATAATACTATCAGTTCTGATCACATCAACTTTGATGTCTGTATATTTGTAGATAATAATAATACCGTAAATAAGATATACCAGAAGGCCATTTACAAATTATAGATTATATTATATACTTACTGTAGCATGAATAACTTGAGAAAACTTATCAATTTTCGGATACACCTAAGAAAATATAATTTGGTAAATGGTAACAAAAAACAGCTTAATAATAATATATTAACCTAACTCAGCAAGAATAACATATTTTATATGCTATTAAAAAATATAGGCTAAAGTACAATATATTGATATAAGTAAGGCCTGTGAATGTATGTTTTAACCCTTTGAAGCACATGATTTCGATAATTGAAAAAGATGTATTTGCAAACATTGTCCCACCTTTTTGTTATCAAAAGATGCATGGTGGGACAATTTTCATACCACTTCAGACCCGTCAAATGTCATGTAATACAATGGTTAATTATATGACATTTGACGCGTCTGAAGTGGTATGAAAATGGTCTCACCATGCATCTTTTGATAACAAAAAGGTGGGACAATTTTGCAACCACCTAACCCCTAAGGGTTAATGATAAGATAGAATCTGACCTGAAAAGAAAATAATAATAATAAGTGTTCACAAAGGGTATATTCTCGGAACATTATTATTTTAAAGTTACCAAAATGACCTCCTATCTAACATAAATGTTTCATAAATAATAGTAGTAATTTAATAAATTTATATATGATATAATTTCATTTAATTAGCGAATGATAAATGAACTTTTAGTATGTTAATTTGCCAAAGGGCTATCGTTTGAAGTTTTTCTGACTAGAAATTGTCCAGTCATATGGAGTCAGTCGTAATGGATGAAACGATAAAATAAAACTAAATGTGATAAAAAATGTTATCTTTTCTTAATTTGGGGCTAATACTGGGATTTCTAGAAAGGCACTATTAGGATAATATGTGGAAATGAAAGGAATAAGTATTTTTAGAGAACTTTTCAGAGATGTAACGAAGGCATTCTTGGATGGGGATAACTAAGGTATGTTAGTATCATAAAAGAACTGGTAGAAGATTAAGAGGATGCAAGAATTTTGTAAGGGTATGAAGAGATGCATTAATACTATTATTTTTGTATGTTAAACTTCTAAAGTGTTTTGCTCTAGAAGTTATTTTACTTTTAATTATAGCCGTGTATTTTTAAATCTATTATTATACCGAAATACTTAACGGAAACTGAGGGAACGATCAGTGGCGATTTCAAATGAGTTAATTTCTTTATGTGGAGAAGAAGCTAATGTTATTATTTTAACACAGGTTAGGAAGGAACACATTTCCGCATAATGTTTGATGAAACCACTGATACTAGACATATTTAATAAATTTTGTGGAATGTATAGACTACCATTAAGATCATTATAATGATGCTACTTATGAGCCTATACTTAGTAGTTTTTAAGTTTTAAAAATTGTATCGGAATTACAGATGGATGTTCCGTTATGTTGGAAGAATTGAAGGGTGCTGTATCTATATTGGAGTCAACGCTGTCCAACGCCATGCTTTAAATTTGTCCATATCAAAATCCAAGAGACACCATGTGATTAAGGCTGTGAATAATTCATTCTTTATTAGTCTATGTGATACTATTGGGTACGAAAGACACGATTTTAATAAAATGTAAAACATGCTTTTTAAACATTGGGGAGTCATTGGAATTAATCTCGCAACGGGAAAATAGAGAATCTTCTAATAAAGTTTAATGGCCAAAGCATTCAATGTGTACCTCAATTTTCACAGTTACGAGATTATCTGATATTTTTACCAATACGGTAACTTTGAGTAGGTTATTACAGAGAAAATGAATGAACAAATCTTACGATAATAACTTGATAAATAACACTATTGATATTTTATCATATTAGAGAAAAAATGTTGCGACATCGTTCGAAATAATTTATAATGATGCAGTAAATATTTTGAACGAATTACAAATTGAACTGACGAAACCTCGAATTACAAAATATCAGATTAATAGACGAAACGTGGATCAACCTATTATAAAGGATTATTATCGAATTACTATATATATATTTATCTCTCCTGGATAATATTATTGCGGATCTGTAATACAGATTTTATAAAGACATGATGAATTTGTTCAATTTTAACGAAATAATACCTAGTGTTTTATTAACAACAACTGAAGAAGATTCCGATGTCACTTTAAAATCTATTGCAATATATTTAAATAAAATTTTACCTGAAAATGTAAATGTAACATGTGCAATTAAGTCTGAATTGAAATTTTACAAATTACAATGGTAAAATAAAAATTAACTAAAAGAACAATTGCCAGAAAATTCTTTAGCTACATACAGAAAATGTGATGCCAAAAATTAAAATCTTGGCTGCGAGCCACTAGGTCTCAAGAAATGAAAACCTAAATTTTCAATAAATGCAATAAGGAATTTTTATAATGTGTGGACTGAAAACAATTAGCATGAGATATTTGGGTTGAAGTTGTGGACGAATTGCTAATTACCAGAAAGGCAAGGGCAAGGTATATCGCAACTTATAGAACAAAC
The DNA here is from genome assembly GCA_963969525.1 of Ontholestes murinus. Taxonomy (NCBI): domain Eukaryota; kingdom Metazoa; phylum Arthropoda; class Insecta; order Coleoptera; family Staphylinidae; genus Ontholestes; species Ontholestes murinus. Next base: position 30,580,536 of record OZ018395.1, on the reverse strand, counting down.
GCTATTTCAGTTTCTAACTTCATATTTCTCTGGCTGGTCTAGTACATTAATACAACAATTCACCAAAATGGTGATGTGGCCATCATAGGGAATGTACTATACATTCCCTATATTTTACTCGAAAACTATGAAATTTACGCAAAAAGACTATTCTTAATAATTTGTGTAATATTGAATTCTCTACAATTGTTTCTTATATAAATTTCATGTAACTGCAATAGTTTATTAGCAATTGGCAAAAAATGACAAAATGTTCAAACTTAAGTTAAGAATTTTATGAAAAATATGTTTTAGTAAAATTTGTTCCGATTTTTATTCCTTTTAACTTTTGTTTCAAAAATTGTGTAATACTTTTGAGATTTTAACGATAAAATCTTAAGTTTAAAGCTCCATCTCAATAGGATCATTCGTTTTTGAGATACAGCATCCACACAGACACAAAAATGGTTTCCCTGAAATCAATGCAATGGACTTGGGGACCCCAAAACGGAAAAAAAAATAAAAAAACACGAAAACAATACATCCCCTAATATATACTATATAGGGGAAGTAAATATCATATTCATTATACATCTACACCATAAATGCAATATATTAATAGGTTTGCTTACCTTAATTTTTTTAAGTCATGTAAATTATTACAAAATCACAAAACTATTGTAATGTATTTACAAATATTACCGTGCTGTTCGGTACTGAACAAAATAATACTATCAGTTCTGATCACATCAACTTTGATGTCTGTATATTTGTAGATAATAATAATACCGTAAATAAGATATACCAGAAGGCCATTTACAAATTATAGATTATATTATATACTTACTGTAGCATGAATAACTTGAGAAAACTTATCAATTTTCGGATACACCTAAGAAAATATAATTTGGTAAATGGTAACAAAAAACAGCTTAATAATAATATATTAACCTAACTCAGCAAGAATAACATATTTTATATGCTATTAAAAAATATAGGCTAAAGTACAATATATTGATATAAGTAAGGCCTGTGAATGTATGTTTTAACCCTTTGAAGCACATGATTTCGATAATTGAAAAAGATGTATTTGCAAACATTGTCCCACCTTTTTGTTATCAAAAGATGCATGGTGGGACAATTTTCATACCACTTCAGACCCGTCAAATGTCATGTAATACAATGGTTAATTATATGACATTTGACGCGTCTGAAGTGGTATGAAAATGGTCTCACCATGCATCTTTTGATAACAAAAAGGTGGGACAATTTTGCAACCACCTAACCCCTAAGGGTTAATGATAAGATAGAATCTGACCTGAAAAGAAAATAATAATAATAAGTGTTCACAAAGGGTATATTCTCGGAACATTATTATTTTAAAGTTACCAAAATGACCTCCTATCTAACATAAATGTTTCATAAATAATAGTAGTAATTTAATAAATTTATATATGATATAATTTCATTTAATTAGCGAATGATAAATGAACTTTTAGTATGTTAATTTGCCAAAGGGCTATCGTTTGAAGTTTTTCTGACTAGAAATTGTCCAGTCATATGGAGTCAGTCGTAATGGATGAAACGATAAAATAAAACTAAATGTGATAAAAAATGTTATCTTTTCTTAATTTGGGGCTAATACTGGGATTTCTAGAAAGGCACTATTAGGATAATATGTGGAAATGAAAGGAATAAGTATTTTTAGAGAACTTTTCAGAGATGTAACGAAGGCATTCTTGGATGGGGATAACTAAGGTATGTTAGTATCATAAAAGAACTGGTAGAAGATTAAGAGGATGCAAGAATTTTGTAAGGGTATGAAGAGATGCATTAATACTATTATTTTTGTATGTTAAACTTCTAAAGTGTTTTGCTCTAGAAGTTATTTTACTTTTAATTATAGCCGTGTATTTTTAAATCTATTATTATACCGAAATACTTAACGGAAACTGAGGGAACGATCAGTGGCGATTTCAAATGAGTTAATTTCTTTATGTGGAGAAGAAGCTAATGTTATTATTTTAACACAGGTTAGGAAGGAACACATTTCCGCATAATGTTTGATGAAACCACTGATACTAGACATATTTAATAAATTTTGTGGAATGTATAGACTACCATTAAGATCATTATAATGATGCTACTTATGAGCCTATACTTAGTAGTTTTTAAGTTTTAAAAATTGTATCGGAATTACAGATGGATGTTCCGTTATGTTGGAAGAATTGAAGGGTGCTGTATCTATATTGGAGTCAACGCTGTCCAACGCCATGCTTTAAATTTGTCCATATCAAAATCCAAGAGACACCATGTGATTAAGGCTGTGAATAATTCATTCTTTATTAGTCTATGTGATACTATTGGGTACGAAAGACACGATTTTAATAAAATGTAAAACATGCTTTTTAAACATTGGGGAGTCATTGGAATTAATCTCGCAACGGGAAAATAGAGAATCTTCTAATAAAGTTTAATGGCCAAAGCATTCAATGTGTACCTCAATTTTCACAGTTACGAGATTATCTGATATTTTTACCAATACGGTAACTTTGAGTAGGTTATTACAGAGAAAATGAATGAACAAATCTTACGATAATAACTTGATAAATAACACTATTGATATTTTATCATATTAGAGAAAAAATGTTGCGACATCGTTCGAAATAATTTATAATGATGCAGTAAATATTTTGAACGAATTACAAATTGAACTGACGAAACCTCGAATTACAAAATATCAGATTAATAGACGAAACGTGGATCAACCTATTATAAAGGATTATTATCGAATTACTATATATATATTTATCTCTCCTGGATAATATTATTGCGGATCTGTAATACAGATTTTATAAAGACATGATGAATTTGTTCAATTTTAACGAAATAATACCTAGTGTTTTATTAACAACAACTGAAGAAGATTCCGATGTCACTTTAAAATCTATTGCAATATATTTAAATAAAATTTTACCTGAAAATGTAAATGTAACATGTGCAATTAAGTCTGAATTGAAATTTTACAAATTACAATGGTAAAATAAAAATTAACTAAAAGAACAATTGCCAGAAAATTCTTTAGCTACATACAGAAAATGTGATGCCAAAAATTAAAATCTTGGCTGCGAGCCACTAGGTCTCAAGAAATGAAAACCTAAATTTTCAATAAATGCAATAAGGAATTTTTATAATGTGTGGACTGAAAACAATTAGCATGAGATATTTGGGTTGAAGTTGTGGACGAATTGCTAATTACCAGAAAGGCAAGGGCAAGGTATATCGCAACTTATAGAACAAACGCTATTTCAGTTTCTTGAAGATGTACCATTGGCAACACAAAATGCAATTTACATTATGCACGATGGTACACCAACGCATTTTATTATCTTGAGTAGTGTACGAATGTTTGAGGGCAAAGGATCAGCCCCGCTCTATTTGCCTTTTAACTGCTCGACGCGAAGACAATATTCTGGAGTTAAATTCGGTGTGGTAGAATATTTATTTAAGGTCGCAGAATAATTATTTAAGGTACAAGTGTAAAAAGTGATACTAAAGTATCGTGCAATAAAGAAACTTTTTACACGTGTGCCTTACAAAATTTTATCTTCGATTGTGCAGCAATTTTTAAAGAATATGTTCATATGAGTAATATTTTAATGTCATTTCAACTATACAATGAATGAAAACACATTTTACCCACAGTGCATTGTTGAAAACGTTACTTAGCAACCAGTAAATAACTTGCACAAATGTCAGTCGCCATTATTATTTGTGGAAAAAGATTCGCTTTATTGTAATCGCTACAACTTGTATTAAATTATATCTTCAGAGTTACCAAATCTGCCATTTCGTTTATATTATCAGGTTTAATAGTTATTTATATAAATTAATAAAAACTTAAGTTTTTCGTTGAAATTTTGTGCTATAATATATTCATCTGTCAGATTTGACAGTGCAACAAAAATAATTTGACATTTTTGTGCAATAAAAACGTAAAGATGCACTAGTGCTTTAAAAAGCCACTTTTACAACGAAACACGATGCAAAAAGTGCCTACTTTTTACACGATCGTAGAGTAAAGACCTTTATTCACGTTCAAGCAAATCGTAAAATAAAGAACATATTAAAAGACAAATAAAATTATGATACTAGACATGCCATCCAGAAAACAACAAATCATCTCACCACATCATCAAAAAAAGCTTGCCAGGTGAAATTTAATATTAAGACGTTGTTTATATACATTAAATTAATGTTTTTTTACATTAAAGGGATCGTACATTTAGTATTTGTTTCTAAAAACCAGACAGTAAAACAAAATTTCTCTTAGGAGGTTATGAAAAGTCTGCGCAAAAGTTTGAAGCGAAAACTTCTAGCTTTGTGGTCTAGCATTCCCACACAACTCACCTGTTTTTCACCAACACATGAAATATTAGTATCTAAATACTAAAGTACCTAAACGATGGAAATTCATTGTGTTCCCTAGGAATAAAAAAACTTGAAAGAGAAAAGTTTTGTTGATTACGAAGACGTATAATGGCAATGTCACGAATGGTATCAAAGGGTACAAATTTTAAAGGTGCTGATATCAAAACACGTTTGAACAAGTACATTAATGCTAATGGAGAGTATTAAGAATGAGATTAAACATATATTTGGAAAACCATACAGTATATTCTTTCTTAAAAGATATTATTTATGGATCCCTAATATAATGTATAATTTAAAATACGTAAATCAAGTCTAAAAGCATACCACTATTCCATAATAGTATGGTATTGTAACAAAAATTCAACGTTTTATGATTATCATTATGCTATACGTTGGCGAATCCCTTACATTGGTCTTTATCGAATGGTTACAAACTCTTTTGATCCTGTTTATAAACGGCAATTAATTTTTCAATCTTTTAATTTTGCGATCACTTGAAAGCTGCATACGAGTATATCTAGTTACTTCACTCGCCAAATAATAGAAAATTTTACGTCTCAATTCAGTTACCCCATTTTCTTACTAACTATTAAAAGTTCTTAATAACTTTTGAACTTTAAGTGTGCCAAAGTAATGTTATCAATAATAAACCTTTATTTGGCATCCATTAAATATACATAATTACATCTACTAAACTATGTTCTACCAAAACAAACAAAAAACAAAAATATAATCCTTTCATATTTATTTCACTCCACCCTTCTCCTCCCTCTCTCCCATCCTATTCTCCTCAGCACATTTACTCTGGCCCCATCCTCTTACATCCAGTCCGTCACCCTCCTGCACCCTTCCATCCACTCCTCACTCACCCCTCGCATTCTTCCGCCAAATGCCCCCAAATATCCCTCCCATTCTTACACAAAACGCACTTCCCATAACTCTCTCCCATCCACCACTTTCTCCCTCTTTCATCCGACCCACACCTCGCCCTTGCCATTGTCACCTTATCCTCTCTTCCCATTCCGCTCTCCTCTAAATACTTCGGCTTTCTTCCATGCACGTGCCAACTCCCATATCCCTCATTGTACTCACTCCTCTCTATACAGCTCTGTCTTTCTTATCTCTCCACTTCTCGTTCCTTCTCATATACCCAATCAGCCCCCATTCTCCAGCCATGCATTCATCTCGAACCTCACCACTCTCTTTACTGCCTCATACCCTAAGGTCTCCCTATTTAGCTCTAGTAACACTATATATTCAGGTGTCGACCTTTACCCCCTAACACTCGTCTCATGCACAATCTTTGTTCCCCACAACTCCACACCATACATCAAAATTGACTTCACACACGCATCCCACAATCCACACATCACTCTCACATTGTTTTCCATCCATCTCCCCCATCTTTCCCACACCACTCATCACGCTCTTCTCGCCTTTCCTTGTACCCATCTCATGTGCTCTTTAAAACCCCCTGTACATTTAAAAATATATCCCAGTTATTTGAACAATTTCACCCTTTCAATCACTCCTCCTTTCCATTTAACTCTCTTATTCTTCCTTCCCTTCCTTTGTTCCTAAACCTCATCCATTTCGTTTTACCTACATTCACTCGTAACTCCCTCTTATCCATGTACTTTTTCACTCTCTCCAACATTTCTTTCACCCCCTCCCATTCGCTCGCCATCAGCACCATATCATCCGCATACTCTAACATCCACACTTTCTTATTCCCAATCACCAAGCCACCCGCTTGCCTTCTCCTCAACACTTCATCCAGTTGACTTATATACAAGTTAAGCAATAGAGGTAATGTTATCAAAAAAACATAAATCTGTAATTATTATAATTGACATGCAAATACCAATGATTTATACATAATCATTAAATTGTTAACATTCTGGTGCAGATTTTTTAATCAGTTCTCGATCTCCGGACTTAAACCCCCTGGATTATTTATAATTTACACTATGCCGTTAGACAATGTGGAACACTTACGAAATCGTATAATTGCAATAAAAAATGAACTGTGTTTTAGAAAGAGTTGGTAAGTCAATCTGGAAATAAATGGATTATTGCGTCTTTAAATTAAATTAAGAAACTTTATATGAAATTTTTATAAAATGTTGTTAATGTCAAAATCAAGGAAAACATATTCTTAGAATAGTCCAGGTAATAACTCCCTAAACTGAATTTTTTGCCGTATGTTTAATAAACATCTTGTATAACAAACCGTCATCTGTAACATAATGACTGATTTATAAGTAATATTAGGTTGTAATATGTTTATTCCTATACCTATACTTTACATTCCTAATGATTTAAAATAGATCATATTAATATTTATTATATGGAAATAATTTTATAATATGCTTGAGTTATAGATAAATAAATAAAATATTACTATGTTGTCACTTCATAACATTTTATATAATAAAGAATTGATTTTTAAGAAATAATGCTTAAAGTCATGTTTTTAACGAGATTTAAGTTTTATAATATACATACAAAGCGAAGATACCAATGGAGCTTTCTAAGAGATAACTTCAGAATGTATTAATCAAATAGTTAAAATTAACTGAATAGTAGATCAAACAGGACGTGATTTAAGTAATCTAATGCCGTTGGTATGTTGTTGCACTTTCCTTATTCGATAATGTACAGTGAGAAATAGGGCCTATAATCTGGTATTCAAATAGTCAAGTCCGATGTTTGATGTTTGCACTAGGGCCTCAAAGTCCCGTGTAAGCTTCCCCGCCAATATTTACCCAGAAGAACCTAATCGCAATGGAAACATTGCGCCCAACACGATCCCTAATTTCGGGGTTATACTTTTAATTATACTTCGAGAGGCGCAGGGGGCCACAACTTATCGCACGAAAGAGGGCATTTTAAAATTCAAGTCGGGGCCCGAGTTGTTTACGGATCAGAGCATCCGCAGTCCTGCCGTTAGCAGAAATGTCCTGGATGTAAACGGGAATGGTCCATACTTGCCAGCTATAACACGCCACTTTACCACCTATTCAAACACGAAATTCAGAAATGATAAACGCTACTTTATTGCAGTGTTTCGTGATAAATTTTAAAAAGCATTTCTTTATCCCACCTAAACATATATTTAAAATAGAACACCAACATTTATTTAAATGAAGATGATTTTTTTTGGAATTAGGCAGAAATAAATTTTAATAATCTTTGAGTTATTACTCTAAACAAAATACGGATTTTAAATAAACTGCAATAGATAGAAAACGTATCTACTTATTGTTTCAGTTGTCTAGTTTTAAAAATAATATGTATGATATACTAAAATTAATTTGTAACTAGTTAGTAGTTACTAATTCTATTTCAATTTCAATTATGGTATAATTGGATAAAAGAATTATATCTCAGTCGAGTCGCATTATCTTATTACGAGTTGAAATTAAAAAGGCAGCGGACGAGAAGGAGGAAGAGAGAAAAAGAGTCTAACCGCGAAACAAACATTCATTGAAAACGCGCACAAATTTTAACGTAATCCCGCAGATAATCTCATTCCGAAGTTCCTCCGGGAGAAGAAGAGATCGCCGCGTTTCTTTTGTGCCGGATTAAAATGGGATATAGGAATCCGAGAACACTCCTCAAATATTGCCGGTTTCAATTGAGCCCTCGCTAAATTGCCCACGTATTGCGCTAAATGGCCTTACAGCCATTATACTCGCCCGATGATGCCGTATAAAAACAAGTCCAACACATTCCTGTTGTATTTCGGTACATAATTGTAAGAAATATATTTGAGAATACAGTATGTATGTACTCACTTCAAACATGGATATCATGTAAGAAAGCTGGTTTTGTTTGGAATCAATAAACATAAATATAACAGAAGCTCTTGTTTGAGCAATCGATTATTGACGAAAGTATATGAAAGGTAGTTCCTTACATAAATTGATGCATTATATAGATATACATAATACATACGCTCCTTATCCTGCTGTAACTTGTAACTACTATTTTTACTATTTTTTGTAACATATATCAAGTATATTTTATTCTGATATATGTTCGACAAGTAGGATCGAACAGATGTAGGTGATATATTTTCAAAGCTTTCTTTCTATTATTCGAATAAATGTAGATAAATCATTAAGGTCTAAATTGTTATTAAGTGGTCATCCACTCAATTAGAGAAAATTAGTGCTACGCTTTAAACAATTATTTATGGATAGCTTGAGTCAAAACTCCATGAACTCTGAATAACACTATATTTTTAGTGGTTAAAAAAATAGTAAGTGTTTTATTCAGTGTTCATTATGAATTACCACGTAGTAACGGTCGCAACCATCATTACGATCAAAACTTTTCACCTGTCTTTAATTACGATGAAATCTAAAATAGAACGAAACCAATTGCTGAAATTATTGACATTCCCTGACAAAAACCAATTTTTAGTAAATTTTAATTTTTAAACATTAACGTTAATTTCTCTTTTATAAAAACTTCAAAGATTGTTTAATGCTAACTGGTTTATATTTATTTGCATTCTCTCTTTATCGACCTTTTTAAATATGGGTATAGCTTCAGCACATTTTATCCCTTCAAAAAATACACCAAACACAATTATATGATTTATTAATTTGGCAAAATGTACTAAAATTATATCTAAAATAGGTTTCAGTACCTAAGAAGGCAAATCATATACAACTAAGAATCACAAACCTAAACTACTAAATCCTTCTGGAAATTAAATACAGAAAATACTTATCAGAAGGTGTAATGTTAATAATAAGATCTTCTAAAATATTACAAAAGTATTCGTTTAATAAATCGAATGATATACTAAATAGGTTCTTTTATCAATCAAATATCTCGGCAATCATAAAATCGAGTGCTGTTTCAAACCACTACAAAACACATTTTTACTCCAACTACTAAACAAGAAATCATCGACCAGCTGAATGAAGAACTAAAAAGAAAGACGGCATACTAAGAAAAACTTACATTTCGAATTAAGTACATAAAAAATCAGGCGATAGAAGAGTCTTCATCAGAAACCATCGCGGAAGTAGAAAAACAATTAAGTTACTCGAACACAGCTTAATGACGATAAATCGAAAAAACAAAGATTTACAAGACGATCTGGAAAACGTCATGCATTCTAAAGAAACATATCCACAAAGAAACAATTCTTAGACTTCTGATAATGCTGAAATTCTCACGCCAGAAAAATGCGCAAAATGTGACTCTCTTGCAGTAATTTTAAAGCAGCAAAAAAATCAACTAGACAAGGCTCTCTTAAACAACACAGAACTCAAACGAAAATGTAATCAACTTCTCTTCGATATTGACTCCATGCATGCGAATACGAAACAAGAAAATGGAAATGTCTACGAAAAAGGATTCAAACAATCAACAAACGTGCTTTTAATTAGCGATAACAATGGGAAACATCTAGCGAGTCATTTAAAATCGATATTTGCAAAAAGCAATTTAAGTCCGAAGATAACATCAATTTTTAAAATATAATATAATATCAGCATTTATATCTTTGTTTTCAGTACGATATCAGTTTTAATGTAATTTTCCATACTTTCTTCAAACAAACCCATTGTAAATTTTTGAAAGTAAGCCCATTTTAGCAGGTTGTTCGAATAGAGCTTTATATGGTTCCATTTTTATAGCTTCATGGTACGTTGCATTCATTCCCCATTGATCGAAAAGCAGACCAGTTGTCCAATGGGAAGTATTATGGTCGCGCATCCAAGCGATTAGAGAATCTTTCATTGTTTGATTGCTTCTTTCAACAGAACCTTGGCTTTGTGGATATCTTGGTCTCCCATTGATGAGCATCAAATCCAGCCATAAAGACCCTAATTCTTGGATCACATCTGCAGTAAATTCTCTCCCATTATCTGACTGTAGAACGTGTGGGGCCCCAAAGTTTAAAAATATACTGGGGAGCTCTTTTGCTACTTCTACCACCCTTTTAGAAGTAAGTGGCCTCAAAAAACTGTACTTTGTTAAATGTTCTTTATAATGTAAAATAAATTTATAATCGCCATCAGGCAAACTTTGAAAATCTACCAAGTCCACTTGTCCTCTTTGATTTAAGTCAGAAACGGTGATATGACGAACAACTATACCTGCTTGCAAACTCTTGTTTGTCTTTTCCGTGCATCCATCATATTGTTGTATAAATAATTTTATGAGTGACATTGGTATATTAGCATAGTGCTCTGAATCTTTTTTATATGTTTTCTTTTCACCCTTATGTCCACAAGCTATATACATGTCATTAATAATCGACAATACGTTCTTTCTAGTTACCATAATTTTCTGATCTTTAATTTTCGACACTTTGTTAACTCCTGCAAAGTTTACTAAACTAAAAGTCTTCTTAATATGATAATACCGTCTATCTTCTAAAACGTTTATTATATGTTTCTCGTGGTCTTCAGTCCACAGATGATTGCTTCTATAGTCGTTGATTGCCGACTGCACGTCAATTTCGAGTGCAAAAATACAACAAATTGAGACTTTGCCTAAAAATAATCAAATTCTATATTTGGTTAAATTGACATTATAAAAATAATGTATACCTTTATGAGTGATTTCCGATTATTGCGAATTTATTTCAAAAATTGCAGCTGTGACAGTCAACTGATTTGACGTTTCGTTTAGTTTCAAAAAACACCACCAGAGTACTAACGTTTACCTTGCTTAATGCACGAAATGAGCAAAATAAATAATGCCGAATTCACGACTATGGCAGATTATTTGCCTAATTCGTGAACGGACTTGCGCATTACATGAACTAGACAATATTTTTGCTTATTTCATGTAATGGGCAATTTCACAAATTCGGTGTAACATATACGAAAGAAAATTGTGATGCAAATGCATTAGTTATATCGGAAGGAGTGTTGAAATATTTGTTATTTTGTTTAATTCCACCAGGAATTCTGCTAGTTGACTTACGCTCATTTATAAACGGCCAAAACTTTTTGGGATCACGTTTAATGTTAGATTCAGATTCATTTATATACATGTTAAAATCCGAGTTAATATTCGTTTTCACAATGGAGCGATATTTTAACGATTTTCTTTTATTAAATGATAAATTATACTTTCTACATAAATTATACCAATGCATTTTACGTTTAATGTTGCATATAGTAATTTTAGAAAACCACTAAGGAAATTTACTATGATTGGTATTAACTAGCGGCACTTATATAGTAAAGCATAATTAGCTTTTTTGAAATTATACTGTGGAATGTCAGACCGAAATATTTTTATTAAATGCGAGATATTAGTTTACACTACTCCCATCGGTAATATAGAGTACTTACGAAATCGGATAATTGCTGGGTGTTTTTGAAATAGTTCTATAGTCAATGAGGAGACGATTATTGCATCTATTTTAAACAGTTCTTCTAGATAATGGGATTTTTCATTTAATCTTAGATAATTAAATGTTATTGTCAAAAATTTTGTTCGCCATATATCTACGAAACAAAGAAATTTTTCAAAAATCATCAAAGGATATAATATCATTAGAATAATTCAAAGAATATTATGTCGCTGATTTTGATGGGATTATCAGGGAATGGCTAGGTACTAGCTATTGTATCTTTAAAGATAATCTAATGATTCACTTTTTGTCGATTACCTATGTTGTCATAAATAGGGTAGTTGAAGTCTCGTTTGTTAAATTGTTATGTTTTTTTATTTATATTGTTTCTTTTATTATTTTATTGTGAAATTTATGTTCTTTGGTTATGAGTTTAGTGCTGTTAAAATCTATTATACGATATGATCTGTTGTTTGCGTGTATTGTGCTAGAGCTAAGCCAGTTACCCCTTACATTCGGTTTTTTATGTTCTTCCATGTTCATCTATTCGTGTGTCCATTATATATTTTCTCCTTGGTGTTTAAGTGGAACTCCTTGGCTGAGTTTAAGATGTGGCTAAGTTTTTGTGGTTTTCGGTTGTGTGTTTCATAAAACGCTCAATCTCTTGGTGTGTAAAGCTGTTTAGCATCAATGCTTGCCGTAATTCTTCGATTTCTTCATTGATATGTTCTCTGTGTGGTAACCGAATAGAACTTGTAATTAATATTTTAGTTACATAGTTTATTTTAGCTGAATGGTGGTGTTGTGTCATGTGAAAATATTTATTTGTATGGATCTCTTTCCTATGTACCGAGTGCCGTTTCTTTTGTTTGTTTGATATCTAAAAATGTCAAGGAGTTATTAGATTCAGTTTCCATTGTGAATTAAATTCGGAGATATGCTGTCTATTTAGGTGGTCAAGAAATGCGTGTTTGTTTCTACTATGGAACCGTATAACAAAAGTGTAGTTCACATATCTGAGTCATAATGATGGTTTTAATTCAGCAGTTTTAGCGCTTTCGTTTCAATCAATCTTCGATTATAGATAGTGCTTCATTTGAGGGGACTTGAGTAAATAAAGATTTTACATCGAACCTTACTAGGATATCATTTAGTCGAAGTGACATATGATGTTGCTTCTGTCTGCCTGCGGTTAAAATTAAGTAGGGCCCTATAACAAACGCGTTTTAAAAGTCATTTATTTATTTATTTATTGAAAATGACAAATTCTAAACTATATGAAACCTAGTAAAAAGAAGAATAATATAAACCAAATACAAATAGGTTGAAATACCCTTGATCAATAGCTATTAAGCAGAAATACCCTGTTCATTTTTAATTCTATTTAGCATACGTTTTTAGTTTATATTTGCATTTTCTGGATAATTTTTTTTATATATATAATGCATGGTTGTATCTAAGAGTTCAGTAATATCATCGGAATCGATGTAAAGCAGAAATTTCATCTAATATTTAAAAATTAATACGAATACGGTGGGAAGACGCAAACTAATTTCTACATTAAATTTTATTCGGTGATAAAATATGGTAATTAAAAGGAGAATTCGCCGGTCGCATACTATCATAACTCTTCTCATTAAAGTATTACGTCATAAAATCTCGCATTGATCAATTGTAACGGTCGCGTACTTTAAGCTCCCAATTAATTATGTTATTAAAATTTCTAGTTCAGACTGAATTACTGATCATGAATTTGTTAACAACAATTAAAGTAGAAATAATTGTCGTATGTAATACAGTTAGTAAGTGAACTAGCGTTTGGAATTGTACACATTTATTTAAAATATTTATGGTAACCATAAAATACTTTTTAGATAAAAGAGACTTCGACTCAAGCCATGTTTTAAATTACTCATATTATTTAATTTTTTGTAACGGCAAACAAAAGTTGAAAAATAAAATACTTGCAAGATAAACCAATAAATATTTTTTTGTTTTTGTAGTAGTGTATTTATTTAAACACTTTCGATACTGCAGATAATTTTAAGTTAAAAATTTATTATTAAAAATCTTAATTTTGATTTTTAGTACAGTAATATAGATAATATCTTCTTAAAAGGAAAAAATAATATAATTTTCTTAGAAAACAAACAAGAGTGTATTACAAAATTAAAATTAACGATACATATTTAATATCTGTTGTTATCGTTTTCGATTTGTACTTAAGACCCTTAATCAATTATCATGTACAGGCTATTGATGCTGGCTAATTCAAGGCTGAAACTATAAAAATGAATTATTACCTGAAATTCAAAAAGTGATATCATTATTTGTAATATAAATTTCAATAATTTCTAAATTTTCATAATGATTTTCATTTGAAAATCTCATTTAATTGAATATAAACCTTTAGGTAATGTTTATCATAATACAATATGAACACTTTACTACTGAAATGTTTCAAAAACTGAAAATGATCTATAATAATAGGAATTATATAGACTAATAACATTAATTTTAATATCTATTTATATAAATATATATGGGATGATATAGAGTGCCATGTAATTAATTCTAATAGAATTCATATTCTTTACAAACTAATTTACATGCATTGCATTGTTGGTGTTCTGCAAATGGACTCTCGTATTTATAATCCTATTCTGTTGATTATAAATAATGAAATGTTTTAATTAATAGGAGTACCAGCTGATCATATTAGGAGTTATATTTTGTACACGCACACACAATTTAAGGACAATATAACAAAAGTTGTAAATCACAATGAAAATTCGGGCTAGTCATTTTTCTGACATATCAACAATGTGCGTTTAAACTCGCCTAAGATATTTCTTTATAAGTATTATAATATATATTTTACAGTTAGTGATACAAATAAAATAGTAATTAAAAGTTAAACATAACGTATTTAAACTCACTCTTAAGATGTCAATCTTGAATTTACTTAAAGAAGAAGTAAACTAATCGAAATCAACACTTGTTAATAGATGTACTTAGTCTAAAATGTAATTTAGATCTCAAGTGGCCGCATATGTAAAAATTAAACAACCGATTTAGTTTAGAAGATATGACACCATTTAATAGTTTCAATAATAAATATAAATCAAACTTAATTCTACGAATGAACAAAACATAATTATAACAGTTTCTAAAAAAGAAACCCATTACTTTAAATGTTTTCTTGGTAATAATATCAATGCGGTAAGCAAATTTTAATTTATTATCAAAGTAGACACCTAGATCATTGATAACTTCAAGTTAACAGTCAATAGCAACGCCAGCAGAAGAATTTACTACTTCAGGTACGAGTGAAAGATCATCTAGGATAAACTCTGCCAATATCTCGTGCACTCCAAATTATGCATGAATATTATTTTATCTGCGATCGTACAGAAAGTAGACGCTTTTTGCATCATTTTCCATTGTAAAAGTAAAATTTTTAAAGCACTAGTGCTTTTTTACGTTTTTATTGCACGGTAATGTCAAACTGTTTTTATTGCACAGAAATGTCAAATTTGACAGATGAATATATTATAACACAAATTTTCGACGAAAAATTATTTTTTTATTAATTGATACACATAACTAATAAACTATAAATAAAATATATAATACAAACCAAATGGCAGATTTAAGAACTCTGAAGATTTCATTTAATGCAAGTCGAAGCGATTACAATAAAGCGAACATTTTTTCCATAAATAATAATGGCGGCCGACATTTGTGCAACTGGTTTACTGGTTGCTAAGTAACGCTTTCATTAGTGCAAAATAAGTTTTCATTAATTGAATTATTGAAATGACATTAAAATATTACTCATAAGAATATATTCTTTGAAATCCTTTAAGATCGAAGATAAAATTTTGTAAGGCACACGTGTAAAAAGTTTCTTTATTGCACTCCTGGCTTTAAAAAAACTCGCTCGTTCCTCGCTCGTGTTTTAAAACGCCAGTTCGTGCAATAAAGCATCACTTTTTACACTTGTACCTTAAATAACTATAATCTACGATCGTACAGAAAGTAGAAGCTTTTTGCATCATTTTTCATTGTAAAAGTAGCTTTTTAAAGCACTAGTGCTTTTTTACGTTTTTATTGCATTGTAATGTCAACTGTTTTTACTGCAGAGAAATGTCAAATTTGACAGACGAATATAATATAGCAAATTTTCGACGAAAAACTTAATTTATTTTTAATTGATACAAATAACTAATACACTATAAATAAAATATATAATACAAACGAAATGGCAGATTTAAGAACTCTGAAGATTTCATTTAATGCAAGTCGAAGCCATTACAATAAAGCGAACATTTTTTCTATTAATAAGAATGGCGGCCGACATTCGTGCAACTTGATGCTTGTTGCTAAGTAACGCTTTCATTAGTGCACTGCGGGTAAAATATGTTTTCATCAATTAAATTATTGAAATGACATTAAAATATTACTCATAAGAATATATTCTTTGAAATCCTTTACGATCGAAGATAAAATTTTGTAAGGCACACGTCTAAAAAGTTTCTTATAAGGTATCACTTTTTACACTTGTACCTTAAATAACTATTAATTATTTGTGTATGTTTTAGGTTTCTCTGCTAGCACAGATGTAAAACAAGTAAATAAATAAATAAGTATTTCCACTATTATATTATTGATTTCATAATTAAATTATTTAATGTAATAACGCCTATTAAAGGTTACGACATTACACTTTATCTTATAAAGTGCACAATAATGGCTGGAAATTGTTTGTTGAGCATTCCTAAGTTGAAAAGAAAAGAAAATTGCGACGATTAGTCATTTTCCGTGGATAATCTACTGATATTGGAAGGCTTAGAAAAGTGCCTCAAGGACGAGAAGCAAAAGCGAAAGCCAAGTTGATCTTATCTATGAATTTATTCTTATACGTTCATATTAAATATCAGAAGGCGATGAAAGCATTGTGGAATCATCTCAAGAAATTATTCGATTATTCAGGGTTTACACGAAGAGTAAGTTTGCTCCGCACGTTAATTTCTATTTGTTTAGAAGACTGCGATTCTATGACAGAATATGTAAACCAAATGGTGGAGACGGAACAGAAACTAAAAGGTACCGGATTTAAGATTGACAACATGTGAATATGGACTCTCCTACTAGTAGGATTGCCTCAGATATTTTCTCTTCTAATCATGGCGATTGAGCATTTGGGCATTAACAAAAGCAAGGATGCTATTAAGTACAAGTTGCATGATATGGAGGCAGATGGAATTGGTAAAGGAATCGCGTTCGCTTTGTAAAACTTTTGCACCAAAGACGACACATAGTGGCAACGACAAGAAGAAAATAATATGCTACCAATATAAACAAATCGGACATTTTAAAAGTCAATGTACATAATGTCAGTCATAGTATAGTTATCAAAAATGCAATTTGTATTCCTGGTCTAACAACAAATTTTTTATCTGTCAGTTAACTTATTAAAAAGTCAACTTCACAAAGAATTCCTGCAACATTTTTAATAGAAATTTTTAATATATACAAAATGTATATAGACTAAAGCTTGCTAAATCAAGTGAGTATTTGCTTGCTACTGAAAACAATGTATGAGAATACATATAGCATAGGAGACTTGGGCACATAAATTCATCAGATTTAAACAAGATGAGAAACGGCGCAGTAACAGGAATGCAGTTTAAAGAGGATAATATTGGATATGGCTAATGGAAAACAAGTTTATTGGAGGATCGAAATATTTTGTCACTTTTCAGGATGATTTTCTGAAATCCAAGGAACAAATCCTCAAATATTTCAAGATATTTAAGAATAAAGTAGAAAATCAGCAAGAAAGAAAAATTAAGATTCTACAATCTGATAAAGGAACTAAATTTTGTTATAAATAATATGAAGAAGTTTTTAAATAATCACTCCAGAACAAAATGGTAATAATAAATAATAATAATAATAATATTAATAATAAATTATTTCCCAACAGATATATAGATCTAATAACAGGAAAAAGTTATAAAACATAGAGATAATATAATAGATGTTTACTTTCCGATGCAAATCTTGGAGTTTTGGTCAGAAGCTATGGATACTGCTGCATATATAAGGAACAGATCCATTTGTTCTGGAATCAAGGTCAAAAAACTATTTGAAATGTATAACAACAAGAAACCGAGTTATAGCAGACATTCCAAAAGCACAGAGAACAAAATGGGATAAGAAATCCAGAAATATGATTATTTTGGGCTATAGTGATCAGACCAAAAGATATAGACGGTATGGACGGTATGGCGAAACCAGAACTAAGATAATCATCAGTAGAAATGTAATACTAATATAGAATGGAAGTGATCAAGGTCAACCAGAGAACCGAAACCGAAATTCTTTGAGAACTATGTAACGTATCTATGTTCAACAGATACAACTCTATAAGTTGTCAAGACCAGACAACGACTCCTGGCGGATGGTCATGAGAGAAGAGGTAGAGTTTTTTATGATACATAACCAAGAATCGGTTGTGTAGTGGATTGCAAATGGGTTTTTAAAATAAAAAGTGACGTTCGAGGTGAAGTGCGGTATTGTGCGCGTCTAATGGCCAAAGGCTTTACACGAAAATAAGGCATATATTATGATGATACTTTCTCCCCAGTAGTTCATCATTCCACTTTAAGACTTTTATTTGCGCTTTTTGTAGAATGCGATTTATATATAACACATACATATAACAATACCTTTTTAACGGTATTTGGAAAAAATACGTCTGTATGAAACAACCTGAAGATACAAGATAAAGAAAACATGATTTGCAATCTAAATAAAGTCTTCCAGAACCTGGTACAAAAGGGTGAATGATCTTTTAATTTCAATTAACTATAAAAGTTCAGAATTTACATATAAAAGGAAACAAAGGATTAACCATAATTGCGTTATATGTAAAAAAAAATTATATTTTCAAATGATTCAAATTAAACTAAAACCCTAATAAATGAGTTAAATTCAAATTTTAAAATAAAGAATCAAGGAGAAATCAAAACGGGTTTAAGTTTGAGAATCATCTGAAACAAGGAAGAATAATTCATCAGTTTAGATCAGGAAGAATATATAGAACAATTTTCGTGGAAATTCAACATACAAAAAAGTACTGTCATCACACCTATTGAAAAGAATGTAATCTTTAGAGATGAAGAGATTAATGAAACCTTACCTTATCAGCAATTTATTGGAAGTCTAATGTATCTAGTAGTTACAAGAGTGCAAATATTGAAATACCAGAGAGGTACAAAAAGCTACGCCCTAAAATATAAATAAGGGAATGGAGATTTAAAAGGATTCGTTGATGCTGATAGAGCTAATGACGCAAAAAGTCGATAATAATACACTGCCTATGTGTTCAAATTAGCCAACGCAGCTATCTGCAGGGAAAGCAGGAAACAAGCTATAATAGCGCTGTCCAGTTATATGAACTGTTGGGTTCCTTATGCAATATAAATATTTTTAATGATAGCCAAAGTGCACAAAAGTTATCAGTAAACCCTGTACACTATAAGAGGACCAAACATATTGATGTTCGACATCATTTTGTGTGAGAGGCACATTTACCTACAACAGATATATCGCCAAAAATGTATGTCCGATAAAACACACTTTATAAATTTAGATTTTAGAGTCTTAAAGAATATCAAAATTAAAAACTCCGTCAAACGCCCTCTATAAGTATTATATGAACTAACGAAGACATATATTATCAGTCTGCACAAAACATTGCAAGCGTGTACATTTATTTAACTGTGCCTAATTTAACAGGTATACTACAAAAACAGAAGAAATAATTTAATCAGACTATATGATAAAGCTTTAAATCATCAGAAAATAATAAACAATTCGAATAATTACATTATTCACTAATATTGTTAATAAAAAGAATAAATATTATCGAACCTATATGTGCACCTTGTGGAACTTCGAAGATACTGTAATAGACGATTATTTATCTTATCAACTTGAAAACGATTTGATGAGAAACAATTAATACAATTATTAATTTGTTCAGCAAACAATAAAGTCTTATGTTTTTAAATTAAAGCCGTGTGCTGTACACGATCAAAAGCTTTTAAATAACCTGTATATAGTATCTACTAGCCTTATTAAAGACATTTTACATGAAGTTCTCAAATTCTAATTAATCTGTTGTAGTTGATTTACCCTCAATAAGCCCAGATTGTTGATGAAATCCTAGCTAACTGACCAGCTACTAATTTATCAAGAATTTTAGGTACACATGACTCGAAAGAAACGCCATGATAATTAATTATATTCTTAAGATTGTCATTTTCTAAATAGTCTTAATATAGTTATTCTTGATCCGAAAAGCAAAAATTATTAAATTTAAAGCCCTATTTGTTACTTTATACGATAACTTTAAAACACGCAAAGCACTTTCAGATTCATTAAATATTAAACAAACTCATAACAGCTGATTGGTCCTGCTCAATGTGCGTTTTAGAGTCTAATGAAATAAATTCTGTCATATTATACAATAACATTCTTTGACCTTACATTTCTATCTTCCATCTCTTCAATTCTGCTATCAACTCCTCCATTTTATCAAATTTAGCATTCACAGATTTCTTCATGTAAATATGATCATGTTTTAAACTATTCACGTCAAATATTAACTGTTTTAATTCAGCGTTTTCTTTCGTTAGACTATCGCATTAAATTGAAACTGCATCGATAGATTCTTTGATATCTTTTACTAACATAATTAAATTCGTAATTATGGTTAAACAAGCCGGATGATACAACTTAGTACATGTAGAACCAAACGCAACTTTGATACTGCATTTACCTAGACATGTGAGATTAGTTCCAGAAAAACCCATTCTATCAGCTCTCGTTGACATTGTAAGAGCTTTTCAGTTTCAGTTTTTAATGACAAAACCTTAAGTTTGAAGTTTCCTCTGAGTAGGATTATTCTTTTTTAAATTACAGCCCCCATTCCATATAGGGAAAGTAACAAAGAAAGTAATGAAGAAATAAACTGCATAAAATAAAGGAGACTGGCCAGGGTTGAACCCATGCTAATTAAAAGTGTATAGAAACTCTTTAGCGATACTACACCTACTTCACTATGCTAATGTTACACTTTTTGTCAGTAGAGTAACACAGAAGGTGTTGATTCTCATGCCATTTTTATTGTTTACAGTGACATGAAACATTCGGTCTAGAAATAGAATTAACTCGTAAGCATTTCCTTGGGATTACTATTTTACAACTTTTACGGCAATTTTATTAACAACAGTCGATGAACTTAATTCGACAATGTTGTTTAAACACTATTAAAAATTTGTTCGGGGCAGTAGTTCGCTAGTGATGAATTTCGTAAAGGTCGACTAAAATTGGTTGTTGCTCAAGAAAACATCGATGCTATTTATAAACTAATACCTGAAGATCATCTGGTGACTTATCATGAGATTTATACATCCTTGGGAGTTAGTAGAACCATCACTAATTTAATATTGCATGAACATTTGGCTATAAAAAATATTCGCGTATGATTCCACATAATTTAACAATCCATCAAAAAATACAATTTCGGTATTAAAAACACGTCTTTATATATAAGGTGGTGAATCATGGATATATAGGTTTAAGCTAGAAAGTAAACAGCAGTCAACTGTATGTATATTTCATGATAATTCTAATCCAACAGAAGTTGTTCACACACAAGGCACTTCAAAGTAAATGGTCACCCTTTTTTTGAAAAATCGGGCATATGAAGTGACAACTGCACCATTAGTGCCTGACCGTCAATTTACAGTAGTACAAAATTATTTGTTTGTCACAAGTTTTCGGAAATATCATTACCATTCTCCACCAGAACAATGCGTGTTTTAATCGTTTTGGTAAAGATATTTTAGGTACATGACTTTTGACTTTATTTAAAAAACTCTAAATTAAAAATCAAAGTTAATAATAAATATGATATCCTATTTATATTTTTGCGGCTTCTACTTCGTTGTACATGTTTGAGTATAAAACATAATTGATACTGGTAGAACTACACTCTTGATGGAACGAGATATGTAAATTCGATGAGGTAAAACACTTGTTAATTTTCAAAGTACAAAACTAACAATTAGTTTGTATTAAAAGCACACATTAATAGCGTGGTCTAGGAATGGGAAAATGTGCAAAACTGGACACCAGGTCAAAGGCGGTCATAAATTTTTATTGACCTCTAGCCAAGCAAAGCTAAAATCTCTTGTGCCTCACACAAAGTGAGATAAGACTGGTTAGGGGTCTTCTTACAGGATATTACCCAGTGAAGTACCATCGTCATAAGATAGGTACAGTGAACAACCATGCACTGTAATTGTAGTCTATGTGCATTAGCAGAAGCACATTCTATGTGTGTGTATCACTTGCTACCACTATACTAGCTATAACAGGAGAAATTGTGATAACGCTAGTACGGATCACGGCAAGTTCTCCTAGGAAGTTAATTGACCTTAGCAAAAAATTTAATTCCTGGGAACATACCAGTAGTAGGGATTCGTACAAAAAATCTAAACACGTCACAGTGCTCTAAGGCTGTCTAAAGCCAAACCACCCCGCCAAATCTAATCTAATATAAATCTAATAACAAACATTGCAAAATTTAACTACGACCTAGAATTTCTTCTAGAAGGTGCTGACGCGAGCTCTTGCCCCACGGACTGGATGTAAAAATACAATAAAGCAATAAGTATTTTATTATTTTAAAATGATATATTTGCTATTTTAAAATATAGGAAATTATAGATATCATTGTTTATTAAGGTTTCATTAAATTGCTAAATATTTGTTTTAATATTAAAATCACAAAGGTCAAAATGATCGGTTACAGTTAAATGTGTTTAAAAACCCACAAGAGTTATCCTAGATGGCTAAAAGTTCGGCGTTATATAAATACACCTTAAATTTGGCTGATAATCAATAATTCAACATTAACGTAAATGTAATCGGCAAACGTAATAAATAAATGCAACTCTTCACAAATAAATTCACAAAATAAGTCTTGATAATTGTAAAAACTTAATATATAATCACATAAGTAAACAGTTAAAACAGTTAAAGCAAATCATCACAATAATTCCACATCCAGTCAAACAAATAATAAATCACGTTACATTGGTGAGGTGTAAGAGCTATAATATAGCGGATATTACATTAATACAATTAAAACTGACAGACTTAAATATTCATCTAGATTTTGATATAAACGGCAAAAACTGTATTTATAATATACAGGGTTATTCACGCTATACGGCACAGAATATTGTGGCCAAAATACGTGACTTTCAAAAAGTTTCACTTTGGGGATATATGGGGGTCTATTAGGGCTACTTTTTAAAATTATTTTCATAATATACAGGGTGTCCCAAAAACCCTAAAAGTATCAAAGTTGTGTTTTTTAAATGAAACACCCTGTATTTTATTGCATTTTTGGATCCGTTTATAAAAATAAGTATGTGTTTTAATAAGGTTTTTATTACATAAACCTTAAGGTTTTTGAATTAATTTGAATTTTGTAAAAATGTAACCTAATTTTCATGTTTCAAATACTTAAAAAATAATTAAGTTATGCATACCAAATTTACACTGACGTGTAACAATAGATCATATTTTATTTTCCAAGTATAATAAACTTGACATCTTATGTCGGGTGTAAAAAAAAATGTAATTAAACAAATGAGAACTTTAAATGGCTATAACTTCATTTATTTAAATGGAACGCTATATTTATTAATTTATCAGCAAATGCACATTTTAATTAACTATCGAATGGTATTTAAATCTTAAGTGTTAAGTCTTCTCGTTTTTACAGAAAACGCCAAAATATTGTTTATTGCGCCGTTTTAGTACTTTTAAAATAAAAATTTTAATGTATCTAGTTTTCTATCGTATTTAAAAACGTCAGAAAATTAATTTAGTCTGTTACTTTAGTTTAAAAAGCATGTCTTTTTTATAGTTGTGTTATTTTGCGTTTTTGTGTTAGATCGTTAGTAATCGTTATTGTTTGAACATGGTTGTTATATGTCATTTTATAACTGACACTTCCAATTTCTTTAAACTGGTTTAATAGTCTCTCAAAAATGGCTGGCTTAGGGTGATTTCTTTCGGGAAACCTTTAAGTATAAACTCGACAAGCCAATAAACAATTTTGATGACATTCTCCAAGCATAAAAAGAATGCCAATAACCCCTTCTTTTGAGTAAATCTTCATTTTTTACCAAAAAAATACAACAGCGATGTTCAAACAATAACGATTACTAACGATCTAACACAAAAATGCAAAATAAGACAACTATAACAAAAGACAGGCTTTTTAAACTAAAATGGCAGACTAAATTAATTATCTGACGTTTTTAAATACCATAGAAAACTAGATACATAAAAATTTTTACTTAAAAAGTACTAAAACGGTGCAATAAACAATATTTTGGCGTTTTCTGCAAAAACGAGAAGACTTAACACTTAAGATTTAAATACCATTCGAAAGGTAATTAAAACGTGCATTTGCTGATAAATTAATAAATATAGCGTTCCATTTAAATAAATGAAGTTATAGCCATTTAAAGTTCTCATTTGTTTAATTCCAATTTTTTTACACCCGGCATAAGATGTCAAGTTTATTATACTTGGAAAATAAAATATGATCTATTGTTACATTTCAGTGTAAATTTGGTATGCATAACTTAATTATTTCTTAACTATTTGAAACATAAAAATTAGGTTACATTTTTACAAAATTCAAATTATTTCAGAAACCTTAAGGTTTATGTAATAAAAACCTCATTAAAACACACACTTATTTTTATCGAAGGATCCAAAAATGCAATAAAATACAGGGTGTTTCATTAAAAAAACACAACTTTGATACTTTTAGGGTTGTTGGGACACCCTGTATATTATGAAAATAATTTTTAAAAGTAGCCCTAATAGACCCCCATATATCCCCAAAGTGAAACTTTTTGAAAGTCACGTATTTTGGCCACAATATTCCGTGCCGTATAGCGTGAATAACCCTGTATATATGCCTTACGTTGTAGAAAATTCACTAATAATTAGAAAAAACACGAAAATATTTCGTAAAATCACAAGAAACAAATCACTTTTGAAACAACTACTTCTCTAGTTAATACTTCGACAGACATTGAATGATACAAAGTGTTGCTTTGATAGCCTTGCTATTTTGTAACACGCAAATTACTTTTGTAACATTCAATGAATTTGAGGAATTCATTGCTTAACACTCCGATAGATACAAAAGTCGATTCCTGGCCCAAGTCCCCAATTACCTTCCAATTACTGTGTGGTACATTGTGTTTGATAGAGTAATTTATCCAAAGTAGCTGTTGGAGGTATATTTTAGTTGGAAAATTCACTTTAATACGATAGAGTCAACTAGTTATTCCAATACTATCTCAATTTGACAGTCGAATAATAAGAAGCATACTAAAACCATTTTATATATTATATCTTAGCAAAGATATCGACATACAGATGACGCAATTCGAGACGAAATATTTTTCAGAAGGGGGAAATATTAAACATTCAGTATAAATAAAAAATAACAAACAAATAATTAGAAAAAACACGAAAATATTTCGTAAAATCTACAACAAATGAGTCTTATTAAGACTACAAGGACAAACCACTTTTGAAACTACTACTTCTCTAGCTAATACTTCGACAGACATTGAATAATAATACAAAAGTAATTTGCGTGTTACAAAATAGCAAGGCTATCAAAGCAACACTAGTTTGAACGTATTTCTTTCTGTAAAATGACTAAAATAACAAACATTAAATAAATACTTTTAAATATATTCAATGGTATACATTGATTTCATATTTTGGTCATTTATAAAACAACGTATATTAAGTTTTTATTTAATTTAAAATATTAAAGAAAGAAACCTTTAGTTCATGAACTATAATACACCTTCAAAAAGAATCTAAACATTTAATGAAAAAGGCAACTAATTACGAATACAAATATCTAGAATTAAAATTAAATTGATAATAAAGTTAAACAAATGAATTATTGCTCTAATAATTTTGAATATAATTATGTAAATATAATAAGATTCTATAAATATAAATGTAATATTTGCTTAAAATAGTTTCTTCTTATTGTACGAAAAAAGGTCGAAATCTCGTTGGAAATTATAGTTAATATAGTATAGTTAAAAAGAGATAAAATTCATTTCGACAGACTTTCTAAAAAATGAAAATTGTTCAAAAAATAGATACTTTATAAAAAAGGAGCATTCAAATTTCGTCGAAGTCATAAAAAAATTATTATCATTTTACACAGTTGAAAAATACAGATAAAATATTCGGGATATAGATATTATCAAGCTGGCATCTGATAACTAGAAAGTTACTGTTGACACGAAAATAATAAGTTAAAAATCTTATTTACCAAAAACAATATTGGAAAAAAAACAGTTCAGTTGACCATATATAAAAAATAATTAAATTAATACTAAAAAATCTGAGCTAAAAATATTTAAAAACCCAACTTGATTGTTTTAACGATGTATACTTTCCAAAATTGAATTGAAAATTTGTTAAGACATTAATTAAAAACTTTCTAATAATTAATTTAAAATTTTATTTTACTTTACCAAAACAGTTAAAATTTTCATAAGAAAGGTAAAAAACTTTTTGGGATTAAAATGGTTGTAATAAATAAAAGTCAGTGGGAATACAAATCAATTAAATGAAACAGTTACATATTGATTTATTATTTTATTTCATCTAAATTAATTAAAATTTTATTAAAAACAAAAAATTTTAAGATTATTCAAAATACTAAATAACTAAAGTATAGAAAATTTGCTCAAAGAAAAAAATATTTAAAGTGTACATTTGTCAGAAGTTTTTCCAAAATGATTATCATTAAATTTACAAACGGTTTAAAAATAGTTTTTTATTATACTTATATTTAATTAAAATTTCTATAGAACTTTGTTTTATAAATAAATAAGTTACTTTATTAAAATTAAAAATTCCTTTTAGTAATTAAGTTATCACAAAAACCGATATGGACAAAATAAGAAACGGTAAAAATTTTAATTTTTTAACTTACACTTTATAAAAAATTTGATAACCCTAGTTAAAAACTTTTTATGATTTAATTTAAATTAAATTTAAATCTACATAAGCTTAGTAAAATTATATCTAATAATAATAGTTTTACTCCAATCTGCATTTCATAATTATTATTTACTTGATAATATTTGAATCAAACAACACAGTATACTTAATAATACTTGCATTTATGTCACTTGAATTAAATACGAATGATAATGTGTTTAAATAAGGGTTAATAAGAATTATTTGTAAAGTGTTACATCACCTTATTGGATTTTAGCAATAATGCTATTATTAGTCCAATAACTTCATGAGCTTTTTCAGAACATACGAATTGTAAATTCAAAACGCTGAGCACGTCTTCATTCGCATCGTGCTAAATATGCTCAAATTGTATCTATTGACAATTACGAATTCTGTAGTTGAATGAGACACCCCTTTCGCATATTCGTGTAACTAAGTTCATTATTACACATTCCTTACACCCTTTTATCACTTCCGATGTTTAATTTTAATAGACGTTATCTAAATATAGAGTGCAGAACGTGTTTAAATACAGCTTATCGATTTATGAAATGGAATGAAAATTAAACCAATTTTATTTTTTAATAAATAAATATGTTATCAATATGCTTGACAACGCAACGTAACATAAATTAATTAATTTTCTAATATATGTATATTGAAATTTTAACAATGTACTATTTGATTATATAAATATAAGTATTAAAATGTAAAGTCCTTTACGTCAACAGATATTGAATTATACAAAAGCAATTTGCATATTACAAATAGCTTAGCTATCAAAGCAACACTAAATTTAATGTATTTATTTCTGTCAAATAAACTAAAAAAATAATAATTAAATGTACGATAAATATTGAATATTGTTCCCCGTCAACAACAGCCACGGACCGGTTTCGATCTTTTTGGATCTCATCATCGTGGCGCAGTTGGAGACAGGGAATCGAGATTCACTTAGGAGGTATTTAACTCTCCGGGTTAACCATCTATTCATGGCACCTTTATGGCATTATTTTATCGTACGTTAAACAGTTTGTGACTGAATATGGAGAGAGAAATTATAAACAAGAAATGAATTTACTCGGATTTAATTATATAATATAGAAATAAGTAAGGGGATTAAATTTATTAATTGCTTCAATCTCAATTACCTCGTAAAAAATGTTAATTAACTTAACTCCCCAATAGGGTGCAAGTGATCTAGTAATGCGCACCTTATTGTTGCTCGCCATGGATGGTTAGGTGTTAATCCGGCGTGAAAACTGATTGACAGCAGTAATTATTATCAACTGACTGACGTTGAATCCGAAAGATTAACACATCAGCGTATTTACTTGCAATAATGCAATGCAATTATATCGATCGTTGCGGTTTAACCCCGTGAGCGTTTCCAAAAAATCCATTCTAGGAGCAGTAAGCGGCGATTGCGTGCCCAACATGATTACAGCTTATTATTTTCGCAGTCGACATTTATAATATATTTCGTAGATCGATGGCCGGCACAGGACCGGTGTTTCATATCAATTAGTCTAAACGGCTTTCTGAGTAGTGGGTCGATGGTTCCAACGCCCCGTGGATAAAATAATTGCGTGACTCCTGCAGGACGGGCCGGAAAATATGAAATTCTGCAAAGTGAATAGGGCACAAGAAAGGGCGTAGTTGGGTTTCATTTGCCGAGGGATCGTTTTCGTTAATTTGGTGCGTGCCAATCCGTCTTGATTGATAGTGGGGCCCCTATTGATTGTCTATTGTCTGCTTCTAATAGCCCCTCTAGGCGAAGGGAATCATTAGATGGAATAAAAACAGTTTTTAACATATCTATACAAAAATTTCGCAGGGATAATGAACGCAAAGAATAACAAAACAACTATTCCCGAATACAATCAGAATTTCTTACTTGCTAATGGAAGACGTTTTCTTTTTTATGGCACGCGACTCATTTTTTCTGCAGACACATCCTCCTCCCCTCTATCCATCCATCCATCCATTCACTTTTTCAGTGACAGTAAAGAAATGTTTAACGTTTCAGCAAGGCACACAAACAAACACGTGGCATTATGATGAAAATGTATAAAAACAAATAAAATGTTTCTTGAAAGGTGAACCGTCGAGGGAAAATTCGGACCATGTTTGTTTTCCTTTCGTTGCCTTCCACTACAATATAAGAATAATAGTCATGTTATTTTTTACTTGAGTGTCAGATCTTAGGAAAAAAAAGCTCACCCCTAGTCTACGGAACAGATTGAGTTTTTTTTCAAAAGTATTTTCTCGTACCTAGCGCAAGAAGTAGTCGCCGTCTTCGGTAAAAGTTTTAGGTCCGATATCTGAATTTAATTATCGGAAAACCATTAAAGGTCAAATCCCGACATGAAACGCCACCGACCAATTCTTTGTTAACTTTCTGCATGTATAATAGAGTAAAACTACCCGATCTAAAATGTAAACATTAAATATTTTATATAGTTGGTAGGAATAAATTCAGCCCTCCCGCGGTCCAGCCTTAATAACTTTAATTTCTAGAGACCCCCTCGAGTTTGATTTTAATATAATTTTAAATTTCCGAGTTTTATTGTGGCGAAGAGGGGGAGGACTGTCTCCTAATGCCGTTAGCAAACCAAACCTGACTACCCCTTACCCTAGCCAGTAATTAAAGGCGGTTTATGCAAACTGCTTGCCATCTTATGATCGGGGGACGCATATGAATCATCCCTTAATCCAGTTTGCACCAAGCATCGGTCGTATTGTCTTTGGCTGGAGAGTATATGTACTAATTTCGTATACATGCGGTGTTTGATCTCGTTACACCCTGTAAACTATCTTATACATTGATGCCTACATCTATTTAATAGCTCACTTACATAATTTACATATTATATAGACTTATATTGAATTGTTTCTGCCATAAATTATTACAAATCAATTAATTTTGTTGAATATAAAATTCAAGGAACTGGTTTGAAATAGATTTTCAATAAATATCATTATTTATATTTTTTCTATCTTGAATTTTGGAGGTGTTTACTTCGTAGTACATTTTTAATGACTATCAGAAAAACGTTTAACTTTTGTATACTACTTTTTATTTTTATACAACACTTTGTGACTAGCATTAAAAATTAAATTTAACAGATTACTACTAGATTTAAAAATTATGTCGACTTTACGTTTTTTAAAGATATTTTTAATTTTTAAACTTAATTAATTATATGTACAAATCAGGAATTTACAGTATGATTGATTGTTGAAGCCATGACTTTGTGGTACATCTTGATTACGAAATAGGTTTAAGAAATAATAACTTTGCTAGTATCACGAATTGGTATTCGTTTGATAATGTCCGAATAGGACGAAACTAGTCACAATAAAAAGTGTAAAAATTCGTGATACTAGCAAAGTTATTATTTCTTAAAGGAACTTACAGCTTAAGATGTCCATATTGTGGAGGGTTGTACATCGGACAATCAGGTCGTAATTTTCAAACAAGATTAAAAGAACATTTTAGATCATACAATTTAAAAAACAATAGTTCAGCCTTTGCTAATCACCTATTGGAATCAAACCATAATTTTGACAACGATGTTTTCTCGGTAATCTACCTTACCGAAAAAGGTAGAAAAATGGATTTACTAGAGGCCATCGAAATACACAAAGCAAAAATTAATCCGGGAATTTCCATCCTTAACGACCAGATTGACCTGATGTACAAAAGCATTTTAGATTTATTATATATACACCTGTTATTTGCATTTTAAGTACTCAGTTTGATAATGATTACTGTGTAATTCGGAACTAGTCACAAAGTGTTGTATAAAAATAAAAAATAGTATAAAAAAGTTAAACTTTTTTCTGTTATTTATATTTTTTCTCTTATTGTATATAAAAATAAATAATTAGCTATTAGAAGATTTATTTACTTTATTTGCTAATAATATTGAAAACACTTACTTATTATAAATAAAATACAGTAAGGTAAATCAATTGCAACCATCGATGCTTCTGTTTCTATGGCATTCAAACGAAATATATTTCTATAACTTAATCTTAATTTATCCGTAATGCAAAAATTGAAATATTGGTTTAATTGTACATAACGAGGGTCGTGTGTATTTATTAAATTCAATTCTGAAAGGTAAAACCTTTTGTACTAGTTTTCAAAATGAGCGGCTGAAAACAAAACTTGCCAACACGTTCGGCAAGCGTGACGTTTTATATATGCCAAACCCTGATATATTATGATTGCTATGTCAACTTTAAATATACATCCCCAGGTGGGCAGGAGCAACGCCTCTGAATCCCACACTGACCAGTCAGTCTGCCTCTCGGATCCTGGAGGAGGCGAAAAGTTGGTCAAGTTTGAGAAACATTACAAAAATCACTACCACCAAACACAGTTACACATTGCAATGTACAATATAAGAACAATGAAATCGAAAGAGCGGCTAATAGAGCTAGAAGAAGAACTGTCATACATAAAATGGGACATACTGGGACTGTGATACCAGGAGAAAAATGCATCAGGACACGTACTATACCAAAACAACTCGAAGACTAATTCACACGAGGAGTTGCGATCATCATTAATAAGAAACTGAAACATCTTGTCACAAAAATTAAAAGCGTATCAGAAAGAGTCATATATGTCGTTCTTAAACTATCCAACAAATACAGCCTTCAAATAATACAGGTCTATGCGCCTACAAGCACATCTAACAACACAGAAGTCGAGCAACTCTAGGGCATCACCGTAGCTAGATCAGAGACAAAATCGTACTTTTCCCTTATCATAGGAGACTTAAACGCTAATTGGCGAGACACAAAACCACAACACAAAAAGTCTAGTAAACTTCGGACTTGGCACAGGAAATGCTATAGGGGAAGCACTAGCAAATTATCTACAGAGCGAAAACCTGTTCTGTATGAATACCTTCTTCAAAAAACCAAAACAAATATGATGGACATGTAAAAGCCCAGACTCTAAGATAAAAAACGAAATAGACTACATCATTTCAAATAGAAAATATTTAGTAATTGACGTGACGGTCCTTAATAAATTTCATACTGGAAGCGACCACAGACTGGTAAGAGCAAAAATAAATATCAATATTAAAAAAGACAGAAAGAAGATGCCACAACAAAAACAAATTGCGACCCTAGAAATACTCAAAACGAAACAAAATATCAATATCAATCTACTAAGAAAAGCTAGGACAAATCAATGATTTGATAAATCTCAACACCGAAGATTTATTCAAAAAACTGAAAAAAGACATCCAAACTACTAACAAAAAACACCAAAAGAACCATAAAATCAATTAAGACAACTTACAAATGATGGACCAACGAAGAAAAATGGATAGACACTCCAACGAATATAAAGAACTAAACAAAACGATAAGTAAGAAAATCCGGAAAGATGTTAGAAATTACAAAACTAATAATATAACAGAAATCATTGAAATTAATAAAAACATTAAAGTGTTAAAAAATATGCAAACCAATGAGAAAACAAAAATTATACAAATGAAAGATAAAGATAGCATAGTACGATGAGAGAAAACGAGTATAATTAACATCATTCATAAATTTTACACAGACCTCTACACATCAAATATGTCAACAGATTCTGCAAAACGACACTCTACAACGATCATGAATGTAAACTCCGAGGATATACCTGAAGTTGACATTGAAGAAATCAAATCCGCCCTAAAACAAATGAAAAATGGACAGGCACCGGGCGAAGACAACATTACCAGCGATATGTTAAAACTAGGAGGCAAAGCTCTACTCGAAGCCGAAAAAAACTTACTAAATAAATGCCTCCAAAATTCCGAAATTCCAAAAAGTTGGTAAAACGCGCATGTAACGTTACTACATAAAAAAAGGAGACAACAACAATATAGAGAACTACAGACCTAGAAGCCTCTTATCACACTCCTACCAATTGCTAACTAAGATTATTAGAACTAGACTAAGGAACAAACTTGACTTATACCAGCCTCCGGAACAAGCTGGTTTTCGAAAAAGCTACGGTACTACAGACCACCTTCAAACTATTTGCACGCTTATCGAAAAAAGTACAGAATTTAATATACCCCTCAATTTGGCATTCGTCAACTATCATATGGCGTTTGACACTATAAAATTATCAACAATCTTTAACGCAATGGACGATGCTAGGATAGACTCCAGGTGAACAAACCTTCTTAAAAATATATATAAAAATGATACTTTCCAAGTCAAGTTAGATGAAGACACCATTACAGATAAAATAGCAATACAAAGGAGAGTCCGACAAGGTGACCCTATATCCCCAAAATTATTTACGCTAGATTTAGAAAACGTGTTTAAAAAACTACACTGGAAATCTGAGGGAATTAATATTGACGGCAAGAACTTAAACCACCTATGATTCGCCGATGATATCGTATTAATATGCAACAATGTGGACGAGTTAAGAACGATGATGGCAGAATTGAATATTGCCTCAAAACAAGCAGGCCTAAAAATGAATCTTGGTAAAACAAAAATTATGAGCCGCGAACAACCAGTGATAATGCTCGCAAACTAAATAATAGAAACGGTAAACAAATATATTTACTTAGGCCATGCTATAAAACTGGGAAAAGTCAACCAAAAAGCAGAGAAAACACGATGACATTGGCCGCGTTTAAAAAACTTAAATTCGTTTTGAGAAACCCAGATGTACCAATTTGCATGAAGAGAGAAGTCTTCGACATATGTATCCTCCCCGCCATGACATACGGCTTAGATACAATGGCGGTAACAACAAAAAGTGCTTACTTAGAACCACAGAACGGGCAATGCTGGGAATGAGTCTAAAATACCGGATACAAAGCACAAAAGTACGTAAGAGAACCAAAGTAGAAGACATTTGACGCGTGGACGCACATATTACCTAATTGGCGACCAAGACAAAATAAACGGGGAGTTGGAAGACCGCAACAACGATGAAAAGATGACATCTGCAAAGTAGCTGGAAGAAGGTTGTACTTGAATGAATAGGAGTGACAAAAACTAGGAGAGGCCTACGTTCAGCAGTGGACAAAACAGGGCTAGGAATGAAGAATAATTAGTTTATATCTACTTCCAGTTATTAGTAGGAATACTGCGTTATTTTTTCGGATAATAAATTGTATTTGTTTCAAAATTGATCACTTAATGTGATGTACAAAATGAAAATTTATAGGTTATGCATGTATTTACCTGATGAATTGCCATTACATAAAATATATTATTTAATGTGCCTGGTCTTGCCCAATTGATGTTGGCGATTACCATCTAAAGTGTATTCCTGTCTTATTCTATGTGCATCAGTTCGCATGCAGATCTTATGCCAGTCTAATCACGGATGTTTCTTAACTACAATTGCTGCTTCCTACCAAGTCCTCTGCATCTTTTAATCTTACCCATCATTATTCATTGTAATTTTTGCCCCTTAGTATAAGTTCTAGGTAGGCTATATTACATTTGATTTCCGGTAACACTTGCCTCCTACCAAGTCCTCTGCATCCTTTAATCTTACTCCTCATTATTCGTTGTAATTTTTACCTCTTAGTACATATTATAGGTAGGCTACATTTGATGTCCGGTAACACTTGCCTTTTAGTTTTGGGTTTTCGAAGTTCTTCAGTTTTTGTTACGTAGTCTACCCATAGCATACGTAGCATCCTTCTGTGCGGCCACATCTTGAATGCATCGATGCACCAAATATAGCACATAACTAAACTTTAAAATTAAATTATCAATACTGTTGCGACTTTTGCTGCGTTGTACACGTTTCACGAGTATTATTTTTGATATTATTTCATATAGATTCTATGTTATCTTCATTGTTGTTTGTTAGACATGTGAGTTTATTGTTTATTTCTTCTAATACTAATTATTTTTTAATAATAATAACAATAATAGTATTCATTTCAAACAACGAATGTTAAATTCATGGGTTGGTCAAAAGTAGAGGAATTAATTTTTGGTAGAAGTAAACTTAAGTATTAATAAAGTTAAAAACGGATAAACTATAAATAAACATATATAATACATAATCTCACTACAATTAATAAACATATTTAAAACTATGCACGCATTTAAAATAGCACTATATAATTTATAGAAAAGATAGATATATATATATATATATATATATATATATATATATATATACAAATACGCATACATACATCAATACATCATTATTGAAAGTTAGATATTCATCAACTGTATAAAAGCAGTTTAGCAAAATTAATTGATGTATCTTTTTGAGGAATTCTTTTTTTAGTAATTGCCTCAAAGAATTTGGTAAAACATTATGTAGTTTAATAATCTTTTTTGTACGATTAATAGTTTTTGAAAGTTGTTTTTTTGTTGTAGAACCCCAAAATATTATGCCGTATTGTTATTTGTGATTGACAGTAAGACAAATACATAATTCTAGCTGCTTCCTCATGTACGTCCTTGCATGTCAAATATATCAAATATGAGAATTTTGCAATGTTTGAACATATCTGTTGAGCATGGGTGTCTCATATAAGATTATTTTGTATAGTGACAACCAAAAATTTAACTTGGTTGGTTTCATTTAAATGAGCACCACACATGTATACATTAGTTTGGCCTTCTGGCGCTTTATAGTTAATTATATCTTAGATACGTTGGCCATCAGATTGTTCTTGGTAAGCCAAGTATCTAATACCGTGAGCATCCGACTAGTTGCCTCATTAAGTTTTTGTAGGTAGTTATATTTAATGTTACTATCTTGAAGTAAGAGGTCTTATTAAGGGTATTCATTTTGTAGTTTGGAGATTTAGTTTAATTTTACTTATTAATTGATTATGGTCTGAATCAATATTACCACCTAGGAAGTAGGTATTTTTATTTTTATTTTTAGCATTCCGAAAGCCCTTATCAATTAGTAAATATTCCAAGTACATATATCCATGTATATAATCTAAAATTGGCTAGTTTAAACCAGGTATTAATTATCAACCCGCAGGGGTGGTTGACGTGCACAGCCATTTGGGAGTAGCGACCCCACGTACCCGAGCCGTTCACTGCACACACACACACCCATCACATACAAACACACACATACAAACACACACATACAGACACAGACCGACACCCTTCCCTCCCGCGAAGTAATGCCTGACGGCGGTTCTGCGGGTTGGTAGGGAGACGTGGGGAGGTGGCTTTTAGTGGGTATACCCGTTTTATAACGGGGGAGTCCCACACACAAAAAAAGGTATTAATTATCAATCACATATTGGTTATCATTTTGTTATTTTGGCAAAATTCATAGAGATGCCTTTATGGTTGAATTCTCCTAAGTCAAAGTTCCCAACTAGACATCGCAATCTATTTTATTTTTCAATAACTTCAGCAATCTTCTAAAAATGTCATAAAAAATTTTGACATCGTCGTATTTTTTGTACCTGCCGTTGGGGCGTAGATTTGAATTATGTTTAGAGCTAGGGGATGCCCTTTCATCATTTCAGGTTATCTAGTTTGCCAGCTTTGTACATATTTTTTACATCAATGTACCAATTGTCAATTGAGATTTCAACACATTGAACCAAAAGATTATTCGCACCCCTGGCCCACTAAA
This sequence comes from Ontholestes murinus, assembly GCA_963969525.1. Classification (NCBI taxonomy): domain Eukaryota; kingdom Metazoa; phylum Arthropoda; class Insecta; order Coleoptera; family Staphylinidae; genus Ontholestes; species Ontholestes murinus. The sequence goes on along the minus strand of OZ018395.1, from coordinate 30,543,988 downwards.
GGGAAGACATCAAGATGGTTTCCCGTTGGCTTCCTTGGTGTCGCCTATTCTAGGAACAGCTACACTGTTTGCAGCCACCCATTATGGGTTAGACCTCAGTATTTGATCTTCCGATCCGCCACCTGGGGAAATTGATAAACCCCTTAGTTTTCCAATAGTATGCGGTCTTTTAGTGGTCGCAGTATGTCACCTACTTTTATTTTGTTCTAATAGGCGATTTTTACCCTTGACGTATGGTAACGTAATGTGTGCTTAGCGTCTCGTCTTTTGAGCTGATTGAGCGGGTTATTTAGGGCAACTGAGTGTATCTGTGATGGGTGGTAGTGCGATTTGGCATTTAGATATCTGTATATGTAGGTGTCTTTTCTGTAAATGGAGTGTCTAAGGCCTCCGCGTCCATTCGTTTTGTTATTAGGATGCCTAAGAAGGGTCATTTATTTTCAATTCCCTTTTCCATTGTCGAACGCCTTTGAAAAAACAGTATACACTGTATCTACCTACACATGATTTCCAAAGGCACACAACAAAAATACTTCAAACTAATAAATTTGTAACAGAGGACTTTCCTTCAGTCAAACCATGTTGTTGTTCATGTAGTACTCGTTTAGATAACAAGCTGTTTACTAACCAATTTATCCAAAAAAATTGGTGTCATTGATTGAAGAGCGACAACTCGATAGTTCTCTATATTTTACGAACGCTACTTTTATAGTTTGGATTAATTTAACTCAACTTCCAAACATCAGGAAATTTCTCTTCCTGAAGGGATGTTTTAAATAAGGTGTGTATTAAAATCAACAATAACCATAACAGTTAGCTAAAAAGGTATTCCATTAAGACCACAGCTGAAATTATTTTGCAGAAACATTAATTCATTAAATACTTCCTCAACAGTCACATGTAAATGATCGCTATTAACTGTTATAGGAGCTCCGCATTTATTTACATAGTTTCCATTGGAAGTACTTCTAATAACATATTCAGCAGAAAACCAGTCAGCAAAGGCGTTCGCAATTTCAGCTCCATCCGTAATGATCTTGTCCTTGAACTGTGTTGTACTGTGACGGAAACGAATCGTACAGCTGAGCATTGTTCTCGAGTGCGGCTAAATGTTTCATAGTGCACGGCTTTGCCCGTCTCAGTATAAGTGTGATTAAGTTTTATTAAACCATTTCGGGTAATTTCGTGATTTCCTTACTTTTAATAGAACGAGCATTGCAATTGCTTTGCCAACAATGTCATAAAAATAACTCAATTTTTTTATCAACATCGCAATTTTAAAATAAATCCTCCCAATCAATATTGCATAAAAAAATATTTATGTCTGAGTAATTACAGTTTTTAAAATCATGCTAAAATATAAAGTACTTTCCAAAGAATTTAAACGACAAGAGATTTCACACCCGTAATGATGAGTAGTGTTTGCGCATACATTATTAACAGTCAGATACAAAGAAACATCATGAATCGTAGAAAAACAAAGGTCTAAATAGCAGTTTACTGTCTACTGTTTGGAAATTTATTAATCTGAAACATATTTAAAAAGCTAAATTTATTTATTATGTTTCAAATATTTTCAATAATTTGAATTGGGAGGATTGTATACTCCACCAATAATTATTCTATTCGCACCTATTCTCAAAGAAATAAAAGTTTTTTCCACAGATTTTTTTTCCAGAGGTATGTTATGAGACATTGAATTGCGAACAGCAATTAATATTCCGCCCCCGCGACTCTTCACACTTGTTATTAATGAACGATTAGAGTGAAATATGACAAAATTATTTAATTGAAACTCACTATCAGCAAAATCGGCAGTTAACCATGTTTCGACAAGAATGATAATGTCATAATCGCATAAATTAATCGGGTGCATTAATTCTTTTAATTTAGTTCTAATTCCGCCTGCATTATGGAAGTATATTTTTAGTTTTTTTTTTTAGTTGCTTGCTTTGAGTTTCTGTTTATATTAGTTTCATTATCAGAAACTCGGGTAGGATTATTTTTGATTATTTGGGGATGGTTGTTAATATATTTGATAGTTAATGTTTCTTCTCATTTTGCTTTTCTTTCTGCCAAGTCAATATATAGAGACTTTATATGATTACGTTGCATTACAGTTGGTCTGGTTTTATTTAATATTCAGTTTTATTAATTGCTTTACTCGTTGTTCTTAATATGTGTTCTGCGGTCGATTTACTGTCAAAAATAAATTCGCTGCTGTTACAATAACATAACCTCCCATATGATTGGAATGAATAACTTACAAAAGTGGACTATAAACATCTTATAGCATAAGTGAGTACTATAGAAGAATTCCATTTTTATCTGGAATCGGGTATAACTGATCTGAATGAAATAATTCAAATATTAAAATCAGATGACAATTCTAACAAAGTCTATAAATCAATCGAAAATCCAACAAAATAAAAGAAATAAAACAGAAACAAATGAGGAAGAAATCTGCAATACAACCTCCAATAATATTTTATGGAAGGACTTGTTCAAAAGTAACGAACAAAAATAATATATCCAAAAAAGACGAAACGCTCATCAACCACGAATCTAAATCATTGAACCCATAAAAAAACAAACAACGTCTGGAAGCAAAATCACAAACAATAACTATTTCAAGCATATTATTGGGTTCAGCACACATACTAATTATGTAAAAACAGTTGTAAAAAATTATTACCTACACGTATACCGACTGAATGCCAATACAACAGCGGAAAATCTTACAGTGCATCTTCTCCACACTGCGCCCGGTAATAATTTTTACTGATCTGCAAAGCGATGGTAAAAGTGCGTCATTTTCCATCTGTGACGTCAATAATTTATATGATCCAATCATTTAGCCTCAAGGAGCAGCAGTCCGAAGGTTTTGATTTTCAAGAAGAATCAATTTTCAGAAAACGTCCTCAACTCATCTGCTTCAAGAACGGACCCAGAAAATTACAATCAAAGAAACGTAATTTCCGAAAAAACATTAAACTCTCCTACATGAGGATAGCTCACTTAAACGTCCACTGCTTAACTAACAAAATAGACTAAATTTATTTTTATATACGCACTCATCAAAGATATTTTGTCTTAGTGAACACTGGATGTCTAAGTAGCAAATAAATAATTGTATGTTGGAACCGCAATATTTCTTAAACAAAATATGTCTTTATACTGTAAATCTGTACAAAAAACATCAAAGGACTTACATTTGGAAAATTTAATTTTGATAGCTGCAGATCACTAAATGGGAATTTCGAAATTTTTATAAATGAACTTACTAATTGTTCCAAAAATGCTCATCAATAGTTCTCTGTGAAGATCTTAACCCTCATAATACCGTGGGGTCACTGAAGACCCCATATAAGATATGTGATTAAATATCCTTGTAACGATTAATGTTAAAATTTAAAAAAATGTACTTTTGAGGTGGGAATATTTTCAACATTTTACCAACGTAGAATTTTATTTTAGTAAATAAGGTATCTAGAAACTTAAAGCGTTGCATGTAATACCACTGGGTCTGCTGAGACCCCAAATACTTTTTACATATAAACTCATTTTTTTGCTCATCCACGAAGAATAAACTGAAAAATTGATATTTAGAACCACAAAAGGAAAGAAGTGGACGACGCCCACAACGTAATGTTATGCATCAAGACGGAGGTCTTACGAGATACGCAAAGTGAAATTTTGATACAATCCGCAGTACTTTTTGCCTCTTTTTAGAAACAATATTGTAAATCATATCGTAAAATGGACAAATGCAGAATCTCAAGCAGTGAGATTTATGGAAAACTGTAGATGACAAGGAGTTGCTCCGATTTATTGGGTTGTTGATATTGACAAGAGTTTATAAAGCTCAAAATTAATGAATTACAAATTTGTGGAATCTTAAAGATGCCGTCCTATTTTCAAACAAACTATGAACCGAAATAGGTTTACAACCATATTTCAGTGTCTGTATTTTGATCATCCTGAAGCTAGACGAAGGAATGGAGATTCAGATAAGCTATTGCCAAACCGAACATTTTTTGAATTGTGGTTACCTACACTTCAAAATGTATATGCCTTATGAAAATATAAGGGTAGATGAACAGCTGCTTACCTTTCGTGGTAGATTTCCATTCAAGCAGTACATACCATCTTAACCAGAAATGTACGGTATAAAAATTTGGGCAGATTGTGATAGTAAAATTTCATACATTTACAACTGCCAAGTCTATACTGGTAAAACGGTCAACCAACGTAAACGCAATCAAGGTAAATGTGTCGTCTTAGAAATAGTAGAGAGTCTGGAAAAATGAGGTCGGAATGTGAAGACAAGTAATTTTTTTACAAGTCTTGTACTAGCAAGAGAAACGAAGGATCCTTCATTGCTTGGTACAATTAGAAAAATTAAATCAGAGTTGCCCCAAGAACTGGTAATATGACAAACAAGTATATTCAACTAAATTTGGATTCCAAAACCAAGCAATGTTGGCATGTTATCGTTCAAAAAAAGGGGTTACATTATTATCAACTATACTTGAAACCGGCGAAATTTGTAATAATGAAAAGAATAAACCACAAATAATAATTGACTACAATAACACAAAATCAGGTGTAGATACAATGAACAAGCTAGATCGAACATACACCGTAAAAAGACAAACAAGAATATGACCTGTAACAATTTTTTATGATACTATAGATATCAGTGATTTAAACCCTTATATTATTTGTGTCGACTAAATAAAGATTGGCAAATGGAGACAATTCCTATCACATTTAGGAAAGCAACTTGTAGCCTCAGAAACAGATCCAGTAGAACAATCTACTTCCCAGGTTCAGTCACGAGAACCTAGAATACTCAAACGTGGGAGGTGTTGAAAGTGTCTCAGAAAAGTAGACAGAAAATTAAAAAACATGTCATGAATGCAATCGTTTCATGTGTAGTAATCATACAATCCTTGTTTGTTCTGTATGTCAACCCAAAAAAATGTAAAACGTTTAAAAATACATTATCTTTAAAATACATTTGTAAAATTTGTTAATAATTCATTTCAATAGTTTTTAAGCTATTGAAACTAAAATTTAATAAATTTTGAAGCAAAAATTTCATAACTTTTGAGGTAAAGAGCACACACAGGTGACCCTATCGGTATTACTTGACACTAAAAATGTTTGGTATTGTGATGGTTGATGTAAATAACTTAAAAAGCACCTACAAATCAAATACGATTTTTAACACTCTTAACCGCGTCTCATATAACGTAAAAAATGAACCAACTAGAATCTCTAATTACGGTGCTACTGAATGCATTAGTGAAATCGACTATATCATAACTATATTAACAGACAACATCACATTTAAAATAATAAAACCAAATGTAGCACATCATACGGCCCAAAACATAGAGCATTTCAGAATGTAGGCATACACTCATTTAAAATTGTACAGCGCCCGGCAGAGAAGTATGATGTTTTTGAGACGCGTATAACTCAGCGCAGGGACAGCTTAACGTTTTCGGAATGGTTGATATGCGACCACCCATCCTTGCCATTTTGCTTTAGTCGTTATGGAACCGTGGCCTCTAGAGCAACGCGTATTTGTTTAGACTCTTACATCTAAACTGGACGTTCTGTAGTTACTACGCAACGCATATTTCGAACACAATTCAATCTTAGAAGGCACGGTCATTTTTCTATGCGAAACAGTATCCTGAAGTGGGTGCAAAACCTCCGTACTAGAGGATCATTAAACCCTCTTAAATTTATTTATTGCTTCACAAAAGTATTGCAATTTACATATAAATTAATTATAACTTAACTAACTTACTTTTACACTCCCAGAATTTAAAACTAAAAACTTTATTTCTCCCTCACACACAATTACTCCCTTTAATATTATTCCTCCTCCTTTTTTGAGTAGCTGCCAATAGCCACTCAATCCACCGTTAGCTTCTTGAGCTTACCCGTTCTTCTCTTTCTCTTTTCGCTCTTCTATCGTCTTGCTTGTGGCAACGGATGCGCCACCAGTAGCTACTCAATCCACCACTAGTGTACCCTACATATCCGTTCTCTTCTTCTTCCTCTCCTTTCTTTCTTCTGGTACGCCCATGCATCGGTAGCTACTCAGTCCACTACCGATTTTGCGCATGGTCGATTTGCTTCTTCTTCATTCTTCTTTCTTCCACGTACATGTCGCCGATAGCTACTAAATTCACCACCTGATGTTGATATGTCGGTTTCGTTCCCATGCTCTCTTCACTCTTCTCGTATGTATTTTCACCGGATGCTACACAGTCCACACCCGACGTTCTTTGCATCATAGGTTGATTGTCACCAATGGCTATTCGATCCACCATCGGTTTACCTGGCATGTGTATTTCCGCGTTTATTTTGCCGCAGCTTTAATACCAATTTTGTCGCCCGTGGGTAGAGCAATCCATACAAGAGCACGTAATTTATCCTTGTTCGAGTTTATCTATTGATTCCGCGAATGATTTGAAAACTTTCCAAAATGAGTGTTCTCTTCTTAAATTGACCAACTCATTATAATTATCGGGCCACTTTAACCCAGCCTTAACTAGGGCCCTGTCTCGTTGTTCCTGTGTAAGTGAACACGAAAACACGTGTTCCTTGCTATCTATCCCGCTTCCACATTCGCAATTTTCTGTATCTGATTTTCTTATCTTTTTTAAGAATTACCATTAAAGTTTGAACTACATTGAGGTGGAAAACGAGGTGTTAAAACTCCTTGAAATGTGGGTCGAGTTAGGTAAATTATGGAAGCAAGCCACAAGCTGCGTGATTTTTGACAAGGCGTAATGTTGATATTAGAAGAGTCTTTTTTCAGCAAGATGGGTCAACTTATCACACCTCAAAAGAGTCTATGGCATTTTTGAGAGAACAATTTTCAGACGACTCATTTCTTTTCAAGGGGACACCGATCTTACCCTGATATTTTTTTGTAGGGGTATCTTAAAGCCCGTGTATCTGTTAAGAAACCACGAACCCTTGATCAGCTGTCCAATGCTATCACCCGAGAAATTCAAGTGATTCCGGCTAACATGTTGGAAGGATGCATGAACAACCTCTCAACTAGACTTGAGGAGTGTGTAGAAAAGAACGAAGATCACTTAGATGACCTTTTCTTTGTCATGAATAGCACACCTACCTATAAAACAAATACAATTTTGATTTAATTGAAAATTCTCGGAGTTATGTTTTTTTTCAAAAACGTCATACTTCTCTTCTGGACCCTGTATATTATAGAACTATACAAAACTTTTATAAATCTTACTTTACCAATATTGACGATATGTACAGACAATTCTGGAACTACTTTTCAAACTGCTTTGAAAAATGTTTTCCCATTAAAATTTCAAATACTAAAAGAGATCTGAAAACAAAATAAATATTTCCATGGCTCCCAACATATATCCAGTCTTGCCAGTAAATTTGCGAATAATCCATCTAATCGATCCCTTCTAACCAAGTTTTGTATTCCCAGAAATCCAAATATCCCTTCTAAGTATCAACATCCTCCCCTCACAATTCATCAACTCATTTGTACGAATCACCCTGACAGTTAAGCTAGCTAGCAAAGAACTTTTTTTTGCTATATTAAATTAAATTCAGACAGGGCAGAAAGACCACTGGTCTATAGCCCAGACGGACTAACACCACATTAATTGTCTTTGTTATGTATATTTAAATGTAAAAATGTAATTGTCCGAATAAAGATCATTGTTATTTATTTATTATTTATTTCCATGGTATACAAATGAAATCAAAAAACAATTAAAAAAAACTGAAAGATAAACTGGTTACGTAAAATAGCCAATTGGGAAATAATTTACCGTAACTATAAAAATCACAAATAGAATAAAAATTAAAAGGGGGAAACAAATATAATTAATAAAATCATGATAAATGATGGAACACTTTCGATTCCTGCACTATAGACGCCAATAATTCAGTTAACCAGTCTGTTTATTTTAAACCCGTGACAGTAGACGAGGTTGTTCGTATAATTCACGGATTTAAAAACAAAAAGTCAATAAATAAATGTAGCATAGAACTATCACCTGCTCTTGCTAAAATAATAAATCAAACAATGAAAATAGGACAGTTTCCAAACTTCTTAAAGCTGTCGACTATGATATCATAATTAAAGAAGGGAAATTCACAAAACATAGACAATTACAGGCTTATATATTCATCATACAGATCTCATTTGGTCTGCCTCAGGATAGCCATTGTGGTCCGATTTCATTTCTAATTAATAATCAATGATATTACCTATAATTATAAGTTTTATAGATGTTATATGTATGCTGACAATATGGAAATTTTTCATAAAGTGAAATCAATTATTGATTGCAAAAATCTCCAAGTGGATATTAATAATGTGTCTAAGTGGTGTAATAAATGATTATAGTCTTAAAATAGGCAAATACAAATTAATAAGTAATTTAGAGCATAAAGGCACATCAATTATTACCATGTCTTCGATAACATTGTTATTGAAAGAGTTGATAGCTATTAGAGACCTCGGTAATAATTTGGACAACTTAATTAATTTTTCTTTTCAAATAAAAGTCGTATTTGGCAAGACTATGCGTTATTCTAGGCTTTATTATGTGAAATGGTAAATATTTAAACATGAGAACTTTGATAATTCTTTATAATTCATTTCTAAGATCTACTCTCGAGTACAAATCATTGGTGTGGTTTTCCTGTTATAATGAGGTGTGTTGAAACTAGTACAAATACAGAAACGATTTGTGAGATATCTATCTGTTTTATAAATTTAAAGAGAGTATATACTTAAAGTCAATACAGGGACGGCATACTATTTCAGGAATTTGCTTTGTCCACTAACTCTTGGATATATTGATGCCCCTATAGTCTGTTCGTTGGATCTTCCGTCGTACGTCACAAACTATCGCTTCAAAAAACGAGGAAAGTTTTACAGTGCTTTGTTTTTCTAACGCATTTGGTTTACTCTATTAAACTGAATGTTTTTGCGTCGTTTTTCGAAGCGATAGTTTGTGACATACGACGGAAGATCCAACGAACAGACTATAGATTAATAACTTTGTTAAATTTCAATGTATATTCGCATGGTATGACGTTTAGGAACGCTTCTTTATTTAAACTTAATTTAAACTTAATTGTCAATTAAGCATATTTTCTATCATTTTAAATAATTCTTGAAAATTAAATTCTATAAATTGTAATCCCGATTTTGATATTTCCCGTATGTCTGTTCGTTCGTATAATTTATTCCTTAATACAAAAATTCATCAATACAATGGGAAACAAAATTATTTATTATTTAACTGGTGAATATATAACATGACACGTACATAAATAAGTTGAAGAATTAGTTTAGGGTTGATTGCAAATTAGCTGCCTTTAACAGAATGTATAATTAATAAAAGCTCACGCTCGAATTTATATTATGAAATAGTTTCAATGATGTGTAATGTCTGTGGGTTATTACTAGGGGAAGAGCGTGGCGCATTTATTTTATTAAAAGTTAGCAGTTACTGCACTTGTACAGAAAGAGGGAATAAAAGTCAGCCGGCCACCCTAACAATAATTCCCTACACGAATCTATTATTCCTTACTGTCTTGAGCAATCGTCCCTGCAGGGAGCGTGGAATATTGTTGAAATAGGGTGATGGCCGCGGTAAGTGGTCAGTGATGGATGCTTGGGTTGGAGATGGGGTGGTTTGGCCACCGTAATGACCGCAAAGGCACTCGTCACGTCGTGAACGGACCAACACGAACTAATGTCCAAGTCAGTCGGTCCCGCACCCCCAAAACACACATGGAAATATTGCAGATACCCGACAACAAAGGGTTTTATCTTAACACGAGTTAGCTAACTATTACTCTCCCAAGAATTTCCTCATTCGCTTATTGAATTTAAATTTAATTCGACTGAGCTGCTTCTACTTAATATTCGATATGTACCAACTTTCTGAATAACATATGCCTACTAAAGTTCTCAACGCATATCGTGTAAAATCAATATTGTAGCAACAAGACTTTAAGCATTTACATGAACGCTTCAGATAATTGAAAGGGGAGAATTCAAATTTAATAGTAATCGTTAGTCAACTATTGATAATGGACACATAGTTTCCGAAATATTCATCTAGTGCTTAAATAAAAGCAGTGAAGAAATGAATTTAACCGTCTTTTTATTATTAATAAATCCTGAATATGACTTAACAACGGTTTTAAATATAAAAATATAAAATTTTAGAGCTTGTTGTGGTTATTAATGTATTCAACCTATAAATTTAAATACTTGTTCCAGACGTGTCTTTTTGTGTAGCTGAACTGGGATAAAATCAAATGCACCATAAAAGTAGCGCGCATTTCGAATTCCTACCGCGTAAGTGGAATTTGACGCTTTCCCGTGCAAATGCTATCGCGAAAGGGGACACAGGGTGTAGGTAAATGGAAAAGATCGCAGATAAAGGGGACCGCACTATTTTCGATGGCGGTGTCCGAAACTACGTGATTAGTTAGAAGGGAGATTTTCTGGTCGATATATCTGTTTTATATTACCGCTGAGACTAATGATATAAAGCAGCTTGCTCCAAAACGGATAAAAAACTTAGATTATCGTACCATAATTAATTATAATTAGAGAATTCCTAAAATACATAATTCTTAAATATTTTATGAAGGTGAAAGTTAAAGCAATTGTATATCTAATATATAATTTAATCTAACAAAGATTTTAAATAATAATTATAAAATTAATCATACGTACGATTGCGCTTAAATTGGATATTAGCAAAATGGACCTTCTAGAATCACTGTAAATCCAGAACGCACCTACTAAATCGGTTTTTTCGGTATTTAATGACTATCTGGACTCGTATCTTTGACAATTTTTAAAGCCATCTTGAATTAATTATAAGTTTAATTCTATGTTCAATCGGAATTTGAAGTCTCCTTTATTTTGATAATGCTAAGCTAAGTTACTGAAGCTATAGTCGCTAAAAATAAAAATAAAGTTATACAGAAAAAAAAAAGTAAGCTTTTTGTTTATTATTCAAAATGTAAAATGAAGTTGAAGCCTCCAGCACAAACAAAACGCAGAGCGCTTCTACAGCTTTGGTTATTTGCGCCTTGAATTTGTAGAAAATAAAATCTATTACTATTCGCATATTTCTGTCATCCTGTTTAGATTTAAAAAAAAAACTAAAACGGTCGCAGTTTGATATTCAAAACTTGGAAATGAACTATCATTATATTTAATCTTTAAAGTGGTAATGTTGTACAATTTTTAATTTTTCCCATATCTTCAATGACTTCAGTCATTTCCATCTTCTTTAGTAAATCACTTTTATATTTATTAATTCATTACCTATTTCTTCGATTTATTAAATTGTTATCTATTGTGTTTTATGGAAGCAATCGATATATACCATGACATTATATATTTAGTTTTTGTAGGGTATGATTTTATTTATTTACGGATAACTCCGTTTTTACAAATTATAAATTTAGAATACACTAAAAATAGTTATATTACTTACGGTACTAAATGAAATTTAGAAGTATTAAAAGATTTTTCTATATGATTTATGAACAACCAAAATAGTATAGGTCCACAATGAGAACCTTGCTGTACTGCAGAGGTTACATCTATTGAATCAGATATGTAATTATCAATTTTTACATATTGTTTGCGATTACATAAAAAAAAAACTACGAATCCAACAACTAAATCACTGAAGTTATAAGCAATAAGTATAGATAACAACTATGATAAACTCGATCAAAGAAATCAGTGGAATCTTGCATAAACCTGATATCCACTCTCGAAACCATGTAGAATAAAATGCTGATTCGATAACAAATTAGTAACAGTAGATCTACTTTCAACAAAACCATGCTGCTTTGAAATTAAATAGTCCAGAATTTAAGGAATAGTCGTTTGTAAACAAAGTAAGGATAGCGAATGCAAGAAAGAACACACCTTTTTAAAAATAAGGAGGTAAACCATCAGGACCAGGAAGTTCAGCATCATTCAAAGTACTTAGATAGTTAAAAATGTCTACGGAATGAACTGAGAGCGACTCAGGACAAAGAAATTCAACATATTCAGTCACTTTAGGAGAATCAGAAATACAAGTCACAGTAGAAAAATATTTAATAAATAAATTTACACACTCGTTTACATTATTACTAACACATTTGTTTAGGAAACCGACGTATCGTACTGCAATTATTAATAAATTTCCAAAAAATCTTAGGATTCCGTTTAACGTTAAATTTCACATTTTTAATAAATTATTCGTAGGACTTACTTAAATTTGCGTAGCGAGCTCTTAGAATTTTTAACTTATCATAATCCTATAAACTGTCCGAGGTTTTAAACTTAGCAAGCGCATTTTTCTTATTTTCAACTAACTGAATTAATTCACGATTAAACCAACGTGGATATGATAAATTTCTCTTACACTTTACAAGAACAAACAAGTAAAGACCCTCATTAATAAAAATTATTTACAGAAATATTCAAAAATCCTGATTAGTCAAATGGGTTTTTTCAATCCACAGATGCAAAATAATTATTTTGTGAATCATAATCGGCAGATTTAAAGTCATAATACAAAAAAAAACAGTGGATAATGTCTGATGATCAGATAAAAAATAAATTTAATACTAGAAGCAATGTGATGAGAACTATTATTGAACAAAGGATCAATTGATTTCGAAATCCCTAAGGTTTTAATATTGGGGAAAACAAAATCAAGAAAAACTCCACGCTCATTAGGAATCAAAATGCACTATCTCATATTATTTAAGGTTGGACAATGTTCAATACTAGTATATAAAGGGAATAATTTAACATCAGTAAGTGATGATTTAACGCTCCTTAATTTTGTTCTTATCTAACCTAAATACATTGTAGCCTTTTAAAATTAATCATTAAAAGAGTCATCAAGCCAAGTTTCGATTATAACAATTCTATCATAAATGCAGCAGTTAAGAGTATTGTGAGCATTGATAGACTTATATAAAAAATATGTTTAGTTTTTTAAATTTCGTGCGTCATTAAGAGGTACAATTTTTATTTTTTCACGAATATATTTTATTGTTAAATTAGATTCACCTTCTTGTGTGCGTCTAAGTAATTCTTCATTTAACAATTTCAAATTCCTCAGCTGATGATCAGTTAAATCGCACATTTGGAGATTTTATAAACTACGAAATTTATGATATTTCTACTAGCGACGACCGATCTTTAAAACAAATTTTCACATGTCTTGGCTTAGTAGACTCCTTGCCAATTCTAATTATTCTTCTGGTTCGTATGAAACTTCCGATCCAAGTATTTCCTACACTATACGTTTGTCCTGCTTAAGCTAATGGAAATTAAATTTTCAATGCGATTGGGTAAATGTTAATTAATTAATTTCACTTAGTTTTATTTGTTTCACCATTTTTATTTATTTCACTTCCCTAACTAGTTTCGATCACACGATCATTCTCAAAGGTTTTTACAAGGCTTACTACCCTTTGAGAATGATCGTGTGATCGAAACTAGTTAGGGAAGTGAAATAAATAAAACTTGTGAAACAAATAAAACCAAGTGAAATTAATTAATTACACATTTACCCAATCGCTACAATATGTTTCACCAAGTGATAGATGAATCAAAAGTTCGTAGTTTAAATTTTCAATGTTCTCAATTCTTTTTTCCAGTATCATTAATGTGTTACTAATAAATCGAGTCATTTGGATCTAAATATTTTAAAAACAATCAGCCATCAACTTACTTAATGTATTGCAAAAACCGGTATCAAGTTCCACTTGATTATTTAAACACTACCTTCAGAGCAAAACCATTTAATATTTTTTGGCTGTTAATGCATAATATATCAGCATCAGTTAAGTTGTAACATTTAACATGGACGGATTTATTACAAATACCGTCACATTTAATATAAAGTGTAGCACCCTCTTTACAAATTCCACACTTATTAACTATCACGCAATTTTTATTTAAATAGTGAATATATCTTTACACTTGTCTTATAAGTTAAGGTATAAACGTGACTTATATATAAGTTATTCTAAACTAATACAACTTCTTAAAATTAAAGTTAATTTAAAATTAAAATGGTAACAAAACCTGCTGAATTAAGTAATCTCTTACTTTCCTTCAAAAACAAGAGCTCAGTTCTCGAGTCGGTAGTGGAAGTCGGTTAAAAAATTTTATGGCATAATACCTGGTACCGGTTTGTGTAGTAGATAGACGAAAATAACTTGATATTAGATTGTTCCTACGTCTAGTCAGGCAAATATGACTGTTGGCATGTGTTTGATATAAATGCTTATGTTGTCTATGTACATAGATTAGGCTTATGAAGATATAAAGAGCAGGTAATCCGGTATCTAATTAGTGGCCTCATATAATAAAACATTATTGTATATGACTTTCAATATGGTAGAAGTAATATTGTCGCAACGCATCTTTTGGCACGTGAGAGGAAAGGTTCCTGAAGATGATATATTTTTAGCAAGCCTGCCTGTTAGTTGCTCTCCGTGACATGACCAGTTCATACGTGTACCCAGGTGAATACCAAGAAATTTTGTTGTGTTTGTTTCATTTGATTTGAGTGTAAAAAACATTTCGTTTGTTTTATCAGAATTTAGCTTAAATCAGTTATTCGCAAACCATTCAGCAGGTTTTAGTCCTGAATTAGTCATTGTGCAAAAAGTATGACTTTCGATTCAAGAAAACATGAAAGTAGTTAAAATATATTAAAAACATAAGTTTTCCGAGGACTGTCCCGTGAGGAACATCGTGCATAACTGTTGCTACAGAAGACAACCGAGAGTTGTTTGTTGTGTACCGTGTGCGTGAAGAAAGGTAGGAAAAAATCATTCTAATGCTTTCAGGGTGTAAGTTATAGTAGTATAGTTTCCTGATAAGTACAGAATGAGAGACGCAGTTAAATGCCTTTAATAGATCTAAAAAAAATTGAGTGAAATTTGAGGCCCTTTTCAAAACAGTCTAAGATATTATCGATAAAGTTAAGAACAGCACTGAATGTTGATCGCCCCTTCCTGAAGCCATACTGTATATTGCTGAAGGTATTTGATTTTTCAAATTAATCAGAAAGCTGATTTTATAGAATTGTTTCCAGTATTTTTGAGAAAATTGTTAACAGGGAGATTGGGCGATAATTTGATGGATCGCCTTTTTTGTAAATAGGGATAACAAAGCCTCGGGAAAAGTATTTAATCTGATACATAGGTTTATAAGTTTTGTAAGTGTATCTAGAAAACTACTTAATGCCGATTTGACTACGTCTACTCTTAGGCCATAGATATCATGGGTTTTGCTAGGTTTCAGTCCTATTGTATATAGCACTCGAAGAGACAAAATTTAAAATATACATTCACATTTAGACATTAAAAATATCGGCCAACGTTAGATTTATTAATTTCTTTTATTGCATTGTCAGCTACATTGACAAAATAATTGTTGAAATCATTGACAGTAAGATCACAAATAATTTTCTTCACAACAATAATGTGAAAAGTGTGTGCTTTTCGAATTTAAGTGCGCAGTTGTACGTTTATTTATAGTTGGTTTTGATTCTAAGAATGTCAGGGCAATTCAAACGGTTATAAGGGTCTGACATTAGGAGTAGTGTTGATATCGTACGCTTAAGGTCATCATTAAGCCTCTGTATATTAGGTCCTTTACTATTTCGCGTAATGATATGCTTTTTGCGGAATGCATCATAGAATTTGTTTTTAAATATTTTATGAAGTAAATAAAGCACATATCGGCATCTATATTTGCAATATTTAAAAAAATCCCATTGTTCTGCTTCTAGGTTATGAAATAGAAAGTGTTTTCCAATTTTGTATCTTCATATTGAATTTATTACCAATATGGTCAAATATACATATATGAAAAAGTTTGGCAGAACAGATACCATTTGTACATACATTATCGATACAATTATCAAGTCGTGTAGGAAAATTGACTTCTATGTCGAGGGCATAACTAGCAGGAAAATCGATAAATGCAGTTTTAATGGGTTCATTGGAGTTAAATCGAAACTTGAAGTCACAGTACAGTATTATGAATGTGCTATTCAATATGGAAGCTAAGATTTTGAGAAAAATATCGAAATTACTAAAAGGGGCGCGATATACAACCAGTAATATTAAACCGTGCAAAATTAAGCCTATGATTTTGCAATCTTTTTCAGAAACAAAACTATCGAAATTGAGAGATTTATATAAGATATTGTTACGTACCCTGATTGAATCTCCACCATGTTTAAATATTTTTCGTGAATGGTGACAAGCAGCATGGAAATTGTCAAACAATACGGATTCGGATTCTATTGCTGTAAGCCAGTACTCACAAATATAGAGTATAGAAATTCTCGCTTGAGTCATGAAGTATTCCCTCGATTTCATTAGTTTTTGACCTGATACATTGAGCGTTAAAATAAAAACAATTTATAAAATGTTCTCCCGTTAGTTGGTCATTTTTTGGTGATGATGAGTTAATTTAATTACCGCTGGGTTAAATTTTCCTACATGTCAGTTTGAAGTGTACAAGATACAATATATTTTAATAAGTTGGCTTTGGTACGTTTTGTTAGATATAAGTTATTAAAAACGTCGAAATTAGGTATTCTATTTGTTTCTATAAAGCTGCATTTGAGGTTTTTTGAGCACTTTTCTAGGATACCATTCACGTTATTTATCGAGTCTCGTATTCGCCTTTTCCTCCAAAGATAATTTTGTATTATATAAACGTTAGTATGTGTTATAATAAGCAACTGTAATGGTTTAAAACGTGTTTATCGGTGTCCCTCTTAATGCATCCACGGTACCGGCCAGAATGAGAACATGATCTTTTTTAGTGAAACCTTTACACATCTTTTGTAGATCTTCGACGATATCGCAACATTTGGCATTCGGTTTGAAAAACGACGCGATATGGGCCTGTAGTTAGTACTTGGCGAAGGTTGATTTAAGAATTGCCCCCTACTTCTGCCGTGATTATCAGCTAGAAGGAGTACTTCAGAGTTGGGCTCAGTATACGAGGGTAGATTGAAAAGTTTCCGGAATGGGTTGTCAAGGCTAACCTATTTTAGGTAAGCTGTCAAATTTTCAGACACGTGCGTCGTTCCATTTTTGTTTACTAGGATATCTTGTGAAGCAAGTCAGGCACTTTTGCAAAAATGGATAAAAACGAATTTCGTGCATTTATCAAACATTTCTGGATGGATGGCAAAAGGCGACGGAGATACGAGATATTTTGCAGAAAGTTCATGGCACATCCACACCTTCATTTTCGACTATTAGTTTCTGGGTGAGCGAGTTCAAACGTGGCCGTATGAGCACCAAGGATGAACCACGTAGTGGACGTCCAAAAACGGCCACAAATGAAGAAATGGTCGACAAAGTCCATGATCTCGTGTTAGCCGATCGACGAGTGAAGTTGCGCGAAATAATAGAGACCACGGGCATCTCATATGAACGTGTGCAAAATATCGTGCACGAACATTTGGGCGTGAGGAAGCTGTCGGCGCGATGGGTGCCGCGTTTGCTGACTATGGACAACAAGCGAAATCGTGTGACCACTTCGAAAGAGTGTTTGGCCTTGTTAAAGCGTATTCCAACGGATTTTTTTCGCCGATTCGTGACCGTGAACGAAACGTGGATCCACCACTACACACCAGAAACCAAGCAGCAGTCGAAACAGTGGATTTCTCCAGGCGAATCTGCTCCGAAGAAGGCAAAGACTGTCCCATCGGCTGGAAAGGTCATGGCCACCGTTTTTTGGGATTCGCAAGGTGTGATACACATCGACCTTTTGCAGAATGGAAGAACTATCACGGGACAATACTAAAGCGATTTATTGGATCAATTCAACGGCATATTGAAGGAGAAACGGCCTCAATTGCAGCGGAAAAAAGTGCTCTTCCACCACGACAACGCGCCGGCAGATTCATCCCGAATCGGCAATGCTAAATTGGTTGAATTGGGCTACGAGGTGGTGCCGCATCCCCCGTACTCTCCAGACCTGGCCCCGTGCGACTTCTATTTGTTCACAAACATGAAGACTTGGCTCGGAGGCAAGCGCAAAAGCTTATTTTGCAGAGTTCCTGAAATCATATTTTTTTGAAGGCTTAAAAAAGTTGGAGCACCGCTGGGAAAATTGTATCGCCCTGCAAGGGTACTATGTTGAAAAATTTAAAAAAACCTGTTTAATTACTGCGTTTTCTTTCCCATTCAGGAAACTTTTCAATCTACCCTCGTATATAAGGCTATTCATTTTGCCCTGTATTTCAATATTCTGTAGATTCATTTAATCCAGATCTCTCACTAAGCGTTCAATATTTAAAATATATTTGTAACAATTAGTACAGTCTTTCCTGCTTTTGTTTTTGCATGCAGTATGAAATATGTTATGGCAGTTGATACACACGTAAATTTTAAATGTTAAATTTTTGCAACATTTAAAAATTGCTTTTAGTATCGCAAATAGGATAAATTCAATAACATAGATAAGTTATAATTAGCTTTCTGTTTACAAAAACTTCCTCTTGGAACTTTGTTTTAAAGTATTCTGTGAATCTCTAACATGTTTTAGCATAATGTTTAATTTTATTTTTTGTACCTAAATCACCTCAGCTTGTGTTTACTTCACTATTGCGGCAAAATCACATATGTAGATCCAAGGAACTATTAAATTAAATTAATAAATGTTTACATATTTAACACTATCACTACTATCTGCTAACTATTTTTAATTTTGGTTATGAATGTCAATAAATATTACTTTGGATACCAATTATATATTTTTTCCAATATACAGATGTGAAATATTTTAGAATTAATTACGATAACGGATTTGCAAAATTATACCGCCACCCATTTTATACTTATTATAAACTACATATTATTACCGGAAGTTAGAAAAAAATAGAAAGGTAATGATTTAGTATTCTTCATAAATCCGATAATTTTAAACTCACCAGAACGGTATAAAATAATACTAGATACTTACACTGAAAGTAATATTGTATTACTTGATATGCACCAAGAAACTGTAACTTTGGTAACTATCATAAGTGAGGTAATTTTCCAAGGTATAAGAACGCCAATAATCTAAAATCTTAGAAATATTTGGAAAGTATTCGCAAACTGTTTCTTTGAACATACATAAATCAAAGAATATGCTTTAATAATATTGAAGTAATCAGAGCAGCATAACTTTATATAATAACAAAATAAAACAAAAGTACGTATATAAAAGATGTAACGTCAAATAAAACTTACAACTAACAAAAAATTCGTTATATAATCGCTATATGGTTTGGTTTTTGGGATTTATGAGATAAACATTTGAAGTAGTGTGTGAAAATTTTAGTGATCCCAGTTTTAAAGATCCTAAACAAACTAGCAAAATTGAAAAACTAAAATTAATAAAATCTGCAACGTTATAAATAAATCGAAACTAAAATAAGAACGGAATAGAAAACAACGGTTCGAGGCCCTAGCAAGTGGTGCAGTTTTTATTTTTAACTGGAAATTAAATAAACAAATACCACTAATATATAGCCTATACAATTACTTGCAAGCTACAAATGAAACGAAAGGAAAATAAAAACAAATAAGAAGTAGAGTGACGTACTGAGAAAGACGTTGGATTCAGAACAATTAGAACAGGAAAACAACGATTCGAGGCCCGAACAAGTGGTTCAATTTTTATTTAGTAAACAAAAATAAAATAAGCCTGTAAACAATAATATCCAATAATATCAAAGCAGACACATAAATAAAATAAATTTAAGTAAATAATCATTCAATTTAAAATAATAATAATTAAACAATACAGTAAAATAACATCTCATTGTACCAATATAAAAACATAAAAAGATATACACTTGCCAAAAAATGATCGAAAACTTAAACTACACGATACAAGCATAGAAAACCGAGAATTAGAAGAAAATATATTTAGAAAAAGGAAAATAATAGTCAGGTCACCACATAAAGTCGAAAATACCAGCGACAAGATGGTAGAAATTCTCAAAGCAATAAATGAAATGAGAAACGAAATGAATGGAAAATTTGACCAAAATATATAAATAAATAGAGAACTAACACAAATCAAAACTGAAATTAAAGTAAAGGAAGAAATATGGGCAAGAGAAAAGGAAGAATTATACAAAAAAATACAAACTTTTGAGAATTGAGAAGAAACCTGGGAAAGGCAAAGCAGGAGAAACAACATTGTCTTAAATAACTCAAATATATGTGGAGAGGAAATAGACAAACAATTAATAGCATTTTTCGAGAAGAAATTAAACGTACAATGCAACGTAAAAGAAGCGTACGAAGTCACAACCGGAATAATTATAGTTAAAATGCAGAACTGGAAAGACAAATGTTCTGTTTGCGACACAAAGTTAGACTAACAGGACAAGATATATACATAGATCACGACATGACCAGACAGTAAAGACAAATCCAAAAAAGTTTGCGAGAAGTCTCAAAACGCGAATCAGAAAAGGAAAATAATGTAAAAGTAGGATATAAAAAAATCAGAATAAAGAATATAAAATATGAATGGGGCGAAATCAAAACAAAAAAACCTGATAAAAAAACTAAGCAAACAACTGAACTTAGAAGACACAACGACTAAAAATGCAAATAAGAAAGGTAACAGGAAACATAAAAGGAACACAATGAGAACATGCACCTGGAATATAAAAACCTTACTAAAGCATGGAAAAATGAAAAAGAAATGTCAAGACAGCTACTTAAATATAACATAGCAGTAGCAGCCCTGCACAAGAAGTAAGATGGAAAGGTAATGGACGTATTAATAAGAAACAGTACACTATATTCTAATCAGGCGACAAACAACAAGGCAGAAATGGAGTAGCTTTTGTCATCACAGAAAAATTAAGGAACAGCTTAATAGACTTTAAACCAATAAATGGCAAAATATTAAACGTGTACACATCAACGGAAGTGACGGAAGAAAAACAAAAAGACGAACTATACGAAGAAATCGAAAATATTCACACAACCATACCTAAACAAGACACACTAATAGTTATGAGAGACTTTAACGTTCAAATAGGAAACGAAGATTTTGTAAGAGCAGTTGCATGGAAGAACACGATACATGATAACCTTGCAGTCACAGCAGGAATGAAAATTGTCAACACAAGATTTGAACACGTAAGAAAACATAAAATAACGTGGATGTCACCTGGGCAGCATTACGGAAACCAAATCGACCATATATTAATAAAAAAAGAAAGTTAAAGCAGCATATTAGACGTGAGGTCGTATAGAGGGGCAGATGTAGTCACAGACCACTTCATAGTAGGAACAACAATTAAACAAATAGTAACAAAACAAAACAACAGGAATAGACAAACAAAATGGGACACGGAAAAACTATATAATATGGAAACAAGGGACGAATATAGAAACATGGCAGAACATAAAATATGAGACAACATATCAGTAATAACAGAAGATATAGACACAAAATGGACAGAAATCAAAACAGCATTAACTGAAGCCGCAGAAACAAAAATAGGAACCATAAAAAACCGATACAAAAATGGATGATGAAACAATGAATGTATTGCACTTATAGAAGAAAAATTGAAATTCAGACGAATATGCTAAGATAAGAAACGAATGTAACAAAGCTATACGACACGCAAAACGCAGATGGATACAAAGAAAGGTGGAAAATATAGAAAATGAATACAGAAACCGTAACTGTAAAAAGTTTTACAAACAAATAAATAATAAAATAAAATGAAAACGTTGGAAATGAGAAATAAGGAAGGAAAAATAACACATTAAAAAATTATTGACAACTAAAAATAATTCTTCACAAATAGAAGAAATCGAGGAAGCGGACGAATAATTTAATTTGGCAGAAGAACCGACAATAGAGGAAATAGAAGAAATAATTGGAAAGTATAAAAATGGAAAGGCATCTTCTAATTATAGAAACGTGGAAAACTGAGACTATGGATGAATGAAACAAAGGATCTATAGTATCAATACATAAAAAGGCGACCGAAACCAATGTAAAAATTATAGAGGAATCACACTCATATGTACAACGTACCAAATATTAACAACAATGATTCAAAAGAGACTGAATGAATACGCAAAGAACATTGTCGGATAATATCAATGCGGTTATGTACAAAGCAAATTGACTGTGGACGCAATTCATATAGTAAAACAAATAATAGAAAAAACAGAAAGTTGATATAGAATTACTATTTATAAATTTTAAGCAAGCATTTGACGCAAAAAAACAGAGCACACTTAATCAAAGCAATGGGAGAGTTTTAAATCTCTACAAAAATAATAAATTTAATAAAAATGACAATGACGACCAAAACCGTATTACAAACGGAAAATGGAAAAACCAATTAGTTTACAATAAATAATGGATTACGGCAAGGCGATGCAGTCTCAGCTACCTTATTTAACTTCGGATCGACATATATAGACACATAGGGAACTTTCAGAACGAAAGAGAGCCAAATAATTACTTACGCAGACGATATAGTCATAATTACAAAACAAAGAGTACAAGTGGAAAACATCTTGAGGGAATTGGGCTACGAGAGAAAGAAAATGGAAATGTCAATAAACGGACAATAAAAAATAAATATACGACAGCACGAATTTGAGAAAATCAACAAAATAAAGTAAGGAGCGAAGATAAAACTGAAATCGAAGAAAAAATGGAGAATGCATTCTATGCAAACAGAAAAATCCTGACAAACAAAACAATTAGCAAGAACGCAAAGACAAAAATATATAAAACAGTAATAAGACCGATAATCACATATGCAGCGGAAACTTATACAATGACAGAAATAGAACAAACACAAATTAAGAGTAGCAGAACAATCAATAATCAGAAAAATACTAGGACCAAGACAAACAGAAGGTGAAAGAAAAATAATGAATAACACAGAAATATTAGAAATACTGTAAGGAAAATGTGTAATTAATATAATTAAAATAGCCCGTATAAAATGGTTGGGGCATGTATGGAGATCAGGAAGATCAAACCAACATAAATGCGATTATGAAATTTAAATCAAACGCAAAGAAAAGAAGAGGAAGACCAAGATGAGGAAGAAGGAGACATCAAAAGCGTAGGAATCAAACTCACTTTTTGCAATAAAATCAAAATAATCAGAATTATTTCATTTAACCATTGACTTTTTTTGTGAAATTTATAAGTCAAAAAAGTGATGGTAAAAAAATATACTATTGGTTTTTGGCCTTATAAAAAAGTATTTAATATTTTGGCTTCTAGTTACTATACAAAAAGCATAATAAATAATAAATCAAAAAGCATATTTATTTTCTATTGTTCTATGTTACCTCTAAGAGTATAAATACTATCTCTCACATTTCATCTTAGGACTAACTGTACCGGTACTTGCGTCAAATTAATACAGAAATGAAATACGTTGAATAAAACAATATAATGCAAGACAGGCGTATACAGGACAAAAAGTAAATATAAAAAGAACTGACATAATATAGCGTGTATTTCTACTAGTTTTTAATAATACGATTGCAGCCGAACTAGAGTTAGCAACAGTCCAACATCGTTAGTCCGGGTTGGAAACTGGATGGATGACCAATATCATTCGCTATTGGGGTACAATGAATAGGGATTTTGAAGTCCTTACTTCAATACCAAATGCCTTTGTAGACCATTTTGACAGAAGTTACATCATGACAGATAATAATTCATATGACACCGATTTTTTTAAATTCAGTAAATGTAGTAAATGCAACCTCTGGTAGAGAATTTACACAGTTTTTTTTATGTCGAAACACTGCGCCTCACAGTGGGCAGATGATAAGGGGTTTTATAACATACAATTTTCACTTATAAGTATCCTAAATAGTTATCGAGGGAATTTATAATTTAAAGCGAGATTTACAAGTTCAATAAGATGAATTGTTAAAATTAGTTTACAAAACAAGGGTGAGTTATTTACATCGGTTTGCTCCTTTGCGGCCTGTTTGTCCGGAGTACACCATAGGGCAATCACGGCACTCCGATATTTAATTCAGTAAACACTTAGTAGAATAAATTTAAGATCATTCCAGGACGATATAAAAGGAGGAGGATATTTTACATGCCTATATAAAAGTAAAAACACTGCTCCTAGTTATGACAATGTTCCTAGCGCTATCATCAAATCCCACCCTGTTAATATTCATTAATGCACTATAAAAATATTTAACTACACATATAATTTAACCAAAATTTAACCAATCTGACTAAGAAACATTAGACGTGTCAAGTTGTCGCACAATTACCCCGATTTGAGACTTTTTTAAAACCAAAAAATCAAAACTAATGCCCAATTCGTCTTTACAAGTTTGGTTTTCTAGAACATAGTTCCACCTCCTTACCACTTTCAATTATTCATTCAAACTACCAGGCAACATATTTTAAACACCGGAAATTGCCTGTAATTTCAGTAGACATTTGAAAAACATCGGAATTTGTTGTTTAAATCAATTTCTTAAAAATCCCACCTTATGTGTTTTAACTATATAGACTTCTACAAGTTTACATCCGAAATACGCTGTCATACCATTTTGTTTCCCAATGAAAGGTTCAAGGCTATCATTTATCATCAACTCTTTTGATTTATTTCTATGATATCTATAATAGTGACCCACATTACCTCAATTCTTCAGGTTATCCTCTCCTGCACGTATATGATACTACCCTGGCGCATTACTTTACCCTCCAAAAGGCAGTTACCATCTTACCAGTATTGATTGATACCATATGATCGTGGTTTACAAAATGGAGTCCATTAACCCTAATAAAATTCATCTACTAATTTATTTTCATGATCTACACAGTTATTCAATTTCAGCATCTTTTTTGGCAAATATTGAACACTAAACTGACGTTGAAACCCCACTTCCAAAACCTCAAAGCAAATATCAAGAAGAGAGCTTAACATTTCAAAAGCCTTACATATAAACATAAAGGCGTATCAACAAACACAGTTGTTTATATATACAATAAGATCTGCCTTCCTTTTCTTGACTATGTTGCTATCCTTTTCCATAAACTTCCTCCCTCTGTTTTAAAACAACATATATTTAAAAAAATGTGTTTTATCTACTTATTATAAATCTTCTATTAATTAACTAGTTATAAGTATATTTAAATTATTCTACAGTAACAATTCGTTCCTATAATATATATAAAATCTAAATTTATTTATTTTCAAACTATTCCTAGCAATATTTCCTAGTTGGATGAACTTGTCTGCGGTGATGGTTCTATTGTATTTAGGCAGACGTATGTTCAGTTGCTTCGGCCACAAGAGCAATGCACATTTGTATCCGTCAGACGATGTTCTCCGGTGAAAACGTTACGTGTTTGGGAAATAGTTTCCAAACATATTCGAGATAAGTTTAACTAAAAAGGAAATAATACCGCCCCGCATCGATCTGTACTACACGGCCATGATTAATAGCCCATAAAAAGAGATTTCTTATCGCTTCGAGATTTATGTTTAAAAATTTCAAACGGATTTTGCAAATATTACCAAGGCCCTCATTAAAGCAGTTTAGCGCACAGTAAATAATCCACGCGAGGATCATAATTCCTGTTTCGATTTTAATTAAATTCACCACTCCAACATTCGTAAATGAAATTTTAAAATCAGTAAGTAATTATTTAAGCACATTGAAAGGTCCAAATTGGGATGGAATAAATAGACCTTTCAGGTGGATTTATTTGCGGCAGATACTTCAGAGATCCAGGCGGATAGACAGTAGGGGAAATGAATAAAATCGAACTGGGAAATTCGTTAAAATCTTTCGTAATTGTTTCACGTCTGCTGAAAGAGAAATGAAGGGCACGAGTGAAACACGTTAATACTTGTAATTATGAATTGGGGGGAGGGGATATAACTAACGTGGCGGTGATAAAAAATTTTAATAAAAGCTCCTCGTGTAACTTGTGTACACGTTCGTTCTTTTCCCTGGAGTGCGTTTATTTTGGTGTACGAGCGCAGGACATTGATGCTATAAGTCGTGCCAGCCAAGTAATATAAACAATGCGGTAATTCTACTTAAAATGCACGTCGGGTTTGTACCGACATATTGCGCATTTTTGCGGGAATGCACACACGTGGTTCCAAATTTATACATACGTAAACATGCAGGCTGCCCCTGCAATGCAATGCGATGCAATACAATACAGGATCATGTAAATCGACTATTGTTGACTAACGGAGTGTAAGATATCAACCATCAACTATCAAACAATGCATTGGAATTTAATACCCGCAGAAGGGATGTCACAGCTAAATGAATATTTCAGGGGACATCGTTTTCTTCCCCAAAATACCGGCTCCCCCACCTACAGAATATCAATCCAATGTCGTCTCGATCACGCATATTTGAAATTAGTTTATATATAACATATCTGAGAAGAAAGGTGACTTTCTTATTAAAAATTAGACATAATGTAATATAACATTATATAACCTTTAATAATAATATAAGCAGTTTATAAAATATAAATATAACTAGTGTAGGTTTCGTCTAAGATCGTTCCAAATTTTATCAAATAAAATTATTTTAATGGGTGGAGATTTTAATGTAAATTTTAGTAGAAATGAAGTTTGAACTCTGCGAGTATTTTATCTTATGGCATCGTTTTGATGGATTGTCCAGCCTGGTGAATTTTCAAACTAGTTCAAATAATTTCCTAAAACTCGTTTTTTCCAATATGGAAGGAAACATTTTAACGAAATCAATTGAAATGTGAAAATAAATACTTATTGTCATAGTGCAAAATTAGTTAAGAAAACGATTCGTCCCATTACTAATACTGGCAAGATGCACCTTTATAATCATCTTGATGAAATTAATTGTTGTGTGTATACTAAGTTTAATTTATTTATAAACAATTGAGCAAGGTATTCATGAATCTTCCCACAAACAAATTGACAAACAGAATAAACTTAATATTGAATGGTTTTAAAGCAAATGAGGAAGGCGGTGTTATAATGCGTCAAATATCTATTAGAAATCCCAAGCTTAAGGATAAATATTTAAGGTACAAGAAATCTTACCATCTTTCTCTCAAATATGCCAAAATAAAGGTGAATCACAATTTTCTTAGGAAATCAAAATTGGGACGAAAATCCATGTGGCAAATTATTAATGCCAATCAAAACCTAAACAAATCTTATATAACCTGTCATATTAACCCTGATGATTTCAACACTTTTAGTTATTTACCATAATCACATACTGACCCAATAAAACTTATGTTATAAAATATTATGTTTGCAGGTATACCATTGTTTTCATTTCGGGAAGTTAGTAAATTACAAATGTTATAAAAACTCTAAAGAACACGAAATGTAGGAATATATATGGGATTAATGTGGATCTTATCAAGAGTGTGGCAGATATAATTATGTTTCCACTCACAAAATTAATTAATGTTTGCATTAAATCCTCTATCTTTCCTAAAAATGTTTCCTGGAAAATGCCTGCGTCATCCCCATTCATAAAAAGGGCAGTGCTTGTGACCTAAATAACCATCACCCTATATAACTCCTTCCTAGTATCTCTAATATATTGGAAAAGGTGTTGGCCAACCAAATTAGTAAGTGGTGTTAAAGCCTATAAACTTTTTTCAAAAGTACACAATGGTTTTCGTAAGGGAGAGTCGACATGTGGTGCTTTTATTGTTTTTAATGAACATTTGAAAGGGTTTTGAAGATGAAATGTATTCTTTTGTCTGCATTTCGCATGTTTTTTTGCTGCTACAACTGTACACCTACCAGCTGCAGACGTATTAACTCGTACCTTACAGATCTGTGTGAAATGATACGGATTGGAGATCAGAACTCATTGTATATACCAATAAACATTGGTGTTCCCCAAGATTAATTTCTTGACCCATTTCTGGTTTTAATTTATATAAAAATGACCTTCCAAACATCTACATCGATACATCGGTTTTACTATAAGCTGATGATACTACTATGAAAACACCCACAAATGACTTATAGAAAGCAATGGATCAGGATCAGGCAAATAAAATTACGCTTAAATGGCTTACTTAAAACAGGTTAACGCCAAATAGAAGTATAACGGTCAAAGTCACGTTTTCTCTTAAGACATCTTTCCCATTGTTAAGTAGTTTGTAAATTTATATTAATTGTTAGAATATTTTTGTTAAGTGGACATGTAAAGGAAATTCAATAAATTAATAAATCATTCGAAGTAATTCATTCTAAATTTCATGGTATATGCGTTGATTCAAAGTTGTTATGGAATGAAGATGATAACATTCTTGCCACTAAGATGTGCAATTGTGTGTATGGTAACATGGGACAGAACCGATTGCGAGGCAGAACCGATTGCCCCTCTTTCAAACAAAACTACGTGCCCAATTAGTATAACATTTACTTTATAGAGTAGTCTTGTAAAGCAAACGTTACACAGAAGATTTGAGCTGTCAGCGCCGCTATTTGCAGACGCCACAATATTAAATGTCTTTTTGTGACAGTCGCTTATTTGTTTTGCTACGTGTTTGTCGTGGTATAACTTGGTAAATAATTGAGATAAATTGATCCGATAAATGTATTATGAAGTAAAATTTCATGCTGAATACGAGTTTTGTGTTCATTTTGCGAAATTCCATCATTCCAAAGTACAAAAGATTTTTTTGTGAAAAGTCGTCATTACCGATTGCTTGTTTCCAGATGAAAATGGTGTGCGATTATAAACGTAAAACGTCGGCCATTCACAAAAGTCGATTGGAAAAGGCAAAAAAAGCGTTTACAAAAGGTCAATCATTACAAAGTGAAGCTCGTGAGTTTTGTTTGAAGTATTTAACATTGCGGACTCATTGCGGCGATGCGTCGAAGCGCGTTGGTACTAAACCAAAAGTCGTGAATCAAAAATTGTTGACAGCGGCATTGAATATGTAGTAAGAGGCGAAATAGATATAACGAACGCTTCAATTTGTATAGTTGATACTTGTTGAGCTGCCCTCTTGATGGAATCAGACAGTGGCAGCCGCAACCAAACACGTGGCGCTGGACGTTGGTCGCGGTCGGGATCGTGGACGAAAATTTGCTGCGGATGACACACTAACTACCTCGTGTGTCTTACCATCCACTTGTAGTGGTGGGCGTGCTTTCGTCGTCGTATAGTGATTTATTTTCTCAATTCTACATTCATTTATTAGTTTTGAATTCATTTCTTTTTCATTTTTCTACTCAAAATACACATTTCAATCGATTCGAACATTAAACATGCCATTTATCCAGACTTAATTTATCAAAACATCCTTTCCGAATGAGCAATCGGTTCTGGCCCAAATTTTTAAACGTAATAAGGGTTTGGTAGAAATGTTATAACTCAGCACAGAAACGAGCTACAGAAAACTGGTCTATGGTGAAAATGTAGACAAAGGAACAAGCTCTCCAATAATAACAAACACTTTGAGCTATCTCATCAAATGTGGTTTTTAGAGGCCAAAGTGCTTAATCAATCGGTTCTGCCCCATATTCCCCTACTTATTAAGATGACTCAATAGTTTACTCCCTCCCAAACAACTCTTCGTTCAGCTTATTTTACTTTATGCCAGTCATGTATTTCATACTATATTTTAACATTCCGGAATCAGTGGGAGAATATTTAGGTTGCAAAAAAAAGCTATTAGAGATATATGTAATTTACCATGCAGAATTGATTGTAAATTTAATTTAATCGCCTTCAAAATTTTAACTCCGCCGTGCATTTTTGCACTTGAATGTTTGATATTTGTTAAAGCTGACATTATTAAATATATAAGGTTGTCCGGAAAGTTCGTGCCGATTTTCAGTAGGTAGCGTGAGAACAGAGCTGAATATAGCACACTTACTGTGTTCTAAAATAGCTAACTTCAAGCCATATTTGGAAAAAAGTTTGGTTACGATTTGTTAATTTTTATCAGTTTTATACGCCTTAGAATATGGCAGCAAATAAAGTGCATTATAGGCATTTAATGCTTTTCTTTTTCCGAAAGAACAAGCGGCAAATCAGATATGGGCTGTTTATGGTGAAGGTGCTGTAGCCGAAAGAACTGTGTGGTTTACTCGGTTCAAAGCTGGAAATGTTGACCTTGAAGATCAAGAACGCGCGTATAGGCCGTCCACCACAGACGACGATATGATTAAAGAAGAAATCGAGAAAAATACACAATCCACATTACGTCAAATAGCAGGAATGCTAAATAAATCTAAATAAACCATCCACGATCATAGTGAAGCTTGGCTACGTAAACTGTCTTGATGAACCTATACATGATTTAACGGAGCAAAATCTATTGGATCGCATCTCCATTTGTGACATGCTTTACAAACGCAACGAGAAGACACCATTTCTGAAGCAATTAGTGACGGGGGATGAGAAATGGATAATTTATAAAAACATTCAGCGTAAAAGGTCTTGGGGAAAGCGTGATGAACCACCTTTAGTCATCCCAAATATCGGTCTTCATTCGAAGAAGGTAATGCTCTGTGCCTGGTGGGATTGGAAAGGAATCATTTATTATGAGCTTTTACAAAATAATGAAACAATAAATTTGGAAAAGTATTGCTCTAAATTTGAGAAATTGAAAACAGTAATCGAACAAAAACGTCCAGAAATAGCGAATCGGAAGAGCGTCGTCTTTCATTAGGACAATGCCCGGCCTCACATATCTTTGACAACTCGACAAAAATTGTTGGAGTTTGGTTGGGATGTTTTACCCCATCCACCGTATTCGTCAGACCTCGTGCTCTCGGATTTCCACCTTTCACGATCATTACAAAATTCCCTTAATGGGAAAAATTTCAACTCTTTGGTTGAGGTAAAAACTTATTTAGACATTTTTTTGCCGAAAAACCTGAGAGGTTCTGGAAAGACGGAATTCTCAAGTTGCATCAAAGATATAGAAAGGTTGTGTAACAGAATGGTACCTACATAAATTTAATAAATGTATAGCAAAACTTAAATGAGCTGCGTTTCAATTTTCCTTAAAAATCGGCACGAACTTTCCGGATAATACAAGACAATTTTTGATAACACAGGTCTGCGAAGATTTTGCGGCATGAGATATTTTAATGCAGATGAGTCAAGTCAATTCGCCTGATAACGGAAATGTTATTAGTTTTTACGTATCACATACAGGTTTTGCACAATTCTATATGTATATGTATGTTGTGTTAAAATGTGCTATTTCCGTGTTTTTTTTTCTGTGAATGGGACTCTAGAGCGAGGAAAAGGCACTGGAAAGTTTCTAATTGACCGAAAAAATAACAACTGATCCTAGGGATAAAAAACGTAATAAATTGCCCATTAGTTTCTTTAAAAAACTTACTACCTCCTTTGCACACAAATCTGGGATTAATCAAGCAATTTGTTTAAGCTTTGGACAGAAATAGCCCCTATTACTAATACATTGCTAAAAGATTTCCGTTATTGTCTGAGGAAAAGGTGAAGGAAGGCATTTTTGATGGTACACAGATTCGCAGACTTATGAAAGATGTTACTTTTAAAAACTGCGTGTCTGGCATGGAACTTCAAGCTTGACAATCATAAGAGGAAGTCAACGAGAAGTTTCTGGGTAATGTTAAAGATGATCAATATGAGAAAATTGTAAAAACTACGCTTAAAAATTCAGGTGACTGGGATGTAATATGAGCTTGAAGTTACACTTCCTCCACTCTCATATAAACCATTTCCCAGGGAATTTAGGAGCACAGAGTGAAGAGCACGGTGAGAGATTCCATTAACACATAAAAGAGATGGAAACGAGGTACCAGAGTTTCTCCATTATGGCCGACTACTGTTGGTGTTTGGTGAGAGAATCCTCACCAGGATCCCAAATGCCAATTAACTCAGCGTTCATTTCTTGCTAAGAGAAGGATAAAAGTGCTCCTAAGGTGTGTTAGTAATTCCTTATTCATTTTAAAATATTTTAACTGTACAATAGATATATGTAGTTTTTTACAGAAATTTCAAGTATTATGCTTTTTACATATTATTTAATAAGTAATAAATATTTAATTCCGACATGGCAAAAAAAACCTCACGTGATACAAAAATACTATTAACACATTTGGATTTAACACACCAAAATTAGGTTTAGAGACTTCTGAAACCCCGTGCCGCAGATTAAAAATTTAATTCGCATACCTATGTAATCTATCCTCGCTATCCAAAACTAACGAAAACCCAAAATGGTATAAACTATTATGGCCCAAAGCTATTCTGGAACGAATAAAAAATCACCAACCAAAATGTTCAAAACTATCATTAAACTTTATTTAATCTTTAAGGCATTTTACAGTATCGAGGAACTTTTATCAAGTAGCCTTCAATATATTGTCCAATTGTAATTAGCTAATTTTAATATATTTGTTCTGTTTTACTGCATATTTTCTATTTATTAACTACTTGTCTAACAAATAATTATTTTTATATGTAACCATTACTTATTTCTATGTATGATCTGAGTTAACTGTACTGTTCTAGCACGAAATAACACTGAAATAAAACAATCCTTTTTTAAAAAGGATCTTCAATATTAGCTTTTGAGGAAAGCCATTGTTGTCTGCAATTATTAAAATTCTATTAAGTTCGACATTGAAATTTTTAGTTGAAAGGGGAACTGCTATAAGCCTATGTAACATTGAATGATACGCTGCAAGTTTATGTTGGATAGGATGAAATGATTTGAAATTAATAGTGGTATCTGTATGTGTCGGCTGTATAAGCCAACATAATGCTGCAAGTTTATGTTGGCATCATTCAAGGTTACATAGGCTTATAACAGTTCCCCTTTCAACTAAAAATTTCAATGACGAACTTAATAGAATTTTAATAATTGCAAACAACAATGGCTAATATTGAACATCCTTTTTAAAAAAGAAAAACAACATGCTTTAAAACTAGTTTACCCAATCCATTTTAATTCCGATCAAAATAGTAAATATTGTTCATTAACATTTAACGGTCCCCCATCAATTGCCATCAGTAAAAAACTTAAATCTTTTAATTTAACTCCCTCTTTCAGAACAACCAACTCACTTAGTAAATTTATAAATAATGCCAAAGATAAATCTGATAAATCGACGAACTCGGGCGTATATTTGTTAAAGTATGGGGATTGCCCTAAGGTATACGTTGGACAAACTGGACGAAGCTTTCCAGACCGCATTCAAGAATAAAAAATGCTTTCAATTCCAGAAAACTGCTTCAACCTACGCTAAGCATTTAATCGAATACCAGCATACCTTTAATGATAATTTTGAAATTTTGCACGTTTGTAATAAAAGTCGAAAGTTAAATTTGTTGGAAGAACTAGAAATTAATAAATATAATAAAAAAGGTATTCTACTAAATGATCAAATAGAAATTAATAATTCTCCTTTAATAAATATGTAAATTCTCAAATAATTTGCCCCTCTGTACAACAATTACTATTACTATATTGGTTCGAAGACTGGTATAAATTTGTCAAGCATGACTGCATTTAATGTTTCAAGTCCGGGAGATGGCACAAAGCGTTCAAGTAGGGGCGTAAAGAGATTGCCGACTAAAATATTGAAATATCACTCTGACATAACAAATTTAATAATACGGTTTCCACAATACACTTAAATACGCCAGAAATGGCTAAAATATTTCCTTAATGGAAGCTATCGCCGGATGAGTTTTATCACCAGCAACCGAGTATAAAGTGTCGAGTGGAAAAACATAAGAAGTCATGAACTCCGCCTTCAAGGTCTATGCTCCAAATTTTTGAACTGATTTAGTGTTTTTATGTATGTACGTTATGTGTTTTTTTGTAATAGATGTTTTAATGCAAGTGAATAAATAAACACTTTTCTGGTTGCCAAACAACTGACAGATCCAACGAAAACGTGAATCGTGTGCGCAAAGTTTCGCGTTCCGACCTTCAATTGATCATTCAGCAAATTGCTAGCACCCGACACCTAGAGTCTGCAAATGCGGAATGTCTGTGCGAAGCTTGTGCCGAAAGTGTTTAGGGAAAACTTCGAAATTTGCGCTGTCTAGAATTGTGGATTTAATCTTCCTACCCCAAGAAAACGAGAATGAGCTAGAGTCCCATCAAAAAGATGCTCATGGTCTTTTTCGACGTCCTAAGAATCGTCCATTTTAAGTTTGTACCGCAGGGAAAAATATTCAACTAATCAGGTGCTCAAGAGATCAGGCTCCACCACGACAATGGCCCCACTCACGCGGCCTTCGTTGTTACCCCAGGCCCCTTACATTCCCGGCTTGGCTCAATGCGACTTTTTTTTGGTTTGTTTGTTTTGACTGAAGAGAGACCTGAAAAGGAAGCATTGAGAGTCCGTAGTAAACATTCGAAAGCATGCTTCAACATTCCTAAAATGACTCGCGTCGAGGAGTTTCAGGGTGCCTTCCAGGAATGGCAGACACGTTTCCGAAAGTGTATTGATGCTGAGGATGAGCAATTTTTAACTTTAAGAATTTATACTGCTACGATCAATATTTAATTTTTTCCCAAAAAGTGTGCATTACTTTTATAATTTATTTTAATTACTCGAAAATGAGATTCAACGTTTAAAAACATATTTTTGAATTTATATTAAATTCGATTTATCGTAGAAATCCATTTCGATTTTATATGTCTTTAATTTTTTAAATAACTTTTTAGCTATTATGTACCTTGATAAACTTGATACTTTATTATCTGTCTTGTGAACGTTACGCAGGATTTTTAGATTTTAAGTATGCATTTTGAACTATTAGTTTTGTTATGCAAACTCTAGCATATCAAAACTCAAGTCAAATAATGTAGGATTTTTTTGGATTATGATATTCTAGTAATGAATTAACACTATATTATACTAGGTTATCTGCATTATCACTTTACTCTTACATTTGATCGATTGTCATCTCGCGGGATGAATGAGGAAAGGAAACCACATAAAATCAAATACATCAATCGAACATCATATGGCCGATGGATGCATGGCTAAGGGCAAACTTAGTCTAATCTATGCGGACTTTGAGTAGCATGCGACAACCAATTACAAAAGCCTCATCGTGGTATGCGGGAATCTGCTATAATGAACCATTTTCTTTCCCTATATACTCGTAGGACGTACATGGTCCAAAACGCTAGACAAGAAGTGGAAAAGTCCCCAATGTCCAAACACGCTGAAAAGGAGAAAAAGCAATGTGCCTGAGGATAAACTGCTGAGCAGTGAAGATGGCTTGTCGGTGGCATTAAAGGTCTAAATACCAAAGACCACAAGGTCAGAATGAGTGGTGCGTGCCGCTTGTAAGTTCCTAATGAAGAGCGGCATGGAGCCAGGGTAAAGGCATTAGTGCCCCTCGAGAGAACACCCGAAGAAGTTATCAAGAAACCTTGCTCAATTGGAAGTACACCGAATACAGTCACGGCTAAAAGGGTGATAGATAGATAGATAGTATTCATTTATCCATTGTACTTACAAAATAAAATTCAAAATACATATATAACAACAGTGCCTATCGCCGCTGATAACACTGTGTCTTAATTAAAGTCGTATGAGAGGCCATTGTGTAAAATAAATAAGGATAAAACAGTGATGCTCAAATTCCACCAATTTCATCATAGATCGGGGTGCATCGGTCCATTTCAAGCTGTGAGAGGGAGCTAAGATAAGGAAGAGATATTGGAAGAGGCAGAGATGTCTGACCCCAAAGTCCTGATTGACTACTTTCTCAATAGCGAAGGATATACAAATGAGAAGATATTCTCACTGATTGAGGCCTAACGACCTCCAACTAGAAGGTACCAGGAAGAAATTCGAAGGGACCCAAGTTGAAGGTATGTTGTCGGTGGATTCACAGTCCGCTGACAGGTTGGAGAAGCAACTTATTTATTTAATTAATAAAACACGTTATCAAAACACATAACCTACATTTATCCTAGACTTCCAAATCCAAATAAAGATCCATTCATTATACTTATTAACTTATTATGGTAAAACATCAGAAGAAATTGCTCACATTCTTCAAAAACAAAATCATTAAATCGCGTTTAGACCTGCTTGCAAACTATCCAATTTATTGTTTAATTCAAAAGATAAAATCAACCCCTTAAAGACATCAGGTGTGTATGAAATTCCATGTTCCGAGTGCAATAGCGTGTATGTAGGACAAACGGGCCGCAGTTTTGAAAAGCGATACGCTGAACATTTCCGCGCATTCCGGTTAAATCAAAATTCCAGATCTTTCTCTAATCACACGTTACAATGTAAACATTAATTCCCCGAAATCCAAAATCTTAAAATTTTACATAAATAAAGGTACAAAGCTTAATCTCCTGGAATCCGCGGAAATTTTCAAACGTAGTAATAATCCGTTTAATGCTTGAAGCCATCACTTTGTGATACATCTTGAATCAGGAATTTTAAATGAAAATACACTTCGTTGATATCACACACAGTGTGTGATATCAACGAAGTGTATTTTCATTTAAAATTCCTGTAGTAATAATCCCCTCATTAACCTGTTAAACGAGCAAACCGATTTAGTATACACACCGCTTTTCAAAATTTTATAATCTCTTTAATCTTAATCCTTTGCACCTGTTCACCGTAAATCGTTTTGCTCCCCTCACTTAACTTTCAAAATCTATTTAAATGTATTTTTTTCGTTAATTTGTTTACTTGATAATGACCGTCAAAAGTCGAAACTTAAGTCGTACACATTGTAATATATTTATATATTATAATAAGTTATAGTGGTTAAAAACATAGTAAGTGTTTTATTCAGTGTTCATTGATTGTAATTAATTGCATCAACCTAAATTTCATTTCTTGTTCCAAATTTATCATAATATAGTCACTCAAAAACTATTTAACGTACATTCAATCATTTTTAGTTAATTTTACAGAAAGAAATACGTTCAAACTAGTGTTGCTTTGATAACCTTGCTATTTTGTAACACGCAAATTACTTTTGTATCATTCAAATTGTATGTTTCAAACGTGGTTTGTTGCAGTAGTCTTAATAAGATTTTTTCTAATTATTAGTTAATTTTCTTCAACGTAAAGGACATATATATTTTAATTATACTTATATTTGGATTCATTCGTAATCGTACTACACAATCAAACTTGATTAATTTCATGGAATCGCTATCAATACACCTAAAGAAAGGTCAACAAATTGATATAGTGTAGTGATACGCTGACAAAGGTACCTGCAATAATCCAACATAGATAGTAATAATAATTTAAAAATACGAAAACATTTCGTGAATCTACAACAATGAGTCTTACTAAGACTATCTATCTATCTACAAAACAAATTAATTTGAAACAACTACTTCCCTAGCTAATACTTCGACAGACATTGAATAAAACAAATTAATTTGCGTGTTACAAATATTACAACTATCAATGCAACACTAATTTGAATGAAATTATTTCTGTTGAATAAACTAATAAATGATAAAATGTACTTTAGATTGTTTAAAGATTTAAATGTAAATGTGTCAGTTGCCGTACATGCCCGAGTAAGTTTATATTACATTATAACGGGTGTCCAACAATGATTGCAGTCCCGGGTGGTGTTGGAAACAAAAACGTAGGTCAGTTCTTTCATGTGCCAAATAAATGAACTGACATTTTAATTGTCAAACATAACTTAAATGTGCATTAAAAATGTCAGTTCATTTATTTGCAACATGTAAGAATCGACCTACGTTTTTAATTCCAACGCCACCCGGGACTGCAATAATTGTTGGACACCTGTTATTTAGTATTATATTTCATTATATTTATTTTAGTAAATGTTTTTATTTGTATTTAAAATCAATTTTATAATAAAGCTGTACTGAAGAGAGCGAAAGTTCGAAACACGTGTCTGCAGATGATTATAAACTTGAATGCTAGATTTTTTAATTGCTTTTGCTAATTTAATTTAATGAAATCAGTTTAAATTAATTTTTTCATACTTTTACATGTTATAGTTACATTTAAACAATCTAAAGTACATTTTATCATTTATTAGTTTATTCAACAGAAATAATTTCATTCAAATTAGTATTGCATTGATAGTTGTACTATTTGTAACACGCAAATTAATTTGTATTATTCAATGTCTGTGGAAGTATTAGCTAGGGAAGTAGTTGTTTCAAATTAATTTGTTTTGTAGGCTTAGTAAGACTCATTGTTGTAGATTCACGAAATGTTTTCGTATTTTTAAATTATTATTTAATTTTCTACAATGAACTAAAAGAATTTAATACATTTTATTAGATAGTAATATATTCTCAGTGTTGTGCTCTTATTTAACAAACCGATATCAATTTTTGAACTAAAAGAATATCAAGTCAGAGGTATTTGCTTATTATTTTCTTAAATGGTGTAAGTGTAAAATATGTTTTTTTTTATTTTACGCGGGTGATATTAAATTATTTCATGTAGTTAACAGTCTTACAGATTGTGAAATTTTGCAGAAAAATCTAGAGATTTTATCATTAATAATAGTTTGGATATTAATGCTACCAAGTGTAATTTTATGTCATTCTATAGAACAAACAAGCCAATTACTTTCAATTATAGCTTACCGGTACGACAATCTCACGGCCCAGCTTTATCAGAAATATCGGTATTAATTTCTGATAGAAAACTATAATTCCTCGAGAATATTGCTTACGTGCTTTTTGAATCTCAAGAGGTGTTGGGATTTATTTGACGTAATTCTAAAAAGCCATAACTGCTGAGTTTGGAAGCTATGATATCATGATCAATTGTGTCAAATGCTTTTACAAATTCTGTATAAATAGTATCGACTTGCTTAAGTTGATTACGTTATTTATTCAATAGAAATAATTCCATTCAAATTAGTTGTGCTTTGATAGTTGTACTATTTGTAGCATGCAAATTACTTTTGTATCATTCAGTGTCTGTCGAGGTATTAGCCAGAAAAGTAGTTGTTTCAACAAGTAATTTGTTTTGTAGTCTTAGTAAAACTCATTGTTGTAGAATCACGAAATGTCTTTTTTTTAATTACTATTTAATAATTATCAAAATTTGCAGACTGCTCACTTCACTCTCATATAAGTA
Organism: Ontholestes murinus; assembly: GCA_963969525.1. Taxonomy (NCBI): domain Eukaryota; kingdom Metazoa; phylum Arthropoda; class Insecta; order Coleoptera; family Staphylinidae; genus Ontholestes; species Ontholestes murinus. The sequence goes on along the minus strand of OZ018395.1, from coordinate 30,504,749 downwards.
TGTATTAGTATTATTATATGTTTTGATGTTGTACAGATTTTTTTATTCGTATTTATTATTCTCAATATAAGAGCTACATGATTAATAACTCGATAACAAATAATTCATTATTGTCCAGAATAATAGTTCTTTAAGGGTTGCATAACCTCTTTTAATATTTATTGATTGGACAACTATTTTAAGTAACAATATGATGTTAGTCACAATTATAATTTAATAATATTAATATAAAATTTCCGGTTGGTCAACACAATTTTTTACCCAAATTAAACAGACATCTTTAAAATCGCTTTAAAATTAAAAATATATACTTTTGCTGCGAAATCTTATAGCAAACATGGATGGAATGTGTGATATATATATTATAGCGTTCACTTAAAGAAAAATATTAATATTGAAATAACTTTCGCTCAATTGTAACAATAATTAGATTATATAAGTCACTTGTATTATTAAAGTGAACATGTCATACTGCGGTTTGGTCCCCAGGTTACCGAAAGTACATCAACATTCTTAAAAGGGTTCAGAAGAGATTTCTAAAATATTTGTATTTCTATAAATATAGAACATATCCCCACCACTGAATACAAATAATAATTAAATGCTTCAAAAGTTAGAACTTATATCATAATAGACATCTTAATTCTAGACCTATATAAATGTTTATACAATTATTATGATTATACTGATTTCTTATAAATTAATTCCGGTACTACTTGACGTATAATACACTAAGAAGAAATTATAGTTCTTTTTCACCATAAGGATTGTGGTGACCGTTACTACGTGGTAATTCATGATAAACACTTAACTAACGCACTTACTATGTTTTAACCACTAAAAATTATGTAATATATATACTTATATTACAAAAACGCACGACTTAAGTTTCGACGGTTTAATGTCATTATCATGTGAAGCAAATTAATGAAGGAGTTCTATTTATACTAATGTGTAGTGGTTTGGGTTTAAGGCATTCGTTTGTTGGTATATTTGAGAACATATTTGTTACATCAAACGATACCAGTTTTGACCCATGCGGGGTGACTATTGACTTTAGATTTTGAGTTAGTTCCAGAGAGTTTTTAATTGAAAATTTAGAGGAAAATTTTGTATACTTTTTAAAGATGTTATTTAATTTTATTGCTAGATTTCGAGTTCTTATTAAGCCATACAATCTCGGAGCAAGTGGATTTTGATTAATTAATCAAAATTTTCCTCTAAATTTGTACGAAAGGTACAAAGCTTAATCTCCTCGAATCTGCCGAAATTTTCAAAGAAAATAATAATCCTCACTTTAATCTGCTTAACGAGCAAACAGATTTAATGTACACGCCACTTTTCAAAAACCTATAATCCGTTAACGATGCGTAATCCCCTTCTTTTACCTACCCGACAATAATTACCCCCAAACCACTACACATTAGTATAAATAGAACTCCTTCATTAATTTGCTTCACTTGATAATGACATTAAACCGTCGAAACTTAAGTCGTGCGTTTTTGTAATATATGTATATATAATACATAAATTTTAGTGGTTAAAACATAGTAAGTGCGTTAGTTAAGTGTTCTTTTTCACCTTTAAATAAATGATACAATACTATCAAACAATTCAACGAGGTACAGACATATTTAGCAACAACAAAAATAAGTTCATTAGAGCGCTCAGATCGTGTTTATTCTAATATATTATAAGGAAAAAGAAAAAAGAGCGCTTTGGTGTATACTGTACTAAAAAAAACTCTCGTGCCTCCCGCGATGACGTTCCTTAAAAATGGGGCCGCACTAATCCACAACAGTACAAATAAAAAAGCCAAATGGTATCCAGACGAAAAAAGGCTCCTTGATGTTCACTGATAAAATTCCCAGCAAGTAAGATGTTCCACCATGAAATACCCTACTGGCTCCTGTTGAGAAGGCGGTGTTAAACATAACTTTGAGTTTTGAACCTCAGCGTCCGGCCTCTCACGGTGTATTGAAACTGGTACTCGATATTGATGGAGAGGTAGTGAAACTTTCTGTCCCCTATATAGGACTATTACACAGGGGCACTGAAAAGTTGATTGAATACAAAACGTATTCTCAAGCATTACCCTACTTTTATCGGCTAGATTACGTATCAATAATGTGCAGGAAACAGTGTTACAGTTTGGCCGTTGAGAAATTGCTCTGCATAGATGTTCCATTGAGAGCCAAATACATCAGAACTTTATTTGCTGAACCTTCACGTATTTCATATCATGGCTATCGGAACGCATGAGTTTGATGTTGGTACTTCGAAGAACGTTAGAAGTTGATGGAATTCTACGAGAAAGTGTCTAGAGCTCATATGCACGCTGCATACATCAGACCTGGTGGTGTCTCATTGGATTTACCCACTGGTATCTTGGACGCAATCTATGATTTCTCTGCAAAATTATCTGAGCGTCTAGATAAAATTTAGGGTGTCCCCACCAGAGTTTAAATTTAAAGAACTGAGAATATTGATGTGGTAACTGCGAAGGATGCACTGATCTATGGATTCAGTGGGGTGATGATAAGAGGGTCAAGTATCAAGTGGGATTTGAGGAAGCAACAACCTTTGATGCCTACCACCTTGTAAATTTCGATGTACCAATTGGAACCAAAGAAGATTGCTCTGATAGATATTTATGCCGTTTGGAAGAGTTGAGACAGTCACTTAGAACCATTGTACAGTGTTTGAATCAAATGCTCACGGATGAGATGCTAAACTGGTACCACCGAGCCGTGATGAAATGAAGACATCCATGGAAGCCCTTATCCATTATTTCAAGTTGTTCACCCAAGGCTATCAAGTCCCACCTGGTGCAACTTATATACCAATCGAAGCCTCCAAGGGAAAGTTTGGAGTGTATCTAGATGGTGATTGGATGGTACTTCAAAGCCCTACAGGTGTAAAATTAAAGCTTCTGACTTTGTCCATTTAAGTCCCTTAGATAAAGTAGGTAAAAATCATATATTAGCTGATATTGTGGCTATCATTGGAACACTAGATGTCATATTTGAAGAGAAATTGATCGTTAGCTATGATAGTTTTAATTAAGTGAAAATATTTACAGTTCACATTCCATCATTATTTTATTATTCCAGTTGTCTTATTGCAAAATTTAGCCTTATATTTATGTATATAATTTTATAATTTATAAGTAGAAACCATTGAATTTAAATAATTAAATATCACCACCTATTATATAGCGTTAATAAATGTAATTTGTAAATGAGGGAAATTATTAATTACTTTTACTCATGAAATAATGAAAATCTGCAGATTTTAAGAGGTGCTTTAGCATTGTAGGTAAGTGAATTTATTTACTGAAGGAAATGTTAAGTAAAATATGTGTAAATGTAAAAAACCTTGTTAGTTTTATTTGTGTTTAGATTATATATTCATATGTCTTTTGTGTGTTTGTAAAAAATAGAGGTCACTTTAAAATTATGACTTATTTTTGGAATATTTTTGTTTTAACTTTATGTTTGCAAATTGTAAACAATTGTACTGTATTTTGCACACTAAATTAAAAAAGCAATGTTGAATCGTAAAGCATATTTATTGTTTTTACTGCATATTTGTTGAAATATCACAAATTTACAGTTCAGACGATGTTCGAATTTTTATTCCTAGGACTAATATGGAACAAAAAATAATGAAAATAACTTATCACTAATAACGAGTATTACCCCCTGTTGCATTAATGACTGCTTGAAGTCGACGAGGAACACTTTGAATTAAATTAACGATCACATTTTTGTCGATATTATTCCATTTCTGCAATAGCATCTGTCTTAGCTCCTGAACAGTTCTTGGAGCAGGTGTATGCTTTCTAATACGTCGTTCCAAATCATCCCATACATGTTCTATGGGATTCATGTCCGGGCTGACAGCTGGCCAATCGAACCGCGAAATTCCCACTTCATCCATCTGTAGCCAGAGCTGTCAGAGATTATCTAATCTCTGACAACTCTGGCTACATGAGGTCTAGCATTACCTTGTATAAAAATGCCGCGCTCGTCTATAGTTATCATGAAGGGTATAACATGATCTAACATGAACCGCCGTAATGTATTTGTGAGCTGTCAGGGAGCCATTCTCTATAAAGACCAACTCTGTGCGTGCTTCAGTAGAAATTCCTGCTCAAACCATAATCGACCCACCGCCAAATGGATGTCGCTCATCAATACAAACTGAAGCGTATCTTTCTCCGCGTCTTCTCCACACTTTGCGACGTCCGTCTGATCCATTGAGGCAAAACCGCGACTCATCTGAAAACAGTACTCTGCTCCAGTCCTCATTATTCCGTGCCCGGTGATTTCGGGCAAAAGCCAATCTTGAAACACGATGTCGGTGTTGTAAATGTGTACCTGTAGCCATCTTTCTACAAGACAATCCACCAGCCCGAAGCCTTTTCCTAACGGTCCATTCACTAACATTTACATCTCTAACGTCATGGAGTTGATTTCATAGATAAACTACAGAAGCTATTCTATTCCGCAAACTTGTAGACACCAAAATATGGTCATCTCTGATGGTGGTGACTTTTTTTCGCCCGGATCCTGGTCTTCTGGTTATCAGGCCAGTATCCAAATAACGCTGATTCACTTTTTGTATAACACAAAGTGTTAACACCACGCCTGCGCGAGTGCGGAGCGTCTCGTCCCTTAGATAAGCACGAGTAGAGGCCGAACTAATACACTTGAAAATATACTCCGATAACGGTACAAATTTCGTCGGCGCAAACATCGAACTTCAAAAATTAAAAACCTTTTTTGACAACCAAAGTATCATACAAAGACTTGGGTGTGAATGTAGTAGCCAGGGAATAAATTGGCATTTTATACCTCCGCGAGCTCCTCATGTCTTTGGGAAGCGTCAATTAAAATTGCCAAAAGGCATCTGTATAAAATAGTAGGGGAAACAAAGGTTACATTTGAAGAACTTTCAACCATTTTTACACAAATTGAAATTAAATTGTTAACTCCCGTCCGATAACTCCAATCAGTACTGACCCAAATGATTTATCCTATCTATCCCCCGGCCACTTTTTAATAGGACAACCAATGACGGATATTCCAAGTCCTGACTTGAAACATATTACGATGGGTCGACTGTCCCGTTGGCAATTAATGCAAAGGATCCGCGGAGACTTTTGGAGGAGGTGGTCCCGGGAGTACCTGTCGCAACTGCAGGTACGGACTAAGTGGAAATGCTCGAAGGAAGCCTCAGCACAAGCACCAGGAGTCGTAGTAGGCGACATGGTCATCCTTAAAGACGACAACCTGCCACCGCTTCGTTGGACAATGGAAAGAATCATCGCGTTACATCCCGGCGAAGATGGCGAAGTGCGTGTAGCGTCTGTGAAAACCGCAAGTGGCATTTTTAAGCGAGCGGTATGCAAAGTGTGCGTTTTACCGATCGAGCGTGAACAATCCGTCGAATCTAATTAGAACTTTATATCGATTCGAACATTGTAAATGAATACAAATTGCATTTTTTGTTGCTCCATATTATTGTATATATTGTATATGTGTTTTGTTTGTATAATGTCCTAATAGTGGCCATGATCACTACCGTGCATTTAGCCGCAACCCTTTTTTAAAAAAAATTTCACTACTGAAAGATTCCTGTCTATCAAGGGGGGCGGCATGTTAACACCACGCCTGCGCGAGTGCGGAGCGTCTCGTCCCTTAGATAAGCACGAGTAGAGGCCGAACTAATACACTTGAAAATATACTTCGGTAACGGCAGTACGAAAATTACGTTATAAATCGGGCTGCTAGAGTCTGTACTCACTTGTATTTACGTGTAAATAAATATCATTAAGTTGCAATCTTATTCTTTACATCAGCCATTTGGCCACCAAGATTTTACACAAAGACTTTTGTAAACAATCCTTGCAGTTTTACGTTTTCCTCGCCCATCTTCAATCGATGCTATATTTCTTGCCGCAACAATAGGGCCTAAAGGCATTATGACTTGTTAAGTACAATACACCGTATGAATGACAAGTTTCGCAAAGAAAAATCAACACTAAGTAAGAAAACCACAACGAAACGTAGGTTTTCAATTAGAGCGAAATGGATGTTGTTTCATAAAAGTCTGTAACACGGTGATAGTAACTGACAGATAGATAACATTTGTCGGAAAATGTATTAGTAAACGCCTGCTTTGCTTTATATTTTGCAAACATAAAGTTAAAACAAAAAAAATTCCAAAAATAAGTCATAATTTTAAAGTGACCTCTATTTTTTGCTCGCCAGTGTATATAAATATGCTTGTTTTTGTGTATACATTTGTATTTAATTATGTATACCTTAATTGTCGTAGACTTATATATGTATTACTCTGTAAATTTCTCTATAATTAGACTTTATGTCTGTTGAGGAATAAATATATATGATTATATAGTCTATTCGTTGGATCTTTCGTCGTACGTCACAAATTATCGCTTCGAGAAACGACACAAAAACATTCAGTCTGATAAAGTAAGCCAAATGCGTTAGAAAAAGAACGCACTGTAAAACTTTCGTCGTTTTTTGAAGCGATAGTTTGTGACGTACGACGAAAGATCCAACGAACAGACTATATTATTCTTATTTAAAAGCGGCGTGGAGCTACCAAAAGAGCCTCGTAAGGTCTAGCCAACCAAGAAAACCGATGACGGATGCTATCTTCAACGACGACAAGGACACAAAAGGCTTTACTCGGTCGATAAGTCGGATAAAAGGGTAACCCTAAAGGACAAAGTTTAGGGGCTGATGTCAGTGGGGTATAGTCCACACGAATGGCGCTGTATCCAATCGAATCTCCATCACTCTAAAGCGGCACTTTATTGAAACTTCAAATTTGAAATAGGATTCCTGCAGGAACCTTAGTTAAATAAGGGACGGGTAAGGAGCTTACCCCAAGACAATTTTAGTCTGGTGTACCAAGATAAATTGCATTATACCAAGGGCAATTCTAATGCTCAGGAAAGGCATAAATTATACCTTCATTCCAGATTTTACTACAGGGGACCTAGAAGCAGCCATAGTAGAAGTTCCCATAAAGAAAGACAAAAAAGCAAGTTGACCCAACCACCACCAGAGGAGGTAAGTAGGAATGATGTAGAAGAATATGGTATGGGGCAGTTCAGACACCAATAATAAAGGTAAGGAATTTTTTGAATGTATCATCTCTATCAATTTGGACATTATTATTAGAGGTAGATAGTGTTTCATGTTTCAATTTGTAATGTATTTTTTGTGAATGCAAATAGGCAGGAGACGTTGGAGCATAATTGAATTCGACTTGGAGGCCACAAAAAAGATACAATAGCGTGTAGAAATCCGATGAACACAGACCAGAGAATCAATAGAGAGCGCTCAAATGTGGGAACCGACGATCTCTACCTCAACATACAGACTAGTATCTAGTGAATCCAGTTATCTGGTAACGAGGAGATCTCATTCTAGAGACGTGCCCTGCGAAACAAGGATTTAGATCGCCTCAAGATGCAAGCCAGGAAAACTGTCAACAGTGCAAAAAAAACAGGCAAGTCGGATGCCTATAGACAGGCACTGTCGGAATATCGCGTGAGGAAATTGAAAACATGAAGAACGTTCTGAGAAGGGGTTATTGGTACAATCCCAACAGCTAGGCTCCACAAAATCGCGTCAAAGGACCAATCCAACAGCATCGGACTAATAAAAAAACCTGATGGGAATTATATAAAGGGGCTTAAGGAATGTCTCAGTCTTCTGCTAAAGGATCTTTTCCCAGTTTCAATATCTGTGAACTCCCAAGAAAACACTGCTTCATCTATTGAAGGAGCCATATTCCTACCTTCTAGAGAAAGCAAAAACAAATCTGGTAAACTCATTATCAAAGAAAATAGTGAATAGGTAGCTTTAAACCCTTTAAACCAACGATATACAGAGCAGTGTCCTAGAGGCAAGTCCGCTCCATAGGCAGCAGTTTGCCTATCAACCTGGATAAACCACTGTTGATGCATTTCATAGCCTCATAACAGGCATAGGTATTTCGTGGATATTAAAGGTTTTCATAACTAAACTTAATCATAAATCGAAAACCCATATTATTTTACTAACCCATCTCCATTTAAATTAAATCTATGGTTGCTTCATGTTCCAATTTGTAATGTATTTTTTGTAATATTTCCACTGTAACTTTTTATAATATATTAAAACATCTCTTTTTCACTTACGCACATTTCTTGATATTTAAACTGTTTGTCATTATCATAGTTTATTATTTCATTTTAATTTCTAATACACTGTAGAATACAACTTATTTATAACTCATATTATATTATAAATAATTATTTCCATGAGATTAACTTTAAATTACATAATATATACAATAAAAAGTATAAATAACAAATTTTTACAAAAATATTTCTGAATAGAGGAGTAACAGGTTGGATTTATGATATAATGTAATAACATAATTTTTAATGCATTATTCAGAGATGATCTCATACCGACCAGAGTTTACATTATAAAATGTTATCTTTCACTAAACTAATTTCCGATCAATGAAACCGTGTATACACTTTGCAGTGGATATTAGTGTGGTCGTGTAACACAGTACGTATTAAATTTTCACCTGCATAACCGATCATCAGATCGATTGAGAATAACGGACATAGTTGTGAATTGCGAGGCATTCATCATCTGCCCAGACTAGATTGTACATCAATGTCACTGAGCGGGATTCATAATTTAGGTGCCCTGTTTATGCCAACAATTTAGTCATAAACCTCCTCATCGTCATCTACCCTTAATTTAATACACAACGTAAATAAAAAACATTGAAACATAAAACTAAATAAGGTTACATTTCCACCAGAAAGAAGCTTATTATGATTGCTTATAAAAAATATATAATAAGAAATAATAGTGTTGTGATCCGCATCTTCTTTCTTTATTCAGAAATTATCATAATTATAAAATTATACATAGTTATTGTATATTTATATTAATAAATTTCTATTATTCAAATTTAAGTATTGAAAAATATGTAATATTTAATACTAAATTATAGAGTATGTGTTCTAATCGCGTTAATGAATTACCATCATATTACATCCATTATTCACCTTTGCACATTTACAAGCAAATTTCGTAATGAGTGACACCAGAGGGTAGGTACCGTCTCGTATTACTTTTGATTGCATGTTAATGAGAGTGTCAATCCACGAGGAATGTGTATAATGTTATCAGAGCGCTCTGCGAGTAGAATTTCAATGAATTATACATATATCATATAGAAGATTTCGTTACGAATATTTAAATCAATCGTAACAAAACAATAAAATTAGACTTTAATTACTAATATTGATTGATGAAGTTACGTGAAGATGATGCAATATAAAATATCTTGTAATCACTTTATCCACAGTTTATTTTTATTTTGCTAAATGTACATCTCGTTAACGATGTACATTTTGTTTACGATGTACAAGACTACAGCTATTGAAAATGTTAATACCGTAAAAGAAATTTAAATTGTGCAAAATAAAAATAAACTGTGGAGAAAGTGTTTACAAGTTATTTTATATATTGTTTACTTTATATGCATATGACTAAGTTCTTTGAATTAAAAAAATTGATAATACGTGTAATAATAGAATCCAATCTTGAGGATTGTAAATATTTTATATTAATAAATATTTTTAAGAGTCTGGCTTCATTTTTTATAAGGAACGGATATTATTAGCAGTAGTTTACTTGTAGTAGTTTACTTGACAATTAGCAATAGAATAATAAATGCTTAAAAAGACGATTTTATCTACTTTTCAAATAACGGAATAAATAAAGTCAACTAAATGAATCATAATAAAATATATGTCCTTTAGGTTGTAGATAATTCACTAATTAATAGAAAAAACACGAAAATATATTCGTAAAATCTACAACAAATGAGTCTTATTAAGACTACAAGAACAAATCACTTTTGAAACAACTACTTCTCTAGCTAATACTTCGACAGACATTGAATGATACAAAAGTAATTTGCGTGTTACAAAATAGCAAGGCTATCAAAGCAACACTAGTTTGAACGTATTTCTTTCTGCAAAATGAACTAAAAATGATTGAATGTACGTTAAAATAGTTTGTGAGTGACTATACTATGGTAATTTGGAAAAAGAAATGAATTTAGGTTGATCATTGAATCATTTTATTTTTTGTGGTTACTTACAATTACATGTCTATATTGGAAATGCACCACGATGTACACGCCTTCAAGATTTTTTTTATTTACTCCAGTATCATCTTCCCTCATCTATTCAGTCACCCTATTGTTTCTTCTTACCCATTCCTCAAACACTCCTCTGCTAAAGGCCTCAAAGAATCCTTTCTGCTCACACATAATACACATTTTCTATAACTTTCTCCCATCCAGCTTTTCGCCCCCTCCTCTCTCTTCTGTTCCACATCTGCCTATTCACAACGTGAGCTTCTCCTCTGTATCAGGCTGATTGTTATTCAAGTACCCTGGCAACCTCCATAGCTTGTAACTCACTAAATTTTTTCTTTCCGATTATTCATATCTCTTTCCTCATCGCAGCTCTTCCTAGTTTTACTAAACCAAAACTCTTCCTTCGTGAAATCACTTTGCTTAGAATCCCATTTCCTATTTCACATGAAAATACACTGTTCTACATGTTTTAGTCCATTTCTGTAATGATATTCCTATTTGTCTCTTTCTTTCCCAGATGTTTAGAATATTCCACATTTTTTCTTCTTTTTCACATTCTTAATTCTTTACTGTTTTTAAGAAAATGGTACATCTAATAAAATACCCAGACAAATGATTGTTGTAAATTATTATCCATAATTATATATATATATATATATATATATATATATATATATATATATATATATATATAAATTATGTAGAGTTCGAGGTGAAACAATATATTTTACCGGTCGTTCAGTGCACCAAATACCTGTAATTTGAACATAAGAGAAATTAAAAAAATTATGGCAGTAAGGAAGCTGAATCATACTTCAATATTAAAACATTTTCTAAAGCCACTACTAGTAACCGCTTTGCATCAATATGTGATGTAAATGAAATTCCTAGTCCACCGCAAACTTCGCAAACTTTTAATACTAATAGATACATCCCCCCTACACATAACAAAATAAATATCCGCAAGCCTCCGAAAACCGTATTTGGTAATAATAACAATTATGCTGCTAAGTCAATATTATCAAAGAAAAGAAAAGCTTATTCCCCAACACAAACTCCTATGTATCTGTGTTATGCAGAGCATCCGTCGTCAACATTTTCGTTTACAAAATCTCAGAATACCTTAACCTCAGAACCTTTGACAAATTTATACAATTCCCTATACTCCCTTTTGTGGAATCAAATACTTTCATAAAATCTTTAACAAAAACGAACACGAGCGGGCCGGAAACTAGAGATACAATGAAAGATAATTTCTTACATACACACTATAAATTATTCATCAAAATAACTCAAAATAATTTAAAAATTCTTCAATGGAATTCCAAGTCAGTTAATTATTATTAATCATCTACCAACACCAGTAATTTTTGAAGGTGATATGACCTTACACAATCCCTTATGGAGTTTCACATATACAAATTCAATCGGGAATTTTTTTTAGGCGCATTAAACAAACATGAGCTAATAGTAGTAAATAACGGAGAGGCAACTAGATTACATCACCGCAACAAGCACCGTCTGCTATTTATATCACAGTTATGTCACCAAATTTAGCAACAAAAATGAATTGGTAAGTCCATAAGAAATCCACCATAAGAATATGAAATACAAAGAGAACAAATTGGTTGGGACATGAAGAAACAACAATATTGAATAGTCAAAACAACTCAGCTATGGATCTGGAACAATGGTTAGTAAAAAGTGCCAATGAAAATATCCCGATGATAAAAAAATTCCACGACCACCCTGGTGGGATCTGGAATGAAAAACGTTAGAGGTAGAAAAAATAATACAACTAAACAATTATAAAAGTAACAAATAAATGGTTGTTTATATAAAATGTAAGAAAATGCAGGCTAGGGTAAAAAAATACACAAAAATAAAGCAAGAGATTCCTGAAAAAAATTCTGTGAAACTATTAATAAATCAACGCCGATTCAAGAAGTGTGAACAATGACGAAAAAGATATCAAACTCAAAGCCAACAATAACACGACCGGTACCGAATGATTTATATAAGAATTTCATACAAAAGATGCTCCATCATCGGTAAGTAATAAGCAAAACGCTATTAATTGTTTGGTCCGTACAATAAATCCAATAAATAACATAATTACTTTTAAAGAACTTAAATGCGCATTAAGAAAATTGTTCAACACCCATTATTAAAACCTGGGAAACATAGCAAATTAACAGCATCGTACAGATTAATATCCCTTTTATCATGCGTATTTAAAACCTTTGAAAGAATTATTAAGGCCCAATTGGAATGGTGGATAGAACTAAATGACATTCTACATAGTAACCAGTTCGGATAGCATCTAGGTATACTTCAGAAGGCCCTCCGCAAGGGTCTGTTCTTGCCCCATTACTTTTTAATTTATACACCATTTCTGCTCCTAGCAGCCATCTTCACGACCCAATTCAAAGCAAGATAACAGGAACAAAATTTATTATACTCGACAATTATAAAAACCGATTTCTTATTGTATTGCGGGTTGCCACCTAATATCAAATTAGCGCGTCGTCGCGACGCACAGTGGTTCAGAACGCGAAAAACGCGATCGAAAATCAAATTTTCAATTTCTTCGTACAATGTTAAAATTGCACTTATTTGATCTTGAATAGTTGCTCTATTTAATAATATTAATAATATGCATCTTATTTATCTAAGTTTTTCTATATTTACTTTCAAAGTTCAGTAAAATTGAGACGTTACTGGGTATAGAAATTAGGGTGTAATTAAAAAGACTATACCACAAGCAAATGCGGTTATTTATTGATGTCATTATAATATTGTTACACATTGCTAAGTGTATTATTAAGTAACATAACTTATTATTGGATAATGTTTATCTGGTACAAGAAAGGTAATTGCTTGTAAGAGGTAATCGGATTATAAAAATTTGCCCTAAGGAAAGGATTACGTGTAGTTCTACACAACCCTACACGGCAATTACCTCATTTATGCTTAATGTAGCTATTTAGCTCTGTAAATTCAAAAAAATAGCTGCCAATATTTGCCTATTCAAAACATATAAAAGAAAATCGCGCTTGGTACCCGATCAGTTGAAACGCAACTTTGAGTTGCGTATTTTTATGAAAAAGCATAATGTTTGGCTAGAAGAAGAAATTATTTTTCCTTAATTCGTTTACTGCGATCGACCATCAACTTCCGGTATTCAAGGTCGTCCTTAAAACAGTTTTGCTCAAAGTTCTGCTGTTATAAAAAGGCGTAAAACAACAACATTTTATATTTTGGACAAAAATTTCTACAATATAATTTGAGGATGTTTTAAAGGTTGTTTTTATTAACCTAGTACATACTACTAAAAAGGTCAAAGTGAATGCATTAAAAAAATACTTCGAATTTGCAAACTAAACCGTATAATTTGTATAAAAAATATATTTCGTACTTGTATTAAGTGATATCAATTTTTCGCATTTAAGGGTTGTATTTTTTAAGTAGTTTTGACAAATACGGGTTTTTAATGCATAATTTCAGATTCAACATACCCAAAAACGTAAACTTACTCAACTTCTAACGTAAAATCTGTTAAAAGTAAAGAGTAAACAATTCAGATCGCGTTTTACGCGTTCTGAACCACTGTGCGACGTCAAAACGAATATTACGACACCGGGCCATATAAAAACAATCAACAGATAAAGCCGAAAAAAATACTACTAAATCATTCGTGGGTTACCCAGTATCTTCACAATAGGTGTGGTATTAAGATTAAAGTACTTCTAGCAGTTCGTCTTCTAACCAAGATGACTTGGAACTTATGAATTGCAAAAAAAACTGATTCATTAATTCAAGAGTATGTACCAGATAGAAATAGTAAGACTAGTACAGAAAGATCTGTACCTGATATTCTTGAAGCAACCACTAGTCGGATTATTTTAATTTCACATATACAACCTTTAGAATACTAAATGCAGAACAAATTTTCGACAAAATTTGTATACTTAGCCGGCGACCTGCTGGAATAATAATAATAATAATAATAGACTTTATTCTCTCTCAAGTTACATGTATATACAATGGAACATACAAAATTAATTATTGAGAATCATAAGGTGGGATTCAGCATTGGGTAATAACCCTGCTGTTCTACCATCAAAACCTTCAATATATGAACAAAATAAAAAAAACAATGGAGTTATACAAGAACAAATATTTTTACAGAAAAACTTAATGATTAATTCCTTACTAACTAACTTAAGTTATCTTGCGTAAACTTGTTCTTAATTGCAAATTTAAACATGGCCAAATTTAAATAGGTGAAAGCATCAGGTAAAGTGTTATAAGATTTATAGATATGAAAAGAAAATGATCGTTCATATAAAGAAGTAGTGTGCTTTGGTGGTGATATACGCCCTCTAAATCTCGTATTATTGTTGTGGACGTCATTCCTAAACGTAATTTTATTGTAGAGATAAGGTGGTTTCATACTGTGTATAATTTTATGATAAAAACACAACGCTTCAATAATCCTTCTATTTTCCATATTATACCAACCAGCATCAAGAATTTATGACTAATCCTTTCAAATTTCCGAATACCAAATATAAAACGTAGGCACGTATTCTGAACCCTTTGAATCCGAATATGTATATTCTTGTCAATTGCTGGATGGTATAAGGTTGAGCAATAGCTAAAGTGAGAGAGTACAAGCGACTCGCATAAAGTGATTTTAGTAGATTTGGTAAAAAAAGACCTATGAGGATATAAGCGGCAGATATAATAGTTATTTATGAACCTAGTCAGTAAAGTGATACTTTATTTAACGAGTCTGAGATTATGAGCCGAGTTCTATAAAGACACTTTACTGACGTGGTGCATACAAACTTTTATCGCCAACCGTAAACATTTATAATTTAAAAATATTAACATATCAAACTTGTCACATTTCCATATGTAAAACGTAAACATACATATCAAATTTGTTTTGAAAAGTTTGCATAAATAACCTTCATCATCAAGTAGATTACATCCGGTGCACTTGGTAAAAATCTTCCTTTTTGTTTTCTTAAACTATTTTTTAATAAATAATTTTATAATTGCTACACCCAAATTATCTGTAGGGCATACTTACTCCATTTAAATGTAAAGTTAGTTGAGTGCCGATAATATTGCATAATTTATTTTTTCCAAACACCAGGAAACAAGATTTTACGGGGTTTATTGTAAGATCTAACATATTGGAATAATGTAAAATATTACGAAGATCAGCATTAATGCATTGTTCACTGTTGACAAGTGCAACCGGCGAAAATGAGTAATATAGTTGCGTCTCGTCCGCATACATATGCCCTTTACAAAATTTCAGCTGGTTCAATATACGTGAAGAGTATATTGTGAAAAGAAGTGGTCCAAGCATTGACCCTTGTGGAACACCTCGAGTAATGTTTATTAAATCAGATGTCAGATTATCTATTTTTACACATTGTTTATGATCTGATAAATAGCTAATAATAAGTGAAATTGCAGAGTCATCCAGTCCTACGAAACCAAGAATTTTCTCTAACGTTGTGTGAGTAACAGTATCGAACGCTTTACTGTAATCGAGAAGAACGACTACAGTTGTATTCAAAATTACTAATACCGGAAAATTACAGAAAAACGGTTGTGACAGTGACATTTACTTTTTTCCAATACATACTTGATAATACACAAAACAATGAAAAAACGTGAAATCGGCGTAAACATCCCGCCCCCCATTGAATGCCAAGCATTCAATTAAACATTATTCACCACACTATCACTTGTATCAAGGGCGCACAGTTTCACAGAAGGGCGCACATACGAGCCGGAATTGGTGCGAACAGTCGCGCTCGGAATTACTCCGTCCGGTTGTGGATGAACAGCCTCGACACGTCCCAGTTTCCATAACAGTGGTGGTGTGTTATCCTCCTTGATAACAACGAGTCGTCCAGGTTCGATGTTGGCGGTGTTTTTCTGCCACTTGATCCTTTTGTGGAGCTCGGACAGGTACTCCCGTTGCCAACGACTCCAGATATGTTGGCGTAGCTTTTCCACGAACTGCCACCGAGACAGCCTGTTTGCCGGAACGTCGCTTATATCCTGCGGTGATTGATTCACCAATGAGAAAATGTCCAGGGGTTAATGCAGCTAAGTCGTTCGGATCCTCAGACAGCTGGCACAAAGGACGTGAGTTCAATACAGCCTCTATTTGCGTTACGAGAGTATGTAGCTCGGTGTAAGTCAGAAGAGCATTCCTGACAACTCGATGTAAATGATGTTTTACACTTTTGACCGCGGCCTCCCACAGGCCTCCGAAGTGAGGAGCGCGCGGCGGTATAAAAGTCCATTTTATATTTTGGGTTGTGAGTGCGGTCCTTATCTCGTCTTCAGCATCCCGAAGAAAAAATCCTAATTCCCTCAGGTGGTTTCGGGCGCCGACGAAGTTGGTAGCATTGTCGGAAAAAATCTCAACGACGCATCCTCGGCGCGATATAAGTCTATGGAAGGCTGCGAGGAATGCTTCCGTGGTGAGATCCGCGACCACTTCAATATGCGCGGCTTTTGTTGCGAAACACACGAATATGCAGATATACGCCTTCGTAGTTCTTTTAGACCGACGAGAACCATCCTTAATAATAAAAGGCCCGCAGTAATCAACGCCGCATTTTAGAAAGGGGCGAAATTGCTGTGTTCGGTATAAAGGTAGAGCTCCCATGATCGGAGCGTCGAAACGGGGCCGAGCGCGGACACACCGAATACATTTCCGAACCACTTCACGTGTCACGCTTCTGCCGTTCAGTGGCCAGTATTTAGATCTGACAGCGGCGAGGGTTCCCTGAGTTCCTGTATGTAATTGCACATTATGAATGTCCCTTATAATTAGCTTCGTTAGCTATTGGTTGCCTGGTAATACGATCGGGCACCGACGAGATAAAAGCATGCTCGATTCCACTAACCGCCCGCCCACTAGTAAAATTCCATCGGTGTCGATAAATGGATTTAAGCAGGTTAGGCGGCTTGACATTCGCACTGTTCCACCCTTGGTTAACGAGTCCAGTTCATTTGTGAAGGAGCATCGCTGCAGGTGGCGGATTATAGTCTTGGTTGCCGCCTCTAACTCCTCGGTAGTGAATGGGCCACTTCTCTTCATAGCAAGGCATCTTAGGGCATCCTTAAACCGCAGAATGTACGCCATTGCTCGTACTGTTTTATAGAAGGATGAGGAGATTGGAATTACGTCCTCAATTTCAATCGAAATAATTCCACATTTGACTTCCGGCTGTTCAGCAGTTGGCACAAATGTGACAGGGGCTTGTTCACTTAACAGGAAGGCGGGTCCATTCCACCACAACGTTGATTGTTTTAAATCCGACGGAGATAATCCCCGGCTAATGAGATCGGCGGGATTTTCATGTGTCGCTACGTGGTACCAATCGGAAACGTCACTCAATGTCTGGATTTCACCTACGCGATTGGCCACGAACGTTTTGAATTTTCGCGATTCGGACTTAATCCATGAAAGCACGATGGTAGAATCTGAATAATAATAATGTCTCACAAATTTAGTGTCTAAGGTGGAACACACGCGATCACACAACTCGGCTAGTAATACCGCGGCGCAAAGTTCGAGACGGGGAATGGTGGTTGACTTTACCGGTGCAACCCGAGATTTCGCACACAACAAGCGGGAAGAGGTTTTTCGTCCATATCTAACAGATACTATGTACACACATGCTCCATATGCATTCTCACTACATTTCTGGGAATAGCGAGGTCCCTCACCAGTTGCAGCTCATTAGCATACCGTGTCCACCTGTCGAGGTACAGGGCAGGTAGAGGATCGTCCCATCCGCACTTCATCCTCCATAAATCTTGGATTAAGATTTTTGCGGTGATGATTAGCGGGCCGATTAATCCTAGTGGATCGTAGATGCGGGAAATCTCACTTAGAATTGTCCGTTTAGTGTATACGCGCGCGGAAATTTCACTGCACTTATAACTTAGACAGTCATTATGAGTGTTCCATACGGTTCCGAGGGTGGTCACACAGTCATTGAGCCCGCGAGTCAGCACTGTTACAGAGTCAATAATGTTCGTGCGGAAGCACTCAAACACGGCGGGGTTATTGCTTGCCCACTTTTTAAGTTCGAATCCACCTTTTCCGAGAAGAGTGGAAACTTCGTCACGAATAACAGTCAATTCTTCAATCGAATTCCCACCTGTTATTAGATCATCAACGTAAAAGTCTCTTAAGCACACTTCGCTGCCGACCGGAAAATTACTGCTCTCAAATTTCGCACACTTCGCTGCCGACCGGAAAATTACTGCTCTCAATTTTCGCGAGTTCGCGCACTGATTTAATCGCCAGATATGCTGCGGGAGCGGTTCCATATGTGACCGTGGCCAACTCATATGACACTAGGTTGTCTTCTGGATGTTCACGCCACCAAATCCGCTGGTACTTCCGGTCCTGTTGCCGAACGCTAACCTGACGGTACATCTTGGTGATATCCGCGGTGATCACATATGTTTTCGTCCTCATACGCAGCATTATGGAGAACAGGTCATCTTGGAGGGTGGGGCCAACCATTAACATGTCGTTCAATGATGTCCCGTTGTTTGACGGCGCGGATGCATTAAAAACTACTCTGAGCTTCGTCGTTAGGCTATCTTCCTTGATTACGCAGTGGTGAGGCATGTAGTAGCCGTTCGTTACATCCCCGCTTGTTGGATGCATGTGTCCCAATTCCTTGTATTCGTGCATAAATTCACGGTATGATTCGTAGACTTCCGGCTGTTTAGCTAGCCTTCTTTCCAGCGCGAAAAATCTATGTTTCGCCGATACACTGGATTCTGCTAACCCTTTTGCATCGGTTTTAAAGGGCAGGGCCACCTCAAACCGACCACAAGGCATTCTCGTACTTGTCTTTTCAAAATGTTTCTCACATTGCGGTTTGTGGAATGACGGATCGGCAAGTTGAATCCCCGGGTATCCATTTTATGATTCGGAATTTTATCCGTTATTTTCTGCATTATTAACGCGTTCATTGGTGTATTGTAATCGGACACACGTAATTGCACAACAAATGTTCCCATTTGTTTAATGTCGGTTCTTGAGCCTCCGACTCCGACGATGGGCGTTGACAAGGAGCGCCTTGTCAAGTCAATTTTCGCAGCACATTTCTCCGTAATTATGTTCACCTGCGACCCAGAATCCAGCAAAGCACGCACCTGTATTATTTTTCCTCCCTGGTTTCTTATGTTAATCACGCAGGTTGACAGTAGCACAGATGATGGATGATTCGAGAGTGTTGAAAGTGAGGCGGCCTCACTACTGCAGGGTTCATTGTTACTCGACGTAGGCGGCGTCGCTGCTTTGTGCAGTAACGTATGATGCGATTTGTTGCATTCACGGCAGTTTCCGGATTTGCATGATTTTGCAGAGTGGTTGCTCCCCAGGCAGTTGAAACACAGATGTTTTTGTTTCACCGTTTCAATCCGCTATTCTACCGATTTTCCTTGAAACACGCGGCACTTGTATCGCACATGTGAACCGTCACAAAATACGCACTTTTCTTCGGTCGATTTAACAGTCAGCGACTTGATTTTCGGAAACTGCACCATTGTTGTACGCGCACTATCCATCGCTTCCAGTTGCTTGCATTTTTTTTCAAGAAATTCCTGCATTTCTGAATACGTCGGTGTTTTAGAGCAGGTTTCACCTTCCCACTCCTTCTGCAGCTCCGGGTTTAGCTTCTCGGCGATGATTTCGACCAGTAAATCGTCCCAGGCATGCGTCGGCCGATTGATAGCCGATGCGAGGTTTAGCGCAACGACGTCGATTAAATGCCGAAGGCTCGTGTGGCTCTCCGTTTTGACCGTCGGCAGGTGAATTAGCGATCGCACATGTTTTTTGATTACAAACCGTTCGTTTTGGTAGCGGCTCACTAACTGGTCCCAGGCAAGTTGATACGCGTCGCTTGACATTTGCACGGATTTGATCATTAACGCGGCTTCTCCCTTGAACGAACTACGCAAGTAGTGGAATTTCTGTGCGTTTCCAAGCGTCGTGTTGTCGTGGATGAGGTTCTTGAAAGCGTCACTGAATCCTTGCCACTCGTCGTAGTTTCTGCTGAACGTAGGTAACTCGATTACCGGTAGTCGCACTTGGGGTTCATGTCTTGACGGCGAAGACGCGCTGTTGGCCTGAGTCGCCGCTTGCAATTTAGCAATTATTTTGTCTATCTCACACCCGATTGTGAAATAGTCGTCGTCGAATGTTTCTTGGTCTGCCATGGAGTCGATGTCGTTATCGAAAAGTTCCATCACAATTTGATTTAGTTCTTTTCGGGCTGGAACAAGGTCGTTCCAGAGCTTCAAAATAATTTGCTCATCTTTTTCGGGTTCCGCAAGCCGTTTCTGGAGCCTTTCCTTTTTTTTGATGATATTCTTCATCTGCCATTGCAGTTTCTTTACAATTGCAGCAGACATGTTGACTTACTGAGATGTGTTGCACAAAGTATGAAAGCTCGGTTAATATTGTTCGTTTGTGTACGGCCGACAACCAACTTGCGCACTCACGAGACACAAAAACGGCAAGTTGTTGGACGCGTAAACGACACGAATATTAGACCACCTTTTGCTCGGTAGCAAAATGGTTCACGAGAGAAATTCACTATGTTCGTAATTAACTGTAGCTTATCCGGCTCGAAGGACCATGTATTGCGCGGATCTCGCGACTTTATTCAAAATTACTAATACCGGAAAATTACAGAAAAACGGTTGTGACAGTGACATTTACTTTTTTCCAATACATACTTGATAATACACAAAACAATGAAAAAACGTGAAATCGGCGTAAACAACAGTCATTTTCCGCTATCTGAGGCAGATATTAAATCATCAGGCAATTTCGCAACTATGGTCAGGCCGAAATCCAGAGATTGATGTATTGATAGTATTTGGTTATTATCTATGAATGCACGTAGCTGTTTTGAAATTATTTTTTCCATGATTTTCGAAATTGTTGGTAAGATACTAATAGGACGCAGATATTTCGGCTCCGATGGTTCATTGATTTTCGGTATTGGCTTGATAATTGCATATTTCCAAACATTTGGAAAGGTCTTTTGTAGAATGCAGGAATTAATAATATGGACCAGATAAGGCAAAATTTTCGGGCAGCACAGTCGTAACATAGAAATATTTATATCATCATATCCTGTTTCTATGATTTAATGTTATTAAAATGTTTAATCACAGTAAGGTCATCAATTAATTTAAACTGAAAACGTGCCACTGATGAGCTCAGAGAGTTAACGTTGTAATTGTTAAAGTTGTCACCATCGGATTTACTAGCAGGAATACTATTAATTAAGTAGGAGTTAAGAGCATCTACATCTTTTAAACAATCAGGAATGCATGGTGTTGAAGTTTTTTTTATATTTAAATTCTTGAGATGTTTCCACAGAAAACTTTTGTTTTTGTTTTGAGAAATATACGTAAAGTAAGCCTTCTTTTCATTCCTTATCGCCGTATTTGTAAAGTTTCTTAAATTTTTATAGTCAGTCCAATGAACAGGGTCTTTTGTACGCCTAAATTTTGTTTTGTATTTATTGCGCAATTCAATTAAGTATTTTATGTTGTCCGTCAATCAAGGGCTCTGGGGTTTAGAAAATGACCCAGTCTTTAATGGTGCATAATTATCGAATATATTTAAGATGTATTTATTGAACATATAGACTTTCTCATCAATATCATTTATGCGAAGAATATCTTGAAAAAGGATATTTTCCAATTGAGCGTTAAATTTTGAGATATCTATTTTATGGAGCTCGCGAAAAGTATATGGTTGCGACTTACTGTTTACTTTGTTTACGGAAATATTACAATATACCGCATCATGATCCGAAATATTACACGAGGCACTAGAATGAGGTCAATAAGCGAAGAAGTAGTTAAAGTGAGTCGTGTCGGGTCTTGTATTAACTGTACTAAGTTTAAACTCTAAAAAACATCATAGAGTAAAATAGTTGACTGTTCAGGTTTTAAAACATCAATATTAAAATCCCCACAACAAACAATATTATCAGAGTACGCAAAACAGTTAATAATTGAATATTCTAACTCATTTAAAAAATATGCGTAATCCAAGTGCGGGGGTTTATATGTTGCAGCCACTATAAAATTCAAAACGTAGGTTTTAACCAGTATCCATAATATTTCGATATTTTCATTCGGAGATAAGAGAGTGTAATTCAACGTGTCCTTAATAAAAATACCCACACCACCACCTCTCGTCGAACGATCATTTCTTAAGAAGTTATAACCAGGAATACAGACCTGACTGCTCGACATATTTGAAGTTATCCACGTTTCTAATATTGTCAATATATCAATATTATGTATCATTTCCCTCTGGTATTGGAATAAATATGAGAGAATGTCCATTATTGGTCAGAAAATTATCTTTATTCATTATATATTACAGAAATAAACGACCCACAATAGGCATTTTGCCAAATTTATTACTACGCTAGTAAGAAGTTATCGAAGGTGCTTATTGGGTAGGTAATATAAAACTGTTCCACAACAAATTAATGAATATCCAGATATTACAGAGGGTAAAAGGAGCTAATGACGAACAAATTTAAGTAAAATTTGTTAAATGCAACAATAATCCAACAGTGATAATGCCTTAAAAAGCGAAACTAATCGAGTAAATATAGAAAAATTGTGAAACAAACAAAGTGTAATTTAATTTAAACCTTCTTTAGTAATAGTTCAAAATATTTCAAGTGATAAATGAAAAAGTGATTCAAGAAACTTAGAAAACCTTAATGTTTGTGTCTAAAATATAATATAGATATAGCTTAGGACTTGATGATTAATAAAGCTAAAGAAAGCAATTAATCGATATGTCTTGCGGTAGTAGATATGCTTCTATAACTTCCTCATGTAGCTATCGTGAGAGGTTACAAGTTAAAGTTTTCTTCATAAAACATTTTTATTAATTTGCTAAAGATGATGATGATGCTAGATGATCGCACAAATGATTATAAACACACTAAAACATTTTTTTAAAGATAGACTATAATTCCCCGCGCAATGCATCACTTTGCAAAAACTAACATTCCTATAGAAAAAATGATTAAAGATAACATACAATATCATTCGTTTTAGATTCTGTTTGAAATAAAAAAAAAATACAAAAATACAAAATTACAAAAAACATGAATTTAAATATCAAGCCGGTATTAGGAAGCAAGGAACAAAGAAAACTCTAGGAAAGATCCTGAAGACAAAAAAATACTTTTCTGGAAACAATACAAGAAAATTACTGAGAGCTTGGGGACATCTTGCTAGGAGAGTTATCAAACAGCCGATTATTATTTTATTCTACAAACTGGATATTACTTTTTGTTGAGTTATAGACAATAGTAAGTAACTCACGAATACTTTTTCACGCGATAAACAGATAACCATATACTTATTATGGCTGGCACGATTAGTGCTATTCAAGGATTTCAAGTAGATATTACTAAATTTAAACAACAACTAGCAGTCGTATCTCAGAGGACAAATATTCATTTTATTGAAAATCCTCTTTTGAAAGTTTATAATTTCGGTAAATATACATATAGCTAATTATGCTAATGAGCTCAAATGTCCGTTTATAAGAAGGAACTCATGGCGGTACTTCAATAATAATAATTTAGTTACATCATCCCCAAAAGCCAAGATTCAAGCGTCGTTATGGAAAATTCCAATTATCTCTTTATAAATATCTAAGCTATTCGTTCCAAATTAAACGAAATAGTATATGCGAACATTGGTTATTTGAAGAGGTTCCTGTGGCTGTGCAATTCTCGAGGAGATTCTAACCTGGGAAGTTTTAATTATGATTAAAAATAATATTGAGTACATTCCTTAAACGGTTGACAACTTTGCCTCTGGGAAGAATTGTGAGATTGTTGACATTCAATTTATAATAATATATCCTAGTATAAAAAGTATAAAAAAATGTTTGTAAAAATTCTGCAATTACGATTAGTCTAACATTTTGAAGATATTAATCTTTTGCGAAAAGAGCGATTTGTCTTTAGTAAAGGACAATAGATACACTTTTAAAATTTGTAGAAATAACAATAGATTGTTTTGAAAGAGGCTCGGTATCTAAAACTAGTTTCCTGAATCTGTCGAAAGCTTTTGACTGTGTTTCCCTCCAAATTCTATTAAGAAAATTATATTTCTATAGTTTTTTCGGACTCCACCACAAATTATTTTATATACACTAACAAACCAATAAAAAATTAGACATGGTAAATAAATTACACACCGATACCAATAAAATGGCATCGTGCTGGTTTTTAAGTAATAGGCTAAAATTAAATGACAACAAAAGAACATCGATTACTTTCTCACTCTCGAAGGGAATGATCCGAAATGAACCGACCAAATGTTTAGGAATATGCATTGATTCTTATCTTGCAAGTAAATTATGCAGAATATTCTCCTTATTCATAATATATCAAATCAGGTTTCGAAAGAAAAGCGTAGCATATTTTTCCCTATGCCAGAACCATGTCACATACGGTCTTATTGATTGGGGACACTCTGCAATCAGGCATCTTATTTTTTAAGTCATTTGCATTATGGCTGACTACTTATTTTACAAGTATGTCACAAGGCGTTCTAGGATTTGCGAATACTTACTTAACTGTTCCTTTATGTTCTGGAATATTTATAAAAAGCATTTATATATAAGTTGTTTTGATTCTAAATTCATCTGGTTAAACAAACGTAAACAGCAATAAGATTTTTATATCTATATTCAAATCAAAGCATTCAAACTGTAGGGATGGTGGTATAAACTGCTATAACTTATGCAAGTAAATCTCGTTTGCTATTCATCTGAGGCAATATAAACGCCCAGCAATATGTGGATGAGGTGATAGAACCCCATATTCTTTAGTTTCAACAGGAGTTGGAAGGCCCACTTTTCCAACAGGAAAATGTCCGTCCCCATATTGTGTTTATATGGACCAAATTACAAAGGATAATGTCAATATCTTATCACGGCTACTTCGATCTCCTGATCATAGACTCAGGAACATATATATACAGGGTTATTCACGCTATACGGCACGGAATATTGTGGCCAAAATACGTGACTTTCAAAAAGTTTAACTTTGGGGATATATGGGGGTCTATTAGGGCTACTTTTTAAAATTACTTTCATAATATACAGGGTGTCCCAAAAACCTTAAAAGTATCAAAGTTGTGTTTTTTTAAATGAAACACCCTGTATTTTATTGCATTTTTAGATCCTTCGATCAAAATAAGTGTGTGTTTTAATACGGTTTTTATTACTTAAACCTTAAGGTTTTTGAAATAATTTGAATTTTGTAAAAATTTAACCTAATTTTTATGTTTCAAATACTTAAAAAGTAATTAAGTTATTCATACCAAATTTACACTGAACTGTAACAATAGATCATATTTTATTTTCCAAGTATAATAAATTTGACATCTTATACCGGGTGTAAAAAAATTGGAATTAAACAAATGAGAACTTTAAATGGCTATAACTTCATTTATTTAAATAGAACGCTATATTTATTAATGTATCAGCAAATGCACGTTTTAATTACCTATCGAATGGTATTTATATCTTAAATGTTAACTCTTCTGGTTTTTACAGAAAACGCCAAAATATTGTTTATTGCACCGTTTTAGTACTTTTTAAGTAAAAATTTTAATGTATCTAGTTTTCTATGGTATTTAAAAACGTCAGATAATTAATTTAGTATGCCACTTTAGTTTAAAAAGCCTGTCTTTTGTTATAGTTGTCTTATTTTGCATTTTTGTGTTAGATCGTTAGTAATCGTTATTGTTTGAACATCGCTGTTGTATTTTCTGGTAAAAAACGAAGATTTACTCAAAAGAAGGGGGTATTGGCATTATCTTTATGCTTGGAGAATGTCATCAAAATTGTTTATTGGCTTGTCGAGTTTATACTTAAAGGTTTTCCGAAAGAAATCACCCCAAGCCAGCCATTTTTGAGAGACTAATAAACAAATTTAAAGAAATTGGAGGTGTCAGTTATAAAAACCCCAGTATAAGAAAATCTGTGTAAATTTTCATTTTTTACTATTAAATACAACAACGATGTTCAAACAATAACGATTACTCACGATCAAACACAAAAATGCAAAATAACATAATTATAACAAAAGACAGGCTTTTTAAACTAAAGTAACAGACTAAATTAATTATCTTACTTTTTAAATACTATGGAAAACTAGATACATTAAAATTTTTACTTAAAAAGTACTAAAACGGTGCAATAAACAATATTTTGGCGTTTTCTGTAAAAACGAGAAGACTTAACATTTAAGATATAAATACCATTCGATAGGTAATTAAAACGTGCATTTGCTGATAAATTAATAAATATAGCGTTCCATTTAAATAAATTAAGTTATAGCCATTTAAAGTTCTCATTTGTTTAATTCCAATTTTTTTACACCCGGTATAAGATGTCAAATTTATTATACTTGGAAAATAAAATATGATCTATTGTTACATTTCAGTGTAAATTTGATATGCATAACTTAATTACTTTTTAAGTATTTGAAACATGAAAATTAGGTTAAATTTTTACAAAATTCAAATTATTTCAAAAACCTTAAGGTTTAAGTAATAAAAACCTTATTAAAACACACACTTATTTTGATCGAAGGATCCAAAAATGCAATAAAATACAGGGCGTTTCATTAAAAAAAACACAACTTTGATACTTTTAGGGTTTTTGGGACACCCTGTATATTATGAAAGTAATTTTAAAAAGTAGCTCTAATAGACCCCCATATATCTCCAAAGTGAAACTTTTTGAAAGTCACGTATTTTGGCCACAATATTCCGTGCCGTATAGCGTGAATAACCCTGTATATTTTAACTAATTTATAGGAAGAAGACTAAAGTGCTTACTTTTAAGCTATTTAGCAGAAATTATAATTATCGACGACTTGTCAGAATCGATACCAAGAAGTAGGAAGCTGTGTAACTAATAGCAGGGGACGAGCCCATTATTGATAAAAAATATATTTATTTTTGTTCCTTTTCTCTAAAATTTTAATAAATTGCTATCTTTCAATAGTTTAAATTGTTTGATAAGTTTGGTCTAAAAATGCCTATCCTTCTTGGTGTTGCCAACATATGTTATTAAGTACCTAAAAGCTAATTTTTATTAGAACGATATAGAAAAATGCTTCAGCAAAAAGATTTCCTCTATATATGCTGAAAATTATTATTAATGCTACATATAATTATTCCTCACATATTCTTTAACTAATTTATATTATTATGTTACAATATTATCCTCTATGTATAAAAATATATGTATTTATGTTGGTTATACTTGTACTGTCATTTTATAGTTTAGTATGATGCAGTATCGAATCCGGGTAGTAAATGATGTATTGCATGTAACTCTCACTTGCCAATGCCATTAAAAATATTCATAAAATATAAAAGCATTATCAATTACTCCCACTAGAAAATTTGAGTTTTAAATAACCATCAGCTCGGTGGGGCATTAGCTAAGGACACGTCATCGATCATTGCGACGATACGCGTATTGATTGATAACCCGCGACACATTAAATTTTGCGTCATCCATCTCTCGTGTTATCAGATTTTTGATAAGAGCACGCGTGCTCTTCAACTCAATCAATTCGCGAATGAAATTCTCTGTTTGCGATTTCGCTGGTGTTTTAATTTAAAATTTAAATCCCAATTTATTAAGCAATTGAAGCAAATAGTTATAAATGAAATACAGACAAAATATTTTTTATTCTTCGGATAAATATTAAATAGTCTTAAATATTGGAAAACTATTAATAAAATTCAGTCAGTCAGAAATAGAAAATATTGTATGAAAACAAGTATAAACTAATTTTTTTACCACAAAGCAATATTAATAATATCCTTAACCAGATATTTTTTAAAAGTTACTGTATAATAGAAAATATAAAGCACTAAAAGAGTTGAAAATTTAAAAAAAAATAACATCAATAAAAAATATTCCAATAAAATTAAATTGATTGATAAGAAAAATAAGATACTTTTTAATGTTTTATACTACAATTTATTATGTTAATATTAATATTAACACGTTTATAGTTTTTTGCAAATAATAATTCCTATACTACAGATTCGACCTTTGCAGATGATCATCAAACGTTGTTTAAAATGAAAAAGGGATTTTAACATTTTATAGGTGAACGTGAAGGTTTTGAGTAATTCTGATTGACTGTGAGGTTGAAATAGGTTTTATGGACCAATGGCATTAAACACTAAGAAGATTAAGGTACGGTGTTTTCATACGACAATTTATAAGCGAATAAACAGCACCTTGCTGTTGAATAAACAGCACCTTGCTGTTTATTCACCTGAATAAACCGAAGTGTGCTATTTCCCGACAAATAAATTGAATTATCTTTGATAAAAAAGCGAAAAACGTTGGTTATACTTATGTCAGTTGTAAGTAGGTTATAAAATCAAAACGTTAGATAGCGCTCCATCATCCATAATAAATGTGACGGTGGCAAGTTCTGTACCAAAAAATACAACAAAAACGAGATCATGTGTTTGAAAACAATTTGAAGAATTTTGCGCCCATAGAAACTACCAGTATTTAGCAAAAACTTCAATGGAAACTGTTGCCGCGATTCTAGACGTCTGGGCATACAATATGAATAAGGTAAATGCAAATAATTATAAGGAAGGTGTTGTTTAATCAATGTCGAAATTTTCGGCTAAAATACTGCAGGAGATGTATCATTTTAACATAAATATTGAATCGTTCACAGATATTCGTTTCAAGTCGTGGAATAGTCTTTCCTAATATCATTCGTGATGACAATTAAATTGGAATAAATTTTGTTTTTAGTGCAACTTTCGTGACAGTTTCTCTCATTAAAATCGCTAAGCAACAAACTTTCTTGCAAAAACAAAATTTATTCGAGTAAATTGCCATCACTTATGGTATTACTTGTGAATAAATTAGATCGGTCTGTTCGTTAAGTAGATAGTGTTAGAATTTTTATCTTGCCAAAATATTTCTAATGACTCTAAAATAACATGTAAACATGTAAACATTTTGATTATTCCTTTTTGGAAATGAATTATTAGATTCTGATATGTGATTTGCAAATTAACTTGTTGTGTATCTAAGACAACATAATCTGTAATGTTCTTTCTTCTCAAAACTCCTACCTGTTTCTCCTATATGTGCACTATTACATTTGAAACATGAAATTTGGTATACTGATGATACGTTTTTCTATTTTCTAGGTCTTTGAAATGCAGGAGTTACTTATGGAGTCTTTGATTGGTTGGTGAGTTAATTAGGTTTACCGATAGCTAGTGGATTTTTTTTCGTATTGTTTTGTTTATTGGTGCTTTTTACATTCGTTTAGTTTTATCTTTCTAATGTTACATTAAACATTCAATGCGCACTGATATCTAATAACAAACTGACGTCACAGGTTTATCTGTAGCTAAAGTGAATTGTTCTTCATAAATTTAAGAAATAAATTAGAATTAGAATAGTTTCACAATTTTCTAATGCATGTTGGTATTGGACAAAATACGCTGCGCTAAATGCGCTGGTCAACATTTTACTTCCGCCTGCCCAACAGAACTTCCAGTCAAATACACATTCTGTGGAAAAGAGGATCATGGCGCCTGATACACCAAATGCCCGAAAAGTCCACACCAATCAATTCACCCTTCGTAATATTTTCTAGTAACTTATATTACAGAAATCAATAACCCAACTAATACCGACTGACAAGCTTTAATAAAACAAAAACTACGAGATCGCTTCATAAGCTCGTACAATATTGACACTTTTTCCAGTAATATAATGTTTGCAGTTGTGTATGATCTTTTCAATCCTACACATCTCTATATGCCCGTCGAAACCAAATCCAAAACCCCAATCTCGTTTGGAAATTGGCCATTTCTCCCAGCTACAGGCCATAATGAATACATCAGAAGAGGGTTAATAGCGGCACCTAATCTCTCTATTAAAATAGGCAAAGTAAGTCCCCAAAAATGAATGATTAACTAAATGAATGTTTACACTTCACGATAGCCTTTCCCACAATCTAAATTAATTTGTTTCTTGTGTATATACACCCTCCCATATTGAAGTCTTCATATTTATAAAAGCCTTATTATTTGATAATGGTATTATAATTGGCGACTTTAATAATTTAAAAAACCATAATCACGACTCTTACTTCGAACGTATACCTACTCCGCCCACTTTCACCCACAAGCCACCACCTCTTCTTTTGTCATTTTGCGGACTCCCCATGGCACACAGAAGAGAGGTGGTACAAAAATTAGAGGACAGAAGACCTACATTGGAACAATGTACCAGGTCAACGTCAATTAAAACGACTCATCAAACTCGAACACAGCCACAAGGTGCTTAAACTCACAAGGAATGAGCTAAGAACTTTCACCGGACTCAAGGCAGGGCATTGTGCCCTCCGGTACCATTTGTGGAAAGTGGGAAAAGAGGAAAGTGGAAACTGCAAATAATGTAATTCGGCAGATGGAACGACCGAGTGACTTGTGTCGCGATTGTTCAAAAGCGTCTTTCACACTTTGGAAGGGACCGTTTATTCCACAAAGAAGCGATCAATATCACCCCCAAGAAAGTTACCAGGTTCATGGCGGACGTGGGACTGATTGGGAAGTGATTGGTTAGGGGTAGAACAATAGATCTTTTAGGTCACAGTTCAAGAGAGGCTAACACACCTCACTAGCACCATATTTTAACCTATAACCTATATATAACCTCTTCTTTCTTCCCAGAATATTCAAAACTCTGTACTCTCTGTCAGCCTTGTCTTAAAACAATGCTCTGACCACCTAAGCATAAACTTACAAATAAATCCCTAACGTTACTTATAATTTCGAAAAGTGTGACATAGTGAAAATTGCTACAGACTTGGTACAATTATTCACCTCCAATCCTAATATAAATCCAATTAAACGACATCATGTATAAATCAATTAAACAAAACACTATTCAAATATAAAACAATTAAATAAATTTGCCTGTCATTTCAAGGGCACATTTTCATAATTCAACTCTTCACTAGAAGATTATTTTAATACATTAAATACATTAAAGAAGAGAAAATACAGCGACTGGGCACGACCTGGTACATAAACATATATTAAAACCCTTACCAACCCACACACACTATCATATCCATAATATCCTCAAATTCATTTACCCGAATTAATATTTTTCTTCCGGTTTCCTAGGCAAATTTTACGAAATACTCCTCAAAAACAAAATACTGCCCTAATATCTGTGAGCGCATCGCAGATTACCAATTTGACTTGCTTCCAAAATAATCCACTACCTTCCCACATGCCAACCTTACCTCATACATCCGAACAACATACCTTGAAAGAAAGTCATCAGCCATCCCATTGCTCGATATTAAAAAAGCCTACGACTCTATGTGCCACCTGCCCATATTATTTTTATTATTAAGCAATTCCTTTCAAACAGAGCCCACAAAGTCAAAATCAATCAATCTTACTCCGCTAATTTTAATCCTGTACAAGATCTACTTCAAGATCCTCTTTATCTCTACTACTCTACAACATTTTCTGCTTCGACATTTACAATCCTGATGCTCTTCACGTTAATCCCTCCAAAATTCTCCTACAATTTGCAGATACCTTAGCCCTAATTTTCTATGCACCTACCGTGCCTAAATCTATACAATCTATTGAGCAGCTTGATTACTCCCTACAACACAGGTTTGCAAAATAGCTAATTGAAATCAATCCTCACAAATATCAGGTCGTAATTCCCTATCACCCGAACAATAATTCTTCACATAATATTTTGATTTCCGAATGCCAATATTCCGTTCATATAATATTTTGATTTCCCAATACCTAGGAATTACCATAGATCAAAAACTGAATTGAAAAAACCTTAAAAAACTTAAATTTTGAACAAAATAGGACTAAAATAAATATGAATTTTATTCACATTTTCTAATGATATAATGTCTACTTTAAGCTTTGGAGAATTTTTAATTTAGGGAGGTATTTAAAAACTCAGAGAACGTTATCCATTCACTATTTAAAATTTGATGAAGCATTTATTAGTACAAAGGGCATTCATTTAAATTTGTGTTCCTAAATATCTGTTGATATTTATAAATTATAAACTTTTCAGCTTAGTAATTTTAATCTTATGGTACTGTATTTTTTTATTGAGATGTTATGTGTCTTCCCCCATAATAAAGTAAAAAGCACATTAAACTAGCATTAGTTTGTTTTAGAATTACTGCACAATTACTGTATCTGTATATGTATCTATATATTAAGTCAATTGTCTAACTTGCTACGTATAAATAAATTAAAACTTAAACCAAACTAAAAACTAAAACAGTATATAAGCCGTTTATTTTGAAAGTGACCCAAGTCCAACTGTCAAAAAAATAAATCGGCATTGAAATATATTTAATACATTTGAAAATTTTGTAACACGTACATTTTCATAATAATATAAATACTAAAAATCATATTTTTGAAAGTGACCTAAGTCCACTTTTTATTGACAATGTCAAAAAGTTTAAATTACATAATAATATTGAATTAAAGAAATTATTAAACCCATAAGAAAGGATAAAATCACAAAATTCCTTCATTCTGAAAGTGAAGAAGAATTAAAAACAAAAATAGAAAAAGAAAGAGAATTTTAGAACTTCATTCTTCAACAGTGGAAGAGAAACTAATTGAGAATTTACAAAACGGCAGCTTCAGAGAAGTATTCAGAGAAAACAGAAGTGTATAAGTATTCATAAACTTCGTAAAATTTAACGAAATTCGGGGAAAAGATACGATTCACAAACGGGAAAAATTACACCTGCCAAAGTTTTTAAAAATAAAGAATGCCAAAGTTGGAAAAGGCTGCTTAAAAAATTTAAATAAAACGGCAATTAAACGTATTTTTGAAATGTTCTGGAACTTAGGAGATTTTAATAAGCAAAATATATTACTATACGAAGAGACCAAACGCTGTACTTTAAAAAGAAGACGTCAGAGAAACGGAAAAGGTTATATAGAAATGGGAGTTTTACGTACTGGTTAAATTCTAAAACATGCAAAGTTTCTGTTTGTAAAAAAATCTTTTTACACACTTTTCAAATAAGCGAAGGACGATTTAAACGTGTTTTAAAATGTAAAAATGTAGACAATGATTTACGTGTACGTTGCCTGGATCGTCGAGTAAAATATGCGATGAAGCAAATATGGTTGTTCAAAACCATATTAACAGTTTCCCGAAATTTAAATTCCATTATACGAGGGATCATAATCCCAATAGAAAATGTCTACATCCTGAACTGATTATAAAAAAAATGTTTTATGTGTAGGAGCTTCACTGTAAAGAAAATTATTTAAAAGCAGTTAATTAATGGACTTACAGAAAAATATTCAAAACAAATTAATTTACAATTCCACCCACCACGCAAAGACACATGCCAAAAATTTGATGTATTATTAACATTAAAGTTAAAGCATTAGAAAACCATGTAGAAGAGAAAAAACTTATGGAAGAACATGATATTCATTTAGAATGAATAGAAATGCGTTAAAACAAGATCAAGAACTAGTATCTCATTATTTTTGCTTTTCTTTTGATTTGCAGAAAGCTAACTACTTCAGTAGCTTTTTTTTAAATGCAACATGTATATTTTAAATTTAGGCATACACAATTTCCGATAATGTATACATGTACGCTTGGGATGAAACCAAAGCTTCCAGAGGTTCCCAAGAAGTATCTTCATGCCTCTTCAGATACCTTAAAAAGTGAAAAACATATCATTGCATATAGTAACATGTGTGGAGGACAAAATAGAAACATCAAAATTTAATGTGGTTAAAAATTGTTCTTCTTCTTCTTCTTGAAGTGCCTTCTCCATTCAATGAAGATCGGCAATAATTCTGGCAAGTTCGTCTCTGTTTTGGGCTCTTCTTAGCAGAGAGTTTGAATCTAAGCCTGTCCAATCCCTTATGTTTTTCAGCCAAGAGCACTGTCTATGTCCAGGACCACATTTTCCGTCAATCTTGCCCTCCATAATCAGTTGCAAGAATCTGTATTGAACCCCTTGGTTGGTGAATGATCGGTCCATGAAATGCACAGCATTCTGCAATATACCTACATCTCAAATGCATCCAGCTTTTTAATACTGGTGACTTTTAGCGTCCAGGCCTCGACTCCATACAGTAACGTGGAATACAAATAACACCTAACGAAGCTAAATATTATGTTTAAGTTGAGTGTTCTGTAGGTTAACATGTTCCGCATTTTAATGAAATTGGCTCTAGCTTGCTCCATGCGGGATCTAATTTCTATCTCCGGATTCAGATCCTCGCTGATCCAACTTCCTAGATTTAAATTTTGTAACTTGCTCTATTGGTAAGCTGTATAAATTTATGTTAAAGTAGTTGTTCAGATTGCGGCTTATTTGCATGATCTTTATTTTTGAGGTATTAATCTTCAGTCCCATTTCATCACCGGAAGTCGGTATGCTGTCGATTAGGTGCTGCAGCCCTTCAGGACTGTCTGCGATTATCACTATGTCATCGGCATATCTTAAGTTGTTTATGAGTTTCCCATCGACATTCAGGCCGTCTTCTGTCTCGTCCAAAGCGTTTTGGAAGATAACTTCTGAATACATTTTGAAGAGCATGGGACTAAGTACACACCCTTGACTGATTCTACATCTTATAGGTACTGTGTTTGTTTCGGTGTTTTCCAGTTTGACAGATGCCACTTACAGTTCTTAAAGATGCTGTATGACTTTTAGATCGTGTGCATCAACACCTTTTCTTTCCAGCAGTTCTAATAATGTGGTGTGATTGATACAGTCAAAAACTTTTGTATAATCTATGAAACACAGATATACATCCTTCCGTTGATCTTTGCATTTTTGCAGCAGGACAGACAGTGCGAATAAGACCTCCCTAATACCCATTCCTTCCCGGAAACTCATTTATACTTCGCTTACATCTTGTTCGCATTTTCTACGCGCCTATGAATGATTTTCAAGAACACCTTTAACACCTGACTCATTAGGCTGATTAATCGGAAATCTGCGCACTTCCGTGCTCCGGGCTTTTTAGGTATGGGTATGAAGGTTGATTTCAGCCAATCGCGAGGGATGTACTCTGAATATCATTAAATAATTGTACCAAAATGTGTATGTTTTCCTCCTCTATAAGCCTTAGAATATCTGGGCAGTTGTCATCCGGACCAGCTGCTTTTCTCGTTTTTATCTCTCTTAGTGCTTTTCGAACCTCGGGCGATCTTGTCTGCGGAAAGGTTGGCTATTGCTTTCAAATGTATTAGCCACATAATTTGCCCATACCTCCCTAAGTTCACCATCGTCTGTGATTTGTTTGTTGTCTTGGTTAAGTACATGGGTAGAGACTGGGTATTTTCGGCTACCTGTAATTTCCTTGACTTTCTTATGTAGGTTGAGGTCGTGTTTTTTATATAGATCATCTACTTCTTCGCACCTTTCTTTCATCCATGTTTCCTTGGCTTTCTAACTTTCATTCGCGTTTGTGTTTTTAAAGCTACGTCTCTGTTCCATCAACATGAGTATTTCTTGATTCATCCTGTCCTTCTGTTGTTTCCTTTTGTTTGTTGATACTACACCACATACGGTGTAAGAACTGCCTTCGTTCTTTTTTAGGGCACTTTCGGGCTCATTGTTAAGTTTGTCAGTGATTATTTGACGTTCGGCTCGCTCTGTAATAATGCTACATTTGGCTTGTTGGAAAATATTTTCTTAAGTTTCTTAAGTCGAATACGAAAGCGTACAACTACGGGACTCGACTCGACATCTGCTCCTGGGTACATCCTAACACTAATTTCTATACCTTTTGGTTCAACCGATGGAAAAATATGTGAAAATCATAGACCACAAATTTTTAATATCAGGTTATTCATTTTTACCTAATGACAGAGATTTTGGCGTTATAGAAATGTCGTTAAAAAAATAACATTTACTGTATGTTCGACAAGATTATTATAATAAAAACTGTAGAAAAGGTAATACTTTCACACTAAACGAAATGAAATAAAGGAATTCTATATCAACAAGACTCTTAGAAGAAGCAGTTTACAAAAGATCCAAAAATACCAACGGGGAAAAAATTAACTGGCTGCAAATATGCTGGTAGCGATTTTTAAGAAATGAACCATATAAAATTTTATATAAAACAACCATGGATGAGAATGCAGAGTTTAAAATTCTTGATTTATTCCCACGTCAGGGTAGACCTAAAAAATTTGTAAATATTGTATTGCCATCATTATACAAAAGTATAAGAAGCATCACAATACTAAAATACCGACACATGATGGACTTACTGCGATAGATACCTCCTAAACACCATAACTACTTTAACTTAATCTTACGTATATTTTTAATTTTGAAAAAATGCAATACCTTAAATATATCAAATTAAAGATAAATGGACTTAGACCACTTTCAAAATTAACGTCTTATATATAAATGTAAGGGATAAATTATTTTACGTCATATATGTTTGCTAGTAGTTCTTACTTAATTATTATATATGTTCTAGGTTGAAAAAGAAAGTGGATTTCTATGATTTACGTCGCCTGATTCAATGTCCGAAATGCCTGTTATTGCGTATTACAAAATCGGATACTTAATTAAAATTATTTGACATTTTGCGCATGTAGATTGGAATTCTAGTGTTGCTTCAATATTAATTATAAAGTTTTCTTTGAAGTACTTTATCAAAGTTTTTGATCTAATCGTATGAATCTATGTAATATTCATAATAGAGTCCCAAAAACCTAAAATGGATACATTTTCTAAATGGTCTAATAATAATCTTTACAGGGTTTATTATTAGTGTTTGTCGGTGGTTATACAATCTAAATATTACAATTTTTATACTCGTTGATCGTTTAAGATCTTTTTAATTAAAGTAGACATAAAATGCATGGCAAACTGTATCTAAGAGTTGTTGGAAAGGCTTTAAAGCGTTTATGGCCCAAAGGGCTTAAATTTACAATTTAATTGTTCGATAATATTTTTTTACTTCATTATATCAGTTTTTAAATATATGTTGATAAAACATATATATCACAAGGGGTGAATTTGTAAATTAAAGACTTGTTCTATATTTTATTTATCAGTTTGCTCACATATGTCGAACCGTTGTAAGGAAACTGATAAATGAAATACTTCAAGGGCAGTACTAATGCTCTAAAACAAATATTAATTATACATTCATTCCAAAATTCATCACAAAGGACATAGCAACAGTCCTACTGGAAATTTCCACAAAGAGCAACCTCTGTCTACTCTCCAGGAAATCAATTCAAACTACCACCAGAGGAAATAAGCACACTCGTAGAGTAGTGCAGAAGAGGCAATAAAGACCTCATCTTAGGCGGATACCAATAATAGAGGAAATGAACTACTTGAAAAAGAGAGATTAAGGCCGTACTTAAAAATCGTAAGATCACTGTATATATACAGTGTGAATTAGAAACGATAACTGCAGCAAAAGGATGCCTGCAAAGAGGGATTCTATCGCTACTGCTGCTGCGTGTGCCGCGATAGATAACCTCCTGACGACCTTGATCGACGAGCGTTATTGAACGCAAGGCTATGTTGTCGGCAATTGTCATAAAGGGGTAAATATAACAATACTATTTCGTACCTAACCCAAGACGCCCTCAATACCATACTAAAATTGAGTCTGGGGAAGGCTGACAAAACTGTGGTTGAAACTTTCACTAATATCAAACCTCCTAAAGAAAAAAAAATTCAAGAAATTATGCTGTTCGATCAGGTGAAATATCTGGGTTTAATACTGGATAGAAAACTTAAATGGAACGCGCACTTAGAAAAAAAACAATCTGAAAAACTACAGCGGTACTAAGAATATGCCGCAGGATCTTTGAAGATCATGGGAACTGATATATTGGCTGTACATTATGGTAGCAAGCCATTAGTACACATACTTCCGGAGTACGAACAAATTAGAAAAGAAGGTTTAATGAGTGCGATGATACTGGACTTGCATAGTACATGGCATAGATTCCTACAAACACTGTCGGACGTTATCCCGGCCAAATTTTATTTCGTATAGCGTTTACAATATATTATCAATTTTTGACACAACTATAGTTTCGACCTTTGCAAGTCATTATGAAGTGTCGAGCTACAACGACCTGTTCGACCTGTTTTCGTGTTTTTATTAGTTATCCACTCCTTAATTGTAGCTCCCTTAGGATTAGCAGTTAGGCGGCCTTTGTAAAATAGAAGAAAGTCCTAACTTTCTATTCTATTCTACAATATATTCTATATTACCCTTATGTTATCGCTTGTTTCACGTTTGGTCCTAATTGCTTTTGCTTTCTTTTGCCTGCAATTTAACTGATTATTGACAGTCGCGAAGTTTCCCTGAATCGAATCGAATCATAACTCTGTAATCTGGTATATATGTCGTAGGCGAATTGGAAAATCAGGCATTTTGCAAAAAGCCTAGTCATTTTGCAATGTGCCAGGCGCATTAGAAAACCATACATATATTTTCAATTAGCCTGTTATTTTTTAGGCTGGTTGCAATAAGCCAACATACCACTAGGCTAGTTGAAAAATATCCAATGAGCCTGGTTTTAGCCAGGCTTATTACGATAAGCCGTACAATAGTAAAGCATAAGGAGCTGATATATCATCGAAAACTACTTTGGTGTTACGCAAACGTAAAACGTTACGTTAAAAAAACTAGTGTTTCAGTTCATATCATTCCTGAAGGAAGAATCGCTATACAAAGGGATATGATGTGGACCGTTTGAGTACGTAAATTATTAAAAAATTAAACATTTAATCGGAAATTATAGTTTCACATTATTTATTTGCGCATTTTGAACTTTTATGGCACTTCAATGAGCATACTTTATTTGCCTTCTTTCACAAGCACTTTTTTGTTTGGCATTGAGATGTTGATATTGAACATTTGCAGCTACTAAAGCCCTGACCTCCAAACTTTGACTCATTCGAAATCACTTCACGAATTGATACGTATTTTTCTGGGATATCTTCATGGATTTGTGTGCCAGAAATCTGAAAATCTCCTCTAGAAAACCACGTTTTAATAATCCCACTTTTTGTACCTATTTGGTATACATAATTTTTTTCCTTCAGAATTTTCCCAATTAAATTTGGACAATCTAATGGGCCACGGTCAACTTTTGGGATATTTAATAAAACAAAGTCTCCAACAGCAACCGATTTTAGTTTTCAATCATTTTTTCCGCCGCTCTCTTCTGGCCTTCGAATGCTCTTTGGCGCTCCGAGACAATATCTTTCTGTCAGTTGCAAATTTCACAGTGATATAAAGTATTATTCTCTTTAGAGGTTGTGGCAACATTTCGACAACAAGTTATATGAATTTTTGATGAACATAAATAGCATGAGATAATAGGCGAGTCATTAAAACTACTTGAACAAATTATACATACATCTTGTTCCAAGTTAACAACGTCTTCTGCGTTTGCAGTTTTTATTTCCTTATAAATACACTGTTCTTGATCTTCTTCTCTGCCAATTTTTTTAATATTTCTGGCGGAATATTTGTAGGGCCTAGTCCTAATTTAGGTTCGACTCCAAAAAGTGCGGTAAACGGACTTCTCCCTATAATTCTGTGTTTTGAACTGTTCTTTTGCCACTGAACAAAACGGCAGCCTATTCCCCAATCTGTACTTTCATTGTCGTCCATCCAAGCACGTAACATATTTTCAATATCTTGATTGCAGCGTTCCACACTACCCTGTGACTGAGGATGCCGTGGTCTTCCATGTACTATTTTACAATCGGGCCACATACCTGTAAGTTCCGTGACGACGTTAGCGGTAAATTCACGTCTGTTGTCGCTCTGCAAGATGTGAGGTGCACCGAAGTCTAAAAATATCTTCAGCAATTCCAACGCAACTTCAGCAGCACGTTTCGTTTTCAAAGGGCGAAGAAGACAATATTTCGTTGAATGATCCTGGTAGTTCATTAACCATTTGTAATCTCCACAGGGAGTTGATTGAAAATCAATCAAATCTACTTGACTTCGAAGATTAAAATCTCTAGTAGTGAGTGGTCGTACAACAATATTACGATCTTGTTGATGTTTTTTCCTATTGCAAATTTTACAAAGTGAAACAAATATTTCAACTGCAGGTCTAGGAACATAAAATTTATTTTTCAACGAAAATAGCATTTTATCTCTTCCGCCATGCCCAGTGGCGCGATGATACTGAAGAAGTGTGTCAAAGTATTGTTCAATAGAAAGTATTGCTACGACATGATCCTCATTACATCTCCTTTTTTTAATTAACATTCGTTTTCCACCTACCTCCATGGTGTCGTATTTTCTAGTTAATCTATATTACCTACTAGTCTTCTTTGTTTTTAGATTATTTGAATCTAAAATGTGTCACGGATCGCTTCTTCTACGGCTGCATTAGTCAATGGCCTTTTAATAATACTATCATTATTTTTACTGTATTCTGTCATTTTTTTAATTAAAGTTATGCTTCATGTTATAAAGTTCATCACTCTCGTCATTGTTTTTGATCTTCGTATCTTCTACCATGTCGGCCATTCTACCTTAGAGAATATTTAAAAAGTTTTTAGTAATACATAATAAAACCGGACTGGATGTCAATATCTACATATATTTCAAGTTGAAAATAAAATTAGCGATATCTACGAAGTAGATCCCGTTAGTATTGACATTTCGCTCAGAAATTGTATCCAAAATTAATTTATGATT
Source organism: Ontholestes murinus (assembly GCA_963969525.1). Classification (NCBI taxonomy): domain Eukaryota; kingdom Metazoa; phylum Arthropoda; class Insecta; order Coleoptera; family Staphylinidae; genus Ontholestes; species Ontholestes murinus. The sequence continues at coordinate 30,463,601 of OZ018395.1, read as the reverse complement.
AGAAGGTTATGCTCGTCGTTCCTGGTATAATTTCTTAACAATTATCTAATGACCACACATAGTTCTTCTCAATTTCACCACTGTTTTGCGTTGAATTTGATATAAAATAAGTATAAAAAAAGAACACCAATATTAAGCTCACATTTTAATGTTATTTATAAACAAACAATGATTAGTGATCTTCGTTTTTTCGTTATTTGTCATATTATAAAATAATAATGATACCAGGGGCGTTAATGTTAAATGGCTGATAATTTAAAAATTACATATAAAAAAAATTAATAAAAATGTTAAATTACTTAAAATAATTTTGAATATAATATATAGAACTGTGAAACTTATATTCTAACCTAAACCGAAAAAAAGTCTGATATATAACAACATAACTTCTAAAGTCGTATGGTACTAAAATTCCCGACTTACCTTACAAAAACTCAATTATATTTGTCACTAATGGAAAACACACGACTGTTGATGCAAACGGAGCTGAACTCTCGATACGCTTCCGATGACTCTGTTGTTTCAATGCACCGACTAGATTCGTAAAATTGTGTGCTTCTGTAAGGCTTATCGCAATAAGCCTGGACCAAACCAGGCGATTTGAACAAATTATTGAGAGTTTCTAATTCGCCTAGATGGATATTGGCTAATTGCAATCAGCCTAAAAAGTATCAGGCTAATTGGAATATTCTGAATGGTTTTCTAATTAGCCTGGCACATTGCAAAACGGCGGCGCACTTTGCAATAAGCCTGATTTTCCAATTCGCCTACGACATATATATGCATTAAACGTTACTCTGGAATAATGCCCATCAGTCTTATAGGCTAAAACAATAGTTTGTACAAAAAAGGGGTACCAAAGAACAAACAACTGTCTGATCTCTGACAACTAGGCTGCCCTTAAGAACCTCAAAGTGTACACCTTTATTTCCTAAACTATTTGAAACTGTAAACAAGCTCTGAACCAATTGGCTAAAGGCAAGCTTACTTTAATGTGAGTACCACGCAAGTATAGTATAACAGGCAACGAACATGCCGACGTGCTTGCCATGGAAGGAGCTGTGACTACCATAATCGAAAAAAGCCTACATGTGGGCTATTAAGAACACATAGGAAGGACTGCTTCAAGAGTGGGGAAAAAAGTGCAAAAGAGGGCACTGGATAAATACAATAGGTCAAAAGTAATTCAAAATGTTTACTGACATCTCGCCCAGCAGAGCTAAGCAGCTTTTGCGCGAAATAATACTGATCACGGGTCTCCCAACAGGACATTGCCTAGTGACGTACTAGGTAAAGTGGGCAACGCTACTTGTAGACTATGTGGATTGGCAGAGGAAAAAAAAGAAATTAAATTCCTGGATACATACAATTAGGGTAGGGTATTAGTATAAAAGATCTAATCAGGTCGCAGTGCTGTAATCTAAGCATGTGCTAGTTTTGGAAGGCTTCCGTTAAGAAACATGTTTAAAACTTAAGTATTTGAGTTAATCTAAGATAAGCAAAGAAAACATGATGATGAGTGTTAAAGGAATGTAGACCTATAAAATTCAAATGACAACAATACATTCTACATTAGCAAATACGTCTTTATTGAATCGAATAGTGGTTAAGATTTACCTTCTTTATGGTGAGTAAATCAAAGCATTGGTTTATCCATTTACAATACTTTAAAGAATAACACTAAATTGAATATAATTTCTTTTTCCGTACCTTTAGATCCTTCGGTGGAAATTTTATCAATAATTCCTAAGTATTACATCAAAAACTGTTAAATTAAAACACTTTGTAATTCCTTCCTTCACATTTATTTTTATATTTTAAATAAATGTGAAGAAAGGAAATTACAAAGTATTTTAATTTAATAGTGATAACTTCACACAACTCAAATCAAACCATGAATATCAAAAATGTGTGTCGAAAAAACATTAAAATGTTTTGGCAAACAGTTAAATATATTAAAATACTCCCCCAATTTTCGAAAACTTAACAACTAATGCGTCAGGTTTATAAAGTTTATGCGAAACTTACTAGTTGGTGATTACCGTGGCGATTATAGTAATTTAAAGTTTGTACTCTACAGGTTTTTGTAAACAGACTGCTAATGCGTTTTAAATTAACGATTTAGTCCCAGGTAACCGTTATTTCTTGCAGGAGCGAAATCAATCAAACATAGGAAATAGCTGTTTAATACTTTTATACATATATTTACACGATGAATTTATTGGGTAAGCTACATGGATGGCAATATGATTTAAAATTCTTTAAGTAACTGAAAAAATCTTGTCTACTATAGTTTTTAACCTTTTTATGTAATGTTCATGTGTATGCGTCTGTAAGTAACGGTTGTCACCATCCTCAAGAAATATCGCTGCCATAACAGACTTGTTTCATCAAGTGATAAATGAGAAACAGATACAAAATATAACAAACTAATCTTTAAGATTTTTTGTATGTATGCAATTATAGTTAGTTACTTGATTTTATCTAAATAATGGTGGTAAGTAAGGGATATTAATGTGTGTGTTTGTGGAAAATTCAGTGAAAAATCGTTTAAAATTCTCTGCGGAGAAGCATTTCGAGCTGGATGGATGTAACGGCGCGCGTAGTACTGTGCGGTATCGCCTGGAATAAGGCCCTTTATGCAATGTCGTCTCATGCATAAGGAAAACTAATGTTTCTTCTTCTTCTTTCTAACGCGCCAATTTACGGTTATTTGTTCGTACGTACCCTAGGCGCATTAAATTCTCTTTCTCATTTTTACGCCACCCAGTGGTGAAACTCTGAAGAACTTGATTGATGAATATTAAGATCAACGTGCGATTATAATTTATCGATTATTCAATGAGCCAGGGATGAGTTTAAAGGAGTAAAACAGCCCCAGGCGGGATAATTAAAAGCCATCCCGTCTCGCCTACTCGCCTGAGAATTAATGGCGTATAAATCTTCGGGTTTAAGGTGGTAAATTAAATGGTCAATTTAGATCGGACGAGTTGTGTCGCACAAAAACGCAGGCTCCTCGACGATTAAAAGAAAATACTGGATGGAACAAGATCCAGTCTAATTACATTTTTCCGAGCACAATATAATTGATGATCAGAAATTAGTAGATTCTAGATTCTGCTCCATTATATCGCGTTTGAGAATAATATCACGTCCAGTGGCACCGTAATTCATTTCAAATGTGAATTATTCATTGCATCTTCTAAATAAAATAAAACCAGTTACCATCTATTGTACATGATTGTGCAAAAACATTTTAGGAATACAAAGGGTCAACGTAAGAATATTAAAAATTCCACGGTTGTTAATTGCGAAAATCTCAGTTTTTAGGAGATGTTAATGATGATGTAAACATTTTTATAAGTTTTAAATATGAGTATTATTAAAACTCCCAATATTTATTTAAATAACTACTTGATTTATACTACGATAAAGTAATTTTAGGATGTCGTATAATCGCAAATTAAGTTTTAAACTTTCTATATTTAGAACTTAATAGTAAAACTTTTAAAAGTTAAAATTAGATGATAATTGCAACTTCTATCTCTACCGTGTGTCCCGTTTCAAGACGCATCATATGGAATTCCGATGTAAAATTTTCAATTGCAGTTTCTAACTCTATTATTGAACGAAAATGATCAGAATAAGATTAGAATGATTACTTTACCTACTAAAGTTATTTTGTAGGCATTAATTTTATTTCATCTTTAGTTTTATTCAAAATATAGCTTAAAAAGTGTGAACAAATTTCGAGAACATACATATATTAGAAATAAATAATTTGAAAAATATATATTTCGCTGAGTTCTTAAAACTTGATAATATTTTAAAACTGGTACATTTATTACTCTATATACATTTTTTTATATCATATTATTGATCTTTTTGCAATTAAAACATGATATATTGTATTTTCTTGTTCTTCTTTGTTTTTGAATGCATATTATTGATACTAGGAAAATGCAATGAAGACCTTTCCAATTTGAAATCAATCTTGACTTTTAGAGATAAATTTGATATTGGCGACTTGAAAAACAATAGTTCTAATAAAACTGTAACTTTGTATCACATAAAGACAAAAATTATAATATTTTTATTGTAGTTATTATTATTATTTTAAGAAACATTTAAATAATACGCACAATTCATAAAATGCAGAGAACTTTGTCTAAATCAAGTATACCTTATATTATATGTAACGGTCAAATTCTGGAGAGTATTCGGTGAGAAAACACTGCAGACCTCTTTATATAATGAGGCTATATTATTTTTCTTACTGCTTTATTTGTACTTTATCAAAAATCTAAAGATTACCTCTTGGGATCTTATATGATGGTATGTATATGAGAAATTATGATTGATATGGACACTATTTAAATGCATCAGAACTGTTTGTCCTATTCTTAAGGCCTCTGATATGTATAACCATTGTTAAATTTTTAAATCTTTTAATTTGTCTTTACTACAGTCATGGAATTTTCTGATACGAATATCTATAAGGTGACTGAACCCTTTGTTGACTCCCTTGAGAAACAATTTACTCTTAATTTTAGCAATATTGATCACCTTGTTGACTGTTTTAAGCTTGCATATTTGTAACGATTAAAATATTCATTCAGCCCGCGTCGATGGGCCAACTAAAAAAACTCTAAACTCCCAAATCACTAGGATATTTAAATCCCTTTGATGAACATAATATATGGGTTATTTTCTATCTTTTTTTTCTGTATAGAATTTTCTAACTTATTATGCAACTATCCAGCTCAGAGCTGCATGCGAGAATTTTGTTTGATCATGCATAAATCATAACTGAAGACCACAAAATTATACCTGACTGAGATTGACTTCTGTATTGATCTTTTAATCTCCACGATTAATGTTGATAAGTAGGTTGGAACCTACCTACCTACCTAATTTAGCTAAGTCTGAAGGCTTTGAATGACACTTGAACTGCATAATACAGAAGGTTAAAACTTCACTCGTATTGATTTGATTCATACGACATTTAAAATATGCAGCGCCATAAATATTCAAACTTCAATATCAACATAGCATTTTAATTATAAACGATAGGAAGAAGAGCTGTCTTTTTTCCTAGGCAGACTACTGGTTCATGTATACGAAGTTATTTCCCAAAACCAATGCAAAGAACATTTTCTGTTGAGTAATTTAGAGATATTTTATTTTTACCTAAAATAATCAATTGACAAGTTACGGCATGTTTAAAAAGTTGAGTAAAGTTCTAAGCACATAATAGAAAAAGGTAAAATTAACAATAAAAATGACATTATCATATCATTATCTAAACTAAAAATAACTTAAAGTATATTTGATTGGACATTACCAATTTTTTTATCAATTTACAGAAGCTGGTAGTTAAATATCATAAATTTAATAATAAAATCAGTTTTATAATAAAGCTGAACTAAAGAGATCGAAAGATTGAAACACGTGTCTATGGATGGTTATAAACTTGAGTCTTCATTATTTAATTATTTTTGCTAATTTAATTTTAATTTCATCAACCTAAATGCATTTCTTGTTCCATATATATCATACCATAGTCACTCACAAACTATTTAACGTACATTCAACCACTTTTAGTTTATTGTATAGTAATAAATACGTTAAAACTAGTGTTGCTTTGATAGCCTTGATATTTGTAACACGGAAATTACTTTTGTATTATTCAACTTCATTCAAAATGCCTGTCGAGGTATTATCCAGAGAAGTAATTTGTTTTTGTAGTCTTAATTAGACGCATTTGTTGTAGATTTACGAAATATTTTCGTGTTTTTTCTAATTATCATAAATTTAAGTTATGGCAATTTAAATACAAAGAAAATATGTTTTAAATCTTAAGTTTTCTATTATGATTATAGGACTTCATAATTTATTGATATAAGTAGTAAGTAATACAAACATTATTTGATTATGATGTTGATCTTTCTAAATTATGTAACTGTAACATGTGCAATAAATAATGGCAAACATTCACCATTAAAATATTAAAGAGCACCTTATCAATCTATAAATGTTTAATAAATTTAAAAATACGAAAACATTTCATGATTCTACAACAGTGAGTTTTACTAAGTGTACAAAATAAATTAATTTGTTTTGCAGTCTTAGTAAGACTCACTGTTGAAGAATCACGAAATGTTTTCGTATTTTTAAATTTATTATTTAATTTTCTACAACGAACTAAAGGATTTTAATACATTTAATTATAAATGTTTATATAAGTTGCTCTTTTATTATCTGTTGCAATTATTTGTTACAAATTTGCCGTAATTATTAAAGTTTGTAGTTTTTAATTCTTTCCTCAGAAATCATATTATCTGTGCAAAATTATTCGTTAATAAAGTTATTTGGTTAATTGTTTTCTTCAAGTTTTATTTAAAAAGATGTAATTTATTTTATAATCAGTAAAAAAAGTTATTTGAAAAGTAAGTAAAGGACGGAATTGAAAGGATTTTGGTAATGTGGCAACATGTGTGATTATGGCAGTATCATCTGCAAATTGCAGGAGATATTTAGAAGGATTAAAGCGTTGTTTTCCAAGGTGGGGCTCACGCCTCACAGTGGGGCAAATTGATTGTTAAGAGGGGCAATTCGCAAATGGGCTCTTTCAAATCCGATTTTCCATCGGAATCGGATTGCGATGTGTAAAACCTTCAGAAGAAGTGCGTATTGTTAACAAATCATAACAAATCAGTCGCATTAAATTAATTTTAACACATACTTTAGTAAAATGAGTGGCGCAAGCAAGAAATAATTCCTCAATATTCTGAGGAATATTTAAAATTTGGGTTCATACCCGCTGTGCACGATGTGCGGTTTCCTTTATGCCGGCAATGCTTGACCAACAAATCAATTAAATGAGGTCGTCTTGAGGCGAATTTGAAGACAAAACATAGTGTTCATATTAATTTGAATTACTTTCAGACAAAGAAATTATTTTGAAAAGAGAGTTATCAAATTTCTTTATCACTAAATCCGGAAAAGAGGCATACTATAGAAGAGAATTTAATAAAACCGTCAATAACAGCATTTTTTAAAACGGTTCTTGAAAAAGATGACATAGATGTAAAATCTATGCCACTAAGTAACAATATTGTTAGCAGAATAATATACGAAATCTGTGAAGATATTGAAAAACAACTTGTTGAAAAGCTGAAAACAAAAAAATTCTCAGTGCAAATGTGATTCAGTAAGGAAATGTTGATAACTTTCGTAACATATATTGATTGGCATTTTGCTGAAGAAATGTTGTTCTGTAAAAGATTAGAAAGTACCATTAGCTCCAAAGATATATAATAAGCTAAAAACTACTTAAACGTCAATATGAAAAATATATCATCTTGTGCTACAGATGGTGCTCCTAATATGATAAACAAGAAAAATGGCTGCTTAAAATTGATGAAAGATGAGAATGCAGAAATTATTCTTGTGCATTGTGTTATTCATAGGGAAAACTTATTAACTAAAAACATCTCGCCTCTTCTAACATTCAGTAATAAAGTGTTTCAATGCTATTAAAGCTAATGTCAAATGTGAGCGTCTCTTCAAGCTATTTTGTGATAAACAAAATGCAGACCATATGAGATTTTTACTCCCCTCTCAACAAGGAGCTGCTTGAAAATATGTATGGAACTGTTTGATACTCTTACTGATTTTTTAATCGACAAATCTAAAATGAACTATCTGTTAACAGTCGATTGTAAAGCATCGGTGACTTATTTAACCTATATCTTTGCAAAACTAAATATATTAAATAAGCAACTTCAAGGAACAAATTAAACTTGTCGATGCAACAGCAAAGATATTTGGTTTGATTACCCATATTGAGTTATGTCAGAAATATATTAATAACAAAAACTTTGTTCTTCTTTCCATCTTTATATTTAGTTAAATGTGGAGTTAGTGCTGTAAATGATTTACTGGTAAAAAAAATCGCGTGGATATCACATAAGAGGGAGACTTGAGACTGAAGCTAACAAATTGGAACCTAACATAAAATCTCTAATAAATGAATATAGAAATATCTTTATTAAAATTATTTCAATTATTCATTATATGTTTTGAAAATTTACTGTGTTTCGTTAACAATTTCCTAGTGATTTCTTCCTAAAGCCTATCATTTAAGTTTCTTAAGTGAACAATTCAATTTTTTAATTAAAATTAATAATTAAATAAAATATATAAATTATGTATATGTTACATAGGAGGATCATAAGAATTTTAGAAAGGCTTATGTGGGGCATGGCACAGAAAAGGTCGGGAAACACTGGATTAAAGTATACTGGATCAGGTTTATAGACATCAACGCGAAATTTGTTATGTAATAGAGGCGAGGAGTAACAACAACTCATAATTTTCTGGAATCAAGGTTTGAAAATGTAATTAATCTTGCCTTAAAAAATTAACCAAGTATTGAATGTATGCTATCGAGTGCGTTATCCATATAAACCAATATAAATTTAAAGTTTTAATAATATAATTTAATAGGATAATTAAAAAAGATAAAATTCTATCCAAGATGAAAAATTACGCAAAAAATTGTAGTTTGGAATTAAACTATATCAAACTGACTCATATTTTTATAAACACATTTTAGTGGCAATACATTACTTCTAATGAAAACTTTTTTGTAAATGAAAAATCACACTGAGAGAATTAGTTCTTCTCCTAGATATAAAAATCATGCTTGAAGAACAATTAATGCATTTAAATTGGATATTAAATTATATCTAGAAGCATAAAATGTCAAACTAAAATCCATGAACGATAGTAAGTCTAGAATTAGAAATTGAAAATAGAAATTTGAAAAATGAACTAAGGGAATAAAAAAACAAAATACAGACGAAAGTGATCCAAAATAAATATTATCACAGACGAGATTAATGAAAGAAATAGAAGATCTAGCAATATAATATTATTCAATGTACCTGAAACCAACCTGGACGGTGATTCACAAATGATAAAGAAAGTATTCAATTTAATTGGAAATGGGATATAATCATCTGCACGAATCATTCTACTAAGGAAAACGGTTGGTTCAAAACCTCTTTTCATAAAGGCCACTTGCTCCAATAGTCAGCAAGCTTTATATGTTTTAACAAAGTCCATCAATCTTAAAAATACTGTGGATTATAAAATTATTATCATCAGAACTAATAAATAGCATTATAAATTGACTATACCAAAAGGTAAGGGGTTTTACTAACTAGTAAAATGAATGATTTCTATAGCAGTGTAGTTACTTTTGACTTTGATTTTTACATGCTTTGTGAAATTATTCAGATATATTTGAAGTGATAGAAACTGTAATTGTAACCATACTTTGTGGTGATAATTTTGGTTTATCTAATTATTCTGAGAATGGTGTCATTGATAATGGAATTTTTAGTGAATATATTTATTTTGTTATTTATAAATAAAATTTATATATTTATATTATAATTTTTATAAATAATATTTAACAGAATAATTAATAAAGAACAAATAATAAAATACTAGATCTTGTTCTATCCTTGTCAAATATTAAATATGTTACATCTACGAATGTTAGAATGGTAAAGAAATATATGCACTATTTTGCTTTAACTAATTGTTTTTAGTTAGAAACTGAGGAAATCTATAATTTTAAATCTGCAAATTATAAGAGTTATAACCTCAAAAACCTCATATAAAGGGTTTATATAATGAAATTTGTAGTAGACAATTAGAACTGATCGTAAAAAGCTTTGGTCATAGGTAAACTCCAAGAAGTCATGTTCTCGTATACCTGCTATACTATCATGATATAATGTTGAAATAAATGAACCCACAGATAAGGTTAATATATTTCACCAGCGTATATAAACCAGCTAAAGTAAATCAAATATACCTAATGCAGACAAACTAAAACAAATATTTTATAGGTGCAATAATAGATGAGGTTATTATCAACGCCTATAAAGATTGTGTAGTGTCGTTGTCACTCCTTCTGAAACATCTATTCAATTTATTAATAAACTCATCTATTTTTCCCAGTATTTTCAAGGTTTATGATATTACACCAATTTTTAAAAATGGTATGAAATATTTTGTGATCAATTATCAGCCTATCTTAATTATAAATAATTTTGCTAATTTATTTAATTAATACTATTATTTAATATACAGAATATACAATCAAGTTAATAGCCAAATCACCACTAAATATAATGGATTCTTTTACACAATTTGTGTCGAAGTTTAAATTATTCGATATCAGTGTAACAACAATAAATCTAATCAAATTCTATTTATAAATCCAAATAAATTTTTTTGAATATAGTGAATATAATTCTAAACAGTACATTCCCTCCACCGACGTACCACAAGGTCTCAATTTAGGTCATTTATTGTTTGCGTTGTTTACGCAATGTCAAAATATTTAGGTCAGTAAAAACAAATGAAAATCACATAATTCTTCAAAATGATCTTAATAAAATTGAACAGTGGTGCACAAGAAACTTTTTTGACTTAAATATTGCAAAATGCTGTTGCCTTTCTTTTAATGGTAACTTTAGTCATGAATTCAATTATAAAATTTTGAAGTATACTTTCATTCTTCTTGGATTAATAAAACGCACTTGTGCTGATTTCAGAGATATAAATGTGATTATTAAACTTTATAAATCATATATAAGATCTAAACTTGAATACTGCATATTTACTGCATATTACAAGCAAAACCGTGCAGTTGAAAGTGTGCAAAAAAAATTTGTGCGATTACTATATTACAAATTTATTGAACACATCTAAACTACCAATAATTTTATTACAAAAATCTTTGAGTCATGTTTAATTTACAATCACTTGCAAGTCGTCGAGTTGTAGGTCTGTTGGTTTTTCTATATAAGATTACGAATGGTCTCGTCGATGAGCCGAATTTGCTTGGGGGCCTAAACATTTACGTAAGAGTGACATCAAAAAATCCATGTTTATTTAAATTTACAAAAACCAATACCAGTGCTCACTTTAATTCTCCAATGGTACGTATGGCGAGATTATTTGGTTCAGTGCAGCATTTGGTAAATATTTTCAACGACCATATCACCAGTATTATTAATTAATTTAATTTAGTTAGTTAAGTTTAACTTATGTGAATATTATCATATTCATCTTTTTTGTATATTATATTATTATTTTAGAAATTTAGGTATTATTTTCAGTTCTTGGTTACTTATACCTAATTTTTCCCAGTAATTGGATATTTTGTATCTGTTGGGAAATAAATGGATATTATTGTTATAATTAAAATTATTATTACTATTATTATTTAAGTTGTTAGTACCAAATCACGTATGAATAGAATACTTTATTTAAAATTCATTAATATGGTTCTGAACGAAACTTCAGACTACTGCGAATTCTACAAAAAAGTGAGGAGTATGAACCAATACACATAAATAATATTTCTTCATAGTATAAACTATGAAATAAATAAAAAATCATAAATATTGGTACAATATAACAATCAAAATTACCATTAAATATTTAATAGACTGAGCAATGTACTACCTCAGATTACAAGAACAGAATAAATTCAACCAAAAATTATACTCTTCTTGTCCATTGTACCATTTAAACACAAATCATGCAATATAATTATGATTTAAATAATAACATCTATAACCTATTTAACAACTATTTTCAATTTATTTTTTAAGTTGGACTTTTTTTAATTTGATGCAATTTCAAAGTATAAGTTATATAAATATTTAAGCGATGGGACAGATTTTATGCCATCTAATTTTAAATCTTTAATAAAACACTTACAATGTTAGTATCACACACTTTATATAAAGTAACTTTGGTTGCAATTGATAGTTGATCCTTTAAACTTAAAGTATGTTGATTAAGTTTTCAACCTGTATCATGAACCTAACGCTAAGGCGAAAAATTGCGCACAAAATTTGTAGTTACAAATTAGACTCAAACAAACTGATTGATATTTTTATAAACTCCATATAGTAACAACAAACCACTTCTAATGAAAACTTGCACAATTTATGTTACGACTCACAACTATAAGGAAATCATATTTAAAATATTCAATTCTTCGGATTCAGATAATATTTAACAAAAATGACATACGGCTTTTAATTTAAGTGCTTAAACAATTTGGTCTTGATTACTAAATTAGACTGAAGCTTACTCAAATAGCAGGAGAATAAAATCGAATTTTGTTAATATAACATGAGGGGTTCCTCAAGGATGTCACAATGGTCCTATACATCATTAATACGATGTTTTATTAGCTGCATGTTAATGACCTAAAATATATTCTGCAATGAAGATAATAGATGGCAGTTACTTGCGGCGAGATGATATTATTTTATTTACACAATACAATCAACAAATATATCTTTCAATTTTAATTATGCTATTACTAATACTATAATCAAAGTGTTAATAACTTTTAATAATAATAATAATGTTTATTTGTGCTCTTACGTATTGTTTACAAACGTCAAAGAAAGATACAAGATTCAGGATTTAATAATTATAAACAGGCATTACTATTAAATATACAGGGTGAGTTTTTTTCGATGTTCTCTATGGGGATCTCGGAAACTATAAGAGATAGAGAAACGGTTAAATGGGGAAAGAAGTGTAGATTTACGAGACGAATAAAATGCCACTTTCAAAGTTTTCAAAAAAGTCAAGGGTAACTAGATATTTCGAAAAAAGTAAAAAGTGTCAATTTTTTTAAATCAATATATCTCGGTTATTATAACAGATAGAAAAAAACTGTAAAGGACAAAGTTTTAGATAATTTTATGCAGATTATTAAAAAATAATCAGATAATTTTTATCCCCATTATTTTCCGAGATATGACGCAAACTTACATTTTTTTAAATGGAAACTATAGTTGGCTGTGACCTCATTCAAAAGGTAATTTTTTTCTCTTTAAACCAATATGGCATACGACATAGTTATTTCTAAAAATGAGTGAGTTATAGTCATTTTAAATTTCATTATAAATAAAAAATGGGTAGCCATGAAAAAGATGAAAGTAAAACAATTGCAGTTGTTTATAATATTAGCAATATTGTAATTATTAGTTATACAGAGTTAAACCAACATGAAACAACTGCATAAAGTAATTCTGTAATTATCAATATATCAATGGGAGAGAAATTTGAATATTAAAAAAATATGGTCAAAAAGTCCACTATTAATACTATTATGACATAAATTATATCTTTTTAAAATTGAATTTATGGCTTTTTGACTATTCACAGATTGATATGATTTTTCATATACTTTGTTTTTTACATAACCCCACAGAAACAATTCTAAAACGCGCAGATTGGGAGATCTAGGTGGCCCTGGGATTGGTTTATTTCTTTCCACTTATGAGTTAGGAAAAGCATCATTTAAATAATTTGTAAAGCCAACATGTTATGAGGTGGAACATCGTCATATTAGAACCATTTTAATCTTGCTTGTAATGATAAATTTAAACAATCGAGCGTATCTTCAAATGTTTACTGAAGAAAATGAAAGGAGTTAGTTTCACTTAGTGAGCTTTCAAAAATTATTAATCCAAACACACCATGGATTAAACCCAAATTTAATTTGTAGTTTTCTCTGTGAAACTTCTCGTGGATTCTCTTAAGTTCAACTATGTTCATTGTGGCGATTAAAAATACCACAATTAGTTAATCGCGATTCAGCTGTTCATAATATTTTTGTAAGAAAGTATTATCCTCTTGACAAATGGGTTTATACCACATACAGAAGGCCATTTGATAATTACAAAATTATTATTCTTATGCTGGTTTTTTATTTTTATTTAACTTTGTAGAACTAATAATTACAATATTGCTATTATTATAAACAACTGCAATTGTTTTACTTTCATCTTTTTCATGGCTACTCATTTTTTTTATTTATAATAAAATTTTAAATGACTATAACTCACTTATTTTTAGAAATAACTATGTCGTATGTCATATTGGAATAAAGAGAAAAAAATTACCTTTTGAATGAGGCCATAGCCAACTATGGTTTCCATTTAAAAAAAATGTAAGTTTGCATCATATCTCGGAAAATAATGGCGATAAAAATTTTCTGATTGTTTTTTATTAATCTACATAAAATTATCTAAAACTTTGTCTTTTACAGTTTTTTTCTATCTGTTTTAATAACCGAGATATATTGATTTGAAAAAATTGACACTGTTTACTTTTTTCAAAATATCTAGTTACCCTTGACTTTTTTGAAAACGTTGAAAGTGGAATTTTATTCGTCTCGTAAATCTACACTTCTTTCCCCATTTAACCGTTTCTCTATCTCTTATAGTTTCCGAGATCCCCATAGAGAACATCGAAAAAAACTCACCCTGTATGTATATATACCAATTAAAACAAAATATAAAAATTGTTGGGTATAAATAAGTTAAGTACGTTAAAATATATAAAAGTAAGTCGATAGATAAAATAATAAATAATTAATCAATTAGGATAAAATTAAAATTTTAAAAATAGGATGACATTCAAATACAACATGTTAAAATAAGTGTATAGATAAAAGACTGTATATAAATAGTGGTTTATAAATAAAATAATATTAAATAACGACACAACATATTAAAATTAACATTAACAACACAGCACGACTCGAGTTTCGACGTTTTATCGTCAAACCCGAGTCGTGCTGTGTTTTTTAGGTTTATATAATTGTGCCTACACGTTATAAATATAATATTTTTACAATAATTATTTGTGGTTAAAACATAGTGAATTTTTCAATTCAGTGTAAGTATGGATTACCACGTAGTAACGGTCGCAACAATTCTCTTTATGAAACTAACGTTTTATTTTTTATCTTGAGAAGATCTGAAAAGCTTTTATTAAAAAAGAATAAATAATGGACTCAATTGACTTTGGGCAATCGGGCAACAACTCTTAAAAATTTACTGATAACGTCATGCATGACACATGAGCGCGAGATTATTTACTTGGTTGGTGAAACAACCTGACAGAAGTTTCATTGAAGCAGCAGTAGGCAAGAGCGGAAGATCATATTTTTATGAACTCAAGCCTTTCCATTTTTGTAAGAAATCTTTTGAAAGAATTTTATTATTTGTACAATAGATAAATAAATACTGTTACTACTACAAATAAAATAGTCGTCAAATTATATATCCTTTCTTGAAACCACTACATTCTCAGATATAAATGTTTACAGAAGAGCTATAGGTAAAGCTTGGTCAACTGTAAGTGGATCCTTTATTGTTTTCCATTTTTTAATAAATCCCAAAATTAACGAAATATTTAAATTATTCAAATAAGCATTTGATATAGTCGAGCCGCCGAGGGCTGACTGATTCTTATCCTCTTAGTACGAACATGCTTGAGTCACAGTCAGTTCTCGACAACTCTATTTTAACAGATAGTTTAGCGTTAATAAAATTTAAATGATTGAATAATGTGTCTTCATTATTGAACAATAATCTGAAAACATTAAAGTTTCAAATCACAGTTTGAAAATTTTATACAAACTATGGCCAGAAAACTGATGTCCAAACCCAAGGTGTAAAATGTCAACGTCCAATATCTGCAAATCTATGCTTGCAATGTTTAATTAACATAAGAACTGAAGCCAAATGTCAGAGACAGTAGAGAGTTCATTAATAAGATATCAATAAGTGGATGCCGAATTTTCGAAATGATCATTTTCAGCAATAAGGCATATATTTATATTATCACCTTTATCGTGTTTTAATCATAAAAATGATCGCAACCTACATGTTGTTCAAAAAATATATATCTTCAAGGTGTGATATTTGGTGCAGATTTTAGGCTGGAGACATGTGTGGAATTTATTGAAAATTAAACTGGCCGAACAGTGAATGCAATTATGCTTGATATTCGGGCATGATAATACAGTTTTTACTATCAAGATTCATCAATGTTATTGATGCAATTTAACAAGAGATAAGTGTATGGCATATGGTACGCCACACACAAATACCGTCCCAAATCACAATATTGTTCCCAGATGCATCCTAAAATCCTTTCCCAGAAACATCCATCAATATATAATAAAAATATTAAATAATAAAATGTATTAAAAATTGTAGAAAATTAAATACTAAATTTAAAAATACGAGAACATTTCGTGAATCTCACTGTTGTATTATTACCCAAACCTAACAATGATCCTTTGGCAATTGTCGATTACCATCCAATCAACTGGCTTCCTAAAAAATTCCCTTCCATTTTATCAACCTCCTTGACAATTTTCTACTAAATAGATGGTAACAAATTAAAATCTGTAACACTCTTCCCACTTTCTTCTTTCCTCTATAATATATGGGTATTTATAATTCCAATCCATAATTCTTAAACAAATCCTCTTATGGTCTCCTATAAGCTGACGATACAAGTTTTATAAACCATGGCCCCACGTTACTTAAAGTCCTCAGCTCACTCCAAAAATTAATCGATCGCATCGAACTATGGTTCGCAAAATGAATAATTTCTATTA
The DNA here is from genome assembly GCA_963969525.1 of Ontholestes murinus. Classification (NCBI taxonomy): domain Eukaryota; kingdom Metazoa; phylum Arthropoda; class Insecta; order Coleoptera; family Staphylinidae; genus Ontholestes; species Ontholestes murinus. The sequence goes on along the minus strand of OZ018395.1, from coordinate 30,447,067 downwards.
ACTCTCACAAATCACAATTCCTAATTCCATTTCATTAACACAACTTCCCCCTGCTTCCAGAATCCACTTTAATTACCCTCGATCCTAGATTTACCTTCGTAACATATACTCAAATTCTGAAAGGTAAAATAAAAATCAGAGCAAGGCATTTCAGAAGTCGTACTTTTAAAGAGTAAATAATTTCAACCCAAACCACAGTGCACATATATAAAATCTTTAGCAACATTCAAGTAGCGGTGCGTTCAGCTCTTAGAATACTCACTAAAATTAGTTATTCTCTTAATCCACTGTATAACCCGTCAAGTAGCAATGGCGCCAGCAAAAAGTATCGATGATAATTCAATGCTCAGTGTCAAAAAAATTGTGGAATATGATTGTTAAAATGTACTGAAACTGATTATCAAGAGGCAGATGTAAATAATGAAGTCGACTCCATGAAAATGACATTTCAACATTAAGATTAAATTATCCTAGAACTAAGAGATAAAATAATAGTTTAAAAAAAATACATGAGTTGCTGAAACAAATGAAGCACCAAGAGCCATCTATTATTTCAATTAACAAGCCAAATAATTCACATGTAGAAATTGAATTATCTCCAGAGGCAGAAATAACAAAAGCCACGTTCGACGATTTTGGAAATATTTCGATTAATATGAGTGCAATGATCTCAGATCCAAAAAAACTTGGCGAGACAACAACAACAAAAATAAAAACAATAGCTCTATCAAATCCAAAACGGTTAACGCTTCCACGGACTCTGAAATTGCCGTTCCACAGGAAAATAATGGGGCAGGAATAAGAAAAATAAATAATAATACCATTACTATATTAAAAACCAACCAATTTTTTTGTTGGCAGCAACAGTAAATTTAACGATGCAGCTTTTATAAAAGATAAAAAAACTATTATTTTATGCTGGAAAATTCAATTTTATTTTTCCAACCGAAAGATTAAATAACTTTAAAAAAAAAAACTTGGGAGTAACCACTTCTCGATAGTAGAATTAATCCTGAGAAATCATCGTTCAACAGAAAATTACAAACAACATTGCAGAGGAGTATCAATCAAGTTTAATGAATCCCGATATGTGGCCTACAGGTATAAAGGTAAGCCTTTTTCGTCCCTTTCGCCCCCATCATTTTCAATCCAAACGACAACGAACCAGTCAAAGCCACAGTAAATACAAAATATATTAAAATTTTACACCAAAACGTTAGAAGTGGATTCAATAAACTAAATGAAAAATATGCAGCCATCCAAGATAAACGACCTAATATCATATGCATGACAGAAACCTAGAACAATAAACACAAATATTAGTATAACTACACTATCTGGATACACTAGTGTATCACATTTTATCTTGATAAATGGACATGGAGGGGGAACAACAATTCTCACTGATAACAAGTTCAAAGTGAAATAATATAGGCGGTCAGATATATTTTCTGTTGAATTACATATTGAATGTGCTGCTTGTATTGTAAATATTAAAAATATAAATATAGGAATTTATAGTATTTACCGACCGCCAGGTGGAATCATACATATATTTTACGATAAATTCACTCAAATAATAAATGAACTGCAAGAATCATGTAAAAATAGCATTATATGCGGGGATTTAAATATTAATTGGCTAGACGAGTGTAATTCTACAAAAATATTAAGTAATATCTTCGATTCTTATAACCTAATCAATTAAATACATAACTCGACTAGATTTGATAATATAGAATCATATGTAATGCAAATCGATTACGCGGTCAGCAATCTATCCGCAGAGTGTTTTACAGCATACAATATTAATCTAAATCTATCTGACCATCTTGGTCAGATATTAGAGCAAGTTTCATCGAAAATGCATAGAAAAGGGAAACTTATATGATTCGTCGAACACTTAAGGAATATAATATAAACGAATTAAAATCCAGATTAAGCAAGGTTAATTGGAATTTTATTGAAACTCATGACATCAATACATCATATAATAGATTCCTAAAAATCGTTTTTTTTCATACTGTTAATGAATTGTTGCATAACTTCTATATTAGTTTCCCAGTTCTAAAGAAAACTATCAAACAAAATAACGAAAAATCTCGAAGTTAAAACGTCAAGTAACAACCTAAAAAAATAGATTAAAAATAGAATCACAGTCACATGAATTAGATGCTTTATACAGAAAGGAAAAGAAACATTTTTCACAAGTTGCAAACAAGTTTGGTAACTTTTTCTCTATTATAATCCAGAAGAAATTGCAACACAAAAATGTGTTTGTCTACCTTCAGTAATTGTTCTCTTATCTTTTTACATCATGTTAATTCTATCAATTTAGTTCAATTTTAAATTTCAAATACTTATAATGTTTCGGTTTAATTTTACTCAAAATTCTATTTGTTGGTCTTCCATAGTGTAGGACACACACTTATAATTGTTTACTTGCTCTGAGGATGCATACATGTTGTGTGCGAAACGTTAGCATGTACATATAACAATATAGTGGACTAGAGCACAACCAACACCGTGTATTCTTTGCTCCCTACACTCTAACATATATATATATATATATATATATATATATATATATATATATATATATATATATATATATATACACTATTTTTCTCTAAAACAAGACCTATGTTGATAGCCCTTTTATATACTTGTATTATATTATTTAATTTGTATATTCTTAAATGTGAAAAAAGTCTAATAATAAAGATGTTATATATTTTTTTTTAAATAAACCAATCTTCAATCAAAGATTGCATATAATCAAAGTCTTAGAGGCTGTTTACCCTATGTGCTATTTCCATACATAATCCTATCTTTACTTTATGATTTAATAAAATATAACAATTTAAAGAAATTATGTGTTTTATGTAAAAATATAAGAAAATGTTGAAGTTCAGTGCAATATTATTTAAAAGGTTAAATATATCAATCTAAAATTTTCTAACTCTTGAACACTAAAATAAAATATTAAATACATATTAAAATATGTAAAACAATTGAAAACTATTAAAGAATATAAACATTAGTTAAATGATTTAAGGTAAAATTAAAAAAAAGAGAAGTCATTACTAAATTGTTTCTAAAACAATTAAAAAATAACTGAAATTATGTACCAAATTTTATCAACAATACTGCAATTTTAATTTTTAATTGCATAGATATCCTTGAGAATGACCAACGGTCGAAACTAGTCGGAGAAATATATAAAATTTGAGAAACAGCACCAAGTGTTCAATTAAACTATAATAATATTAATCTTTGTTTTTGTTTCACAGGTAAAAAACATAACTTATTATACTCACATTACTAAATTAAATTTTACGAAAATTTAAATATAATAAAGTAAAATAGGGAACCCGATTGAAAGATGGAAACAGAGAGCTCGTCTATAGGCCAACAACAGCCTCTATAACATCCATTCGACTCGTCAGTGGATATGTGCAATTCTGGGGACTCTGTATGGAGGTTAAGAAGAGACAGTAGCCAAAATCTTTGCATGATGAATCAGAATAGGGCTATAGAAAAGAAACGTTATTCCACACTACCTAAAAATCTTACAGGAATGGATGTTATTGAGAAAGTACGAATCGGGAGGAGAACTAGTATTACTTCAGCACCATCTGCAAATTTGGAAATGAAAGATGAAGCATAAATGTTTAATTACAAATACTTGGCTGATGAAAGAAGGAATAAGCAATATTCCAGAAGGAGAACATGAATCCAGCTCCAGATTATCTGAACTAGCCTATAGAAATTATCTTTGCCCTCCTCACATAAAATCTTCTTATCCAGTAGAGACGCAATTCTTAAATCCAAAAAAATTCGATTTGAAAACTGATAATATAGACATTGATGCCAGTATGAACACCTACCTTCTACCATACAAAAGAAACATAAAAAGAAAGACATTGGCATGATAGGATATAAGAAACCCGACCCACCTACCCCTAATAAAAATGGAGGACGTTTGTCCTTGCAAAGCAGTAAAGCAAGAGAAGTACTTAGGGAAGCAAATGACCAGATTATCTGAACTAGCCTATAGAAATTATTTTTGTCTTCCTCACCTAAAATCTTCCTATCAGCAGAGACGCAATTCTTAAATCAAAAAATGTTTAAAGAAGACGATTTTAAGACTGGTAATATGGACCTTGATGACAGTATGAGCACTTGCCTTCTACGATATAAAAAAAAAAACATAAAAAGAAAGACATTGGTACCATAAGATATAAGAAACCTGAGCCACCTACCCGTAGTAAAAATTGAAGTGCTAAGAGAAGCAAATGACCAAAAAGGACGACACCGAAACGCCTGAAAGCCCTCTTCAGACACTGCGACGATTGCTTTGAGAATATTCCAGTGAGTCCGAAGGGAAATGGTTGAGTTTATTCCGAAAAACACGATAATATCCTATACAGTATTTATTAGGAGTAAGTTTTTATCACGTATTAATGTGCAATTTTATCGCTTAGAGTTTAATGTCTAAAATTATTTATTTATCTATACTGAGATTTTTAACACTGTTTTGTTTGTTAAATAAATAAGTTAAAAATGATAAATTTCAGTATCTGTAAATTCTTAAATATTGATTAATTAACTTTGAAAAGTTTTTATTAAATAATTAGTAAAGTATTTAATGAGAAGCCTTGTTGCCAAAACAATATTAAACTCAAATAAAAACAAACAGATTTTTTAGTAAATACTACTTAAACATTCTTTATTATTTACATTATTTTATGCGTTTTATGCCATTCTCTTTACTGTTAAATATAATTTGCATACATAATATTAGACTTTAATTGACGCCTATGAATTAAATTGATTCAAAAAAAAACACAAAGAAACATGCATAAACATCGTATTCAAATCAATAAAATAAACTGCGACCATGAACAATTTATTACCGATTCATATCCAGTCGTATTATTGTCGTGCACAATGAGGTATAAGTAAATAACAATTATTAATCTAATCACTTAAATGAATTTTACTCTTCAAAAAAATTCACAATATTTACAATGACGCATATTTTGATTGTGAATATAAATGCATTTGGACAAATTTTCACATTAACCAAACAGACAACTATTCGATTAGTATTTCAAGGCTCAATTTGCAAAGATTATTCTAAAAGAACGATAGATATAACGGAGAAAAATCTACTTACATATAGGTGTTCATTTAGTCTCAAACTGTATTTCGACGATTATGAATCCATCCAAATATTCGCCAACTCAAATACAAGTAGAATATTTTTGAACAAACAAAGAGTAGTAAAAATTTTCAAGAATTCTAAACAATTCATCGTACAAATAATAAAGAAAAGGATGAATAAGCGTTTATGTAAGAAATGGAAGTTATTTGTAGTGAAGTTGCATAAACTTAAGTTCTTGGTTTAATATGATTATGGACATAAAACCTAGGCTTTGTTTTAAAAACACATCAGTAACTACGTTCTTCTAAATGTAACACTATAAACATACTACGACTGTTATGGAATGAATAATAATACCAATAAATCAAAAAATAATACTTTCCAAATAAACAATTACATAACTTCCATCATTAAATGAATTGAAATTAACGTTATTTTAAGTTTAAAATTACTAACCTCTTTACTAGGGATGAATCTGATAGCTCACTCGCAGCACTCATAAAACTAACGGCAAAATTAGTTTTTATTTAATACTTTAACACAAGAAGGTAAATCAAATTTTCCGAAAAGAAAACGTCCAAACTAGCCGACGAGAAATTTAACACTGAAATAATTTTAATAACCTACGTACCTAAATGTCCCTCAAGATACAAAAAAGTGCTTAAGACGAGTGCGCATCGGCTGTTACTTTTTGTCGTTGCATATCAAGGATTATTCTCTTTTCGACAGGCGTTAAAAAAAAGTATTCCAATGCCCCAATACGCAGATTTGCGAGTGGTGGACTTTCACGTGAAAAAAAGTGAAAATATGAAATTATATTCCATGCAATAATTTTTAATGCATTAACCAAAATATTACACAAATGCGTAAAATTATACATTTTAATGCAAAAAATGACAAAGAAAATAAATATTAGTTAGCTAGTTGTTTGTTTTTTAATGTATGAACCAAGATGTAAAAACGTAAATTTATACATTTTTATGAAAAAAAAATACGAAGAAAGTAAATATAAAAAAATATAAGGTTTAATGTACATGCATGTCTTACAGGGAAAATGACATATGTTTTTTGAGGTGGCTATCAGATACAAGACCTTTTATGTTATGATAAAAATAAATAATTTAATTTTAGAAAGTTACGAAAAAACATAGAAGTTGTTAGTTATAATACAACAATAATCTATTTCTTAAAAGTTACTTCATGTAAGGGTTAAAGTAAGAACTTATTACCTACATTTTGATCATTAAATTTCTACGTAATAATTAATATTGTATTAACTTTTTTATTTATATTTAAATTGTTTCTTCTTTCTTATAGTTTTTACCTTCCACTTAATATTTAAAATATTATTCTAACAAGCAATTATACATTAATAACATTTATTTCAATTATGTAACAATTTGAATCTCATAACAAGCATTAATTGTCGGATGTAGAAATTTTATAAAATAATTTAATATATAAAATTATACGAATTAATATATTTATAATTTTAGTTTATTTAATCTAATTCTAAACGTATCTACCAATAATGAAATAATTAGAAAAGTTCCTCATTATATAATAGGTACTATTAGGAAAACAGTTTTCTATTTCTTACGAAAGTCTAAATATTTATCACAATTATTTTAAACAGTAAAAAACTCATTTATATTTAAATAAATAAAGACAATCGGTTAAAATCTTGCGATAACAATCTGATTAGGGACATGTGTACAAGCAAGTCTTCTTAATATGCCACGATTTTAAATCTAATCGTTACTATTGTTTGCGGAAGTTGTTTGCATCATAATAATATAATGCCAAATGTTAACGATTGTCAACATCTAACAAAACGCACGATTCCCCCTATCTGAAAAATAGTCGGCCTTCAATATCTATATAGATAGAAATCCTCGGTATAATCTGTGAGTAGTACAAAATTAGCAATGGAATTGAGTGTGTTTCCTTTCCTCGGTGTTATTTTTTTCGTGATTAGTTTATCCGTCGCGTCTATACATTACGATGCTTTTAAGACAGTGGTAAATATTTAAAAAAAACAAACTTCTTAAATTTACATTATTAATTTTTAATTGAATTATAGTATCAAATCAGTTTCTTTATTTTTTTTAAATTTGTACCTCAATAATGTATAAAAATATATTATTATCATAATAATTTTTAGCCAAAAATAGTTAGCAAGTATGGTTATCCATGTGAAATACACGAAATTCTAACAGACGATGGATATTACCTGACTGCATTTCGAATACCCAAGAAATTAAAAAATGATACTAATTTTCGTAATCCTCCAGTTTTACTGGTGCATGGTTTGATGGGATCATCCGCTGATTACATTCTAACTGGTCCTGGAAATGCACTAGGTAAGGATTTGCAAATATATTTAGCACTAGATAAGTTTATCCAAACAATCAAATTGGTCATTCCTACGTAGGACAATTTTATCACGTAAATGTAGGCATTTAAGCACTGATCTGTTATAATAGAAACCATGCGTGCATAAAATTGCACCTCCAATAAAAGATGTATTCCATTGCATTTCTCAGAACACAATCGTTTTCTATTATTATATATAATTGAATTGAAAAGCAATCTGCAAATTTTCCTCACATTAAATTAATTACTACTAGTTTAATTGTAGACTATCAATCAAAATTTGCAGCTGTGCTTTAAAAGTATTTTAATTTCCAGTGCGTTAACTGGAAAGCATTTTGTTTTTTCTTGATAATGACTATCATTATCAGTATTTATTCTCTCGTGTCAAGCGTATTTTGTATATAAAATATTAAAGTTTTTATAAAGAATATAAATTTTAAAATTAGATGTATATTTCTGGGATCTTCTGAGGAAAGTACAAGTATCTTGGTTCTAAAATAGTTTCCGTTGCGTTTATTTTATTGTTTTATCCTCTACAATTAGTTGCCACATAAATTTTATATAACCTACAGTTTTTTTTAATTATTTGTGTTAAAAAATATTGTTGCAATATTTTCCATGGTAGATACGTTAAATAATATGATTAGAGGGAATTGAAAAGTTTGATAGTTTGCAGTTATTTCTAAAAAAAATATTGATCTGGAGTCTTTAAAATAAGTTTATATGGTTTATATAAGGATTTAAGATTACTTGCTATTGTATGGATGGGAAAATTAACAGAAGTACTGTACGGATCGAAAGGTTCTATTCACGGATTTTTACTAAACCATCTAATCTGAGGGAATTAGAGTTTATTGGGAAAAACAAATGGTGAATTGTTCTTAGTGAAAATTGCATTAAATTCTATAATCTAAACTATCTAAGAAATTTAGGTTGATTTGTCTAGAATTACCACTATGTTTCCCTTATCAGCTTTGGTAACTATTATGTTGCTTTCTTATTTTTTATTATTAATAAATTTTATTGTCATTGTAAATACATTTTTATTTTTAGATAATATTTGCTATTTTATATTTGCTATACTTTGAATCAGGCATTTTTTTAAGCTAATTCAACCAACAAAATATTCTTTATGAGTTGCGAGATGCTGTGAGAAAAATAATTAGGACGTTTTAGTAAATCAATGTCTTTCTTTGCTATTATTTGTGATAAGGAAGAACTTCGTCGCACATTCTCTAGTATATCTTTTATTCTATCTTTTTTCTGCTTACGCAGATGAAAGAACCTGGGATTTTATTTTATTTGGACAACATACTTCCTGTAGTTTGGCTATCTCGCGTAGTGATCCAAAACATCGAACTCCATTTAAAAAGAAGTATGAGGGTGGATCAAATATAAATTAATAGAATTTTTTACATCTTTACATTATCTGTTTAACCCGTTCAGTACCAGATTATTTTTGATTGGCAAAACAATATCCCACGACAATTTCTTCACATATATGATTCAAATCAACCTTGGTGTTGAATAACAACTTTATGTTGTACAGCTTTATAACTAAATTATTTGATACTCTTGTAGAAATAATCTTAAACTTTACAATTACATATTTATTTAGAACCAATAATTAAAAAATATAAACAAATATATAATAAGTCAGTTTAGATAATAGCAATAAAACATTATCATTCGAAAAGTAAATAAAATTACAAAAATAAAATGTGCTCATTGTTCTTATTTACCTACGATGGTATGATAGAGAACAATTTCTTTGTCGATTTAAACACAAATAAGTGTTGCACTTTATGCATACCATTTATGTAGTGTGCTGACATTTTTTGCACCTATTTTTTTAGTCCCTAAACTTACTAAAGTAAAAGACGTTGTCTGGATCGTTTTATCAGAGGTGGGCTCATCTTGTCACTTCCTAAAGGGCATTCTCTCTTTTCCAGAGGAGTCTTATTGGCCATAGTACGAGGGTAGATTGAACAGTTTCCGGAATGGGAAAGAGATGGCGCGCGTATCGTGAAATTATTATGATGGTTGTCAAGGCTAACCTATTTTAGGTAAGCTGTCAAATTTTCACACGTGCGTCGTTCCGTTTTTGTTTACTAGGATGTCTTGTGAAGCAAGTCAGGCACTTTTGCAAAAATGGATAAAAACGAATTTCGTGCAGTCAGTAAAATAGGTTAGCCTTGACAACCATCATAACAATTTCACGATACGCGCGCCATCTCTTGCCCATTCCGGAAACTTTTCAATCTACCCTTCAGCTCCAGGCAACTTGTACAGTAAACTGGCGTAATGTCAGCTGCACTCCTGTAGAGAAACCGCCCATTGACTTTGCTGATATTGATTTACCAATATACTATCCGGGAGTACCATTTATTAGAACGAAGGTCTACCGATACAGTTCAATTAGCATATCGGCGAGGTCTACACCCCTCATAAACTGGTTGTGCTCCACAACAATGGCTGGTCCTTTGACTGGAACTTTTTGATTTGCTTTCCTGTCATACCTCAGACATGATCCGACTGGTTCTAAACCTTGATACGTAGAAATCAAGTTAATTGGCTTGCTGTCAAACAACCGTACGACGCAGAGCGATCCATCACTTAACTGCTTCTGATCCATCCTCTTCCTTTCGACTTTAAATATTTTGCTTATTTTAGAGGGCACTTCCTTACTCGATCGTTTGTACCCACGCACCAAATCTGTCTTTAGTGTAGAGCTAGAGCTAGACCTTCCCAAGCATCATTCAATTGTTCCTCAAAGTCCAAATCGTCCTCAGTGTCCGACACATTTGGATTAAACAGAATATCATTAATATCATCTCCATTCCATCGAAAAATATATTGCTTCGACATAATTATTGTTAAAACTAACGACACTTGAATATGTTGTTCGTTTTCTAAAACTAATGTTTGCGATATGGACCAACACCGCTCGTCCAGTCACTACTAATACCAAGGTTGCTTTCAAGCAACTTATCTTCATTTATCAATACCGAAGCTTGTATTTGACAAATCGATGTTACTTACAAATGTTTAGTTCTTCAATATTGTTGTAAAAGGCAAATTAATTTTTCTGAAGTATAAAATTAAAAGTAAAATGGCATAAAACATTTATAAAACAGACACTTGACGGACTACTCACATCAGTTATTAACCAAGCATCGAGGAGTGTAAATTAGCGCCTTTTCAACTATTATGACGTCAATATTATCAGCGAGAGCAGTGTTAACATTCCAGAAGAGTATAAATAACTTGCTTTAAAGCAACCATGGTACTGAAAGGGACCATGTTAACCCAATATTTGTATATTCCAATTTGTTTGAAGAGGTTTTGTTAGAAAACTTAGGAGATAATAAACTTAGACGAGTAACTATAACAAACACGTATATTGTCTATAACACCGCCATGAATAATAATTGACATCTCACACACTTGCGGTTACATTAGTACCAACGTCTAGATAATATATTCTCCAAGACTCCCACTTAATGGTAAAAATACAAGTTTTATTTTAACATTACTTAATATATCCCCATACTTAGTCAGCAATATTTTTGTTTTTCAGTTGTGACTGCTTTTGTAAAGTTGTCAGCTATCATCTCCAATTTTGAGACGTGTTCAATTTGAATGCTTTCATCTTCAACTCGATCTCGAACATAGGCGGACATCTATGTACTTCGTTCTTGCTCAGTATCCGTCTGACTCTGCTAGTTTTATTGCAAAATTGTTGTCTCACTTGATATTGATGCACGATGGTGCAGTTTTATAAAATTCATCTCTCAAATGCCTCAACCAGATTGCCTCTTGAGTCATGTATTCCGCCCCAGTAGTTGATAGCGCCACAGTTGGCTGCCTTCTTGATGCCCACGACACTGCTCCGCCCGATCATTAGGTCAATTTTCACTCTATATTTCACAGCTAATGCTATTAGAAACCGTATTGATGTATATCGAATTACCGGAGAGTATGTCTCCTTATAGTCGATGCCTGGTATCTGTGAACATTCTTTTGCAACTAATCTCGCTTTATATTTTGACGATTCTTTGTTACCTTTCTTGTTGAAACCCCATTTACATTTTACAGCCTTCCTGTTTGTTATTATTCCATGTATTGTTTTCTTCTAAAAAAATTTAAGTTCATTTTTAATGGCTTCTCTTCATCTATCTGATTCTTGACCCGCTAATGCTTCTTGAATGGTAGAAGGCATTTCTTCCCCTTGAATTGCTTTTGTAGCATACAGAAAATCATCCATCTTCTTCGCAGGTTTTGATGTACGTGCAGATCGTCTCGTTTCATTGAACATCGTTGATGTATCTGCTAATTCAGAATCTAGTCTTCATCACTTGAATCTTCATAATCTGGTGTACTCAATTCTTCATGTCCATCTGTTGAATTTTCAACTTCTTTAGACATTTCATTTTCTTGATCATTTTCTCCCACTGAAGTTTCATTTTCTTAATCAAATAAATTAAATACCTTTGTATCTGTGTTTTAGAAATATTACATATCTAATCTGCTAATTTTTTTTTTTATTTATTTACGGCTAATCACCATATTACAATATATTACAAAATCTTAAATTACCTAGTTATACATAATAATTAAATAACTAAATAAAATACTCTTAAAATTACAGTGCAGCATGGAAATCAATAATTATTGTGAACAATGAAATACAATCTTGCAAAATATGTGCTTGTATTGAAGATTAAACAGGATTTTAATTAAAAAAAGACAAAAAGAAAGAAACAAACAAATATTTACGACATACAAACAGTTAGTTTAAGATGCTTTATCAAATGTTTAAATCTATCAAAACTGGTGGCAAAAATGGATACATTATAAGTTTTATTTAATATATTCCAAAATGTTTGCAGTCGGCATAACGGTTTATTACTTCCATACGTTGATCTATGAAACTGTATGCAAAAGATTTGTCGGAGTCTAGTTGTGGTGGGAACACTAAAATTAATCATACTAAGCAAATCGCTACAGTCCGTCAAGCCAGTAACTAATTTAAAAAGAAAGCATAAATCTAAGTAAATTCTTCTTTCTTGCAGATATCCCAAATTTAAATATGAAATAACATAAGATCGACTATATTGCTCTCGAGGAATGCCCAACTTGTATGAAATACTTAGAAGGAATTTATTTTGGACACGTTCAATTTGTACTATTTTATTATTGAAATGAGGTGACCATATATGGTCTCCTCATTTCACCTCATACGCTTCATGCATATATGCATGAAGCGTACTCCAATTGTGAACGAACCAGAGATAGATATAATACCTTCTGCGTATTTATAGAAAAATATTTTGCAAAACGTTTTATAAATCCTAGGGATTGCATCGCTTTGCATGATATCATATTTATGTGATCAGTAAAAGCTAATTTCTTATCAAAAATTACACCGAGATCCTTTATAAAGCTATTTCGGGATAAAACGGAGTTATTTATTTTATATGTATATGAAATATGTTGACCTCGACAAAATGACACGACTGAGCATTTACTAAGATTTAATGAAAGACAATTCGTTATACATCATTTGCATAGATTATTGATATCATCTTGAAGTAATGAGTGATCAGATTCTGACGATATAATTCTAAAAATTTTAAGATCATCTGCAAAAAGTAAGAACCTACTACTCTTAATGTACATACTAATGTCATTAGCGAACAGTAGAAATAAAATAGGACCACAGTGTGAGCCCTGCGGTACCCCTGACGATACAGGTATATTACGAGATATGAAATTATTAATTTTTACAAATTGCGAAAGTTCAGTTAGAAAGCTATATAACCACTTTAAAATCAATTCTCCAAATCCGATCTTCTCAAGTTTTTTGATCAAAATATTGTGACCAACTCGATCGAATGCTTTCGAGAAGTCAGTGAATATCGCATCAACTTGATTGCCTTTCTCGAAAGCATCCAAAATGTAGCTTTGGAAAACCATGAGATTCGTTACAGTTGATTTCCCTTTACAAAATCCATGTTGTTCTGTACAAATAATTTGTCTGCAAGCCCATATAAGCTGATCAGATATAATATTATCAAAGATCTTTGGAATAGTGGACTGCATACAAATTCCACGGTAATTTTTTACATCTTCGCGATCTCAATTTTTATACAAAGGTGTAATATAGCTTTCCTTCCACAATGATGGAAAAATACCACTTTTTAAAGATACATTAAAAATTATATGTAGTGGCTGACAAATAGAGTAAACGCATCTTTTAAGAAAATAAGCTGGGATGCCGTCAGGTCCTACGGAACATGTATCAAGCAAAGAATTTATAGTATTAAATATATCACTGATCCTGACTGAAAACTGATTTAGAATTGTATTATTAGATGAGCTGGTGTTAATAAATTCGTCAAAAGGTAACTGTTGTTCACTATCACTATACACAGTCGCAAAATAATCAGCGAATAAATTTACACAATCAAGTCCGGAATGCGATATCTTGTCGTCTAAAAACATATTTTTAGGGTAACCTTCTGTTTCCGTCGACTCACGAACAAAATTCCAGAACTGCTTGGGGTCCTTTGTAATGCCTTCCTCAATTTTCAGAATATGTTGCCTATACAGTTTTCTTGCGTAATCTTTGCAATTTGAACTCAATAATTTAAATGTGTTGTAATCATTTGGACTTCTAGTTATTTTATACAAACGATGAGCTGCCCTTTTATCCCTACTTAATTTTTTCAATTCAGGATTGTACCACCTTGGGAATGTAGAGGACTTAATATGTTTAAGCGGAATAAACTTATTAAATATAAATGAACAAGTACTATAAAACTTATCAACTAGGGTATCTACATCACAATCATTTAAATATTCGGACCAAAGAATACTTGACAAGCAGGTATTAATAGAGGTATAGTCGGCTGCTTTAAAATCAAGAATAAAATCATCATACTCAAGAGAGTTATAATTCAGACAATAAATGTTTTCGATATCGATTGTGTATGATTCATGATGTGCAGTAGTAGGCAGTAGCGGATCAATGGAAGTGTAGATTTTCATATAATGAATATTAGAAAATATCAAGTCAAAGAATACGTTCCTACTATTAGGAATATTGTTGTATTGACGTAGATTGTGATATTCAAAATTTTCAGCTAATATTTGCGCATAAGCAGATTCATTATTGGACGATAGGACATTTTCATAATTAAAATCCCACGACGCGTTTGGTAAGTTGTAATCACCGCAAAATATGTATTTACAATTTGGATATGAATTACAAATTAATTCCACAGATTTACAATGTCCGAGATAACTTGATTCGTTCGATCCTGGGGGGATATATATCGATGAAATAATCAGCTTATTTGAGATGCACACAAATAATTCTTCGATACAAGATGATGTATTAATCCTCCTTGTTTCTAAGTGTTTACTAACCGCTATTAATACACCACCTCCTCGACTTTTATTGCTTGTTACATTAGATCTGTCACACCTATATATATTAAATTCATGAAAACCTAATTCTGCGTCACTAACTGAAGAGTCTAACCATGTTTCAGTGATAATTACAGTATCATACGTTGACAAATTTAAATTAATACTAATATCATTCAGTTTACTTTTCATTCCACCAACATTTTGATAATACAGCACTAGTTTTTTTTTATTTAGATTATCATTAATACGTGGTTTGTTCTCACAAATAATAGGGTGATCGTTAATATATTTAATGAACAGTCCAACTTCACCATTGCTTCTCCTGACATGTAATTCATTGAAAAGCTCTTTTATATATTTACGTTGATCCAAAGTTAAGTCAGCTTTCAATTTGACTGTGGCATTACATTCTTTAATTTTCGAAGGGTTTCTAAGTAAAACTTTCACTTGATTTTGATTACTTAATGTAATTTTCAGAGGTCTTATTTTGTCGTTTTTTTTGCCTAGTCTAGTTGCGTTTAAAGGTTCAGTAATAATAATATCTTTTGTGATTGTGATAAATTTTTTGATATCTTCCTTTTTACGTATATTAGCATCTTCAGAAGAATGTTCAGGCAAGTTATATACTATAATATTATTACTTCGGCGTTCTCTATCAGCTAGTTCACAAATTACAGTTTCACTATTATTTAAGCCTTTTAACCTTTGCATTTCATCCTTTAAAATTTTATTTTCACGTTCAACCTCAAGTAATCTAGCATTTAGCGATGATATAGTATCCAGAATTGATGTAAATTTATTACTAATATCATCCTTAAAAGAAGAAAAGTCAACCGACGGTGAACATAACTGGCATATCCATTTTACACCATTGCCCTTCTTCTCTTCGCCTCGATAAAATGCAAGATTTTTATCAGTAAGGTTGACGCATTTTCCATGATACCAATTGCCACATGCACCGTAACATTTAATACACATAGATACATTCTTAGGCGGAATTATATTATTACATTCTGCGCATTCCAAAGACATTATGAATAATGGTAATATTGAACACGTAAAATTAAAGGGATGAATATAGGAAAATAAATGACGAGGACACAGTGCTTCACACCACCCCGCCCGTTGTGGTGACTAATATGTAAACAAACAAGACTAGGCGACGGAATCAAAATATAAGAATACAAAGGACGTTGACTCGATATAAAAGTGATAAGAACGCAGAAATTTTAACGGTGTTTAAAGAATTTGATATAAAAAAATTGCACGACGTTGATGGAATTAGTGAGGTTAATATAATAATTTGTCAATAACACAATTACCGTTTCAAGCAAGAGAAATCTTCTTCCACTTTTAGATCACAAAGTGCACAAGGCGTTGATAGTATAAGCAGTAAAAATTAACTCCCACACACTCACAATTATACGCGTATAAAACAACTGCACAGTATTCACACGTTTCACGTCAATTCAATATCTTCTCCTTAGGTATATGAACCATAATTGGACAGCCAACGGTTCTCATTTGTTTAACATTTACCTTTTTACCAAACAATTTTCCTTCTGGTGTGTCATCTATTAGGCTAGTAGATATGGATCTGTTGCAGTGGCGTATTCAGGGGGGGGTAATTGGGTAATTACCCCCCCTAAGAATTATTTATTCGCGTATTTTGTTTATTCTTAAAAATTACTAATATTTCAAACAAACAAGTTAACTGTTGGTAATTCTAGTCAGCGATCTATGACAGTGCATTTTTCCATGTACACAAATTAAAATTATCTGCGCAAGCACCGTTAGAAAAGTGATGACTTCCTTTGCACGGGGGGTTCCCCTTTCTAATAATACCCGACATATATTGATACTATTCGCCTCTTTGGTATCGTAAAAAGTTACATTGTTTTACATTAAAAGAGCGCGATTCACATTTCTTAGTTTAATTTATAATATTTCTTGTCTTACTTGGTTTAAATGTAAAAGATAGAAACCGAAACTGTTTACACGTCGCATGTAAATCCTAAATTTTTAGTGATTGCTGATAAATTACCAATTTATTATAATTCGATCAATTATGCATAAGGTATTTTTTTGATTTTAGGAATAATATATGCATTCTTTTAAAAATAATTTATTAATGATTTTTGTTGAAATTAAATTAGTAAATGAAAATTGATAATCTACGTTGGATTCATTTGTTCAGAAAATTAAAAAAACACGATTTTTCAACAAATAAAGATCGATCTATGTCAACAGTCAATTTAAATCATCCATCTACATCTTCATTGACATTTAGCAGTAGAAATCTTCACTAGGTTGTTCCCATCATGAGAAAAAGAAGCATACAACATGTACATATAGTAATGTTGAAATTTACATTCATATAGTTAAATTTAGTAATGTTAATGAAATTGAGAAATTTCGAATTTTAAATTGTAAAAGATACTTTTGTTTTACCCTATTCTGTACATAAAAAGGAGGAAGGATATTAAATATTACATGTCTGGAAAACATTTTAGACAATTTAATTGGTTAATCTTTTCTAATCATTTAAACAGATTCTTTTGCAAATATTGCTTCTTTTTTACAAAATTTGGTGGGTTGCACCAACAAGTGCCATTGCAAAAATAAGTATCTCAGACAGTATCTCAATATTCTAAATTATCAGGTAAAAATGTTGTGTTATAAAAATATTACCATAAAAATTCAATTGTTTATGCGAAATTGTTTTATAAAATCACGAGATATAAGAAATAAATTAAATATGAAAAGACTTCGACAAATTGAAGAAAATAGACATAGATTAAAACCAATAATCAAAAGTATCATATTTAGGGGAAACAAAATATTCCCTTACGAGATCATCGTGCTGCTGGTTCTCTCTTAAATACAAAATCTATTACAAACGAGGGCAATTTTTGTGAAATTCTACATTTCGAATTGCATCTGGTGACAACTTTAAAAAATCATTTTGAAAACCATTAAACATATTTCACAAATGTCTCTTGAAATACAGTGACTTTGAGTAAATAGAATAAATAAAATGAATCTTGCTCTAATAACTTTATAAATAACACTATTGATGTTTTATCCAACAAGGGGAAAAATACTGCCACATCTTTTAAACAATTTATAATGATGCAGTCAATATTTTAAACGAATTACAAATTTAAATGACAAAACCGCGAATTACCAAATGCCAGAGGAATAGACCAAACCTGGATAAACCTATTATAGCAGATTATTTTTATTTATCTTTTTCCCTTTTATCCATTATGGGTGTCAGACTTATTTTCTACAATATGTCTCAGTGAATTTCTTTTACACTTCTTTACCACTGATGCGTAGGTTGTGCTATTTTCTTATTTCTTTCCATTCTATTCCTTTTCTTTCCGCTGCTTGATGCTTGATGTACTTGCTCGTTCCAACCCTTGGTCTTCCTAATTCCCTCTATCTTTCTTAGGTATCTCATTTCCATTGCATTGGTTTTTTTGTTATTACTCTCTGTGGTTACTCACGATTCACTACTATAGTCCATCCGTTGGATCTTCCGTCCTACGTCACAAACTATCGCTTCAAAAAACGAAAGTTTTACAGTGCGTTCTTTTTCTAACGCATTTGGTTTACTTTATCAGACTGAATGTTTTTGTGTCGTTTCTCGAAGCGATATTTTGTGACGTAGGACGGAACATCCAACGGGTGGACTATATATAGCAGTTAATGTCTTTTATATACTTCTGTTTTTATTGTTTTTGCAATCTCTTTTTTCTCTAAGAATGTTTTCTTTATTGTGTTGTAGATCATTCCTGCTTTGCCTAGTTTTTCATCTTTTTCTGATTCTATCTTCCCTGTTTCCTCTATTGTTGATCCCAGGTATTTAACCCTATTTTGTGATTGCTCTCTTTTGATGATATTATTATTTATCTTTTCCAGCTCTTTTTTGAATATTTCCAGGTTTTCTTCTGAATCTGCTATTAATGTTATGTCGTCGGCAAACATTAATACATATTTGCATTTTTAATAGTTTTTAATATTTCTATACCCTATCTTTGTGCTTTCGGCTCTTTGTTTGCTATTTCTTATTGCTTCGTCATTAAGTGATGCAAATAGTAACGGGGTTAATATACATCCTTGTCTCAGTCCTGTTTTGGTCTTGAACTCCTCTGATTATTTATTTCCTATTCTTACTTTATTTTTGTTATTTCTTTATTATATTTATAATTAGAGAGCGGATTTCTAGCATTATGCTTATCCATAATATAAATAGCATCGAAAAAATTTCTAAATATCTATACGAATCTTGAAGAATGTGATTACTTAGCGCTAAGTTTTTTTTGCTTTTTTTGCTTATTTTGACTTTTTGTGTTTATTTTTACTTTTTGTGCTTATTTTATTTAATTAATGTGCTAATATAGAGAATTTTCGTAGAAATCTATATCCCATCATTTATTTTGTATTACATATTTTTTTCGTGTCTTTTGACAACATAATTGTTTAAAATCTTCATAATATGATACGATAATCATAATGAATTTTATTATTAATAAATATTAGTATAAATTACCAATTTACAATGGATTCGTTTATAAATAAGTAGATATAATATACCGTATTATTCAGATAATACAGACGAACGCTTCATAGGAATCACACCTATGATATTCCGGATGTAAACGTCGTTAAACTAGGCTCAAACAGGGACTCCAGTAAATATTAAATGTAATCAAATTTAAGTGATAGCTAATAATCAGGTGTTCTGCAACCGTATCAATTTTCTACTTTCGGCAAAAATACGGATGGGACGACTGGCGCATATTTTTCGCTTTCGTTAATTTTCATATTCAAACTCGCATTCATAAACTATTGAATTGACATTCCAAAAACTTTGCTTATTTATCAAAAATTACTATATGCATGAATCGTATTAACCTGGGGAATCACAAATAAATTATATTATATAATTCACATGTATATTTAACCCATAATGCAAAAGGTGAAAACCACAATACAAGAATTAATTAGAGACTATCCAGAATTAACAAGTGAAACGACAAGCAAATCAGTTAATGACTGTCAAACAGTTCTTAAAAAACAAGAGCTTCCTTCAAAACAATTTAGTTATATAAAATCGCGTTTAAATTTTGTGAGCAAAACAATCAAATCTTTATAAAAGCAGATTCAATTTAGAAAATACTTGGACGCATCGACCAATAAATCAAAATAATATCGAAAGAAGTATTCGGTGAAAATGAAGGATTTTTAATATTAAATAAATTAAACTTGATTTTGAATGGTAATTTTCAAATGGATCCAGCTATAATTTAAAATAAAGAGTAGCTTTTCCACTTTCAAAAATTTATTGAGCGTCAGAAGTAATAATTTTTATAATTAAACCCCTAGAACAACATTTAATGATCTACTGTTTTCATGTATAGATTTTAGTTATTTTGAAATGTATACAAAATTACAATTTAATTTTTAAATACTTACATAATATTATATATTGCGTAAAGAAAGTATATTTATTTTAGTTTTAAGCAGAATTTCTATGTAAAATATGTTGATAAACGTGTAATATATTAAGAAAATATAGTTTTCTTTAGTGCTTTTTTTCGTGTTTTTATGCTTTTTTCCTGTTTTTATGCTTTTTTAATGCCTTTTTTCTCTAAATTTGGTGCCTTTTTAAGTGCACATTTTTGAGCTTTTTTATCCGGTCTCTATTTATAATGCTTTTTTTATCCTTCTTGTCTCGAGTATATGCCATATGTCCTCTCTTCTTACCCTGTAATACGCTTTTTTAGGTTGATGAAGCATATGTGTAAATCTTTTCCCTTTTTAATCATCTTTTCTGTTAATTGTCTCATTATGTATATTAAATCTTGTTTGCTTCTATTTTTCTGAATCCGTGTTGTTCTTCTCCCAGCTGTTGATCTAATTTTCCTCTTATTCTTGCTTCTATTAACCTAGTAAAAATTTTCCCTGGTTTGATTGTGAGTGTAATACCTCTGTAGTTATCATATATTTTTGTGTCTCCCTTTTTGTGTATGGATATTATAATTCCCTTGTTCCATTACTCGGGTATCTTGTGATTTTTGATAATGTCATTTACTATTTCCAAGATTTCTTCCTTCCCCTTTCCCCATATATTTCATTATTTCGGCTGTGATGTCATCTATACCTGGAGATTTTCCTAGTTTTATTTTTTTTCGTTTCGTTGATTCCTCCATTTGTTTCACCTTCTACATCTCCGTGATGGTCTGTTTCGGTTATTTCATTAAAGAATTCTTTCCATCTTTCTAATATCTTCTTTTCTTCTGTTATTATATTTACGTTTTTGTCTTTTATACTTGGCTGGGTTAATGTATTTTAATTGCTCATTTATTTAATAGTGCTGTTAAACATCTTTTGGTTTTCTGTTAACGTTTCTTTCAGTTTCTTACCGAACTGCTCCCAGGATTGCTTTTTTGCTATCTTGAATTTTTGTTCCACTATTTTATTTGCTATTATATATCTTCTATAATCTTATTCTTTCCTTGTTTTGTGTAAGTTTTCCAATTCTCTTCTTTTGTTTTTACAAATTGTTTTACCTCTTCTGACTATCACCTGTTTTTCTTCCTCTGTTTGTTTGATATAGTGATTGTTCCACAGATTTCTTGGTTTGCTACACTTATGATTTCTTTGAACTTTTCCTATTTGCTTTCTGCTCCTTCTATTTTGTTTGTCTTTTTCTCTATTTTTGGTTGGTATTTATTCCTAGTTTCTTTCTTTTGAATTTTTGGCTTTATGTACAAAAACACATAATTATTGTTTTTGACTACGTATTCTTCAAGTTTACTGCTTCTGTGTTAATTTCTATTTTTACCAAATAGCGGTCGCTCCCTATTTCAGCTTGTCTTATTACTTTAACATCTTTCACCCTTTTCCATTCTTCTGCGTTTATTAAGGAGTAGTCTTTTATTTCTCTTTTCTTGGTCTAACTTCTCTAGCGTATTTATGTGTGTATTTGTGTTTGAATTTTGTGTTTGTCACATTGAGGTTGTTTGCTATACATAATTCTATAATTCTTTTTCCATTTTTGTTTATATATAATTTTTTTCATTTCTGAAAATTACCCCCCCTAAGCCAGTTGGCTGGAAACGCCCTTGATCTGTTGATAATATAAACTGCAGTGTTGACTGATTCTGCCCAATAATTTTGTCTAATTTTGAGACAAACAACATACACTTAGCTTTTTGTTGGCTCGTTCTGATTTCCCATTTTGATGTGGAGTATACATATTTGATGTCTGGTGAATTATGCCCTATTTTGCAGAGTTCTTCAAGATCCTTGTTACAGTATTCCTTTCCATTGTCAGTATGTTAAGTCTTGACTTTCTCTCCAGTTTGTGTTTCCACCAACTCTTTAAACTACTTGAATGTTTCAAATACTCCACTCTTATGCTTTAAGAAGTAGACGAATATTTTATACGAGTAATCGTCTATGAAGGTTAAAGAGTAATATATTCTCCAACACAATTGATCTTTTTATTATCTGATGACAAGTTGGGATTTGCAAGAAGGTTCAAATTTTAGTCATCAAAAAAGTTTTTATTTGCATATTTTCGCTGAGATATAATTGAAGCACAGTATTTTTTGTATTTTGTTGTATTTTTTACCGTCTTAACGATCTCCTTTCAATGCGCTTTTTTGCAGAGTTGATAGATTTTTGATTTTTGTTTTAAAACCTTACTAAGTTATTTGAATCGGCAAAATTATCATACGTATGTTCAAAAGGTATCCGATAAGAGATTTGATGTAAATCTTTCATGGCCTGTTTTGTCTGGAAAGCTTGGAGGTGACTAATTTACATAAATAATCGAGAGCTTTTTTACCTTACCCTCAATATCTTCACTACCAGCTTCAGTTCTTTTTGCCATAGGTTTACTTTGTTTACATTGACAAAGATTAACAAGCATATTGTAAAATACTCAACACTCCATATTCATAACGCATTTTCCTATTGTTACATGAGAGGTCGAATAAAAACTAAAAACTTAATAATTAATATGTTTTTTATTACTTTTCTTTATTTTGTTTTAGTGCAATCTTTTGCTATAGACTTGAGAATATATTACTACTGAGGTTACTGTTTCTAGCCTACTTCAGAAAATCATATTTAAATTTATTCTTGAGATATTAAGATAAAAATGCATTTATAAATAAATAAAGGTAGTGTGTTTGTTTATGCATTCAAAATCTGAAATATGACAAAAAATGGTATACCAGGATTGCTACTTTAAAAATAATAATTCTATAATTTGTTCTTAAATTTTGGAGGCGCAAATATAAGTATTACAATAAAAGTTAAGTGTTTCCTTTATTTAAAAAAATCTATAATTTGTTCTGTGGCCATCATTAGTATTGAATTGATTTGAACTATTGTAGCAAATTATTTACAGCATACTTACTATCAGATGAAGGTTTCGACGTGTGGTTGCTGAATTGCAGAGGTACGCGTTATTCTGAAAAACACGTGAGCTTAAACGTATCTGATTCGAAGTTTTGGGACTTCTCTTGGCACGAAATTGGCGTATATGATATTCCAAGTACAATAGACTATATACTAAAAACAACCGGATTCAATAAACTATTTCACATCGGCATGTCCCAAGGAGCGACATCATTTTTCGTCATGTTATCAGAGAAGCCAGAATACAACGAGAAGATTATTATGCACATTTCCTACGCCCCTGCGGCTTTCCTCTGTTACACGAGAAATGTTTTACTACGCGTTGCCTCCATCCCTGAAATGTTTGTATTGGTAAGAGTTTATTTAATTATTAATTATTATTTCCTTAATATTGCAAATGACACATACAGACTTCAAATATAGATGTTATTACAGATGATAATATCAGAACGTTATTTAAGTCTTTTCATTTCCCTTAACAAAAATTGAAATTTACACGTTTTAAATCAACGGTTGAAACATATTTAAAATAATAAAGTAATTTTATCTAGGAAAATGCTAAAATATAATAAACTATTTTATAATATCCTATCAAATCGTATAAATTTATTAATCATTACAAGACGACTGGTAAGACCAATTTATTTCAAAATATTAGAAGTTTAAATTGATTAAAAAATAAAAAATACGAACACGTTCATTTACTAATTTATTGCTATTCTTCAAATAACTTTCCAAGATAAACACAACAATCTTGAAAATATACACTAGTATTACAACTATAAACTAAAATACGAGGGATACAAGGAAAGTAGTACCCGTTTGCACCGTGCCGCATGTGTCTTAACATGTTTAGTTATATGCACTGTGCTATTTATATAAATGTTTATAATGTTTAAGAAAATAAATAATGCCGTCATATGTGAGGTAAGGACTGTGATTAAATTTCTCAAAGCAGAAAATATGCGACATTCATCGTCAATTGAAGGATGTGTATAGAGAAAATGTTATGGAATACTCACGATGACGAGTGTTCGAGACGGCGGTCAACTTTCAACCATGAACCCTATATTCCAGACTTAGCTTTTTCAGATTGCCATCTGTTTACAAAACTCAAGAACTTTTTGGAAGGCAAGCAAGATTTCGTATCTCAACACACTGGCGGCGAAGGAATATGAAACTGGGATACAAAAACTCACCCGTTACGACAAATGCTTAAATATGCGAGGTGACTATATACAGAAGTAGTTAGTAGGTATGTTCTTTACAAATAAAACGTTAATATTTATTTATATATACTAGTTTTTTGTATCTTCTTAAACGGATACTACTTTCCGAATGGTCCTCGTAATAATAATAATAACAGTGTCATAACCTATAATCTTCTACCATCATCATGATACTTTAGTCTAGAATGCTGTATTGTAATTTAATATGATGTTTGATGATATAATTACAGCATAACATTTACCAAACTGTACAGTTAAACAAGATTATACGTTATTATCTATTTTTATTTTTTATTTATGTCGTTTTAAATTTAATTCTAAGTATTCTAGTTTTTACTTACACGCAATTTGTACGTAATATCTATAATAAAAATACGTTTTATTTCATTTATAGTATTCAGGAATATTAAATATAATCGGCCCATTTAACGCTGGCCCGCAGTTACCTTTCCTTCCCATAATTGGACCAATAATTTGCAGATGTGGACAAAACATTTGCCCATTGTGTAAAAGCATAGCGTACTTGCTTCTAGATATTCAACATACAGACATAAGTAACAAAAATTTAAGTCTACTACTAGGCCATATACCCGGAGGAGCTTCTGTTAAGTCTTTAATTCACTACGCACAATCTATACAATCATGTGAGTTGATACCATTTATATTAAAACTTTGTTGAACATATTTTCATTTTAGGTCAATTTAGAAGATACAAAAGTTCAATTTTTCATAGTCCTAAGAAATATAACCTGAAGAATATTAAGACGTCGATATACGGTTTTTACGGAGAAAAGGATAACATTCAAAACCCAAAAGATACAATAAATTTTAGGTCTAAATTGCCGAACGGTTTTAAGAAAACATTTATGGTGAAGGATTATGGACACAGTGATTTTGTTACGTCGATGGATGCTAAGATACGTGTCTATGATCAAACCATATCGATATTAAAAAGTTACTTAAAATCTTTAAAATAAAGTAATAAAACTAAAAAGTTAAGATTTTTGCATACTTGATTTCACATAACCCACCCCATATAAGGCTACTACTTACTATGGACGGTATAGAGTAGAAAATGACATCTGAATTAAGCCACGTGTCCATCCCCCTAATATTTGGAATCAATTAGTTCGTTACCTAATATACGCAGTTCCGTCTGTCACATCATTCAAAAAGCAAATCGTATTCTATTCTACTATCAATAATGATCCTTAATACGTTTTGGCACAAAAATAGTTTGCTATTTAAAATAAAAATTATTTAATTAAGGTTATAAACAATTTTACATTTAAGGTAATAAAAAGTCGTGTACTCTAAAATTATTGTTTCCCTACCTACAAAAACTTCAGACTGCCTTCGGTCTTCAATGGAAGACAAGGAAACGAAATATTCCTACTGTTGATTGAAATATTTCAAATCTTTACTACGGAGTTTTTAAACCTTCAATCTCCTTTAAAAATAGATACATTAATTAGGTGACATTTATTATCTAAATGTTGTACTAATTTCCCTAATTAAATAGGCAAACCACCGATAATTAAGAAACTGTAAACTGCAACAATTAACAATAAATGATTGCTAATTGAGTAGACAAACCACCGAAAATTACTAACAAATGCGGCATTTAACAAAAACAATATTAAACATTCAATTGTCTTTTTGTCCTCTTCTTATTTAAATAAAAATACTTAAAAGCATTATTACTACAAAAGCGTGGGGCAGATATTTTTTACTAAGTTTTGGGTTGAGTAATGTGAAGTATTCTATTTTGATAAACTCAATAAAAATCCTTGCTTCACTTGTTGCAAGGAATTTTATTGAGTTTTTCATTATAGAGTTCATCATTATACATTTTTTAGATAAATTAAGACTCTGCGCCAATTTCTTATAAAACTGTACTTGTTCCAGTCAAAGAGTCAATATTTTTAATTTTATGTTTTTATTTCTCAAAAAAGTTTATATTAATTTTTTCTTTTAATAAAATCTGTTGAGATTAATCTCTTTAATTCGTAAAAATTTTCACATAAATAATGGAAAATCCTAAAAATACGACCTGGAATAGGAAATAAAATATTAAGTGTGTCTGTAAATGTCTTTATACACGGAAAGTAAAAAACGTAAATATTGTATTCATTTTTCTTCACTAAAAAATTAAATTAAAAGTACTATTTCATATGCAACTCAACGTACTATATCAATTCCGCCATCTAGAAGCTAATGGCCGTAATCTTTGCTTCTGGTTAATAACTATTTACAGTATAAACAAACTTATTGATTTATATATGTAAATATCTTTATATACTGAAAGTAAAAACTTAAATCGTTAATTGAAATATATCAATCAACATTAAATATTGCATCTATCTTCGCTAAAAAAATCATAAATACTATTTCATATGCAACCCAACGTACTGAACCACTTCCGCCATCTAGGATCTAATGACTGAAAACTTCTATTCTGGTTGAAAACGATATACAGTATAAATTTATTGATTTACATATAATGTAGTGTAATATTTTGGAAGTAGATAATAGAATTCTGTAATAAACTAAGAAATTGCATATTTGTACATATAAATATTATAGCGTTGATTGAAATATTTCAATCGACGATATTAGGTTTATTAGCTGCCGCACTAAAAATTTTACTTTTTTAAGACTTTTCTTATAAAATTTTTATGAATTAGAGTGTTAATTAAAACACTTTGTATTGTAAAGCACAACCATGCGGTTTAATTTACAATCCATGTAAAAAATTAATGTTTTACAAATTAAAATAATAACACAGAGTAAAATAGTCTTACTAATTATGTGTTTCTTTATATAACTTCAATAAAAATTAAATTAACTGTCTACAAATAATTGTAAGTATAGTTCATTAATCTGTCAAGCTAACATTAACAGCCAAAATAATTTCCCTGAAAAAGGTGATAAAAGAAGAAACCAAACTGGAAATCAAATATTCCAGATTAGGAGGATCTTTGCTGCCTTAACATAATGGTGATTGATTGGGTTTGAGTGGAAGAACATTCATTCAATTATGAACTCTGCCCGTGCTTCTTTCGGCCAAAATTTTATGTATGTTTTTTTTGTGTTAATAATTTCTTTAAATTTATTATGTAAGAAAGAAGACCGAAGATACCTAAATAAATAAATAATAAACCATTTCCTTTTCGTTTAAATTAAGCTTAGTTTTAAAGAATTGGTTGAAATTAAAAACATTATTCTCTACTTATTATTGACATAATCTACAAAAATACAATGCACTTGCAAGCACTAACATTTACTGCAAAAAAATGTGATGCAAAATTTGATATTAAGATTGTCACTTTAAAAAATATGAATATGTGCATAGCTGTAGGTTGAAAACTTAGCTTCTAGTGAAAATTATATTTACAACATGAACACATATAATTTATCAATAATAGTTCCATACATTGGATTACTTTTAATCAGACAAGTTCTACAAATAAATTATGTGATAACAAAAGCTTATGGTGGTGTTGGTGGAGGGAAAATAGGAAAAACTGTGTATACATTTCTGTAAACAAACAATACACTTTGGCGAATATTTAAGCAATTATTCACTACATATTTAAAAACTGTTTACTCGAAAAGTAAATTAAGGTAAAATTTGAAAATTGGACATTATTATAAGTCACTGCTTGTCAAAAATCGCTTCATTCTTTCTGTTACAAGTATTATTCAATATTTTTAAAATGTATTGTTTTATTCAAACAAAAAATATTAATACCTAAGACCTAATGGATAATGTGTTCAGTATTGACTGCGCTACAAGCAAAAACTAATAATAATAGTTTAATTGAATATCTGATACTTCAGTATTTCAGAATATATAAGATTTGTTTAATACTACTTTAAAGTTGAGTTTTCTTAATTTTCTTATTTTTTTTCACAATAATAAAGAAGAAAAATATTACAACATTGTTACTTTATTTAAAATAAATAATTTAAAAAATATAATTCAAAAAATTATTTCAATTCAAAGTCCATTCTTTGCTGCCCAAAATATCCCGCCTCATTCATACTCCATAAAAATTGATTTTATTGTGCCAGACATTGTAATTTGGCAGCCAGCTTTTCTATAACTTGCACTCCGAGTCTTAACATAACTTTCATCATGACCTTACCTCTGTAAGGAATAAATTGAAACAAATATCCATCTGAATTTTTTCTGAATGTCGGACGAAGCATGGGACCATTTCCTCATCTTTTGATAGTTTTTAAAAGTGCATATATTGGTACAGATATGTTGATGATATAATAGTGACATTTACAGGTACAAACAGGCAACTAGTTATTTCTTGAAGAAGAATTAAACAGTCTGCATAAAACCATACACTCCAGAAATGGAAATAATAATAAGCAATCTTCTTATATAAATATAGACATACAAAAATATACATAAATAAAAGAATAGGAGTCACATGGAAATGGAAATGAAAATATTTCATAGTAACCTTATTTATATCATTTAAATTACATTCTAGAAACTCATTTAAGATATATAGTTCAATATCTCTCACTAATGTACGTACTTTTGTCTTATATGTCTTCAAACAACGTTCAGTTTTTATGTTTGCTGGTAATTTATTAAATAATTCAATCAGTATATTGGGTAATTTAAATCATTCTTATGGCGAGGAGAACTACCCCAGTGAATTATTCCGTATCTTGTTATGGGCTCAAAATTTGCAAAATAGTTTCAATATGTCCAATAAAAGATGAGGTTTTAAGGTACGCAACATAAAACTTACTTTAACCAATTTTTTTGTAAATACTCGATAGGAAAGTTCCATTTTAGCCTTTCATTGATATTAATTCCCAAAAACATGGACGATTGGGAAAAGGTAATATTTAGATTACTGATGGTAACATTATTAGGAGTTGTAATGTTTTCATTATTTCTAAATAAGACATTTAGTTTTATTTTTATTTAGTAATAAGTAATAAGTTATTATTTTTGAACCATTAAGTAACCTCGGATATGATAGCTTGTAGAGATCATTTATAAAAACATTAAAAAGAAAAGGACCCAGTATACTTCCCTACGTAATGCCCCTGACTATATCTAGGCACCAGACTGTAACTTTTCACCTTTCGTTATTAATCCTACCTTTTGGCTTCTGTGGGTGAGATAAGATTTAAACCAATTAAATACAGTACCATAGAAACCATAATTATTTAACTTTGATAGAAGTAAGTTATCATTAATACAGTCAAATGTCTTGGACAAATCTGGCAGCATTCCACAAGAAACTTGGCTCCTTTCCAAGACACAATGAATAAAATGAGTAAAATCATATAATGCTGTTTGGTAAAGCCATGCTGATTATCGGACATAATATTAAATTTCTGTAAAAATAATTTACTTTGTTTTGCAACAACATATTCCAAGAGTTTCGAAAATGTTGATAAAAGACTTATGAGCCTATAATTTTCCATATAAAATCACGTTCCATATGTACTGACTTAACTATCGCCAGTTTTAATGCTTGTGGAAAAACACCATTAGCTAAAGATTCATTTATAAGGTAACACAAAGGTTCACTTATTAAGTGAATGACTTTTTTCAATAGTGACATTGAAAATTCATCACCCAAACTTTTTTTATTCGGCATTTCAGACACTAAACCCTCGACATGATTTACTGTTATGGGGTAAAAAAACATTGAATATTCATTATGAAATTCAAATATATTATTTTGATTGTTATTATCACAATATTTATCCAACATCTTTTGCTGAATTTATAAATAATTGTATAAATCGTCGATATTTAATTCGCAGTCATAAGGTACTCTATTTTTAACACCACTCGGTTCACTTATAATTGAATAGAATCAAATAACTCAAGGAACTTCCTTGATTTGACTGAATAATTTTGTGAAGATCGCAATTTAAGAAGGTGTTGTTCCGTTTGCTCTTTGTTAGAGAGCTTGGTACTTGATTACTGTGTATATTTAAAATATTTACATGTGTCCCGCAACGATTCTATTTTACAAATGTCTTAAAACTAACTATACATGAAAAACAAAAGCAACATAAAATGGAAGAAAATTCAGTACTTTCAGGGATGAGGCGACGATTGGCGGGTCTTCTGGTACTCACACTTGTTCAGACGTTATTATGCACAAACGTTATTATTTCCTAAGAGGGCGCCTCGGGGGTGTAACAGCACTAACCGTAATCTGACCAAGGGTGACAATAACAAAAATAAACAATAAACTCATGCAGACACAACTATTAACAATAACTCATTTCATCTTACACCTTATAAAATGGCTGCATACAACAGTCTAACACAGATTAATTAACATTCTGATGAATAAATATAATTACCAGAAAGAAATAAACATTATTCACCAAATCGTGAACTCAAAAGGATTCTCCAGAAAACACATTGACAATATTATGAAAATTAAAAAAAAAAATCAAATTTTAAATTCAATAACATATTTAGGACTAGCCTAATTAAAAAATTAAAGAAATCATTCAAAACAACTAAAAATTTAGGCAATTTAATGAAAAACATATATATGTTGACTTGAGAAGATTGCCCCAAAACATATGTCTGTCAAACGGGTTGAGTTTTCATTGACAGAATCAAAGAACATTGTGCTCCATACATAAACAATAAAAGGACATCCACATATGCTAACCACCTGCTAGGTGAAGGACATTCTTTCAATGAATATTTTAAAATACTCCCCAAGAAGGAAAAAGCAAGAAACTAGACTTATTAGAAAACATAGAAATCAATAAAAGAAAAAGTACAGGCCTTCTGCTGAATGATCAAACGGATATCAATCCATCACCACTATTAATACAATGATATTCATTTTTTAAAATAAAAATCAGACACAAACTTGTAATTTTGCCATTTCTTTGCCTAAAGAATCCACAGAGTGGCGAAACAATTGTTGCATATTTAAAGCAATAAAGTGTGTTTTGAATATTTAAGTGTTGTTTTTACTTTAACAATTAAAGTAGCGAATATGAATTTTCAATGTATAACAGCTTCATCAGTTAATATATTCTCATTATCAATCTTTTATTTTCTATTACCATTGCTGTTGTTTTTTTTTTATATTGATTGTCAATTTCCATTTATTCCCTTTTTCACTCCAAACACTTAAATTATCTGGAAAAAATGGAGCAGTTCTCATTAAAAAAATGTCAAGTTGACTTTAATCAAATATTTACGCAAATTTTACAAATTTTAAGCAGAATGCTGACAAAAAAAGTAAAATAAATATCTACAGTTGTAAAAATAGCTCAAAGAAAGTATAATTTTACTAAAACATTCACGAATATTAAAGTGGAAGAAATTCTGAAATAAATGAGAACATTCCATAAGGGTTTGACTGGAAGAACATTCTGAAGAATGAAGTCCACCTGTGATTACTGTGCTCAATTTTTTTTAAATGTATGTATATATTAATTAAGTTAAGTTTTGTTTTTAACAAAATTTTTTGAAAATATGCTCGGAGAGGTCTAGTAGTATTTTAAATGGTGCTCTTTTTGATGCAATAAAATATGTCTTTTTTTAACGACAACCCCAATTTTTTTTATCACTATTCTTAAAGAGTATATCAAGTTACACATGTGTGCTTCTAGATGAACCTAAATCAAATCAACCCATCAGCCTAACCTCATTTCTACTAAAGACTATGGAGAAAATTATCGATGAGCACATAGAGTGACCCACTTATAAGAGCATCCTTAAATGCCAAGCAATTCGCATTTCAAGCTGGCAAATCCACCGTCAATGATCTACACCACCTCGTCAAAGAGGCAGAATGAATCATCCATCTCATATTTGGGACACGCTATATAAAATTTTATTACATCAAAAAGAGTGCAATTTAAAATACTAATCGACCTATTCGAGCATATTTAAAAAGAATAAACTTTCTAAGATTTACTGAATTTATTCAGCGAGTTAGAGACTCGCCCTGCATACTTACTTTTATGAAATGAAATGCTTTCCTAATATCTATAAAGCATATATAGATTCTATTAATTGTGTGTTTATAAAAATTGCATCGGTTGTGTTACCACCTCTGAATCTAATATGTTTATCATCGAGCGTTTTTGTTTTAATTTAAAATTATAGAAAGTAGAAAATTTAAATAATTACAATTAAGAGGTTAAATTTTGTGCGTTTTTTTTTTTAAATTATTCTTTTTTCGTATACTAACGGGTGTCCAACAATTATTGCAGTCCCGGGTGGCGTTGGAATCAAATGCGTACCTCGATTTTTGCATGTGCCAAATAAATTGAACTGATATTTTAATTGTCAAACATAATTTAAATGTGAATTTAAAGTGTTGTTAATATTAATAAATAATTATAATATGTTTACTCAAAAACAGATGTATGTTTGACAATTAAAATATCAGTTCAATTTATTTGGCACATGTAAGAATCGACCTACGTATTTGATTCCAACGCCACCCGGGACTGCAATAATTGTTGGACACCCGTTATAAATATGTACAATAATTTACAGAGTATGTGCATTGCTTCTTCTTCCCCCTGTCCTCGCCTCGGGAATTTATTTAATGAAGTCATTATAAATAATTAAAAAGAACTCCAAAAATGGCAAAGTGTATCTCCTGCCTAAGGAAGAACGTGGGTTTGAGTGAAAGAACATTGGTAAACAGTGAACTCACCCTTGACTCCTGTGTCCTAAATTATTTGTATATTGTATAATATTTTTTGTAATTTTGTAAGAAGGAGAAGCAAAGACAATAAAGAATAAACAATTCTGCTTACAACAAAACACCCTTACCTACCAAATAGATATTCCTGTTTGTTTTGATGTGATTGAAACGAAATTTGTAATAAATTAATACTTACTCAAAATTATAGTGTATATATATTATTTATATGCGGTAAACAATATGACCAGTAAGAAAAGTAATAATGTAAATTCAATCAGTTTTACTCATATTACAAAATTCTAAAATCTCACCGTTTTTTAAGGTTATATCACGACCATAGAAAATAGTTACAATATTAGGCTAATAATTAACAAATAAAGATTAAAAATCATTTAAAAAAACTTATATACCTTTTATAGTTTTAAATTTTTTTATGGTTTTTCTACGAAAGTCTTTTTTGATATTCAATTAAATTCAAAATTTAACACTTTTATTTTATGTAGGCAACTCATTAACCACCATCCTCTGAAAAAAGTTTAATACTTGGACTTAATCGTAGAAAATAGATGAATAACTATTAAAAATGTAGATATTGTATAGGTCTTGTTATTCCTTATTAAAAACTAATATTCAAATTCAATAATCTGGTATTATTCCAGTAATTTATAAACACACAGATTACAAATTATTTGGACCAATAGAACAATAAATAAAACTAAATTTTTATTAATTTTTTATAAGTATATACACGTACATTGTATAATATACTTTTGAAACAAAGATTTTCATAGTATGTTTGGCCATGTATATTTATCATCGTGCATTAAATGCTAACATGCTATTTATGCTACTAATCAAATAGATTCTGCATAAGTGTGATATCTTATATTTTCTATGCAGTTAAAACAGAGACATTTAATAACTACATTGATATATTGTTTGTTTACAATGCATATTATTTATATGAACAAAATGGGTCGAAAGTGTATTGTTTGTTGTACTTCATTTCATTTCCTCAGTAAGTATACTTATATAAATATTACATTAACAAAATAATAAATAATGTTATGCAGTGATAATAATATATAATTTATATTCATATATATTACCAATAGATTTTCACGAAAAGAATCTAGATGTTACCTATGGACTGTAGCTTCTATCTTACAAGACTGTGTGTTTCTATGAAGAAGTACTGTTTGCTCAAAGCACGTTGTTTAATTATTCACTTTACCCTGTAAAATGATTGAAATATACAGCTGTTTCATATCCAAACTTAAAATCGTATAATTTTCATACCTGAGCTTACTCATCTAAACATAAAAAATGTGCTAACTCACAAAGATAATTTATTAGTAAATTAATTAAATTATGTAGTATGGATAAATTTTAAATAATTTTTTTTGTCGATTTGTAATTAAAAATTATACTTTTGTTTATTTCCCTATTTCAAAAATTATTATAACATTTAACCAACTAAACTGATTCTTCCAATGTAATAATAATAAATGGATCTTTTGTATGCTATGTAAATAATCTTATATTCAGCAATACTTAGAATAAATTCAAACAAATTTGTGCATGTGTAATTGCAAATTGTAAGTTATATCAATAACTAATTGCATGATCAAATGCCTTTCTTAATGAGGACACATTTCTCTCTACACTGGAGATGTGGTATAAAGGTACAGTCTGGTTTAACCTTGGAACCAGAAATTAAACATTCCCGAGTCACCACTAGTAAATAAATCAAATAGTTTGTTGTTTAGTACATTATTGTACTAATATCAGAATGCGTTTAACCTTTTTTCAGGTCATCAATTGTTCCCAAAAGTGAGGTCAACTTAGAAAATCAAGTGAACTTTAAATATATGGATAAGCCTTGGGACGACAATAGCTAATTCATTAAAAGTGCACCTTTGGAAAAGATGGTGAAGACATTACCATTTACTCAAAGTGACACGCATGTGATGTTTATCACCTAAATTTCAGAATTGATTGTTACTAGAAATGGCAAGGTGCTTTACAGCAGCACTAAGAATGCTGTTCATATAGAGCTCAACACAATATAAAAAATAATGTTTAAATAAAGTGGTAAAACAAAGTCATCGTGTCTCCTTCTTCATTATATTAAAGATGTACCTGTGATGGTTAATAGGGTTAGGAAATAAAACACGGACGAAACACACTAAAACGACATTTATTAAACGAGCCGGCGTGAACACGAAATCAGCGTGACGTGTAACACCAACAATGGAAAATACCTAACTAACTACTGACAGGCGCGGCAGGATTGCCAACTTATAAAATAAGCTATCAGTTGTACAGTTTATAACTTCAACACTTCCCCGTAAACTGAACAACTAGTAATTATAACAGAGTAATACAAATATCAGTTGTGAAGACCAATTTTGGAACACATGTTCTTAAATTTAGTTGAATTCAAAGGTTTTGTAAACATATCTCCTAGTTGATCTTCTGAGCGTACGAACTCCACATCAATATCCCCCTTTTGATACAGTTCACGAACAAAGTAATACCTCACTTCTATATGTTTTGATCTTTTGTAAAATTCGTGTTTTTTTACTAGTTTAATTGCACTCGTATTATCGATAAATAGCACTGGTACACTTCTGATTTCACCGATCTCAGACAATAACCTATTAAGCCACACTAGTTCGTTTGCACCTTCACTAGCAGATACAAATTCTGCCTCAGTTGTTGAAAGCGCGACCGATTTCTGTAATTGAGAAGTCCAGGATACTGCAGTTTCGTTTATGAGAGAAACGAAACCATTTGTTGATCTTCTAGTGTTGATATCTCCAGCGAAGTCTGCGTCGGAGTATGCCCGTAGTCCGTTGCCAGTTGGTGTGTAGAGAAGTCCCATATCAGTGGTACCTAACAAGTATCGAAATATGCGTTTGACGGAGGCCCAGCCGGATACTGTAGGTTCTGCCATAGATCGAGCAACTTTGGCTACAGCATAAGCTAAGTCGGGGCGAGTAGGACAGGCCAAGTATAGCAGGCAACCCACCGCTGATCGATATGGAACAGAGCTGTCGAGAGGATCCTTGGACGATTCATCCGGTTGTTTGTTTTCAGCAGGTGTTTTCACAGGATTGCAATTTTCCATGCCAAAACGTTGCAAAACTTTCTTCACGTAAGTTCGCTGTGAAATGCGTACATGAGACTTCTCTTGCTCTATCTGCATTCCTAAAAATGAATCAAGAAAGCCTACCGTAATTTTGAATTCTGATGTCAGCAATTTCAGGAACGAGTTGATTGTATCTTGTGATGATCCTGCAACTGTACCAGGTCCCACGTATCGTTTTCCTCAAAGGACCTTATTTCTTCATTTATTGCACTCACCCATTTATCTGAATGGTGACTTTTCATGGCGTCGTTGAAGTTCTTCCAGAACGGCTTCTGTCAAACACGCCACAGCACTGTTTGCCTGGGATCGACGAGGTGTGTATTCTACTTCGTAGTCATCAAATCTCACTAGCTGTCTCGTCGTCCGTTCCAAGTGTCGAGTTTGGATGGGAGTTGGTTTCCCTTCCGAGGTGTCGCTGTCATCAGTGTCATACTGCTCCGAATTGCTGTTATCTTGAGTGCTGCTGGTTGATCCACACTCGTGTTTGATGTCTTCAGAAATGTTGTTGATTTCCTCATCTTGATTGGTCTCTTCTGGGATTTGAAGTTCAAGTTCAATGGTGTTGTTTGTTGTGCACAGCTTCTCTGGACGAAAGTCAACGTCTCGTGATTTTACTAATCGATGCGTCGATGGTATTCAAACCTTGTAACCATCTTTCTCATTCACGTATCCAACTAGATGTCCAAGTATTGCTTTGTCGTCAAATTTTGAGCAAAACTTCTTTGGAATATTCAAGTCCATAACTCGAATGGAGCTTTGCCTGGAACACTTGATTTTCCTGTGCAATTGTCAAAAATACTGCCGTATCACATGCGTGAGCCCAAAACGTTGTCGGCAGTTTGCTCACTGAGAGCATTGAACGAGCTAGATCAACATCATGTCTGTTTGCTTGCTCTGCAACACCGTTTGGTTCAGAAGTGTAGGGACATGGCGGACGAAACACGATGCCCCGTTTTCGTAACTGAGTCAACACTGCTTCACAGACAAATTCAGTGCCACAGTCCGAACGAAAGGTTTTAACTGTATGGCCTGCAATATCGCACTCATTCAGGAATGTTTCCAAATGCAAAGTAACTTCTGATTTTTCTTTCATGAAAAATAGGCGAATTTATCAGTTCTCCGACGGTTTGCGGAAGATCTTGACGCGTGCGGATCGGTTTTCGATACGACTAACCGAGAACGCACCCATCACAAAATGACGTGAACACCTAACCGAAAATCCGACAGGGGATAATATATCGCGCACGTGACGTTTGTCTTGATGTCCTAAGTGTTCATGCCAGCGTTGGAGTATTTCTTCAGTTGTTGCGAGATTCGACTCCACTGGCGCGTCCGGAACACAGACTGGAATATTCATGACGTACACAGGGCCGACGAGTTTTCCAGTCGCGATGAGTTCACCGTCTCGTCGAATTTTCACTTCGTTGTGACAAAATGCAGTCTCGTTTCCATACTTGGCAGCCTGTCTAATGGAGAAAAGTTGATGACGTGTCTCGGGTACGTACCAAACGTCATTCAGAGTTGCAGATGACCATCTGTCACCCACTAGTGTCTCTATGTTGATTTTACCAATAGGCCTGTTGCGAGGAACGTACCTGGTTTGCTGTTTTTCGAGGTTGAGTCAGAATTATTATTGACATTTGAGCTCACCATTTTCTGCTCGGCAGCTGCACGTTTTCTGCAATCAGCGATAAGGTGACCTACTTTCTTGCAGTATAAACACGCACGTTTTTCTTTCCCTTTTACGTTTGTCGAAGAAGACACTGTTCTTTCAAAGTTCAATTTACCACTTCCAAGTTTCCCACTGTTCATCGTTAGTTAGTTTACGAATGCTAGCCACGACATGATTGCTATCGTCCGAATGCTGATTCACGGCAGCCATTTTTCGTTTGTTAACCTGTGATGGTTAATAGGGTTAGGAAATAAAACACGGACGAAACACACTAAAACGACATTTATTAAACGAGCCGGTAGCTATCAGTTGTACAGTTTATAACTTCAACAGTATCACAAAGTGAACGACTCCATAATTAAACATATAAATATGTGTTTACAATGTACAAAAGCTTGTATTTGTGTGTGTGGTATATTTAACAAATCACGTAACATTTATAAGATGTTGTTGATATAATATAAAGTAAGACAATATACAAGAGTGATGTATTTAATTCCTATGATGCTATATCTTCTTGGGTTTGTTTTAAAACTGTAAAGTATGATGCCGATCCTTTTATGATCTAAAACAAATAAAATAATTTAGAAACAGAAAAATATTGTGACATTCATTGATTTTGAAAATGAATATATATGTATACCTAAAAATTGTAAGATATGGTTTATTATTAATTAGTAAATTTTGGATCAGATGAATTTTAGAGCAAATTAATTCTTTTTTAAGTAAGAAACACGGTTAGTAAAAATATTATGCACATTGAAACGAATAATATGTTCATTAAAAAATAATAATGTGTGAATTATAATGTTTAACATAACCTAAATTAGATTGAATAAATTATTATTAAAATCGTCGATTGAAAAACTATTTAATGGTTAATGTTTACAAGCTTCATTCATTATTTCATGTTTATCTATATTCCTTCTTATTTAACATTTTGAAACGGGAAAAATTAATTTATACAAACTTACATTCATAAATAATACCATTCCCATAGGCACAAAACCTCCAGCGGTAATATAAAGTGGTTTTTGCGCCATTGCAACAATCATTACTACTGCTTTAGCTACGGATTTTGGTGCTTCCATCCAATTTGAAGCCGCTGCTGCTTGTGCCACCTCGGCCGCTTTTAGTGTCACCTCATTTCCCCAATAACAATACATACCAACTTGGCAGACTATTATAAAGTAGTAGCAGGTATTTTGAAAAAATAAAATACTCAAAACTGGACACTAGAAATATAAAATGATAGGTATATTTACTTAACTGTCCATTTAACCCGTGGTGAAACATTTTTAAACTATCTTGGTTTAAACAAAAATCACTTGGTTTATTAAGGAGTTCTTGTTAATAATTTAAAAATACGAAAACATTTCGTAATTTTCTACCACGTCGTAAAGGACTTATAAATGCTATTTTTAATAAAATAATTATTAGAAGGATATATAAATACATAACATATTTGTATATCTTAAAACTTACCAAAGATGCATAGTAAAGGATAAAGCATAGAAGTAGAATGCTTGCCAATACAATAGATAAAATCATTCGGCTGCAAAGGTGTTCCATTTCTTTAGCCAATTCTAAAATCGCCAAATGGTGCTCTATAGAATCCTTCATGGCCACTCTGATATAGAAATCTTCACTTCTTCTCGAATCATGATCCAACTCTTTTAGATGATCGGCTCTAGTTAGTAAATTCCTGAAATTATCACAAAATATTTGGAGAATTTATTATAATTACTTTTGCTTAAATATTTTACGATTCAAAAACAAATATATGGGCAAAAACGAATCACAATTGGTAATTCAAATAAGTAGGTTTAGTTAATATTGGCTTCTATTTGCATGAATAAGTGAATTAATGAATTCCAATATTAAGATGTATACATAGTTTATCTTAAATAAATTGATTGTTATTCATCAATTAATTTCACTTTAACGTAGTTTGGAATAAATTATATTTTTTAATTAAGTCAAAATATTTTAAATGTATTAATTTGTCTGGTATTCTTAATGTATTGTCTATTTCTATAACTAACCTGAAAGAATTTCCCAGGATCACCATCTGTATACTAATATGAGCCATGATAGCAGAAAGAAGGATATATGTGGTGGCGATGATGCCAGCGTAAAATAATACAGAGAAGAACTGGTAGAAACAGCCGAGTTCATACAATGGTGTTTTTGACATATCTGTAAAGGTCATTGTCGGCACATAAGGAAATACCCAATCTTCTTGGTCCGTAGTAAATCGCTTAATAAGAACATTCAAGCCTCCAGAAAGGATTGTCCCCAGCACGACTAAGAAATATACGACTAGCTGCAAAATAAGTCGTTCAATTAACATTTAGATTCCAGTTCAGTTGTTAGAAGTTGAGATAAATGTTAGAATAAGATGTAAATTATAGATTTTTTGCGATAGAGAGATACAATTAAGTGCTTGATCATTTAATATTTCCTGCTTCTATTTTAACTGGTATTTTGTAGATACGTTTTTGCTGACTTCTATTTGACTTCCATTAAATGGCCGCCGGAAAGTCCAGTAGATCACAATGTATTTTCGGTCGCTTCACAAATCCTGGGTGAAAATGTGACCAACGCATTAAGTATTTACGATCCAGAAAGATTATTCTCCTTTCAAGAGCTAGCGCAATTAGAACCGAAATAAACTTAAAACATTTACCTATTTACAATGAAGTTACTGGGGCTTATTGATGGGCAGCAATACCCTTCTTCTTAAACATTTGATTTTAAGAAATGCAATTTCTACATATAATTATATATAGGCTTATAGTTCTTTTTGGAAACGCATATCTACCACTATTGCGTTTACAACGGTGACAACTCTAGAACTCTTGCAGAAACTCCAAAAATGGTAACATTTGTTGGATATGTTGCCATCAAGACAACCTTCCAATATTTAGTTTCTGTAAATTCAGTTTTGGGAGTGCTTGGAATAAGCATATCATACTTCAATCAAAGAATATATTCGTACACAAAGAACTAAGAAACACAGAAAGAGTACAAGAACAGAAAATACAAAGGATCATAACGTCAAAGTTACAGACAGAAAAATAATAATAAATAGCAAGGGTAATACCCAAGGAGAAAAGAGTAAGAAGAAGAACTTAAAAATATTGATACAGAAGTAATAATAATAGGAGATTGGAATGCAAAAGTAGGAAAAGATGTAAATAGAGGACTGGGATGTATAGGACAGCTCGGAAAAGATATAATAAATAGAAATTGCACCAAAATGCTAAAATTCTATTCAATAAATGACCTTTTAACAGGAAAGACATTTTAGGAGTAGAAAATTGAATAAAAACACGTCATAATGAAAAAACAGAAAAAGAGCCAGAATTATCAACGCATCACAGGATAGTTACAGCGAAAATAAAAGACGTAAAAATATAAGAGGTACAAAGAAAAGGGTACAAAAAATAAAAGTGAACAAAATCAAAATGGGAACAGTACAGAAACAATATAGAAAGAGGACGTATGAAAGAATTAAAGAACAGGAAAACCAAGACGAATGGACACTGGAAGAATGATGGAACATATTTAAAGACATAATAAAGAGAACGTAAACAGAAATATGTGGAATCAAAAACTGTGATGGAAAAGAAAAATGGACAAGATGGTGGAATGATGAAGTTAAAACAGAAGTACATAAGAAGAAAGTAGCATGGAAGAAATATATCTAAAGAGGAGAAGAAGAAGATAAAGAAGAGTACATTAGACAAAGGCGAATAGTAAATTATAAAATAATAAATAAGAAGAGAAAGTCATGAGAAGACTTTGGAAAGGAACTGCAGAAAAACTATGCAATAAATAAGAGAATATTCTGGACAAAAATAAGAAATGTAAGAAGAGTGAGGCGAAAGAAAATTACAGCACTTAGGTATACATAAGATCAAATCCAAACGAAAACGGAACAAAATTTTTGGCCAAAGTTATGTATATTTCCTTTTTAATTTGTTATTCAATCCGAAGACAAATAAATCAATAAATAAATAAATAACGAACGTATGGAAATAGTACTATAAATAAATGAGAATAACAATGAAACATACTAAGAAGAGGAAAATATACATATAGAAGACATAACTAGAGAAGAAGTATGGAAAGGAATAGAAAACATAAGGTAGGCTGAGAAGATAACTTGGACCCGGAAATGGTAAAGTACATAAGAGAAGAAGGTACAAACTGGTTATGGAAATATATATAGTGGCATGGAAAAGTCAGGAAATTACAATTGTCCCAATATACAGAAATGATTAATTGCACTTCAAAATATACTCTAAAATAATATAATGAAGAAAAGACTACGACTAATTATAGAAAAAG
Source organism: Ontholestes murinus (assembly GCA_963969525.1). NCBI lineage: Eukaryota > Metazoa > Arthropoda > Insecta > Coleoptera > Staphylinidae > Ontholestes > Ontholestes murinus. Next base: position 30,404,541 of record OZ018395.1, on the reverse strand, counting down.
AACTAGGAGAGCAGCTTTCAGACCAGGAAGACAAGAATAAAGAAGCATTGACAGTGATGAACAACTTATATTGGCATTTATTGACCTAAAGGCTGCATTTGACTCAATTGAAAGGGAAATAATATTTAAGTGATTGAAGAAATTGAAGGTACTTAGAAAACTAATAAAAATAGTAAAAAAGTGTCTATAACACAGCAAAGGGAAGAGAAGATACAAATAGCAGGAGAAAATTTGGAAGAATTAGAATGGAGAAAAGTAATAGCGATTGATTACGTAACAGTAAAAGGAATAGAGAGAGTAGAAAAATTGAGGTAGAGGAGGTGCTAGGATCGGACCACTGGCCGATATCTACAGAAATATGGATGGAGGAGTATGAGAGCAATATGCAGAAACAAGATGACTGGAAGATAGCAGATGGAAGAAGAGCAATGGAAAGTATGAGACTTCAATTGGAAATTATTAAATAGGGAGATATTGAGACCATGGAAAAGATGGAAGGGGCCATGACCGGATGTGTGTGCAGAGTGAGAAGAGGACAGCACGCATGGTTTGATAAAGAGTTTGCCGAAAAGAACGAAGTATAGAAATATGTGTGAGGAGATGAAGCTTCAATCAATCAAACAAGTAGACATAGAGATGAGGAGGTGCCGAAATGAGAAAGAACTATGGATATTAAAGAGAGGAGGCGAATCGAAAAAGCAGGAGTAGTCATTAGCAGAGTCGATGGAATACTGTGTGTGGGGAGCTGGGTTGGGGAGTATTAACACATGGATGAAGTGATATTTGCGAAGGAGAAGTAGGAGGGGCTGTTGAGGAAATTAAAAGAGGCAGAGCAGCGGAACTGAATGGGCTGAAGGCCGAAATGTGGAAGACAGTGGGAGAAGAAGGATACAGACAGTTCGGGGTCTTGTTAAACAGGATGTGAAGTGGCGAGTCGGAATTGCTGGAATCGTGGCGAATAGGGGTAATGTGCCCGGTACACAAAGGTGGAAGCAAAAAAGAGATTGGAAACTATATGAGAATAACAATCATGTGTACCGGGTACAAGACAGCTATGATGGCAGTGAAGAACCGGCTAGAAGGTGGAGGAAAAGGGGATACTTCCGGAAACGCAAAGCGAATTTAGGAAGGGGAGGGAAACGCGAGATCAATCTTTACGCTTGCAAGGGCGAAAAAAAAGAGTGTGTATGTGGTATTTGTTGACTTGAAAGCAGCATGTGACTCTGTGCCAAGAAAAAAGTTGATGGAGTGTCTGAAGAGAAGAGATGTGGGACGCATGTGTGAAGATATTAATGTATGGTGTGGAAATATGGGGAATAAAAGAGTATGAATACATTGAGAGAGCAGACTACATTCCTGAAGTAGCTCCTGGTAATGGAGACATCAACTCCTAGGTATATTCTGCTTTAGGAATCAAATAGGTATGCATGTATGGATAATGGAAAGAGTGACTAGGTATGAGATGAATGTGAGTACATGGAGTAGTGAGAAATTAGTGAAAGAGGTATGGAAAACTCGTGTGGGAATAAAAGAGTGTAAATGGAAATTGGAGAGAAACAGGATGTATGAAAAAGCGGGGGTGGCGAAAAGGGTAGTGAATGAATGGTTGGAACAGGGAGTGAATGTGTTGGCATAGATGAGAGAAAAATGGCTGGAAGTGGAAGAGTGTATTGTAAGGAGTGGGTATTAAAGTAAGAGTGGGCGAGGTCCAAGAAAATTACTCTGGCAAGGGCTAGATGTGGATTGGTGTCATTTAGGGCAAGAGTGCTAGGAGATACATGAAGAGTGTATCGGAAGAGTAAAAAGGATAGGTAAAGGGATGAAGAAGTAAGGAGGACAATGACAGGGGGCTGAGATGTTCGGGAGAAATAAAGGAAAAGGGGAAAACAATATATGTAAATATAACTGTGAATGATCGGTATGCTAATAAAGGTCTTTTTAGCATGCAAGGAGACAGTCTTACCTCGCTGCTGTTCATAATATTTATGAATATAGTAATTAGGAACACAAGGACAAGAGCAGACTAACCACAAATAGTAATAGGATACCACAGACTATAACCATTAAAAAATGAAACTCGTACTAATGTGTGCGGACGGTATAGTATTTATAGCAGATACACAGAGTAAAGTGCAAAATCTAGTCAATATATGGGTGAAACAGATAAAAGAACTGAAAATGGAAATCAACACAGAAAAAAGTAAAATTGTGCATATAATCGATAAAAGGCAACCACTTATAAAATTCAAGGAAACAGAGCTGAAATCAGTTTAAACATATGAATATCTGGGAACCATTATAACATAATAAGGGAATCATTGATCCAGAATTGGCAAATAGAGTTAAACAAATCCAACACAGTATACTATGTACTATTGCAGTATTAAAAAAAAAGGAAATTAGTCATCAAACGAATGTAAGAATATACAGGGTGGACTAAAAGTCCGTTTAAATTTAAATCGGTAGCTGCGACGAGCAGCTACGGCGGGGTGGGGCGGAGAGCTCAAGAAGCGCAAGAGCGGCCAATGGGAATTCAGTACCATGGCGTCGTTCAGCGATAAACAAAGTGCGTTATGTGTACGCGAGTACTACCGCAACAACAATTCTTTTACTCTAGCGTAACGAAAATTTTGCGCTCATTACAATATACGGCGAAAAAATGAAGCTCCATCGATTCAAATGATTTGAAAAAGAGTACAAAAGTTCGAGGAGACAGGTTCAACAATGAATTAACCATGATCCGACTGACCTAGAACATCAAGAGATCCCGAAAACGTCGTGCGTGTAAGAGCATCTATTTGTGAAAATCAGGCACTCTCTACTCACAAGCGGTCTAACGCATTAGCTGTGCCCAGAACATCTTTGATTCGTATTCTTCACAAAGATTTACATTTACATCCGTACAAAATCCAAATCGTAAAGGAATTAAAGCCTCAAGATTACGCTCACAGGCTTTAATTTGCAAACGAGATGTCTAAATGGGCATATGAATAGGCAAAATTGCAGGTATTGGAGTGCCACTAATCCTAAATTGAAGAGTCAAAAACCTCTGCATTCACCCAAGATTACTGTACCTTTTAACTTTTTTGAAAATCGCCGAAGAAATGCTGTTACTGTGAATACAGAGCGGTATATTGCCATGCTACACTTTTTTTCACCAACGCAACAGTAGTTCGATGGTTTTAATCAATGATCGAGGTTTCAGCAAGATGGGGCAACATACCACACTTCCAACGATTCATTAAGTGCTGTTCGCCTAATTTTTGGACAAAAAGTGATATACAAAAGAGGTACCACTAACTGGCCACCTCGTAGCCCGGGCTTATCCCCACTGGACTTCTTTCTTTGGGGATACCTTAAAAGTAAAGTTTTCAACAGCAACCCAGTGTCCCTAGGGAAAATATTCGAGAGGAAATGCTAAACATTTCACGAAACACTTGTGAGGCCGTCATTGAAAATTTCCGCTCCAGGTTGCAGCAGTTACATCATCCATATGTGATCCTTGACTAGATCACAAATGGATGATGTAATTAAAAAAAATAAAATCCCTATTTGTGTACTTTAGTAATGAATAGAAAGTGTTTATCTCACATAACTAGTTTCTTTTAAATCGTCATTTGAAATGTAAACAAACTTTTGGTCCACCCTTAACGCATTAGCAGTGCCGATAATACTATATACGCATGGAAAGCAGAACAATATAGAAGAAATATGTCAGCAAAGAAAATGTAATGGAGATGAGACACATAAGGATAGTAGGAAGGAAAAAACGGGATAGACTTACAAACGGAGAAATCAGACAATTAATTAAGCAGGATTTCGATAATAAGGAAAATAATATAGATGCAATTTAACTGATATGGGTTCATTGAGAGAATTCAAACGAACAGGAACCAGGAAAAGAAAATGGGAAGACCAAATGACGGAGGAGATAAAAATTATGACTAAAAATAGAAAATAATGGAAAAATGGGTGAATGAAAACCCATAGAACCCAAGTCAGATGTTCGAAAGGACAAATGGAAGTGGAAGAAAGAATATCATTTATATTAATGTAAACAGCTAACATACTCAATTTATTTTAAAACCAATTTTTTTTTTAAAATAAACCGCATAGCAATAAAGCAACGTTAATACTTAAAGTAAGATTTTTAGATACAAATGATTAAAGGATTACTTCGAAAGAAATTGACTTTAGTATTAAAAATAACTGTTTTGCAAACTATACTTGTAAAATGCCTTCATTAGATCTTTTTCTGTGGTTTTTACTAACGTACAATATAGTCTAAAATTTTTGTCATAATCTTGATTGATGAGTTGCGTAAAGATGATGCAATATAAAATAACTTGTAATCACTTTCTCTACAGTGGAAGTTATTTTATATAGTATTATATTAATTACATTAAATGACCAATGTACTGTTGGCAGTTGCAATTATCTTAATATTCTTGTATATGCTTATGTTGTGTTTGTAATTTATATTAATGCTTAATTTTAAGTTGACCAGATGTTTGTATACAATAAATATCTATGTATGCATAATTTGAAAAAGTTAAAATAATATACCTGAATTTCAGTCTTCCTTATAACATCCCTTATAAGTCGTTCTTCTGTTATTCCTCCCCTGTTTGGATCTGGTTTAAAAGGAACCCGATGCAATGTTTTAAGCATGCCACCAATTTGTTTACGGTTTTTGTAAAGTAGGGATGTTTTGATTGCACCTAAAATCAAAAAAAGAGATAATCTTATTAAAGACAACTATACTTTAAAATAAAATTAAATAAGCGCGCGTGTCATTATAATTATATGATAATGATAAGGTTTTCGGTAGGCCTTTTAATTTTTTTATACATTGTGATAATTGGTCTATGCTTTCTGAATTATTTAATCTTTAATTGATCTAAAATAAAACATAATCAACTTGTTCTTTTTTTCAATCAATAGTTCTTGAATCTTCACTGCAAAATAAAGTATAAAGTGATATAAAAAAGTTAAAGTGTTTTCTTCATTCTCAATCAATAGTCTTCGAGAAATAATTGGAAGCGCATAACCAACTTTGTCCAAGATACAATTTTATAAAAAAATTTAATACCTGTTATATGTGTAATTAAATAAGTGGACGTTGCAACAATAAGATTAACGTCACCCCATTGTGCATATATTTCATACATTTCAGATGCAGTGAAAACCACCACTAATAAAAATAGAAATATTTTCGAGAATATTTTATACATAAGAGTTTCCTCCTCCATCAACTCGATACCAAGATAACGCAATAGTGTCACCTAAAATCAGTACATTTAAAAAATACATACTAAACTAATAAAGAATACTCTTAAATTATATACTTTCCTCAATTCTGAAGTAATTAGTTGGTAAGCTCTTCTGTTTAAATGCACGCCAAATATTAAACATTTTAGTTATATATGTTGAAAACTCTTTAAGTTAAAAATTAAGTTTACTGTTAATAAAACAAGTGAAAACAGTATCTTGCATTTAATTTTATGCAGTTATAAACGCAATTTTTCTTTTTATATTCAACGATTTCCATTAATAATTTATCTCAGGGTTGTAGTTGCGACGTTTTTGAATAAAATACAAACGTGCGAAATCTCCTAATGATGATGTCAATCGACATTCCGCGATGCAATCAAATTGTCAAGCATATGTAGATTACTAATGGAAAATAATCGGTTGCTAAAATACTTATAAATAAGACGTATTGTCAATACGAAATAATCATAAATAATTTACATTACATTACATTTACTCTATGCTTTCATTACATGTAAATAAAAAAAAACTATTTGTTTATGATAATAGTTTATTTTAGGGTTTACATAGGGCGCCTTTATTTTCGCCTTTATTGTTAAAAGCTAGAGATAACGAGAAAATTACTAAATCATTTTGTATTAACAATAATGTAATAAAGGCAACGATAAAATAAATAATTTTCAGGAATTATAAGCTATTTCTTTTTAAGAAAAAATCGGGGAAACTAGTAAGGGTTTTCATAATAATAATAGCCTTTATTTAACAATCTTACATACTAAACATTTTCAATACTTGACACTAGTTCCACAAATATTGTCTTGCTTCTCAGCATAGGACTCCCCTAAAGCCTGCCATAAAATGCGATCGTGTGTCTTCCTTCTCTACGTAATTCCTGCTATTATTTTGATGTCGTCCTCCGATCGACGACGCTTCCCTTTTCTTTTGTATTATCTCGGATACCACTCAATAACGTCTTTGACCCATTTGTCTTTTTTCTTCCTAATCATGTGACCTGTTCATCTCCACTTATTTCCGTTACTCCAGCCTGCTTACTAATGGTTACCAGTATTATTTTATTATGTAGTTTAACATTGAGTAATTAATAAACATGGACATGGATATACGCATCAATAGAGATAAACACCAAAAACTCATCAACGAAATATATCATCATAATATTTGTTTCCATTGCGACACAGGTGATTCATTGGTGCTTTAAATAGTACATTCGTTCTACAAGTGGGAACCCAGAACATTCATGAATGATGGCAAGATACGCAAGGAACTAATCTTTTTGACCAGTTTCTGCATGAAAAATTGGCAGCAAGTGATGTAATATTATGTTGATTCAACAAGCTATTATAGTCCACTTCCGATTGGGATATGTGCCACTTTGCTTAAAAACTAAATATTTCAAAAATCGTCTTTGTACGCGTTCCACTGCCAGTGATTGGTACATGTAGCACGGGTACCAAATTACTAAGGCGTATTGAAGTTTCGATCGGATAAATGCAAAATAAAAACGTTCAGATCAGTGAAATATTTAGAGGTACGCATTATAAATCCCAGCATCCTCATGTCAGAAGAAGGTATGTTGATTATATGGTTCGAGAAGTTGAGTTGGTCAACGAACAGTACTCTCAGATCCGAAATCTCACTTTTTCTTTCAAGTATTGATCCTTGTACATAATAGTTTATGTAATTGTTTTTTTTATGCGAGTATAGGAAACAACACAACATTTAGAAGTATTTAGTTTAAGCTTGTTTAAATTACACCAGGTTACCAAATTTTCGTTGAAGAACTTCTGTGTCATTTAAGTCATTAATTTTAGCATAGATTTTAAGATCGTCCGCATACGCCAACAGAGGACAGGAAAGATACGTGAATAGGTCATCTATATAGAGGACAAACAACAACTTGAAATAAATTGCACAGAAATTAATAAAAGAGCGATTGGTCTATAATTATCTAAACATCCTGGATCACCTTTTTTGAATATGGGACAAATAATAGCTTGTTTACATTTATCTGGAAATGTACTTGTAGAAAGTTCCCAATTGAAAATAGTAGTGAATGGCTTGGCAAATACATACTTACAATCTTTAATTAAAAAGCTAGGAATACCATCAACACCACATACAAATGAAGACTTGATTTTGGAGATACTGGCTAGTGTCTGGGATTCAGTAATGTTAAAGATTTGTAAGTTCTCACGTTGAGTACTTTGTTTCGTATAATCGAGTTTACTATTAGGAAGGTATGTACTTGAGAAAGATCGTGAAAACGCTTCTTGAGGAGTACCGAATTTACCGTCAGTACTATTTAACACTCCCGGGATTCTAGTTATGCCATTTTTTTGGTGAATAAATTTCCACAGTTCGCTTGGGTTGCTTTTAAGTTTATCTTCGATATTTGAGATATAAAAGTTGTACGACTCCTTTGATTGAGTTTTTATTAAGGAGCGCAATCTTTCAAATTCGGAACGGTAGAAAGTTGATTTGGTCAATTTCCACTTGGTACTGTAATTTTAATTTGACGTTTCACCTAAGGTCGTTTGAAAACCATGGTGGAAATTAACCCGTTTGATGATGCGTATAAAGAGGAACATACTTATCAAATAGGTTAATAACAGTTTTATAAAACTCGTCTAATGCAACATTAAGATCTAGATAAATTTCCAAAAATGACCAGTCTTTGTTAAATAAGTAATTGTATAAGTTGGGGTAGTTAGCTTTACGAAAGTTATAACGTTTGTTAACGTTAGTAGGAAAAAGTGGAGGGTTTTTGTTGTTGGAAAGTGAAGAGTGGTGAGCGTCTTCAGGAACTAGGGGATTAATATCACGACACACATCATAATGGGATAAATCAAAATTACAAAAACTCTAAAACGTCTAAAAACATGTTCAAGAACTGCTGAGAAGAGTTTAGATGATAATGGGTCTCCCTGTCTAACACCTCTTTTTATAGTAAAGCTTTCATGTTTTTGTATATGTTGTTAGTAAGGCCAAAGCTTGTTTCTTTTCTACCCCTTGAGTTTCTAATGCTTTCAATATTTTTGCGTATTTAAGTGAATCGAATCGAATATACGAACGCGATAAAGTAAGTAATACCATATTCGTTGCTTTTCTGAAAGGCCTGTTTTATGGTGTGAATATGATCTAGTGTTGAAAAGTCACTGCGAAAACCTGCTTGCTCCTTTGGTTGGCTAAGCGGTCTAGGAGTATCTTAAAGAATATTTTATTTATGTTGGACATCAGGCTGAAAGGTCTATAATTAGCGATATCGTTTCTTTTTTTTATGAAGTAGTATTATGGTACAGGTTTTCCATCGATTAAATAAATATTCTGTATATAAAATTTCATTGAATAGCTCTGTGATGGTGTTTAGTATTTTAGTAGACGCCCCTCTTAAAAGTTCGTTAGATATGCAGTCTGCGCCAGGTGCTTTTCCTCGTTTCTAAGATATTTTGCTTTGACAACTTCTTCTGGCATTATGCATGGAATCTCTTCTTCGTCTTCGCCTTCATAGACAGCTGGTTAGCTTGGTTCAGATAGTGACTCCTCATCGCTGTAAAACTCGCGGTAATAGTCTGTTGCGATTTTTAGTATTTCCATTCTGTTGGTCTCTTGCTTCTTTTAGTTTTTCAAGCTCTGTCTCAGTTCTTGCCATGCTTTTTTAACACCGCCCGATTTTCATATTGATTGTTTCTGTTCTTGTACCCTGTCTATGTCTACGAATTTCTAAATTGATTTCTTTACTTAGTTTTACTATCTCTTGTCTATTGATCTTCCTGTATTTAAATAAGATATTTCTGTGTTCGTTTAAACTTCTGGCTTTTGGTTCTAATTTGTATTTAGTCAACTTATTTCTTACAATGTTATTGTCTATTTCTTTTAGTTCCATTTCTAGGCCATCATAGTTTTCTTGAATTTGGTTAAAGTTTTGTACTTTTATTGGACTAGTATCTAGAGTAACTAAAATACCATCAGGAATTGGCAAAGTTATTGGTTTTTTTATGTTTTTGAATGATTTTTCTTGGCGTTTTGGTAAGTATATTTGACCTCTTTGCGTTCTATGATCGGTATTGTAGTTGAGCTGGTTGACAACATCTATATTTCAATTTGTTAGTAATAATATAATCAATTTCGTTCGTTGTTTTCCCATTAGGTGATACCAAAGTCCATTTTCTATTAATTTTTTTTATAGAAGTTGTTCATAATGTGTTATTAAGTAAGTTATTTTCCAAAGCAGGGTTTATTAATTTTGTTCGTTATCGTGTCTTTTCCCTGTTGTATAAGGTATTTTTCGTATTTTTTCCTGTTTCCTATACAAAAAATAATAATTGAAACAGACTAATCGACTTTGGCATTGTTAACGGATGCAAATTATGAACATTAAATTCAAACATGAAGACATACACAAATTCACTAGAGTGGGAAGAAATAGAATTGAAAAATCAATAATTGATTTCTTTTTGGGGAACCAAGTTAACAAAATAAGACATGTAAGAGTCAAAAGAGGAAGGGAAACAATTTGTGATCATTATATGGTGGTAACCAACATAGATAATGAGATCCAAAAAGTGAAAAAAAGAAAAAGCGAGGAATAATAAAATTAAGAGTGGATAAATTAAGTGACATACAAATAAGAGAAACGTATCAAAATAATATTAAAGAACTAATAGAAAAAGTAAACACAACAACAAAAAGGAATATTGAAGAATTATGGAGAAGCTTCAAATATATAATTACAGAAGCAACAAGGCGGTCATGCGGAGAAATAAGAATTAACACAAATAGAAATGAATCACATTGGTGGAATCAGACAATAAAAGAAGAGATAAAAAAGAAAAAAATGAAATAGAAAAAATATTTAAACACAAACAGAGAGGACTACGAAGAATATAAAAGCAGAGGCAAAAGGTCAAAGAGGTGGTAAAAGAGCCAAAGAAAATTCTTGGGAAGACTTTGGATCAATTTTGGAAGACAACTTTAAGGGAAATCAGAAATTAATTTACAGATTGATAAGAAAACATAAAATATAACCCACATAAAAGATAAATCTTGAAAAATAATAATCGATGGTACAAAAAAAATGCAAAGGTGGAAGGAACACTTTCAAGACTTGGTGGGAAAAAACAAAGAGACAGAAGAAGTAGAAGAAGAAAGGGAAGAAAAAAATGATAAAAGGGACAAATCATAAGAGGACGAAGGAGAGATAACAGAAGAACTAAAAACAGTATTGAAACAATTTAAAAAAGGAAAGTCACCTGGACATGACAACATAAAATCAGAACAATTAAAATACATGGAGAAGTAAAACTCTTGTTATGTTCCATTTCTTTATTTTCAGATAACTGACACGTGTTTCGGTCCTTGCGGATCATTATCAACTGTTTAACAGTTTTAACTTTGATAATGATCCGCAAGAACCGAAACACGTGTCAGTTATCTGAAAATAATGAAATGGAACATAACAAGAGTTTTACTTCTCCTAATTTAAAAATTTGGTTCCTTTAAGAGAGTAGCAGAACAAGTATCGATTATAAAATACATGGGTAAAGCAGGATAAAGTTTATTACGAAAAATATTAAACTTAATATGGGAAAAAGGGAAGGACACCGAAGGAATGGGGAAAGGCAATAATATTTCCAATATACAAAGAAGGAGATTCTAAGGAACACAACAACCCCATAGGAATATCATTAATATGCGCAACAGCTAAAATATACGAAGCAATACTAACATACAGATTGGAAAAGAAAACAGAAAAAGATATGGAAAATCCCAAAGTGGATTTAAAAGAGGGCATTCAACACAAGACAATAGAAAGCAAAAAAATGAATAAAGAAATAATGCTTTCATTGACTTGGGGAAAGCCTTTGATCGAATGCCAAAGGAAAAAATATGGAAAATACTAAAAGATTTAAATATAGGGGCGAAATTAATGAGAGGAATTTAAAGTATATATGAGAATACATCTAATTATGTCAGAACAAGAGAAGGAGAGTCAGAAAAATTTAAAACATCTATAGGACTAAGACAAGGAGGATCACTAAGCCTTAAACTATTTATAATATGGACCACATAATGAAAAACATAAAGACAAAAACAAAGAAAGTAGAGATAGGGTACTACAATATGGGAAAAAAACCAAGATTAAAAACTTAGCATTTGCAAACGATCCAGCACTAATCGCAAAAACTGAAAAAGATCTACAGGAAAATATAGATATATGGTACAAGGCATTTAAAAAAATGGAATGAAAATTAACATAGAAAATACCAAAATATTAGTTATAGCAAAAGAAGAGGTAAACACAATCTCAAGAATAGAAGGAAAACGCATAGAACAGATTGAAGCATACAAATACCTTAGAAAAGTAATAAACAACAAAGGAGATATGGAAGATGAAATAAATAATAGAACACAAACAGCAAACAAAACGTACTATAACTTGAAAGAGACAATATTAGACAACAAAAAGATTTCTAAACGGACAAAATTAACAATTTACAAAGTACTTTACAGGCCTATACTACTTTATGGAGCAGAGACATGGACACTAGATCAAAGGCAAACATGCAAGCGAGTGACATGAGATTTTTAAGAAAGGTGGAAGGAATAATAATAATGGACAGAATACGAAATGAAGACATAAGGAAAAGACTGGGAATAATGGAAGACAATAGAAAACAAAGTAATAGAAAAGAAACAGCTGGAATGGTATGGACATCTAATAAGAATGAACGAAGGAACACAAACCAAAATAATATGAAAAACCAAGACAGAAAGCGGGAGGGGAAGAGGAAGACCAAACAAAACGTGGGATAATAGAATTACAAAAATAATGACTAAATATAAAATAAATGTAAACACAACCAAAGAAACGGCCAAAAATCGGAAGAAATGGAAAGATATAATTAAAAGATTACAAGAGAAATAATCTCGATACCCGCAAGGGTATAAGAGAAAAGATTATAAAATGTATTAAAATCCTTTAGTTCGTTGTAGAAAATTAAATAATAAATTTAAAAATACGAAAACATTTCGTGAATCTACAACAATGAGTCTTACTAAGACTACAAAACAAATTAATTTGAAACAACTACTTCTCTAGCTAATACTTCGACAGACATTGAATAATACAAATTAATTTGCGTGTTACAAATACATTTTATCATTTATTAGTTTATTCAACAGAAATAATTTCATTCAAATTAGTGTTGCTTTAATAGTTGTACTATTTGTAACACGCAAATTAATTTGTATCATTCAATGTCTGTCGAAGTATTAGCTAGAGAAGTAGTTGTTTCAAATTAATTTGTTTTGTAGTCTTAGTAAGACTCATTGTTGTAGATTCACGAAATGTTTTCGTATTTTTAAATTTATTGTATAGTATCTATTTTTCGTGTCTCACTCAATCCAACGATATTCCAGTTTACTGTTTCTAAAGCGTGTTCTAGTTCTAATAGAGATTCCTGAAATTTTATTGATCTTGTGTTAAGCGTAGTTATGTTTAGTTTGATCCTGTGATTCGTGGGTAATATTGTCTTCAAATTATCTTCTTTGAGCTTTACGGGGGTTGTGGTATATCACCCCGCGGTGACCAGCCATATCGGGGATCTGGTTGTTTATTTTCCATGTGGTTTTTATATTGTGTTTTTTATTCTTCGGGTTCCCGGTGTACAACAATTCCTATGCCTTATTTTGTTGTGTGTGTTTGTCCGAAAGTGAAAGAGATTGGGCCCTCATATATGCAAATGCATCAGATTTATGCATTTTAGATGGATCTGTCATATTCTTCTCCTTTGAATCGCGTGGTGATATATTTTGGGCATTCTTGGGTGACGTAGAGGATTCCCTTTTCCTTTTCTCAACTTCTGATTTTTCCTTTATGATAAGTGTTAATGTCTTCTAACTTGAGGTTCAAATAAAATTCTTAATACTCGAAGGACCGTTTAAAATATATATTGAATACAGTAAAACATGTATAATAGCGACAAATTGAAATGAACAGTTTGACCGGTTGTTGTCGTCTCCTCGTTTTTTCTCCCCTCGTGAACGTCCAAGGGCGCGGGGGTGGAGTTTAAGGGGTGAGTGGTGGTAAGGAAGACGCACTAATTGGTTGCAATTTTCCTCCATCTTCCACCACTCTGCGTTGTTGCCAAACTGCAACCTGCGATGACCGGGGTGCGCTGGAAGGTCTCCTTCTGCTAACCAGATGTCCAAAATACCGCTCTATTGTTTAAAAAGGGACATCCTTGAGTTTGTCCTCTGATGGTCGAAAATACGCAGAACTGCTTATTACCGCAATATCTAAATGCACACTTTCACAAAAACACAATAAATTATTTATGGCCGTTTTGTCACCATGGGAAAAATGTGTACACATAAATATAAAAATAAACAGTTTAAAGACACGGTCTGGAAGTAGTAAAGTGTAAATCTTGTTACGGTTTTTGAATAAAGCGTAACATCCTCCCCCCGTTGAAATGAAGTGAATTTCAAAAAGTAATAATAACAAAATGATTCCTTATTGCATACATGAAACATAAATTCTAATACACGCTAACATCACTATCTACAATTATACCTATCACAGTCCTGAATTAATAATAATCATTAAATATATAAAAACATAAAATTATATACAAATATTTATTCTTGGGGAAAAGCACATAGTTTGACGGAAGGGCGCACACACTTCTCACGTGACGTATTCAATGTCGCGGCGCGCACTATACCATCCTTGCCCGGATGAACGGCTTCCACGCGACCGACTCGCCATCGACATGGTGGTGTGTTATCCTCCTGAATGAGGACGAGTTGTCCTACTTCTAGGGGCTGTCCATTGTTTCTTTTCCACTTCCGCCGACGTTGTAGCTCCTGCAGGTACTCTTTGCTCCACCTGGCCCAAAAATGCTGCTGGAGACATTGTACGAACTGCCATCGCGACAGTTTGTTGATATTTATTTCCCCCAAGTCAGGCTCGGGAAGAGCCCTTAAATTACCTCCGATAAGGAAATGGCCTGGTGTTAGAAAGGACATGTCGTTTGGGTCTTGGGATAAAGGACATAGTGGTCGGGAATTAAGGATTGCCTCTATTTGAATTAAAAATGTCAGAAACTCTTCATATGCTAAGTTTGCAACCCCGGCTATTTTATATAATAATTGTTTGCTAGATTTAATCCCAGCTTCCCAGAGACCCCCAAAGTGTGGAGCACGTGGCGGTATAAAGTGCCAATTAATTTTATCCAAACTTAGAGTGGTTTTTATTTCATTTTGCTGTTCCTGTAAAAAGTTATATAGTTTTTTAATTTCATTGTTGGCTCCAACAAAGTTTGTTGCGTTATCGCTATATAAATCAGTAACTAGACCACGCCTTGATATAAACCTACGCAAAGCAGCTATAAATGAATCAGTCGTTAAATCACTAACGATCTCGAGGTGTACCGCTTTTGTGGCCATGCATACAACAAGTGCTATGTACACCTTGTTTAGTTTTGCCGATTTTCGCTTACCCTCTTTAACCATAAACGGGCCACCGTAATCAATGCCTGTTTTGATAAAGGGGCGGGATGGGTTAGCGCGACATTCCGGTAAATTTCCCATGATGGGTTGCGATGATCGCGGGCCAGCTTTAAAACAAACTACACATTTTCTAATTACTTGTTTGACACTATTTTTGCCCGATATTGGCCAATATTTGGAGCGCAAATTTGCTAAGGTTTTAATATTTTCGTTTGGTGCTAAAGTTAAAACATTGTTACTGATTTCGTTGTTGTTTAAATCATTAATAATTTCTGGATTATTCGCGGCCCACTTACGTAAAGAAAACCCACCCCGTTTTAGAGTTTCCAGTAATGAATCGCGTAAATGCCTAGCGGCCTCTATACTTGGAGCGCCAGTCAATAAGTCGTCCATATAAAAGTCTTGACATATGACTTGTGACGTTAATTTATCGTTGGTTTCGTTTGACAACTCTTGCAAACACCTAACTGCCAAATAAGGTGCACAACAAGTCCCATAGGTGACAGTTTTTAATTGATAAATTAAAATTGGTTTATTTGGCGAATCTCGCCACAAAATCTGCTGATATTTACAATCGGAGTCACGAATTCTAATTTGCCGATACATCATTTGGATGTCGGCTGTTATGACGTACTCATGAGTACGGAATCTAAGTAATATATCAAATAATTCTGGTTGTAAAGTAGGCCCTGTGAGTAATAACTCATTAAGAGATGTTTTGTTGTGAGATTTGGCACTAGTGTCAAATACTACCCTAAGTTTAGTGGTTACACTTGAATTTTTAATAACTGCGTGGTGAGGCAAAAAAAAACCACATTGATTTTCGAAATTTGAGATACGTTCCATGTGACCTAAACTAATGTACTCGTTGATAAACAGGAGATATTGCTCTTTTAAATGTGGGTTTTTATGAAATTTTCCCTCTAGATTAATTAAACGTTTTTTAGCACTACCGTATGAATTTCCTAATGCCTCTGGATTAGTTTTCCACGGCAATGCGACTACGAATCGCCCATCTCTGCCTCGTTCGACGTTATTAATAAAAAAATCTTCACATTGAATTTCCTCTCTAGATTTAATTGGTACTTTATTTTCTACGTTCTCTAGCTCCCAAAAACGTTGAACTGAATTATTCAACTGTGAAAAGGTCACAGAATTGCAGGATAAATTCTGCGTCGGTTGGGCGGAAGGTAACCTACCACTAATTATCCAACCTAATTTGGTATTTTGGAGAGTTAATTTATTAGACTCATTATATAACCTATCTGATGTTAATAAAGTATAAAACAATTCTGCACCGATTAATAAGTCAATATCGCTAGGCTTATAAAAACTGGGATCTGCTAAACGAATGCCACTGGGTACCTGAATTTCATGAATATTTAATTTTTGAGCTGGAAGTTGATTTGTTATTTTATCAATAACGAAACAAGATATATTTGTTTGAAAACTATAAACTAAAGAACCTATATTAATATTTACATATGTTCGAGCGAAACAGTTACTTGCACCTACGCCTGAAAATGACTGTTTGGTTTTAAATTGTTGCAGTTTCAATAGGTTAGCGGCTTTATTTGTTATTAAATTCATCTGCGAACCTGAATCTAATAAAGCCCTGCATTTTTGTTTGCGATTTCCTACGTGCACTTCTACTACACATGTGGACAATAACACGTGGTCATTATCTGCATTTTTTAAATGCAATAATGAATTATTACTTGAATTTCCCTGAACTTCATTATTATGAGAAAAGTGCAATAACGAATTGTGCTTTCGTTTACAAGTTTTACATAATCTAGGCGACTTACAATCAATTAAATTGTGACCCGACCTAAGACAATTGCGACATAATCGTTTGGATCTTACTACATCAGAGCGTTTAAATGCATCCATTGCTAAAAAAATTTCACAATTAAAAATTTGATGATGTTGAGAACAAACTACACATGAAATTTGATTACTGATTTGACTCTGCTGTTTAAATTTAACTGAATTTTCCGAATTTGTAACCGATTCAAGAACTTGACACCGTTTAGACAAAAATTTTTTTAATTCCTCTAAACTAGGAATTTGCGAAACCTGTAATTGATTTTCCCATTCTACTTGTAAAGAATAAGGACAATGCCTTAAAGTTAAATTAACTAACCAATCTTCTGATTTATTAACGGGACGGTCTAATGCTTGTAATGCTCGTGTGTTTTGACTTAATACGTTAATTAGGCCGCGATACTCTTGACTAGACTCCTTTTTAATATAAGGCATATCAAATAGCGCTTGAATATGACCATTAATTATTAATCGCTTGTTTTCGAAATTATCTCGTAACAATTGCAAAGCTATAGCATAATTTAAGCCGGTGATTTCCAACGACTGAACCGTTCTAGCTGCTTCGCCGGTTAGCGAAGATTTTAAATACTGAAATTTTTGCAGATTTGATAACTGTGGATTGTTTCTAATTTAAGAATTGAACCTATCAATAAAAGAGTACCACTCACGATAATCTCCACAAAATGAAGGTAGCGTTATTTTCGGTAATTTAACCTGAGCTTGAGATAATTGAATGTTATTTGCTGCTGAATTTTCATGTTTATTTAACTTTTGAGCCCTAATTTTTAAACGTGTTGCTGTTTTTAGTAGCCCAACATTACGACTAAATGATTGTGGAGCATTCTCATCATATTTTTCCCGCTCTAACTTAGCAAATTCAGAAATTAAACTTAAAACATTATCAATTAAAGCTAAACAAACGTCTGCGTCCACGTTTTCTGACTCAAATTCTTCATAATGCACGAAAAGCGCGATCACTCTCTTTAGACAATTGAGGTACTTGAGTTTCTGATTCTTGAGACATGATTAAGGGAAAAAATAAAATAGGAAAGGATAACCAGAGGCCTACCTTATCAACTCGCTCGTGACTTGGGGGACTGACTCTGCTGTATTTGTCCTATGACGATGGGTCCAGAGGGCGTCTTGGTTCCCACGGGGCGACCCGGCGCTGCTTCTCTGGGTACCGGTACTGTTACTTGATGTCAACTCCGACGTAACCACAGGGCACCTACGGCTTCTTTGGGCTGCGATGCTGCTACTGCTGGTAATCGGTGCGGAATAACGATGATGTACTTTTTAATATGCACGCGAATCTTCTTAATCTGGTTTTTACTCAAAACTTCTTGAATAATCCGGTTCGAAGGACCAAAATGTTAATGTCTTCTAACTTGAGGTTCAAATAAAATTCTTAATACTCGAAGGACCGTTTAAAATATATATTGAATACAGTAAAACATGTATAATAGCGACAAATTGAAATGAACAGTTTGACCGGTTGTTGTCGTCTCCTCGTTTTTTCTCCCCTCGTGAACGTCCAAGGGCGCGGGGGTGGAGTTTAAGGGGTGAGTGGTGGTAAGGAAGACGCACTAATTGGTTGCAATTTTCCTCCATCTTCCACCACTCTGCGTTGTTGCCAAACTGCAACCTGCGATGACCGGGGTGCGCTGGAAGGTCTCCTTCTGCTAACCAGATGTCCAAAATACCGCTCTATTGTTTAAAAAGGGACATCCTTGAGTTTGTCCTCTGATGGTCGAAAATACGCAGAACTGCTTATTACCGCAATATCTAAATGCACACTTTCACAAAAACACAATAAATTATTTATGGCCGTTTTGTCACCATGGGAAAAATGTGTACACATAAATATAAAAATAAACAGTTTAAAGACACGGTCTGGAAGTAGTAAAGTGTAAATCTTGTTACGGTTTTTGAATAAAGCGTAACAATAAGCTTATTGTTTTTAATGAATGCTATATTCCCCCGTTCTCTTTCTTGCTTAAATTGGCGTTGAAGTTTTTTACTCGTTTATATTGTTTCCTTTGAGAAATCCTTTGATATGTAAATTTGTTCTGGTATTAGTTTTCTGTTTTTTTAAAGTGTCTAGTCCCTTTTGTTATTTTTTCATACTATTTGATAAATAATGTCGGTTTTTGAGTTAGAGAGGAATAAACATCTTTATTGAAAATAGTGTTACATTTGATAATACGACAACTACTATGCTGCTCCTTTTGTTTTTCCATTGGCCATCGACCTGTGGTCTTACGGTGCATTTTGAGTTATTTTTACAAAATTTAAAAAAAGGACACAGAGGAATGTTCACATAGGTTTTATTTATTACATTTACTCGTCCTATAATGCTAAAATTTAATTGTTTTGAGAGTGACAAACATCTTTATTTATTATATGATACATTATATATTTACAATAATAATCGTAATTTATTTTCTTTTGATTGTTTTGATATATTTATATTTGTAAAATTTAATTTATATTGAGTAATATTAGAATATGCAATCATTTGCCTTATTAAAGAGGGTTAAAATTGCGAATACATACTTTTGTGACATATTTTTATTTATCACATTATTAAAAAATACATATTATACAAACAGTTATAAAATATAAAAATAATTTAAATAAATTATTATCGAATCGGAGTAAAAAGCTTTTTCAAAACGCTATTATTACGTCGAGTTTTTGACTTTGACGGACTACAAAAGTTCCAAATACACAAATTTTCGTCCGTTCCAGCGGTTGCTAAAATCAGAAAATAAATAAATAATTCTACATTTACACTAATGTAACATTTATTTATATGATGCCTTCATTAGATCATAAATCGAGTATAATAAATATATGTATATATAGAAATCAAAATATATCTTGACTGTATATTTGTAATATATTAGGATTAGTGGGTTGTCGGTCAATAAGAGAATTTGTTCACTGAATACTCTTTATTCTATAAGCCAATATGTCGGGAGTATTTTTCCCCTTCCTCAGGGCGCTATAAATAAAGACCATACTTTGTCTTTATTTATTTAAAATTACAATGGTCAAGTAATAAACATTAACTTAAAAGAAACTAGTTTCATTATAGCTAGGAATAAAATAATACTCACAGAAAATGAGGTTAATGAACAATCCTGATTTTTAAAATTTCGACCATATCAAGACACAATAATATGGAAATTATAAAAAACATGTCACAAACCGACATGGAAACGTAAAACAAATTTAAAAATAATAAATAAAGTAATAAAATACGTCAATAAAATCTGTCAATAAATAAAACAAATTACAATGACTGCGGTTCGTAACAACTAAATGGCTTAAATGTGAAATTGTATTATAAAAAATTCTAAAAATTCACAAGAAACAAAAACCGAAAATATTCTCAATTTTTTGTAAATAAGAAAATATGAAAATTATGATAAAATACAAATTAAAATTAATAGCATTATTTTAACAACACCCAATTGTTACAGATAATCTAACAATATATACATATTCAGCACTCAGGCAATTAAACAATTGAACTACAATGAGACTGGGAGGTAGGTATAAATTGCATTCAACCCTTCTATATCTGTCCGTTGATTCATGAGAAATGGTTGTTTATTAATATGATACATCTCATAAACAATCTATTTTTATGGTGTTTTTTCGTATCTAAAACTTCCACAGAATTATAGCCGATGTTATGTTTTGTAGATCGGACATGGTTAGCCAACGCACAGACACCCTTATTGAGCCTAGAGTCGCTTCTGTGTTGGGTAAACCTGGACTTCAGTAGTTGTGACCTTTGACCAATGTAAGTTAACTCACAATCAGAGCAAGGGATTTTATAAATGACAGCAGACTTAGATAATAAAGGTGTCTTATCCTTGGTCTTGCTAAACAAGTTTCTTACCTGCACAGTGATTTATTTTGCAAATCTGATTTTTTCGTTGATGCGTCAAACCCTCAATATATGGCATTGCCACATATGATGGAACAACAGGAAAAACCGCGTCCTCAGCTGGCAATAAAATTCCCCATTCCGTCGTGCTAACCCTTGTACTGAATAGTAGTCTATTAAGGAGGGCCTTTGGGTAAGAATTCTGTCTTAAAATATTAAATAGTTTCCGTAAATTATTATGTATGTATAGAGCGGTGACAAATTTTTAAAATTCTATTTCTTAAGGCTAAAATAACATTGATTTTCATAGCCATATGGTGGTAGGAGTGGTAATTTATTAACGACCTAAACTTATTGATTTTTGAAACCAATCTAATATAATAGTGCCATCAGCAGCCCTTATCAGTCTGGTATCAAGAAAGGGAACACTAAATTCATTTTCAATTTCAACTGTGAACTGTATGTGATTATTAAATTTGTTAAACATATTTATTGTTGTTTCTATATGTTCTGCAGGGACAGCACAAATTAGATCATCAACATATTTGTAAATAAAAGGCAAGTGAAAAGGCAACTGAGGTATTACAGTGTTAACAAATCATCCCTTACTAGGTCTGCCAATATTGGACTGAGTTTTGATCCCATTAGGCAACCAAAAATTTGTTTGAAAAACATATTGTTATATAATATTGTATAAAATAACTAGAATTAAACAAAACTCTAATTAATCTAATGAACGTATCTTGTGGGATGTTACAATGTGTACTTATGTTTAAACAATTTTTTTCAATACAATGTAAAACCAGTTCTAAAGGAATATTTGTAAATAAAGACACTACATCCAAACTTATAATAACGTAGCCTGTCGGTAATTTGAAATTATTAATTTGGTTTTAAAACTCAAAAATATTTGTCACATTAAAGTCTCTAATATTATCCCTAGATGCAGTTGATAAAATTTTAGCGATGCAACCGGATAAATTCTCAATTGGTGCATCCACTGAAGATACAGCCGGTCTATTTTCCTTATGGATTTTGGTAAACCATACAATTTAGATGGAACAGATTTATAAGCGGTCAACTTCTTAGCCAGTGCATCGTCAATGTATTGCTTATTTTTTAATTCTTTGATAAATTCATTGGGTTTAGTTTGTACATTCTCAAATCAATAAGGACCCTAATTGATTTGAGTGTAACAATGTTCATCACTAAGCAATTTCATAATTTTGTTAGTGTATTCATTTTTAGTCATAGCCACTGTAACTTTGCCTTTGTCAGATTTTATAATAAGTAAATTAGTGTTATCTTTCAAGAACCGTTATGTTTCTTTTAAAGTATTTCTAAGTGAACAAACGCGCTGTGGCTGCTGAATAAAATTAGTAATGATGTTAGTCACTTTTGCCCTGAGTAAATTATTGTCAATAAATGAGCTATTATTTATAACGTTCTCAGTCATTGCTAATAACCGAGGTATTGAAATATCATTTGTTGAAGGGGGAACACTAAATTTAGGTCCTAAAGCTAATAACGCTCTTGATACCAGACTGTTAAGGGCTGCTGATGGGACTATTATATTAGATTGGTTTCAAAAATCAATAAGTTCAGGTCGTTATATAAATTACCACTCCTACCATCTGAGAGCTATGAAAATCAATGTTATTTTAGCCTTAAAAAATAGACTTTCAAAAAATTGTCACCCCTCTATGTTACATAATAATTTACGAAAACTATTTAATATTTTAAGACATAATTCTTAACCAAAGGAGTTCCTTAATAGACTACTATTCAGTACAAGGGCTAACACGACTGAACGCGAAATTTTATTGCCAGCTAAGGACGCGGTTTCTCCTGTTGTTCCATCATATGTGGCAATGCCATATATTGAGGGTTTGATGTATCAACTCACTAAAATTATTAAATAAAAAAAACTATTATTATATACGTAAAATCACATTTGCAAAATAAACCACTGTACAGGTGCGAAAATTGTTTAGCAAGACCAAGGATAAGACACCTTTATTATCTAAGTCTGATGTCATTTATAAAATCCCTTGCTCTGATTGTGAGTTAACTACATTGGCCAAACGTCACAACTACTGAAGTCCAGGCTTACCCAACACAGAAGCGACTCTAGGCTCAATAAGGGTTCCTGTGCGTTGGCTAACTATGTCCAATCTACAAAATATAACATCGACTATGATTCTGTGAAAGTTTTAGATACGGAAAAACGCCATAAAAATAAATTGTTTATGGAGATGTATCATATTAATAAACAACCATTCCTTATGAATCAACGGACAGATATAAAAGGGTTGAATGAAATTTATACCTACCTGTTTCAATTTCCAGTCTCATATTAGTTCAATTGTTTAATTGCCTGAGTGCTGAATATGGTTAGATTTTCTGTAACAATTGGGTGTTGTTAAAATATTGCTATTAATTTTAATTTGTATTTTATCATAATTTTCATAATTTATTATTTATAAAAAATTGAGAATATTTGCGGTTTTTGTTCCTTGTGAATTTTTAAAGTTTTTTTATAATACAATTTCACATTTTAAGCCATTTAATTGTTACGAACGGCAGTCATTAGACGTATTGTAATTTGTTTTAATTATTGACAGACGTATTTTATTAGTTTATTTATTATTTTGAACTTTGTTTTACGTTTCCATGACGGTTTGTGACATGTTTTTTTTATAATTTTCATGTTATTG
Source organism: Ontholestes murinus (assembly GCA_963969525.1). Classification (NCBI taxonomy): domain Eukaryota; kingdom Metazoa; phylum Arthropoda; class Insecta; order Coleoptera; family Staphylinidae; genus Ontholestes; species Ontholestes murinus. The sequence continues at coordinate 30,381,288 of OZ018395.1, read as the reverse complement.
TGTCTTGACATGGTCGAAATTTTAAAAATCAGGATTGTTCATTAAGCTCATTTTCTGTGAGTATTATTTTATTCCTAGCTATAATGAAACTAGTTTCTTTTAAGTTAATGTTTATTATATATACCATTGTAAGGGGAAAGGGAAAAAATACCCCCGAAATATTGGCTTATAGAATAAAGAGTATTCAGTAAACAAATTCTCTTATTGACCGACAACCCACTGAACCTAATATATTATGTGTATACTTGTATATACAATAAAGCTAAATTTATATATATATATATATATATATATATATTGATTTTATAAACAGACTATAGATATTTAGGGTGGAGCTTGAGTTTTGTAACTCTGTAGTAACATTCCGTTTCCCTGTTTTCAACAACAATGCACTGATGAGACCTGAATAAGTAGTAATCGGTACAGGGAATCAATAATTTAAACAATAGAAAGTAACTTACAGTGTTTAGCTCTTTAGCTTTATTGTAATAATTAATCTGTTCTATATGGTCTAAAAAAATAAGAGTTGTAACCCATTTTTGTGCAAAATAAAAATATTTTAGTTTTTATGTTGTGGTACCACTGCTTTTAATACTTTTTGTCAAATAAACAGTACAGAGAAGCATCTTGGAGATTTAGAATGAATATTTATTTTATATTGAATTGATATGCAACAGTAATATTGTCTTTAGTACTTACTAGCTTATGCATGGTATTTTAGGAAGAAATCATGTGACTTAAAATTGAGTTTCTTTATTAGCCTGAGAAGTGGTTGAATCTATCTCATTAACAGAATCGTTTAGACAAATTGTCTGCCAATGGAAACAAAAGAGTTGTGGTATAGTAAAATTTACTTCTTTTTAAATACTAAAAATTATAAAACTTCAAAATATAATTGAAGGTACTATTATTTGATGTTAATCGACTTCGTTTTTGCTATGTAAAACATGACGATTTTTTTGAGAAATACAATAAAGGAGGAATTTCCCAATAAATGTATAAAATAAGTGGTATTCTCACACTTAACCGACAAGTTAACAAAAATGATATATATAATATAAAATTTATTAGTCCAAAGTAGCGTACCTATTTGTGTTCCCATATTACCCCAAAGTAAATAAGGTACATGCCCAAGGTGCCATTTAATTTGGTCGGTAATTGTGTTTAGATCAGAATACACTACAATTGAATTTCCCTCATCCGGTGTAAATTCAGATTTCTCTGACCAATAACTTACCTAAAAATAAATATTAATAAGAAATCGAATACATTAGGTTTAAACACCTTCGAGTTTTGTTATTTATGAAATATATCATATTATATTTAAAATTAATAAAAAAAATACATACTACTAATTCACCAGTTTCTTCATTCCAGGCTAGTGCATCACAATTTGTGTTTTCAATAAATTTATGCTCAACGGCTTTTGTCGCACACACATTGTACACTGCTAGGCATCCTTTTGAGTCTCCAATTGCTATTAATGATTGCCTCCATGGATGAAATGCTATCGCCTAAAATGTCTTAAATTTCAATTTGGGAGGATAAAATAAATATCACTTGAAGAAAAATCAAAATTGAAAATTTTAAGAAGAACAGAAATACAGTTGATTGCAGAAGTTTTCGGACCATATAATAATCCAAAAAAAACGGCATTAGTAACGAATATTATTATGCTAATAGCTATGAATGTAATATAACATCATTTTAGAACGGAAAGAAATGTTTTTTTTATTTCTTTAAAATTATGTACCTATCAAAATGTAGATGTAGGTGTTATCCTTTGCTCAAAATTATTATTTAAATTATAGTAGTTTGTACATATGTCTGGTTTGTTGTTTCCATAAATGTAAGTAACAATACTTTACATAAGTTTTAAATATTATGTAATCTAAACAAAGGTTATAGACATTGATCATATATTAAGTGATGATACCATATCAATAATTAAAATTTATTTTATATGTTCTATCTGAAACAAATTTTATTTTTGAAATGGACAGAATGTAGAAGATAATTTCCAGAAATTATTCTTAATTAATTCCCTAAATAAAATAGATCTTGTACCAATTTTATTTAAGGAAAGAATTGCAATAATTAACATATAATAACAAATTTCAGAAACAACTATAGTATAAGAATATTTAAAAGTGTGATGCTCTCTAAATAATAATATCTACCGCTTATGGATTGTTATAGTTACAGGTTAACTTACTCTTGCTGTTGTAAATAAAGAAATCTCGAAATATCCCTTTATTGGCCAATGCCAAACACGGGCCACATTATCCAGGCCAGACGTTATGAAAGCTGTATTGTTCGGGGACATCACTATATTGATGAATCCATTATTGTGAGCATGGTTCACGTTTTTCATTAATTTTAAACCTGACGTCCAAATGCATAACGTACCATTAGAACAGCCAGTTAATATGTACTTATCATCCTGGGTCCACTCGATACAAATAATTGTGCATTTAACACAAATGCATCGACCTCTTGATGTAATCTAAAATTATGCATATGATGAGTTAACATATGGTTAAATAGGTAAAGTTACTTTAATAGAAGAAATGATGATTGGTTGAAGGCAATGCTTTAATATGAATATTAAATACATTTTGTATTCTAAAATTAGTATGGTTTTTTGAAGCAATCTTAGAGAGACTTTATATTTTAAATTTTTTATTAACATTTCAATCACAAGAAATATTTTACTTGATTGATATTTATTCTCAGAAGTAGGCAAAACTTTATTTATAAAAAAAATATTATTCATTGCTCCAATTATAATTTTAGTTGCTCATAAAATACGAAGGTTCCGTTTTATATTTCAGAAATGGTGCTGTATCTGAAAACCGATGTCTCTAACGTAAAGCTACTCAGAACTTTTTGATGTCCATGCGACATTGATATAAAAAAATGCTGTCGTTCAACAAATGAAATTAAGTTGAGAAAATTTTCATGCGATTATTTTATACAACTTTCGACGTGGATTATTTTAACAACAGTGCTCCGATGAATCAAAAACCACTATATATCGATGGTATATGAAAGAAGTCATAAAGAAGTTAGACGCAGTAGAGGACGAGATAAGGAAATGAATATAATACACCAGGAAATGAAGGAAGAAATGAAAATAAAACACCATATAATGAAATAGGACCTTGAAAAGCTACAAAAAAAACTCATAAAAACAAAGAAAGAATGGGAACAGAAAGCAGAGGAATGAAAAAAGATAACCTGGAAGACATAATATATAAGCTAGAAAATAGAATGGAAAAACAAGAAACAAAAAAACGGATTAGAAAGTAAAGAAAACCAAAGCAAAGAAGAAATTGAAAAAATAATAAAAGCAAAAACTAGAAGTAACAGTGAAGGTCAAAATAAGCCACACAATCAAGGGCAAGGAAGGAAAAACATACTGAGAGTAGTTCTCAGTGAATGGGAAGAAAACAAAGAATAATGAAAACAAAAGGGAAACTGAAGGGAACAAGCATATACATATACAATGACCAAACATACAAAGAAAGACAAATACAAAATAACCTGAGAAAGATAGCAAGGGATGAAGAAATGAAAAGGAAGAGAGTAGAGTGGGTTACCAACAAATCGTAATAGATGGGATAATGTATGAATGGGACCAAATAAAACAAGAAATAAAAAAGTCAAAAAACGATTTAACGATGATAGAAAAAAGAAGATACAAAAAACAATGAAAAAGGAAAAGAAAATAGAAATGAAAAAAGAATAAAGGAAAAAAAAATAGGGAAGAAACAGAAAACAAGAAATGCAAATAGGAACATGGAATATAAGAGAATACATAGGAAAAGAAATAGTGGAAGAAATGATTGAACAAACATCGAAATACTAGGAATAACAGAGACTCAAAGAAAATGACAAGGAATGGAGAAAATCTATAAAGGATACAGGCTAATATTGACAGGAGTAGAGACAAAAACAAGAGCAAAAGATGGAGTAGGACTGATTGTAGCACCGGGAAGGATAAAAGATACAATAAGAGAAAAACACCTGAATGAAAAAAATTTGACTACAGACATAAAACTACTAGAAGATGAAATATGGACATTTTATAGTGGCACACGGACCAAATGAAGATGCAAAAAAGAAACGAAAGATAGCTTCTACGAACAACTGCCGGAAGAAATAGACAAAGGAACCGAAAGCATAACGATACTAGGAGACCTGAATGGCAGAGTAGGAAACGAAAACCAAAGAAAATGAGGAATCGAAGGAGAAAAGAAAGATCAATGGATAAAGAATAATACAACTGTACGGCGAAAACAATCTAATAATGACAGACACGAAATTTAAACATAACTAAATACACAAATACACACGAACTCAAGCCACCAGAAATGAGAAATCAATTATAGATTATTACTTAGTAAACAGAAATAACTGGAGAAAAATTAAAAATCTAAGAAAATATAAAGACGAATATAGAAGAAATAAAGGAGAATGAAATTATAAAAGCAATCAAAAAAAATAAAAAACGGAAAAGGCCAGGATATGATGAAATAACGGTAGAAATGATCAAACGCATGAGAAAAGAAGGAATAATAAAAATACAAGAAACGTTAAATGACTTTATGAAAAACGAAAAACATTGACAGAATGGAACAAAGGAATAATCCTACCAATACATGAGAATGGAAGCAGGAAAGAATGTGAAAATTACAGAGGGATAACATTAATGAGAGCAAAAATAGAACCAACATTGGAAGATAGTCAATGTGGTTTTAGAAGAGACAGAAGCACAGAAAATCTAATATTCATACTCAGACAACTAAGTGAAAAAATGATCAAGAAGAATAGAGATATGTATATATGCTTCATAGACCACGAAAAAGCTTTTAGCAGGATAGAAAGGGAACAAATATGAAGAGAACTAGTTGAAAGAGGAATAGAAATGGAAATAATAAAAGTAATTAAAAACATGTACGAGGTGCATAAGAACATAATAAGAACAAACAATGAGGAATCAATAGAGTTTTCAAGGAAATAAGGTGTTAAACAGGGCTGTGTATTAAGCGCAATGATATTTACAATAATACTATAATTATTATAGATTATTATAGATAGCGTCATGAAAAATGCAAAAAATAGAATGCAACCTATAAAAGATGGAAGAAGTGAAAATAACTGAACTAATGTTTCCAGACGACATGGCAATAATTGCGGAGTCAAGAGATGAACTACAAAAAAATCTAGAGATAATAGAGGAGGAAATGCAGAAAATAAACATGAAAATAAATTTTGAAAAAAACAAAGACAATGATAATATCAAAGGAGAAACAAGAACACAAAATATAAATAAAAGGAAAGGAAATTGAACAAGCAGAACGTTATAAATACCTAGGAACAATATTTCACGAAAATCGAAAAACTGACAAAGAAATCAAAGACAAAATAGGGTAAACAGCGAAAATCTTTAATATGTTAAAAAACTTGTTCTTCGGCACGAAAGAAATAACAAAAACAACAAAAGTAGAAGTTGTGAAAAAAGCAATAAGGCCGAAACTACTATATAGCACTGAAACATGGACGATGACAAAAAAAACACAAAGAAAGAATATATGCAATTGAGATGAGAATACTCAGAAAAACAGAAAATAAAACCAGAAAGCATAAAATAAGGAACGAAACATATAGAAGAGAGCTTAAAATCAGACCAACACAGGAGAAAATATGGGAAAACCAAATGAGATGGTTCGGATATGTAACAAGTATGAGAGAAGACACAATTACAAGAAAAATATATGAGACATGAGTAACAGGACAGCAAAAAAAGGGAGACCTAGAGAATAAATGGGCAAGCGATTAGAAATGATACTACATGGGAAGAGACAGCAGAAGCCAGAAAGAAATGGCGGAAATACATGACAAGTTAGCATTTGTTTTAAGTAGTAAACATGTAACGCCTTACACCGAAAGGTAGAAAGGCAAAAGAATAAATAAATAAAATATGGAATTCAATCGTGATCATAGTTTGCTTAGTGATGAAATTCGCGAAGGTCGTAAAATCGATTGTTATTTCAGAAAACATATTGTGCGTGAACTGATATTACAAGATCGTCATGTGGTTTATTGTAAGATTGAGGATTAGAAAATACTTATAATATAAGGATTATAATGTTTACCTTATGGTATGTCATATCCCAAATAGCAATTCGTTGACCAACCATTGACATTGCAAACTGATTACCTTTCCTATTCCACTTTATACAATATTCAACCATACCCATTGTGTGTGTTAACATATATGGTGAGTTTGTATCGGGATTCCATATAAACACCTCCCTGTCATATATTGACGCCAAGTACCCACAGTTGCCCCAATCTAAAACATGGTGGCCTAAAAGACAATCCAAAATAAATTAATATTATGTGGATAATTTCAAATCACAAAGTAATATATAATGCTTAATGAAATACTGACTCAGTATATGGTTTCAAAAATGTTTTTACTATTCTACGACAATGTTTCACCACACAGTGTATACTGTGTCAGTATTATATTAAGTGATATGAAGCTTCAACAAGTAACTGCCTCATCAATCCAGTATTTAATATATAATCGTTTATATCTACAGCCAATTATGACCGGACATAAATTCCTTGCTTTTGTTATTAATAATCGCTAAAATAAATTAATAATAATAAATTTGTAAAATTTAATAAACTTGAATTTCCGTCAGATAATGAATCATTCGCATACAAAGCTTCTTAAACTTTATCTGTTCTATATACTATTCAAACAAGTAATAAAGAATTTTAAATTATAAGCTACTAAATAATAAAATAAAATCTAGTTACTTAGAAACTGTATGATTAGATATCATAAATGCGTAAATTAATACATACATGCTACTTACAAATATTATATTTTAACTCTGGTACATCCAATATTGTTAGTGGTGATTGAATTTGGGCCACTTTCCGTGGTTTGGTGGGCCATATTGCAGTAGATATTGTTTCAGGCTTACGCTTATGCGCTTTTTGTGCTGAAAAATTTAAAACTTTCTTGGGTTTGTCCACGAGTGCTGTCCATAAACTGAAATTGATGCATTGTTAATTAATAATATTAAATACTTAAAGTGTAAATATGGCTTAATGATCTCTAAAGAAGGAAAATTTAAAAGTTATTAAGTTTAAAGTTATTGACCTATATCCATTGAATAAGATTATGAAACTTTCATTTATGAAAAATATTAACCTAAACCATAACCTAAGAAATTCCAAAATATTTGTAACATACACGTTGATTGATATCGTATTTTTTGTATAGCATTCTTTTATTCATTACCTATTTTGTCCAGACCGATTTTTGAATGATGATAAATAAAATAAATCTGAATTATATACACTACTCAAAGATATTATAGATCAACATTGATCATCAATCTTAGACAGCTAATCAGTAACTATTTATTCAATGAAAGAAATAATAATACTCTTAATACCCTTTGAAAAAATGCTTACAATTCAATTTTATCTTAGAAAGTTACAAAGTCTCCCAAACAATACATAATTATTCCAACATTTCTGAGCAGCTATCTAGAAAATATTTTGTTGCGGGATGATTAAAAATACAATTGACTTAAATGATTAAATTTAAATTATCAAAGCTTTCCTCAAAAGCAAAAATGATTTATTTTGACGTTCCAAAAAATCTTATTCATATCTATCTCAAGTATTAAATTGTAAGTTCCTCAGGATAAATAGGAAAGTCAAATGAAATAATAATCAAGAAAATTACTAAAAAAAATCTTATTTGTTTATAAATTGGCCAGAATTACATTAAATTCAATAACACAATATATAATCAACCAAATGACCTATGGATTCGACACTGTTCCCACTACTAGCAGAACTTTGAAGAGTTATTTTTTATTAACAGAAACAAATCAAAACACAGGTTTTTTTTTACTAGGCTCGCTACTTAGTAATCATATTTTTTTTTCATTTGGGATAGACAATTAGATTAATTCATGCCAATTTTAAACTCAAATAAATAAAAACATTCAACTGTTTAAGTTGGAGGCACTTATCACACATTATGTAATATTAATATTATAGTCGAGTCGTCGAAAACTGATTGTGACTCATCGTTCAATATTAGAGGAATCAGAATTAGATGTCCCGTCTCTCATTTCATTCTGTCCCGGTCATCTAAGGATGATGATACAAAAATGCATAAGTAAATTCTCTTACAACACCGTTGGTGGAACAATACGGTTGCTGACAAACTAGCAATAGGGAATGTGCAGTATCGTTAGTCCGGCTTGGCAATTGGATGAGTGACCGGTACCATTGACGAGGCTATTATTTTAGTAGGAAGCCTACTTACAAACATAAATATACAATTAACACGACGAAAGGACCGCGTGGTCGATAGCCAAACACTACTACTACTAATACTATTCAACTCTCTGCAGAGTTAGAAAACCAAGCGTAAAATTGCATAATCAAAACCTACGATAATCTTCAAAAACAAAACGTAGACAGTTATTATGTGATTTGGCTTTCCGTTACTGATACAGAGACGACAAAGTGACATCAACACCAAGGAACCATCAAAGGTACCACAGAAACACAAAATAAACATTGAACAAATGTTACCCATAACTAGTGAATCCTTATTTAAAGAATCCATCCACAGGGTACGAAAAGATTTAGAAACTACGAACAAAAGATGATAGGTCTTCATTGCCATCTAGATAGCAACATATACCTTACATTATGCAACAAATTGAAACTACTACATAACAGAAGCATATAAAAAGTTAATAAGGATAAAACTAACCTAAATCAAAAATTTAGTCATTAAAAAAATAATCATTCCATGGGAAAATCAGCAATATGAAACTTAGTAAAACATGCTATAAAAATTATTTATCTAGTATAGAATTTTCACTTAAAAAACAAAATTCTTTTAGCAGTATATCAAACAACCTCAAAAAGGAAAATGGTTTCTACTTCGTTATACATACTCAATCACAAATTAAACACTCTTTTTACTTTGTTTTGTACTGATCTAAACATGGTACGTTAATGTATCGAAACCATTGGTTAACAAATAATTCAAATCTGCTATACAAAATAATGTAAAGAGTGTGTTTAATTTATGATTGTAACTTTCTCTTATGCAGACGATCTAATTTATAATTATTGTTTATTTATTCAACAGGATATTCGCAATTTGAATAAGTGATATATTAAAAATAGATTCTTAATGTGAACAAAGGTTACTCCATGACTGCAATAAGATTTCAAAATAATATCAACTTTACTTAGAAAATGAATTCTTCACTATTCGTTAAAGTTGACACTATAAAAGATCTTAAAGTCACATTTGATTAAAAATTAAGCCTTCAACATCAACAATATTAAAAATTAACGTTTGCTACTCACTTTGTAAATATTAGTAGGAAGGCATATTGAAAAAAAATAATGTTGAATGTTTGAAAACTTTATATTGCCACCTAGAATATGCATCAACTATATGGACGCACTTATTTGTCAACATTGCTCGCCTAGAATCGATACAGAATAAATTTATGGAATATCAATAAGGGTTACACCATATTCAAGGTGAATATTTAAATGTAAGAAATAGTCTCAACTTAACAAAGTTAGGGGAGCGTAGAATCCGAGCGGATCTATGTAATTTGCACCAACTTCTAAACGCAATTTATCATATCTTCTAGAGCAATTATCTATTCACATTCTATAAATGCAAACTGGCTCAACTATCAAAATTATTCCCAAATTTTTAAATTTACCCACTGTAGATCATAAATTATGATTTAAGCTGTAGCCCCAGTCAATAACGATTGAATTTCTTGTGAATAACATAACTTTGCAATTTTTGTTTTCAAATACAATTGATTAAGCACACGTTTATTAAAAACTGCACCTAGGTTTAGTTGTAACTCAAAAAATCAGCATTTGAATGTGTATGTTTCATTTCAATTTCCACATTATCAGTAAATATTAGAATATCGGTATTTAATCCTTATATAATTGAAACGAGATCACAAAAGTAGCAGTGAATGTGTTTAATATATAACCATTGTTTTCAGTGTACACGGTTCTTTGGCCAAAATAGCTTTTAATTAAATGTCAAAGGACGAGTAAAAATCAATTCCATTTTATCAAAGAGCTTGGATATATCTGTATATATGACATCTATTTAGAATATAACGATCTAAATAATTTAGTAGGGATTGAGTGTGAATAAATAAATTAGTAATTGTAGCCCGAATTTTTGGTAGTACGTGCTTAATTTTAAATTAACAAAAGGATTGTCAAAAGAACTCATGAAAGTGATATTTTAAAGTATTTAGCTATATTGGATATAATTGCTAGCGGTCGATAGTTAGATATCATCTTTTTATCGTCCAATAATGCGTATTATTTTCTAGAGGAACAAAACAAATCGTCAATCTTTTAGAAATAATGCTGGTATACCATCCGATCTAGAACTCAATGTATTCCCCAATTTACGAAAAATAAAAAGGATACTTAATGGTAGAACTACGTCGAATATGACTTAAAAATTTATCATAAAATAATATGCAAGCAGTGTTTACGTTATAAGATCAGTTAAGATTAGAAATTACATCATATAATTTAACAAAGTTGCCTTTTAAAGATATGCTATTGAAATTATTAAAAAATATATTAATTGATTTATTAGGTAGGGATTAATAAAGTTCTATCTGAAGTGTAGTGTATAATTGGATTATGTAAATCAGTGAAATGACGGATTATATTAGGAAATAACAACAATTCAATACAGTATTTTGTTGATGTAGGCCTGGAACCTCTTCACAATTCAATAAACACCTGTAAATATTATTAGTGGTGGGATTAATCGCTTATACTAAAGCCATCTACTACATTTAGGAAAAACGTTAAACGATTAAGTAGATTTCAAAATTGCAATAATTGTTCATAGTAATTTATTAACTATAAATAACAACATAACATTCAATAATATTGTACGATTAGATACTAAAGAATAGTGAAGATTTCGAGGGGAAGGCGTCTAACTAAAGAGAGAATCTACACCTTGAAGCAGATTATCGTAAATATACTATATAGATAATATTTAATAAGACTCGATTTGAATGTCAGTGAGGGCCTAGAAATAAACATTATTTTCTGAATATAGTATCTATTCAGAAAACAATGTTTATTTCTATGCCCTCCCTGAGATTCAAATCGAGTCTTATTACCTGAATATACACTTTTTAAATTATACGTATCTATAAAATGATTATTATTACAGGAATTGCAAAACATATGTAAATTATAAATAATAAGGTAATATTTATTTATTATATTTATCTTGATTAAACGGACTAACAACTACTTAATATAAATTATAAATAAAACTTAATTATAAAGTACGTTCTTATATGTATATATTTGTAACTTTGAGGATTATAAGTTAAAGTTTTTAAATGACATTTTGATTTATCGAAACTAGATTAATTGCAAAGAATTATGTTAGTTACATTTTCTATTTCGTTCAATGATAATTTAGAGATTATTATTATTGTTATTAGTTTTAACTTACATATCTTCGTATGTTTTCCTTTGGTAAAATTCGTATCCTAAATTTACGTATCTAGAATTATTTGATTTGGCCGTACTGTTATGAAATATTTTCATTGTGGTTGGGGCTGATGTCAGCATGTACTTTGAAACATCGAAGTTTTGTCCGGCACGGCGGGGTATAAATCTATCAGCTGAACTTTGACAATTATTCTGTAACATAAATAACATATCCTGTAAATAATTAAATTTTAACGAGAAGTGTGTAAAGATTTTATTATTACAAATAGTCTATTATCCTAAAATATTTAAATAACGTATTTATAGAAAATAGATATTTTTGTAGATCACTTTGATTTTTGTTTCGTTAATATTCCGTTAGTTTATATACGCAATTATTTATTATTGTATTTTATTTTTATTAAATTTATACTATTAGTTAATTTTAAATAATTCACAATAATATATTTTCTCACTAATAATACCATTAGTAGTAAATTAGTTGATAGAGTTACGTGAGGATCAAATTAATTCGACAAATAAAGCACTAGTAACCCATATAAATTGTTTAAAAATTTTGTTTTGTATTTAGTGCTAATGCATTGATATTAGTGCTTTATTCGCCAAACGTAGTATTTATATTTATATACAGTTACATAAAAAAGACAAATTGTTCTTAATATATACAAAAATATTGATAACTAGCATATTATCAATATTAGTACAAAATAACTAAAATTAATTTAAGTTATTTACTGGTGACACTAAACACAAAACAAAACAATACAAAAAACTTTAATTTAGCAGTTTTCGGATGAAAGTATACAAAATACTTATAATGGTTTTATGTATATAATTGATACAAATTTGAAAATTTATATACTTACAGTTTGGAACATTTTAAATAATAATCATTAATGACATGTGGCACGTATGAAGGAATAAAACTCAATGATATTATTCGTGGTATTTGCTAACAAAAAATTGACTTTAAGAATAGTTTTTGCTTTTCCGTTTTTATTCTTATTGGATGGATCGGTTAATTGTTTTAATAATCTTAGTGCTTTCGAATTTGTGAAGGTATAATTTATTTGTTTGTTTAAAAGTATTATAATAAACTGTAATATATCAACAAATAAATAGGCACAATATTTCTCCTAAATTTAATATGCAATATTATACATCTGCATATAAGATTAAATTATGGCGCAAGTGGATATTTTCCTTAATCCCGAACGTAATTAGAGAGATAATAATAAGATAATATTATAATTATAATAATTTTTGTGATTCTTCGTTTTTTTCATGGCTATCGAACGTAGGTGTTTCAGCCTGAATGTAATTATTTCTGTAGAATTCAATAATCCGTCTTAGGTATACATTCGGACCATAAGTACATAAGATTTTATTGTTGCACTATTTAATTAAATTTTATAATTCAATATCTGTCAAGGTATTGATGGGGAAGTAGTTATTATTTGTTTTGTAGTCTTAATAAGACTTATTATAAATTATAATATTGTTCATACGTGGAATTTAGAATGTTATTATGATATTAAGTGCTAGCTATCCGACAATTCAAATAAGGTTCTTTATTACAAACATAACTTACTGAGAAGAGGAGCTTGTTATTCATATTAATTATATAAGAATTAAAAACATTAACTTTATTAACTGATTGAGATTGGGGGCACTTAACTGATTTTAACAGTTAAGTAGTTTGATAATATATAAGTAATAAATAGAATACATAAACTTCTTAAATGGGAAACACACCATACTATATATAACAAGTATAAAATAAATGCACATATAGAAATTCATAGATACACTAACTAGATAGAACAACTTGGAAACAATGTTATATTTCAAGTATCTAGTTGGATAAGATGCTGAACATGCAATAGTACACATTACAAAAACATACAATAATTAAACATTATGTTTATAAATTGTGTTTATTTTTTGGTAATTTTTGAGCTAATTATTTTAACTAAACCCTTTTTTTAAATTTCAGTTTCAGCTAGTTTATACTATATTTTATGCAATTTTTTTTTTTTTTTGGCGTCGACTACTAGGTCATCTGCCACCACCGTTTTTGATCAAAATCATTATATTTTTTACATTATATTATCTAAATCTTTAAATTGTTCTGTTTTAAAAAGTTTACTATTTCAAGGTTAATTCTTGTATCATTCTGTGCTAGCAGATATGTTATATTTAGTGGCATTTGCATACCAAGTTTCTCTAAATTTGAAATAAAAAAGTCCCTGTCAATATTAGTCATATTACACTGAAATAATATATGATTTATATCCCCGTGCATGCCACATTCAATTTTATGCAAATTATTAAGCCAAATTTTGATATAATTTGCCTGTTTATCTTTATTATTTTTATAGTGTTATTATAACTTGATTTTTATTTATATTTTACACAGATTATAGTATGTATTGGAATGGAAATATTAGCTTCTGCCAACAGATAATGTGATTAATCACACGTAATACTTGCGAGATATTAACCACTTTTAATAAAGTTAATCAAATTTTAGACCGAAAACTCGCTTATTTACTCAAAATTGAAATTAAACTTTCCAACCTACAAATAACAAAAGTTATTTCCATAATTCCAGAAAAAATACGAGTATATTGAGTTAACAAAGGATTAAAAATTGTTGTTACTTTATGCTAAGGCGTTGTTTCCCAGGATTGAAATTTAAAAAAAAACTATTTTAATTATAAACTACATAACTACTCATAAAATCAATATGTAGCTATCCAACGAACACCGTTTGAAGAAGACCAATGTATGCACACATCTTCGTGGGATAATTGGTCCCTACCGAAGTGTGAAAGACGCTTGTGAACAATCGAGACACAAGTGCGTAGTATGTGCTCGGTCGTTTCATCTGCCGAATCACATAATCTGCAGTTTCCATTTTCTTCTTTTCACATTTTCCACAAATGATATCAGAGGGCACAATGCCCTGTCATGAGTCCGGTGAAAGTTCTTAGCTCGTCCTTTGTGAGTGCAAGCATCTTGTGGTTGTGATCGAGTTTCATGAGACCTGGTACATTGTTCCAATGCTTACGTCTTCTGTCCTCTTCCCACCTTGCACCACCTCTCTTCTGTGCGCCATTCGGAGTCCACAAAGTGGCTCTGGTGCTATAGGAGTGGCATTTGCACCTCTTTTTGCGAGTTGTGAGAGGGATCTTCGACATTCTCAAACGGTCCGTGAGCCGTGACTATAGGCTCGAACGTCCTTTAATACGGCTTGGCTGTCTGAGCAGATGTATATATGCGCGCCATTTAAGTGCCTATCCAAGCATTCTCTGGCACACATATCAATTGCAATCGCTTCCGCTTGCAAAATTATGGGCGTCGTACCCAGAGCCATGAAGCTCCTGTGGTTTTGCTTAGGGCCATAAATGCCTATTCCAGTACATCTGGTATTCTTGGCACCATCCGTGTACCAGGCTGATATTCCTCGTCCAAACTCCTTGACTCTCATCAAAGCCGTTTTGGGGTCCTCGATCGACACCTTAAACGGTAATTCGAATTCGAGCTTCCTGGACATAATGTCCGTCGGTTTGGACACCAGGACCGGGTCGATTTGCTACAGTATTTCTAGTGTCCTGTCCAGGCCCCTGGCAGTGTTTTCTTTCTCTGGTGTAGTCGGAGGGCTGCCACAAGTCCCTCTTTTTGTACCACTAGATGGAGCGGTGTGAGACCAATGATTGCCTCCATTCCCGCGATTGGAGTCGTTTGCATGGCTATAATGCTTAGACATACTAAACGTTGAAGCCTACTCAGCTTCTTTTGCGTGTCTAGTTTTTGGGTCTTTGGCCACCACACAAGGGCAGCATAGGTGACAGTGGGTATCACCGCCGTTCTATACAGCCAATACGTGATCTTGGGCTTTAATCCCCAGGTTTTTCCCATAAGCCACCGACAGGTCCAAAGCGACGTCGTTGCCTTCGCCATGATTTTATCGACATGCTGATTCCAAGTCAGTTTAGTATCCAGAATTATACCCAGGTACTTTACTTCGTTGGAGAGGTTTATTTCTATTCCATTCAGCGAAGAAGCCCTTATGTGCAGCTTCCTTCTACGCGTGAAACGAACTATGATCGTTTTATTCGACTTGATACTTAGTCCTTCCCGAACACACCAGTTATTGATGCTATTCAGTGCTTTTTGCATTAGGATTGTAAGAATGCCTTCATGCTTGCTTCTGATTATTACGGCGATGTCATCTGCGAAGCCTTGGGTTATAAAGCCCTTTCCATGCAGTTCATCGAGGAGCCCATCCACCACCATTGTTACAGTCATAGATACTGTGGATCCTGCTAGAGAAGCCATTACTAGTCGGCTTTGAAGCATTGCCTCCACCCATCTTATCGTTTTATTGCAGAAAATGAGGTGTTGTCAAAGACCCCCTCAAATATTCCGATTGCTATTTCCTTGTACAGAATGGCTCGTTCTGCCTCGTTGACGAGGTGAAGTAGAGCATCGACGGTAGATTTGCCTAGCATAAGGTAGGGAATTAACCGAATCATTATGTGATGGTAATGTTACGTTAATGAAAGATTTAGAGAAATTTGAAGCAAAGGCATTAACAATTTCTTGGGGATTATTAAATTCAGAATTATCATTGTGCAGTTTACCTCAAATTCTTGTAGTTCTCTTTAATCAATTCATATAAGACCAGAGTTAATAGGGATTTGATTTAATATCTTTCTGAATATTATTTAAGTAATTGTTATATGTTACATTATTTAAAGATTTAACTTGTCTCCAGACACGCCTATACTCATCGATGTAGATGATGTAGGTTTTTCGTTTTATCCATTTACATCGGTAATGCTTTATTAGTTGTATTTTTTTTTTATTTCACATGTGAACCATTACGGATATATCGATAAAATAGATTATGCTTAGGCACGTGCAAATCAATAATATCATACAAAATATTGTAGAAGTAATCTACTGCAAGATTTACATCATTTATATGAGACAACATTGACCAAACAACGTCAAAACGGGCTTTATAAAGAGATATAAAGTCAACATTTTTAAAATTATAAGACATATTTTGAGAGAAAGAATATGACTGAACAACTTTGGTTGAAATTTTATCTATAGTAACGCACAGTGAAGGGTGGTAAGAGTCTTCTTTTACTAATGATACATCAGATTCTTCGACCAATACCTTTAAATTATCGTTGCTAATAACCAAATCAAGCATTTTACCATATTTGTTTCTAATTGAGTTATATTGAATGCTACCACTTGACGTTGAAAAATTATTAAAAACATAAACCTTGCCATTAGATGAAAATTTAGATTCCAAAATGTTAGAAATATTAAAATCACCTACAACCATATAATTTTGGCGAAGCAATAATATTTCCAGAGCTGAGAGAAAAAGTTCAAATTTATCACAGTAAATGTGAGGTGGAATATAAACTACACCAATTATACACGTTATATGATTAAAATAACATGTACTTAATACTATGTCACTTAACGGTACAGGATCTAGAATATGGAAAGTATCAATGAATCAATGTTTGATCGAAATAGATATAGCACACAGAACACCACCACCTTTGGACCGATACACAAGAGAGAATTTACGATCACATCGTTCAACATTATAACATTCTAGAAGCAGTTCCCAACTATATACAGAGTCGTTTAACCATGTTTCGGTTAACAATAAAATATCACACATATACAGGGTGCCCCACCGAAACCGCACATCAAAAGTTTATGGACTTCTGTGAATGTATATTTATGAAATTTTTATGGTCTATGTAATCAAGTGTGCTCTATTTAATTAAAATATTTTCAAGATTATACGACTTCCGGTTATACCGGAAGTCAACACCAACTTCCTTATTACAAATGGAGTACTATATTTTTAATACGTATTTAGATTCTACATAAAATTCTGTGGAAAAAATTATTAAGTTATTTTCGAGATAATTGATATTTTTTTAAATTTTGTGCTTTTTCAATGTTTACTTTAAAAATAAATATCTCCGACGAAAATAAAATTGAAAGGCTGTAATATTGGCTACATATAGCCGATACCTAAGGGTATCCAATGATGAATTATTTTGGTAAAATAATGTACAAGGTGTTCAAAATTTCGAACAACATTTGGTCAAATTTAAACCAATATATCTCGTTTTTCTTAAATGGAACACCCTGTATATTTTTACATATTCTGACGCAGAATTTAATTGTGCCTTGATCTATACTAGCGTTCCCTATCTTCTTTACTTTTATAGTTATTAACATGTTTGTAAAAATATGTCAATATTCTGTGCAATAAAAAAACAATGGGTACGTAATTTATTAAGCGAATCAAGAAAACAAAAAACAACTCATGTTTATTTAAACAGTTTAACTGTCTTTGTGACATTTTACATAGATAGAAGATTTTAATTTGTTATTATTTAATAAAAACCTTAAAAAAATAAATATTCAGTTCAATCAATCCACTTATTCTAGTAGTTCATACAATTAGTTTAATAAATGTTCAAAATGGCCACCATTTCGTTCTAAACACTTCAAAATTCTACGGTTTGCTTCATTATTTGTGGCTTTACTGATTTCGTTGTGGTTTAATTTGCCAAATTCGGATATTATTCGTTCAATTAACTCTTCTTTGGAACTAACTGGTCTGTCATATACATCGTTTTAATGCGACCCCATAAATAAAAATCAAGGGGTGTTAGGTCAGGCGATCTTGGTGGCCATCGCTCTGGCCCATTACGTCCAAACCAGCGATCTTCAAACATACTTGTTAATTCCTCATCTACGCCATACGACGAATGCGCTGGGGCGCCATCCATTTGGTACCAGCAATTTCTAACAGTACTTAATGGTAAATTATCGTTCTTCGGAGTATTTGCAAATATCTGCTGCTGGTTAAATTTTCGTCGAAAATTTCAAATCCTACATCATCCAACATATATGCAAATACGTTAACACTGAACGTATTTTGGAAGTTTCCTTGTTGTGTAAAGAGTGGATTTTTATCAGCTCAAAAGTGCCAATTATGACTATAATACTTTCTCTTCCGAATTTTGCTTCGTCCGTCCAAATAATATTACGCAAAAAAAATGGATTTTCCTAAAGTTTTACTAACAGTTTTTCACAATATTGTAAACGATGTACATGGTCATTTGGATTCATTGCTTGCACTTTAATAAATGAATATGGGTGCATTTTATGCTTCTTTAAAATTCGCTGAATAGATGATCGGGTTATTCCAAGATCGTTGTGCGCAGAACTTATTGAAGCATGTGGATTGACTTAAAAATAGGCTCGCAAACTTACTTCGTTTTCTTCTTCATCAATTACAAATTTATCTCTTCTCGCGACCTGCTGAGTAGTACCACATTGCAAAAAGTTCGCTTCGATTTGTCTAAATTTCCATCTATTCATTGGCGTTAAATGGGGATACCTTTCATTAAATAATCTGCACAACTTTTAGGCTTTCCCCGTGAATGTCAAATAAATTCAAAATATCTTTATTGGAGTAATTATCTCTGTGATTCATTTTAGCTGTACGTCACTATTGAATAAAGTAATAACAATACGTTGATATTTTGATTTAAAACAACTTGTTCTTTTTTTTCTAGGTTCGCTTGATAAAACGCATAGCCAACGTTTTTTAATTGCATAGAATATTGAAAGAAAGAAAGAAAGAAAGAAAGAAAGAAAGAAATCATTTATTTCTCATAAGATGTACATACAATAGTGATTATACATAAAAGAGAAATTGTCAAAAATTAATTAATTAATACAGATAACTAAATGTGTATGCGGTTACATTAATTTTTTATATTAAAATATTGATAATAATCATTTATTACATAAGGCTCCATCTCTATCAACAGTAGCTTTAATTTTCATTTATATTCAATGATGTTATTTATTTGCTTATAAGAATTTGGTAAGGTATTGTATAGTTTTATGATTGAATACAATGGTGATTTCTCATATTTAATTAAGTTGTGGATAGGAAAATTATATATATATAATTACAATTTCTTGTGGAATATTTCGTTTGATTTTTGAATCGCAAAAAGAGATTTTTATGTTGGTATAGAAATATTAAGGAATCATATATATAAAATCCTACTATTGTTAGTAAGTTATTTTCCTTAAAAATACTTCTACATGAATCAGTGTATTTCATGTTAAACATTTTACGTACTACCATTTTCTGAGCTTTAAATATTTCTTGAATATCTACTGAAACCCCCCAGCAGATGATACTATACCGAGCTAAAGAACAAAAATTGGAAAAATAAACAATTTTTAATGTTGCATTGTTAACATACGGTTTTAGGGTGCGCAATGCGAATATAATACTACTCAATTTTCCTCTTAGATTGTATATATGTTGTGTCCAGTCCAGATGTTCATCCAAGTAGAGACCCAAGCATTTTACATTACTTACATATTCAACTTCACTCATACTTAGGTTTATTTTTCTGTCGTGAGTAATGTTTGACTGTTCTGTTGAAAATAACACACAGTTAGTTTTATTTTTATTTAAAAGTAATTTATTCCGATTCAGCCAGTTGTTGGTTTCTTCAAAAATTTGGTTACTTTCCATAAGTAGTTGATTATAAGACTTATTTGAGATTGTAAGCGTAGTATCATCAACATAACTGGTTATTGTGCCTTTACCTTTACAATCAAATATATCATTAACATAGATAATAAATAACAATGGGCCCAAGATACTTCCTTGAGGTATTCCCACGTCTACATCTTGGAAATCTGATTCCGATTGAATGTTATTTATACTATAAGTGCCTCGTACTCCATATTTATCCAATTTATGCAATAGAATTGAATGGTCGACGCAATCGAACGCCCTGGACAAATCGAGAAATATTCCTTCAATATAATTTCACGTCCGTCCAAAGCTTTCGACACGTAATTAACCATTTCCACAATTGCCGTAGTTGTAGATTTACTTGTTAAATAGCCATGCTGTGAATTATTGAATAAATTATTTTTGATAAAAAATTAAAAAATGTGTTTTTAATAACGGTTTCAAAAATTTTGGAAAAATGCGTAAGGATTGATATAGGCCTATAGTTTTGGCAATCTGACGTATCACCACTTTTAAAAACTGGATGTATTCGGGATTGCTTGAGTTTATCGGGAAAAATTCCCGTTTCAATAACCTGATTTATAATATGACATAAAGGATCAACTATGTCAGCTATACAATATTTAATGACCTTTATTGCTACATTATCAATGCCTACTGCTATAGTTTCTTTAAGAGAAGAAACTATCCTATAGATTTCAATTTTATTAGTAGGTTCCATGAATAGTGAATTATTTTGAGCATTTATTTTATCTTCATATTTAATAACTGGAATTTTTGTTAAAATATTTTTTGGAACATCTATGAAATGGGAATTAAATTTATTTGCCATATCATTTCCATTTATATTTGTATTGACTATCGATTTGTGTTTAGTATATTTTAATTGTCTTATAATATCCCAGGTAGTTTTTATGATATTTTGACTGCTTTCAAACTTTTTTTGTAGCATTTTTTTCTTCTCGTTTTTTAAGCAATTATTATACTCCTTTTTTAGCTCTTTATATTGTTTATTAAAAACGTTACTGTAATTTCTAATAATATCCAAAGCGTCCAGTTGATTTTTCAATTCTTGCAGTTTGCAGTCATTATAAATTAAATGTGACTTGTTTTTATTACCACCCCTTATAAGTTTATATGGAAATGTTTCTTTGTAAAGTGAAATAAATATATTCATAAAAATGTCCCATTGCTCATTTGGATCTGTTTTGTTATATATCGAAACCCAAGTCTGGCTTTGTAACTTATTTCGAAACTCGAACAAATTACTTTCATGTATTATGTATTTATATTTTAAGCGCTGTTTATTTTTAATTATAAAATTATTAAATTTAACCATTTGTCCATAGTGATCGGATATATGACCATTTAATATATTTACAGTTAGCATGTGATTAGTTGGTATATTAGTCACAATGTTATCGATGCAAGTTTTACTATAAGCCGTTACTCTCGTATATGAATTTATAAGTGCCTCTGCGCCATAACTAGTTAATAAGTTTTTGAAATTAATTTTTCCTTATTATTACTCCGAAAATCTATATTATAGTCACCCGCAATTATAAAATAAGCATTACCGTTATTAAAAATGCGCAATAGATAGTCCATTTTTTGTAGAAACGTATCCATGCTTCCAGAGGGTGGTCGGTAAATGGCAACAATTACGATTCGTCTCCCTTTGATACTGATATCCACTCCTGTACATTCGAAAACATACATCTCAGAAATGTTTGTGATGTCATCTCGTGGTGTGAGCTCCAAGTCCTCTCTACCATAGATTGATACTCCTCCATGGCAATTTAAAAAGAAGATAGGTAGGGGTATAAATAAAAGCACAATTAAATTCTACGTCCGAATATGTAAAAATATACAGGGTGTTCCATTTAAGAAAAACGAGATATATTGGTTTAAATTTGACCAAATATTGTTTGAAATTTTGAACACCGTATATTATTTTTTCAAAAATAACTTATCATTGGATACCGTCAGGTATTGACTATGTGTAGCCGAAATTACAATCCTTCAATTTTATTTTAGTCGGAGATATGTATTTTTAAAGTGAACTCTGAAAAGCACAAAATTAGTTATCTCGAAAACGCATAAATTTGGACGTTATGTTACTTAATAATTTTTTTTACGTATTAAAAAAATATAGTCGTATAATCTTGAAAATATTTTAATTAAATAGAGCACACTTGATTACATAAGCCATAAAAATTTCATAAAAATACATTCACTAGAAGTCCATAAACTTTTGATGTGCGGTTTCGATGGGACACTCTGTATATTCATACAAAATTAATAATTTTAAATAAAAAGTCTTTTAAGGAATAATTAATTTTTATTTGTACATAATATAAATCGGTTGAATATTTTAATTAAACTTTTAAGACAAATAGTCGCTACATCCTTAAATCTCAATGTTTGAAAAGTCCATGTTAAGATGACTAGATATCCTTTCTTTCTTGTGAATGATTAGTAATTTGGAATGAATCCCGGAATGTCTCATGACTTCATATACTTCATGAACCCAAAACCTGGAACCGTTCTCAAATAGTATATGAACTTGATATTTGTTTTGCTAATATATGTCTCAAAGCTTTTGGCAATTGGTTTCGAAATATGACATAGGATTGCGTATAAAATAAAAGTATTATTTAGTTTGTAAATGGTTTATTTAAGGAATAAATGCCAAATGCAGTTCTACTATTGAACTATAGCTCTACATAGGTGTTACCGTTCAGTTACCCTTTTTCGAAGCGTCTCTGTTAAAAGTACATATAAAATTATTAAAATCATTTTGTCTTCAATTTTTATCTATAATACCTTGTCTTGCTGTATCTGGAGTTGGAGAGTAATCTTCTTATTTGGGTTACGTTGCCCAATATTTCATCTTAAAATAATAAATAAATTATTTTACAACTAGAGTGTTGATTTTAATGCAATATACTCACTTAAAGTACGTATAACCCAGTTGATGAATTGTATTGCCGGCTCTACAAAAAAAGTTATTAATATAAAAATATAGATACTTTTAGATGATTAATTAAATTGAATTAACCCGTGCTGAAACATTTTTATATTAATTAGAGGTTAATTAAACTTTTGTTGTTTCACATTTTTTTTTACAAAACTGGCGTTGTTTCCAATTTAGAGTTTAATTAACCTCTAATTAGAGACCGTTATATTATTTACAATATTCTATGTTTCTATGAATTTATATAATTTATATGATCTATTATTATAATTACTACAATGTTAAATCAAGAAAACAAATAACCGCGAGGTACAGATGATTTTCTATTATTTAAAATGTGTAAAAAATGATATTTTTACAAAAACTTGTTAACTTCAGTATTTATCTAAAATTAAAAACATCAAGAGCTTTAACAAAAAATGCATAGCACTTCAAAATTAATTATAGAGTTTAGAAAAATATATATTATGAAGAAAATATGAAAAACAATTAACATGTTATAAAAAGACACACGATAAAAGTTCGAATAACTAGTTATCATTTCTTGTAGTTAAATGTAGCTTACACTAATTAAGTAATAAAGTTATACCTTGTAGTTGCATAACAAGGGTTCTAATATCTGGGGAATACAGGTCTGCGAAATTTCCAGTTCCTTCAAGGGGTGCACCAGGTGTAGGTGGTAAACCTAAAAACCAAGTTCTATCTTCACGTTCTCTGGCCGTTGGTATTTTGAAAGGATTAAATGGATTTAATTGAGTGTCGGGATTTAAAGGTCCCAAAGATGCGAAGGGATTCGGAAGTCCAAGAAAGAATGTTCTGTCTTGGCGACTTTTAGTTTCTAAAAAAAAAATACTTCTATTAGATTATAATAAATTAGTAACATATAAATATAAATCGTGACTATGTTTGTATTTATATATAAAGAAATTATAATTTAATATGGACTAGTTTTTAATTGTAAATAAATTTACGCAATAGAAATATTATATTTCCAAATAAATTTTTAATAAACGAAGAGTTTTTGTATTAATCTTTTAGT